>OY540825.1:1200000-2400000 GCA_961205895.1 Mythimna pallens
ATCAATTGATTCGAATTGGACTTTATCCCTTTACAATAAGGGTCACCTATATTTCGGATGTGACAATAAAGCTTGCGCCCCATCCCGGCAGTTAATTGTTGAGCAATAAAACGGTATGGTCAGTCGGGAACACGGGAGCACCTACTGGGGAGTGTATCACATGACAGGGGAACGTTTGATGCAATCTATTTTATTAAATGATAATGATTGCTACATTGTAACAGGTTTGAGTAGTTTTGGTCCTGGGTCTGATTATAATTGTGTTTTGGTGGTTTGTGTGAATAATGTCGTGATTGCTTGAAAATAGTAAGGTAAGGATTTTGTCATATTTTACCTATATTTATAAATTTTAGAATAAGTATATCATAAGGATTTAGGTAGTTATAACAACGTCCAATCTTGTCCAATCATTTGTCTATAAAATAGAAACGAGTCAAATCTATCTTCTAATACTTATCTACTTGCCAAAGGATATTATCTCACAACGTGATTTTATATTGTATTTACATATAGGTTACGTTAAGTTTATTTTATTTTTTATGTACCTAATTCTTTTATTTTTATAGTTAGTATTCTAAATTGTAATAGAATTTAGTATTGTGTTTTAAGAGTTAGTGTAAGATGATGACTTTTTAATTATTTTATTTTTTATTTTTTTGGTAACCACTATTGTATTAGGTTCAGCCTGTAAAGATGGTGTGTGTATATTTAATAAATAAATAACAAAATATGAAAATGACGGGATCATTATAGTATCAAGCTGATTCGGTCGCACTTTATTATCTGAAGACCGACCGTAGTCTACACAGAAAGATATGTCAATAATGGATGAATAATAATATTATTATATTAAAGCTCATCGTGTGTGTAGTGTCCGTGGTGTTTGCTCACATATATCATACGGCCAATGTGGCGTGCGGACAGGATCACAAATGTCATTTGTGTGATAAGTAATTAGGTCTACAACATTTTTGCATAGTATTGTAATAAATACAATAGAGTACAAGGTAGGAGTACAAGTAGAGGTACCAACTTGTAAAAAGTTGTATCGGATAGATGAGCTTATTTTTTAGAGGATTGATGAGAATTACTAATAGGTAAAATACAATGCTTAGGTCACGGATTCCCATGTTTATTAGGAAAAAACTGGGCAAGTGCGACTCGGACTCGCGCTCTGAGGGTTCCATTTACAAACTTACCTATGTCACAGAATAAGAAATAGTACCCTATCTAGGTAAGTAGTTCAATTCCCGAATAGAGTTTCGAAGATTTTTACGAATAGCATTTTTTTTTTGACGTAACAACTTATTTACTGTTTTCAGATTTATTCCTTTATCTATGCTATATGACCTTGCTTTATGCCAAATTTCAGGATTCTGTGTCAACAGGAAGTACCCTATGAATTTTTATTCTCTTGTGAGTGTCGAAATAAACGTTTATTGCTACATAAACAGACATATCTTTTTTTTTCGTTAACTTAGATGTTTGATTTTTTCTCAGCTTCAAGGGAGAGTTGAAATTGAACGGGCGGTCCCCCGCAGACCTCCGTTCAATTTCAACTCGATACCTCTACTTGTTACCGAGATAAAGGCTTTAAGGGTTCCGTTTCTTCCTTTTGAGGTACCTACGGAACCATAAAAAAAATATAAGTACACAAATGACAAATATTATCGTACTACGAACATGTCAGTATTAACTCAACTACACACAAATCGCATGCTTAATTACCTATAAAGAGACCTAACTTATAAATATTTTTTTTCTTAATACTAGAAATTGATCTTTGTGAGGATAATATACATGAAATCTTTGTGTGATAAACTTTTGCCAATGTGTCAATGCTGCGTCACGGCGTCCTCTCTTTGTGCAGGACTCAACGGATGTGGGTGTTTCGGTAGGTATCTGTATGTAGGCTTCGACTCTGCTGTGCCCCTACGATTTACTGACATCTCCTTGAGGAGCGCGTAGAACAATTATAACGGTTATAAGAAGGGTATTTGAATCTGAAATAAGATTGAATTTTCAGTTATGTCATTAGGCGTGAGTGCGTTATTTGAAAAAGGAATACATTTAGGCGTCGACTTAGATACTAATATTTAACTTAGGCGTCTAAGAACATCATCAATATTAACTCATCACATCACACATGTTCAACTCTTCCTATTCGATTGTATGTCACATCACTCACGTTTGATGATCGATGGTAACCGATTGTCATAATTGATTTGATTGGCATAACTCAATAACGACTCATCGGTCATGCACTAATTTGAAGTTTTTATTTTGTATTTTGGTTGTGGCTTGGGGTGGCACATCTGAATTTTATTTTCATAGGGTGATAAACTAAATTTGAAGATAAATAAAAAAAAAAAAAAATTAACAAACTTATGTAAAATATTGGACTTATGGAACAGAAAAATCTTAGTCTTTGTAAATAAATATATCTCACGTAATTTTTTTGCGAAGATTTCGATTAGGTACTCTTGGGATTGTTTGTTTATTCCTGTTATACTATTTAAACATTTACACCTAGAAATAGATCTATAATTTCGGCACCTGGTCCCAACGGTTCCATGGTGTAATGGTTAGCACTCTGGACTCTGAATCCAGCGATCCGAGTTCAAATCTCGGTGGAACCTGTTCTTTTGGTCATTTCAAAACTTATCTGAAGGTTCATTTTGTATTTTATCTATATTTTTTCTTATTTTTCTCAGCTTATTTAGTCGAAATCTAATACATAAAAGAGTTTCAGCACTGAGATAAACGCAATATTTCTAGTTTCCGTGTCAGTGCATACAAATTCCATTTTAAAAATAAAATCCATAATCCATAAAAGCATGACTATGATTCATCTTCGCACGCACGCCGGTCGCGCGTCGTGCACGTGCTCCGTGCCCGGCACGCGACGTGCATGCGCGCCCTTATTTTTTGTTTTTAATGAGGTAAAATGTTTAATTGCTCTTTGAAGCTATTGTACCCTGGTACTCGTAATCTCCTGGAGTGCTGGTTAACTTAGATATGTTTTGAAGTTACGAGTGTGTATACGTATTGCTTAAATCCTCTCGTGTTTCAATTTGCGAAAAATTAAATAAGTAGTAACAAAATAAGTATCAGGTATTTCATTTGGGGTTTGACAGAAAAATAATTGTTTCGGGTGTAATGAAAGCGGTTTTTATTGATCATTACATTTGCACAGTGGTTGGTTTTGACCATGAACTTTTTGGTGCTAGTAATTGCCTAGGTACCTACCCGATAATGCTATGTACCTAAATCTAAGCCATTGACACAGCCATCTTAGTATTAACGCACACTCGAACCTGGTACGATCGAACCACGAATTCGGTTCGCTTTCGAACCAAATCTGTTTACCCATAAAGAAGTCCATAGTAATTAGTAGTAGATCATAAATCGTTTTATTTGAGTACGTGTAGGTTCACTAGCAGACGGCACTGATGTCGTGTCGCGAGAACGGATTTGGTCCGTCGTACCAAGTTTGAGCGAGTGTTAATACTACAAATCAGCTAAGTCTTATATTTAGATTTTGAAATGTAGAAATTAGTACCAAAGTCCTCTCATTTGTTTTAAGTTAAAAAAACAGTTATGTACACTAGCGCCACTCTTGTTCATGTCAAAGTTGAAAGTTCATACTTAATAAAATTTCACTTGTTGTCACGCATCCGCTAGCTTTACTTACAATAAAGATAATAAAAAATCGCGTCTCTTCAGTATTTGACGAGTCTAGTCCCAAACGAGATCAACTGAGTTCCGGTCTAATACTAATTGCTTTGGGATCACGCCAAGCTGTCGTCACCGATTATTTATTTATTTATTATATTCTTTATTGTACACCACATAAACAAAAATAAGGACCAACATAATTAAAAATAAGTGTACAATGGGCGGTCTTATCGCACAGGGCAATTTCTTACAGACAACCTTTAGGTACTATTTATTTATCAGTTCCAATAACGTATTAGTTATTTATATTTTGTAAGTTTCTACTCTCTATCCACAGCAGTACAATTATTAAGACTAAATAAATATCTAAATAATTTTCATCCTTTTTTTGTCTCCTTTAATCTAGATTTCTTTTATCAAAGGTGTTCGCACCTGGCAGCAATATGAAGCCCTTACCTCCTACCAGTATATGTGCCTGTATAGATACCGGCACGGATCATGAGCGCTGACTTCTACAGTTCTACTTGCGCAGAAGCACGCAGAAGTGAAATATCGGGTCTCTTTTGTGGTATGAAGAGAGATGCGGAAGCGGGGAGTGAAATCCTTGTACAGTTGACTTGCCGAAATTGTACGATGCGCAAAACGATCCCTGCTCTTTCGCCGAGCGCTCAAGATTCGTGCCGCTATCTGTACACAGATTCTGTTAACGCACACTAATGGTGGGCCACCGCAACCTTCTCTTCAAGACAGAAGGACAGGAGCAAATAAGCAAGCCGGACTTCTAATGGTAAGTGGTCATTGTCGCCAGTCCTTTTTTTTAAAGGTTTGAAAATACTGCTCCAGCTGTAGGGCGGAGTGGGAGGGCGTGTCAGACTTTTACTGACTAAAACCACCCCTATGGTTCCTTCTTTGCCTAGCGTTCCAGGACCTCGGGTTTCTTTTTCGGAAGCCAATCCATGGTCCCAGTAGGCTTCGGCAGTACTGGGTTCGGTTTTGCTGACATCTGTTTGAGGTTGTCTCGTTGAGGTTGGTTGGTGGTTGAGTGTTTTTTTTTTTATATATAAACCATTTATGCTTGACTGCGATCCCACCTGATGGTAAGCAGTGATGCAATCATTGATGGTGAGGCGCTCTAGTTTATTAAGAGCCTATTCACTCTAGCCTTGAAGGCACCAACGTTAGGGTGGATACTCGCCGTACGTCGAGTGTTGCGTGACACTGGGAAACGTTGCAACCTCACGTAGATTGAGCGTTCCATGTCATGTTGGGGGACATTGCATCTTCTCATGTATCTGAGGTTTTGAATATTCTCTGTATTTTATTTATTTGTTTCTGTGTGTAATAAAGTGTAGATAAAGATGAAGGTTTTAAAAGAGGACTCACTGCTAAGCACCCCGCCGCACCGCCCTCGGTGTGTGCAGTACCTTAGACCTTGACTTTTACAAACTGTGTGGGAGGAAAAACAGTTGACTGTTGGCAGTGACTTGCTATAGTGAATGCCATTACTTTTCCATGTTGTTGGCCGGTTGACAACTTGAGTTTTAATGTTTCCGAAACCACAAATTATGTTATGCCGTATTGTGTTGCAAAGAATAGAATAATAAACTTTATTGTACTTCAAAATAGTAACAATTTTACAGAAACTTAAATCTATGGTTACAAAGGCGGTCTTATCGCTGACAACGGTATCTACCAAACAACCTTAGGATGGACTATAAGAACTTAAAGTAAAACGCTTTTTACAAAAGAAAAAAAAACCGATTTCACTAAAAAGTGGTGTTTCTCGGTATTGTTTGTTTCTTATTTAACACCGACTTCCAAAATTAAAGTTATTTTGATCCTTTTAGTGATTTTTTAGTGAAGTCGGTTTTTTTTTTATACATAGTTTTTTATTTCACACTTTTTAGTTGCGAAACACTTTTATCAGAGTGCATATTTCTCATGACAATTCCAATTAACCCAAACACTGCTAGGTTACATTGTTTTATTATGAAGTTCCTGTGTCTACCTTCGACCTTCCATCTCCATCATCAGATCAGTTCGATAGTACCTTTAGCCAAACTGCATTTCGTGACAATTCTAATAAGCCCAAACACGGCTAGGACATATTGATTAATTACAGAGTTCCGGTGCCTATCTTCAGGCTCCATCATCATCATCAGATCACTTCGATGATATCATTTTCAACATTTATTTTGAATCAATAAGTACTTGACAGAATCATACTAATAGACGGATAGATATAACTATTAACTTTATTCTAGGTTTCACACTGGAAATAGTTGAAGGTCCTCGCCCTGTTTCATATCTGTTTCATATAAACGAAGAAGTAAGATGTATGAACACTAAAGGTAAACATGTAACTAGAAACAACAATAATCTATTTTAGACATGTTATCCTTGCTAGTTTAGTTATAACTAGTTTGTATAACTTCTAAAACAATTTACATAGCTGGTAAATTGCTGTAGCTAGCATGCCGCCCGCCCTTTAGGTAAATTTTCTTTGATTTTATAAGAATTTTGCAGAATAATGTATATTTTTGTTATTCGATTCTTCAAACGCTTGCTTACCACGCATATTGTTTATTCGGTCTATTAGAAACCATTATTAAACTCTAAATTGATTTCAGCTAACTCCATTATAAAAAACGTCTTAACCCGTCATTGAACCTGCTTACGGGTTTATTATTTAGCAGTGAAAGGCTTTCAGAAAAATAAAGCGGCAAAATAGAAATCTCAACATCAATCTCTTACACGGTGGAGGTGTGCCCCGCTTGGGCAGAGCAACGCCGTGTCCTCGTGGGGGCGATCGGCGGCAGTGATCTCTCACGCCGGGCATTGGTACAGGCCATGGTCCGGAGTGAGGAGGACTGGCAGGCGGTCGCCTCCTTCTGCGAAGCAGTAATGCTAGCAAAGGAGGCGGCCGATCGCGTGAGACAACGGTACTCACGCCCTAACCGCCGCCGGGATTCCGATCCCGATTTCCGGCCACCGTAGGCGCGGGCTTGCGGATGGGGTGGCTCGCCGTTCGATCGTCCGGTAACCGTCCGGACCGAGCTCAAGTTGTCGACGGCGCGTAGTGTTCCACGCGCGCCTTAAGGAGATGTCAGCGAAACCGTATGGCGCAGCAGGGTCGAAGCCTACTGGGGCCACGAGTAGTGTGAAAGCGAAGCCCGGGGCCCCGGGATGAAGGCAAAGAGGGAACAGGAGTGGGTTTTTTGTCAGTAAAAGTCTGACACTATCTCTCGCTCCACCCAAGAGCGAGATTTGTCATAAGAGGATTTTCCCACCTAAAAAAAAAAACATCAATCTCTTGTTTTTAGAATTTACCTCATTTTTTTATATGTAATTAATATATAATTCTTATTTACTTCCAGGAAAATAATAGGTGGAGTTGCTACCTTATTGTTATTTTCTTGGAAATAAATGTAATTGGCTCCGTGTTTTATTTGGCTTTGAATAAGTAGTAATTGAATAAGTAGCGAATGTACAAAATTTTTGCAGTTCTTCGCGTGCTAAGCCTTGTGTGAAATTATAAAATACTAGCTTTAGGTTTCTGCATACAAACTTTGGACCCACGTTTCATCCCCTTGGGGGTGAATTTTGGAAAATCCGTTCTTAGCGGATATCTACACCCTATAGGGAATCTACCTGACAAATAAGTTTGTAGGTTTTATAGTTTCTGAGATTTTATGATTAATCCGTGAGTCTGTCTGTTAAACTCTATTCATGCGGTTTTCACCAAAAGTAAGAGTAATTCATGAGTGAAATTTAGATGAATCATACATGCATTTGACTAGACTGATGGTCTAGTGGTCCACTGACAACTACCTCCACCGGTTATGCCGGAAGTCCTGGGTTCGATTCCTTCCTAAAACAAATGTTTGTGTGATGAGCACGATCATTTGTTTTATGTCTGAGTGTAATTTATTTATAATATGTATGTAAGTAAGTAAGAAATATATAAATATGTTTATCAGTTGTCTAGTACTCATAGTCATACCACAAGCTCTGTTTAGTTTGTGACTAGATAGTGTTCTGTGAAGTAGTAAAAAGAAAAAAACATGCATATTTCTATATATAATTCAAAAAGCCGAGTATTTCAAAGTTTTTTGAATTTCTCGGCTTTTCAGGTCGCTAATTTGAAATGAATACAATATTTCATACAAGATACCTACTTATTTATAGACCTCGCATGTATTAGGTAAGTTTGGGTACCCTTTAAAAATGTTTTACAAATTGTTGTTAATGTACTAGATATTTCCACGGGCGAATACCTCGGAGGTCAGGTCAGAGCTTGCAACATCTTTAGAAGGTCTTAAATGTAGCGTAAATGTGATAACTAATGTGACATTGAGCAATACAGTAAAGAGGTACCATCCTAAGTAAGTGATAATTAAATATGGTAACATTGTCGCAATTCTATAGTACATTTTGATACAAGTGCAGAAAGTTTGTCATTGCGACCGAGGTAGAATTCGCAGGAGCCGTAGGCGAGTGTGTTATGGAGCCGAGGGCTGCAGTTACAAATTTACACGTTTTTTTTTTTTTTTTTTTTTTTCGGTGGGAAAATCATCTTATGACATCTCCCGCCCTTGGGTGGGGCGGGAGATAGTGTCAGACTTTTACTGACAAAAAACCCACTCCTGTTCCTTCGTTGCCTTCGTCCCAGGACCCCGGGTTTCGCTTTCACACTACCCATGGCCCCAGTAGGCTTCGACCCTGCTGGGCCCCTACGATTTGCTGACATCTCCCTGAGGCGCGCGTGGAACAATACACGCCGTCGACGACTTGGGCTCGGTCCGGACGGTTACCGGACGGTCGGACGGCGGGCTACCCATTGCTCGCCGTCCGCAAGCCCGCGCCTACGTTGGCCGGAAATCGGGATCGGAATCCCGGCGGCGATTTGGGCGTGAGGACCGTTGCCTCACGCGATCAGCCGCCTCCTTTGCTAGCATTACTGCTTCGCAGAAGGAAGCGACCGCCTGCCACTCCTCCTCGCTACGGACCATGGCCTGTACCAAGGCCCGACGCGAGAGATCGCCGCCGCCGATCGCCCCCACGAGGACACGGCGTTGCTCTGCCCAAGCGGGGACAAATTTACACGTGTATCAAACGACTTTTTTCAATACACTTACGAAGAAATTAATAAACAGGGGTTGACCGGCGACTCGTGGGGGTCGTAGCGCGCCCAGCCTGATACAATACATGTAATAACATTGTGGCGGGGAGAGCACGCGCGCTTTTTTGCACTAGTTCGGAAAACAGTCTATTGCGTGCCTAAAAGTGGTGAGATAAGAGCGGGTTTTCGAGTAAGCATATTAAAAAATTCTTTCTAGATGCTACTTAAGATTCAATTCAATACTAGTCTACAAAGTCCTGCGATTTGATGGTTATGACCTGTTTCATTTCTATTCAGGGAATTTACTTGGTAGAAAATAATATCATAAAAATCTGTTCTAATGCATTTATTTTGTTTTGATGATGGTAGTTAATATGGCTTGCACAGAGCGTCCAACTCCAGATACATTTTTATACAACCGCTCTTACGTGATTATGACGTTATTACACATCTTTTTTAAGATATTTAGGTTTCTATTGAAATCCAATCATTTTGTGTAAAACTAATCCAGTAAACACCTTTTTTTTTCTGAAAATCTGCTATTTTGAATGAATTTTGCTCCTTCATAATGTACTCGTAAATTAAAATAGATAAAGAAAATATATGTAGGTATAGAAACCTTCCATATTATTATTTAATCAAAATTCTGAATGACAAGTTTGGTGAAACATTTGAGTGAATGACGGAATTACCGAATGCCAATGGAGCGTTCAGTCCCCCTAGCCAAGTTACAACCGTTTCGTCTCGAATTCCGTTCTTCAATCGGTATCGCCTCGGTGTCAGCAATTATAGAAAACGATAAGTTGGTAGCCATGTTGACGCGCCTAGTCGGCCGCTCGTTCTACAATGTCGCTCTACAATAACAAAGGATGTAGCGTTGAACATTGTAGAAACGATAACAATTCATTCTAACATTTTGAACGATGTGAACTTGGCTACGAATTTTCTATTCGTTTGTTCTGACCACGTGACTTAACGTTGAGATGATGTCATTCCCATACATTTGATTAGTTTTCGACTAGCTTTAACGATTGAAGATTACCAACTTGCCTAGGGGTGCAGGTGTTATCATGTAGATGCTCTCTTTTGTCGCATTTCCTTTTTATCAAACAATTCGTTGGATGATCCAACAAGCTTTTAAAACCATGGTTAGGTTGACGATAGAGTCGGGAAGGGCCGTCTTAAAATTAAAATTGTTATATTGGACGGCAATGGAAGGACAATCCAAATGTACAGCATAATATTACAGTGCTGTATTACGTGCCTGTAACTGGTAAAACACGTGTTTGTTATTACAGAGTTACGTCACACAAGCTTGCATAATTTCAATAATATTGTTAATTGTCACGTAGACATATTGACATGCTTTGTTTTATTCGCTCAAAAATGTAGGTTGAATTAAAAATGGTTTTTCCAGACAATTTGGAAACCCATGACTTTAAATTACTTTGACTTTAAATTAATTTAGACATGTGTAGTTACAGGGGAAATATTATTAATTTTACTATGACGATTACCTATAAACAGAAGCACTGAATTTTTTTTTTCTTTCAAAAATTGACAAAATGTGGGGAAGCGTTGATTACTTTATTCATCAAACTTAGGTACGCAATGAAGTATGTTTCGCGTTTACGGAAAAGTCCGTCGACCAGCTCGAATGTATTGAAAGCCGCCATGTGATACACGTGAACAGTGCTATAAAACCGTTACTTTCTGAAGGTTACTCCTCGGTAACGGCTAGATTAAAAAAAAATGTTTATTATAAATTCATGAACATCACAACATTATTAACGTATGATTTTTTCGTAAGACTAATTACTTATGGCAAAAAAAAAAATAACAACATGATATTTTATCGTTTATTTTCCCTATTCCTTTCAAATAGCAAATCATAGCGTAAATCAATCAATATTTCGCAAAGAAAATGAATTTAAAGGTAAGCGGGGTTTTATCCGGCCTGATGTTCAAGGGACTATACGCTTTGAGGCCTCTCGGTTTCATAACGGCCTCGCCGTCGTCTCTGGCGTGTATTCTGCCGCGGCTGCAATGACAAGGACATGTAAAATTGATCATTTTCATGACTGAGTACTATCATCTCTATAGCTAGCAGTATATCTCACTAGGACAGCAATGGCGGCACAACCAGCCGCGTTGCCAACAAAATGTATACAGTTCAGTAGGGTACTTCGTCTGGTTCGCTTGGTTGTGCAAAATTAATATAATAATAATATTCCACAACTATCACACAACGCCGCGGCGCCGTCTAGTCCCAAGCTAAGCAGAACTTGTGTTATGAGTGCTAGACAACTAAAAAAATACTTATAAATTTCTAAATACATACATATTATATATAAATTACACCCAGACAGAGAACAAATGAACATGCACATCACATAAACATTTGTCCTGAGTGGGAATCGAACCCTCGACCTCCGGCATAGCAGTCCGGGCCACTAACCACTAGACCAACAGTCCAGTCATTTTTAATCGCATTACATTTTAAATGTTATGCGACTGGTTGCCCCACTAGCTCGGTGCCACCCACCACTTTAGAATCCAACCTGTGTGATTATTTATTTATTTATTCTTTATGCACACAATAGTACAAAGGCGGACTTAATGCCTTGGGGCATTTTCTACCAGTCAACCTTTGGGTGATGCAGAGACAACAGGTGGTAGGTGCAATATTAAGCATTAGGTACATATTGTTATTAATACAATATATTTTATACAAACATATACTTACTTAAATACTATAAATACAACGTACATAATATAATTATATATATATATATATGTACTCAAACTACAAAGAAAGAAAAAAAGAGAATACTCGAATCTAGTAAAACAAATAGTGCAGACAGATAATAGGATAACCAATAAGCGCTATGACGATACTGCTGCCAACTTCTTACGGAGATATATTCTTATAGATTATGATCTAACAAAGCTAATTAATTACACGTAGAGTCGGTGAAATATACTTGAGGCACTACATAATGTACCTAAATGTGCACATGTAATGGTTTTTATATATGGTCAATTTTTATCATTTATCTTTTTAATATGCACTAAAAATATTATATTATTAATTAATAATAATATAATATATATAAAAAAATATTATTGTGTTATTTTTATTTTTTTTTCTTTTCTATTTCTTTATCATTAAGCTGCACCTATCATGTTATGTTTCTGCACCACCCTAAGGTCGACTGGTAGAAAATGCCTAAGGCATTAAGTCCACCTTTGTACAGGGTTCATTACTAGTGCATAAAATATTCGTTCCATATTAACATTAAGTAGCAATACAAATCAGCAATAGCCTGCAATAAATTAATCTACATAATTTTATTGCTTACACATAAACTTCAGCCACCATAAATACATATCAGCTATTGTCGTACTCCGATCATTTAATCAGTCATCGATAAGATTTTTGATTTTTAATATCCCCCATATTCTCATCCAAAAACCTACCTTAACATAATAAATATAGAATTTATTTTTGTACAGCAAGACTTCTAAAAATCCCCCATTTAAATCCACACTCTATATCAAGGAATATAAGGTTGATTTTTATCAATCAATAACATTAATAACATAAGGGGTGCATTAATTCTCGTACTATAGTGATTACGGCCGGCGTCGCACGCGCCACCCCCCGTGGGATCGTCGCGCGCGCCCGTTCCCACGTCATGGCGAGGAAAATTGTCATTTTTCCCCAACCTAAAGTAAATATTGTCAAATGTACTTTTGGCGGTGTTTTATTATTGTACAAAGGAGGGATTGTTTAGTGGTTTAATTAGGGGAATGCAATTTTGGATGACTATAACAATGTTTTTCTTTCTATTTTCGTTATTTTTCATAAAAGACTTTTCTTTTAATACTTAATATTGACTTTTACTGACTAAAACCCACTACTATGTTCCATCTTTGTCTTCGTTTCAGGGCCCCGGGGTTCTCTTTCGCACAATCCATGGCTTCAGTAGGCTTCGACCCTGCTGGGCTCCTACGGTTTCGTTGACATCTCTATATTATGGCCCCTGTCGGGCACAGCAAAAAATACAATTTAGAGTCGAGTGTGTTCTTAAGTTATAATTTTATAAGTGTGTAAACAACATATATAGTATATGTGATACCTGAATATATGTTTTTTCAGAATTAGTAACTAAATTGGTTCCAATAACTTTAACCCCATGTTATATTTTTTCCCAAATATATTAAAAAAAGTCACAAGTTGGTCACTACCGATACTAAGAACAACACAGGTCATGGCAGGTCATAGCGGGCATTAGGTGCCTGTGCACAGCTAGGTGCGGGAGCTAAACAACCCCTCAGTCACCCGGATGGCTCGGTGACCATGTATTTGTACAACCAGGTAACATAACAAGCTTATAACTCTGTGATTTCTCATGATACTATTATGAAATTTTGTACATAGAGTCATTACATAAAAATACCAGACACGTGTTTCGGGTTTCGTGTAACTATACTGAAATTAATGTTGTATATTTTGTTATAGGTATGTTTGGTTTGCATTAATATGATAAAATCGCACATATTTCCCAAATGATACGCAGGCCCACGATCGTGAATAAACCGTATAATTTATGATCATTTTGCACGCAACTACAGAATAACAATTAGCACAAATATTCCACTACTAAGAGATTCCGTTAAAATGACCATTTTCACTTTATGAAATAACAAAATGGAATAAAAAAACCAGGGCAAGGCCAGATGATACAGTAGTCCTTCAATGGAAATTGGCCTACAAAGTATAAATTAATAACGTAAATTGATGTTAACTGTATCAGCTTTGGCGGATTTATCTAATTAATTATGTGTGTGTTTGAATCTGATCACTGTCTCGTGATTCCAATTACCTATTATCGAAGTGTCAGTAGGTCAATTTTCAGTGACATGTAGCGAGCTTTATCAATTGTAATTAAGAAATAAGTACGAGACAAAAACAATTCTGCAATGCGTTTTAAGTAGCGTTTCATACCGTGATATGGAAAGAGATCGCATACCTGCTATTGTCCATAGTGACTTTTAAACTGGCAAGGTAATGATACTTTTAAAGGTTTATGCTTTATATACACCCTTTTTTAATTAGTACAAATACTTAAATGGCTTATTAGAAAAGGTCTTGTTATTATTTAAGTAAAGTTTCAGTAAATAATATTCACAAACAGCAAAGTTATTAGCATTTGTTTATATCCCAAAATGTTACTCAATTTATGGAAATATTGTACAGGCTACTGATTATGAATGAAAAACATTGGAAAAACACAGTGCGTAGTATTTTCTGGTAGCAATTGGTATGAATGATTGATTCAATTATGAGTTATACAATTATGATAAATTGTGGACAACTTTTGGATGTCGTTTTTTTTTACTTTTTACTACACAGATATGATCAGTAACGGGTATAGATAGAGCTTTATTTTTTTGTACTAATTATAGTGGTGTATAGAATAGGAGTTTGAATTTGATAAGAAGGAAACCGGATTGTTTTCTAATGTCAAGAGGGGAGGTCGGCTGTCAAGCCGCTAGATGGATATAATGTTTTTAAAAAATAGGGCTTCCCAGAATAAAACCTTTTTTTGAAGTAAACATCATGTTTTTTAATTAACTTTATCACTGCTGTAGTGAATGGAATTTTACTGAATAATTCACGTAAAACTTCATATTTTCAATTTAATTGGTTTCTTTTCATGAAAATTTATATTTTATAGAGTAGGTAGCATCGTCACCATAGTTATGGCATGTCGTGTAGCTGCTAAGCTCCCATAAGCAAGCAAACAGCTTACAAACCAACAAACCCAGGGGCGAAAGCGTGATGGAGTGGCCCCGTTATCACTGGCTCGCAGTATTTGCTAACTCCGGGTAGAACTGCGATTTAACCGTTGAATTTAATGCGAATTTCATGGTGTGGGGATCTAGTGGCTTAACGTTAGGCATGAGGTACATACAACGTTCCGTTACAAGGGTATTTACATACAGGAAGTAATTAAATAGAAACCGGTTATACTGTTGAATGGTTATGCACTAGTTTCAAAGTTTCAAGAAGCTCCTTCTGAGAAAAGCTGGTCTTGTATTTTCATATAATATACAACCCATGAGCGTTTGTTCTACATCGGCTTCACACAAACTTAGAATGACGTAATCCTTTTGTTTTACATAAGTTTATGTGTAAGGTACCATATATTTCAGTAGAGTACAACGGTGGCAAGTGGCAGTGGGCAGGGTACGCAAAACCGATGGTCGATGGAGATGAATGGTTCTGGAGTGGCGACCACGTACCGGAAGACGCAGCGTTGGAAGGCCTCCCACAAGGTGAACGGATGATCTAGTAAGGGTCGCAGGAATCCGATGGATGCGAGATGCACAGGACCGGTCGTTACGGTGGCACTTGGGGCAGGCCTATGTCCAACAGTGGATGTCTTTCGGCTGATATGATAATGATGATTATGAAGATGAACTGTGATTCCTTACCCTAATAAATAGGTTCCATGAATCTACAGTTCTTTCAGCGCTCGTACTTGTTTGCGCCACCTCGGCAGAAACACAAACTGTTTATTTAACTCGGTACACAATTGTTAAACAAATATAAATTCTTCTACACATAACACAATAGCACCTCACAAGTTACACTTAAACTAACATTTCACTAACACTTCACAAGTTACACTTACTCTCTCACACTCCACTTCCATACACACCCTCTTAAAAAAAGGAGAATGCATGTTTTTATTATAAAAAAATTGTTTCTTTTTTATTTTGTTTATTTTAGAAATTTTGTCTAGTGTTGATTATGACTACTGTGTATAATATAGGTAATAGCTATTCGAGGGGAATTGCTCTGATAGCCGAAATATAGGCTTTGCCTAGTTTGGCTACAGATGCTACTATGTTTATGTATTAACTTACCGCACCACATAATTATATATGTAAAAAAATGTTGTATTTTTTTTTGCGAATAATGATTATTATAATATTTCATTTATTAAATTTATGTACATATCGATTAGATTTTTAAATATTAGAACAGGGTCCAAGCTACCGGTGGTCAGGGCTCCTGAGAGAGGAATCTTCTAACGATTCGCGCCGTGTCCGGGAGTACTGCTTTCTGGATCAGGCCCTTGATCCAGCTGCCTAACGAGAGCCTCCTTAGATGTTATTATATATTATTATTACTATAAATCTCTATTAATCATAATAGATGAATGCTCAACTTTAAATGTAAAATCAAATAATTGATAGAAATAAATGATCGTAAACATATTATCAAAACTAACCCATACAGTATGAAATTACAGATTAATCAAGAATCTTAATTAACCTTTTGTGAAGCTACTAGAGGAAAATTTGTGAAGCTACTAGAGGAAATTTCATACAGACACAATTAAAAAGCCATTGTGTCCCGCTTACATCTACGTTCTGGCATACAACAGGTTAAATAACCATATTCTAACATAGTAGACAGGTTCAGGTTTACTGACTCCTAAGTCACTTAGTATACACCCAGTTTATGTGGACCACCCGGAGGATACGGTGGAGCATACGGTGGAGGTCCACTTGGTCGGACAAACGTGAGCCGTGTCCTCTTGGGAGTGATCGGCAGTAACGGTCCTAGTACAGGCTACGGTCCGGAGGGAGGAGGAATGGCAGATGGTCGCCTGAAGCAGTAATGCAAGCGAAGGAGCACGCGTGACGGAACAGAGTTTCTCACGCCCCTACTGCTGGGATCCCGACCCCAATTTCTTAGCCACGGTAGGCGTGAGCTTGCGCACGACGAGCAATAGGAAGCTTGCCGTCCGGACCCGGGCTCGAATCGTCGACGGTGCGTAGTGTTCCTATAGAGGCTCAGCAGGGCTGAAACCTACTGGCGCCATGGGTTGTCTGAAAGGGAACCTCGGGGTCCTGGAACGCAAAGCAAAGAAGGAACATAGGAGTGAGTTTTAGTCAGTAAAAGTCTGACACGCCTTCTCGCCCCACCATAGAGCTGGAGAAGTTATTGGATGATTTCGCAACTAAAAAAAAGGTACACATCCAGTTTATGAACCCACAATTTTAAGCCGTATAACGTAACCCTAAGAATTTTGTAATACAGGCTTTTGATAAAACTTATAAAAATTGCGCTAGTATTGTCTGATTGATTTCGTTGCGGTATCCAACACAATTGAATCGTTTCTCCGTGTCTTATCGAGTTTCATTGTTTCTGCCCTTTTCTGGTGGCCTATGTTGATTCAGTTTTTGACCAGTTGCCAGGTTGCAGTGCTAGTGGGGCGGGTATTTCTCAAAAATACTAAAAACCTGGACAGTCAGCTCTTACCCCAATAACAACCCTGGTAACTGAATAATCCTCTCTGCTTTCCTCATGTACCAACCTCGTGTCCTGATTCTAAAACTAAAGTGCTGGTTTAAGTCATCATACAACCTGCCCACAGCAGGAGAACAAAAAAGCTATTGAACCAAAAACTACGTCACAAAAAATCAGTCAACATAATTTCAACCCTCTATTAAAACGCGTGCAGCCACGTGACGGTGACAGGCGGGGTTGCGTCTCTACTGCGGCTCACCTCTATACCTCAGCGAGCCTACGCCTACACGATAAATGTCGATCGATCCTCAGTTATTGGTGAAATCGACATGTTTTATATGAAAGCTTACTTATTAACTACGCATTTGTGAAGCTACTAGAGGAAAATTTTGCTGTAAAACTGTAAAAAATATTCTCTCTTGGGCCACATAGTGCTTCTACTATTATCATCATGGGCCGCAATAACCTTTATGGAAATAAAACTCTACATTTAAATATTAAATGTAGGGTCTTTTTTGTGTATGGAGTGTTTTCTATAAAATTGCTACATGCTATAGTTCTATTTTTTAGTTTTGTTAGCAGGACCATCATTGATTCATACATCGCCAAGGAGTGAACTAGTAAGCACTGCAGCAACTGCTGCTGAGACACGGAGTAAATATTTATTTATTTATTTATTTTTATTCCCAACAATATCCTTACAGACTAGTCCAAATCGATATTGAGGTTTCTTATTTCTAACTTACAAACTAGATTCAATAACAAATTTTAAAAAGCGCTATCTTTGTGAATTCACTCAGAGCACAATAAAATATATCCACGTCGTCCGCTATGAGGTTGAGCGTGCGCAACGTATAAAATTATGCCACCAATATTGTGTTAGGCTACAGGGCCATTCAGAAATGTTTGATGAGCCCCATCCAGCCCGGGGGCCGCAGGTTGAGTATAGCTGCTCTAAAATGTACGATCGTACCATTTTGTGGAAAATTTAAGGGCTGTCGACGAAAATTACGAGAAAAGTTATCAAAATTTTGCTGATGGAAAACTACGAAAGCCTATTCCTCTTTAATGGCCAAATCTATTAGTGGTATGAATAAACAGAAAAGTTCTTAGCAGAACGACTTAGTAGTTCAGACCGTAAAACTATAGTAGTGTAGGCTGTTAAAGGACAGAAGTATTTAGAGTTAATAAAAATAACTTATTGACTGGCCTGTTGGTCTAGTGGTTAGTGGCCCTGACTGCTATGCTGGAGGTCGTGGGTTCGATTCACCCGGGACAAATTTTTGTGTGATGAACACTATCATTTGTTCTGTGCCTGGGTGTAATTTATCTATAAATGTATGTATTTAAAAATATATAAGTATGTTTATCATTTGTCTAGTACCCATATCACAAGCTCTGCTTAGCTTGGGACTAGACGGCGTTGTGTGATAGTTGTGGAATATTATTATTATTTTTGTTTCTGTTTTTACTTCTCAGCCTTAGGCTGGTATTTAACTACATTTACGGCTCAAGCCAAGTAAATGTAGCGTGTAGTGTGTTATGTATTATTATTATTATTTGTACTACTTATTTAGTTAACCTATTATTTTTAGGCAAAAGTATTAGTCTTACGAAAAAAATACATGTAGATAATGTTGTACATGAATCTATAATAAACATATATATATTTTTTCAAACCTATTGACCTAGCCGTTACGTGAGGAATAGGCTTCAGAAAATCACTGCTTTATAGCACTGCTTGGAAGTTAGGGCCTTAACCTAATCTTTTTGAAATTCAAACTCGCGTTGTGTCGCTTCGCTTGGTTGAAACGGCGTCTTACTCTTTAATCTTTGGTTCAGAGGTTTCGGTGTCACCTTTTGTCTGCGGAAAGCGGTAAAGGCTTCCTGTAAGCATCCTAAAGAAAAAATGGCTTCTAGAATTCTCTACCCACCTGTGTAGCTACGAGTAGGTAAACGTGTTGTTGTCGAAAACAAAAATAATGAGGGAAAGTTTTATTTCTTTGTGTTGTGTACGTCAAGCTGTACCTATTATATTCTATTGTTATATGCCTACATAATAATTTGACTACGATTTCTTAAACAAAGAACCTTCTTCAAAAACAGCATGTTGAAGTTTATTGATTTCTTAGTCAAATTAGTACATAAACATACATGAAAAAACAAATACACAATAAAATAATTTAAATTAAATAATCTGAACTTCTTCTTCTTCTTTTCGATTCGATGGTAAACTCGTCAAACTGTTTGGGCCCAATAGGTACATACATTAATAGCAGCATCGGTAGCACTCATCAAATCCTCCAGAGTGCAGGTGTATGGGCACTTGGGGCATTCTAGTATGTGGCTCATGTTTTGAACAGGAGCACCGCAGTCACATTGAATATCCGACGGGTCTATAAAACCCCATTTTGCCAAGTTGTGTTTGCAGCGGCCTACCTGGGTTCGCAACCGATTTAGTGCTTTCCATATAGACCACTGCAAATCGCGCCCAGGCGGGAGATGTTCTTGGGGATGTTCAAACACAATCTGAACTTGAATGCTATTATATGTCGTGGCCAGATCTTAGAAATTGATCACTTCATGATATGGCCAAGTAAAACTGGCCAGATAGTTTTAAACGTTAAAGTTTGATGATATATCAATCCTCGTTTGGCCTACTTTCTTTAGACCTTTTATTATCATAGAAATCCTACATCAATGATATGGCCAAACGAGGATTGACATAATTATCATCAATTGTTAGCGTTTAAACGATCTGGCCAGTTTTAGTTGGCCTCATCATGAAGTGATCAATTTTAAGATCTGGCCACGACATGGTATACCTATTCTGATATGCGAATGTGCCGTATATTTTGCCAAAACAATAACAGACATAGGTCTATACACGAGCCTTAATTTTACGGCTGGTAGGAGCAACGGATATTGTGGTCAAATATTGAAATAGTCCCCGATACACCGCATTTGTATTAATGCTACAGTATGTCATAGTTCAAGGAAAGGTTCGCGGACCATAAAAAAAGATATAACAATGCCTGGCTGCGGTAGTAACGATTTGTTAATATAATGACTTGGTGGAGTATGGATGAAGTCTATCTTTATAAAAGCGTTTTCACACTCACGGACCGACAACACAGGATATAAACCGCTGCAGACAGAATAAATGCAATTATAACACCAGTCTGTAAATGCGGGTTTAAGAGGGCTTTTTTTGAAGTGGTAAATAACTTCTCCAGCTGTAGGGTGGAGCGAGAGGGCGTGTCAAACTTTTTTTTATGATATAAACCAGAGCTTGACTACGATCCCACCTCATGGTAAGCAGTGATGCAATCGTTGATGGTGAAGCGCACTAGTTTATTAAGAGCCTATGCACTCTAGCCTTCAAGACACCAGAATTATAATCCGACGGGAAGACTTTTACTGAAGAAAACCCCTCAGTTTTTGCTTTTGCGTCCCAGGGCCACGTCGCCTGTTTAGAATAATCCCGCAGCCAATAAAAATAGCTGCAGAAACATTTGAAAGAGTTACCGTGAGCTTAGAATACGAACGGCCAATGAGAGAATCTTGGTTGGTTTTAGTCAGTGACACTCCCTTTCGCTTCACCCAGAGTGGGATAAGTTTGTTGATGAAAAGGCCTATTCCCATACAGTAAAACACGAGAATTAATCTGCATGCTTGAAAATTCAAAATTCAAAAGTTTTCATTTCACATAGGCCTACATGGGCACTTATAAAACGTCAGAAGCTAGTGCACGGTTCCAAATTGGTCGTTTCCTATGGAGAAGAACCGGCGAAAAACTCCTTGGTAATTAGTTTAAAAAAAAAAATGTTGTTCTTACAAAATTTCCTTATTACAGTATTAGTAGATATTATGTAAAAACAGTGTAGACCAGTCAATATTATACGCAAAAGTACAAATAAGTAATCATAATAAAAAGTCGTAATAGGAAGTAATCTTGGTCACGGCGTGTAAGCTATAAACTGTACACTATAAAGGTTTCCTATATTGATTTGCCTCCACTGACAGTGATGCCCTAGATAAAGTTGGTAAGGAACAGGAAAAAATGAAAGTCACAAATATATTATAAAGGAGAAACCTTGAGGTACCTATGTGTGTATGTTTGTAATTCCACACTCAAACTTCTAAACTAATTTGGATAAAATTTTGCACTTTTTTTTGGCACAGGAGTAGAATATCATGTAGAATATAACAAAAGACTTAGGAAACTCTAATTCTAATACTACTAATGCGGTAGTACGTAGAATACCTAAAATACTTGTTCAATACACTTACTCGAAAACTCGCTCTTATCCCACCGCTTTTAGTCAAGCAATAGACTGTTTTCCGCACTAGTGCAGAAAAGTGCACGTGCTCTCCCCGCCAAAATTGTATTACATTTATCGTATCAGGCCGGGCGCACGTCGACCCGCACGAGTCGCCGGTCATAAGTATAAGCATAATCAGCCTTTTAATGTTCCCACCGCTGGGACTCAGGCCTCCTCTATAGGAGAGGGAATGGGCCGTAATCTACCACGCGGGTTTGGTCGCCGGTCAACTCCAGTTTATTCATTTCTTCGTAAGTGTATTGAAAAAAGTCGTTTGATACACGTGCAAATTTGTCACTGCAGTCCTCGCCTCGGCTCCATGACACACTCACCTACGGCTCGTGCGAATTCCGCCTCGGCCGTAATGACAAACTTTCCGCACTTGTACCAAAATGTACTATTTAGATACTTGTAGAATACTTTTGTCCAACAAGTGTTTCCTTGAGATAATTTTCAAATGTCACGAAACCACTGGTTAGTAGTTACTATTTTACCATTCAAGACACAGTATTCAATGGGAAGCCTTATCACAATCAGTCATACGCAGCGTCAAGGCAACAGAAAGGATTTTTTCAAAACACAATCACATTGGGGTTATTGCGTTGAGTTTGTTTGCGAACAAAGTCGTGGGGAGTAGCTTGTATTACTTATCTATAAGATACTCAGTTGCTGGTCATGCTATATTAACTAATGAAGCGATGGCACGGGTTGCTGGGTGGTCAGGTCATCTATCATAGCTTCGAAGATATCGTGACCTTTTACTCTTAATACATTAGCTTCACCAGTTTACCTTATATATATTTTAATCTAAATGGGGGAAAAGTAGGAAGAATATTTAAATGACTCAAATAGCCAAGACACATCATCTAAACCGTTATATGTTGCTGGGGAGTTTTTGTGTCACTTCTTCCCAATTAAAACACTAGGAAGGGTCGAAAATATTATGTTCTTTATTTGGCCTAGTTTAGTTTAAATTGACGAAAAATTTGACGTGTAAAAGTGTTTTTTAAGACCTATATTGCAAAATGAATATCATTTATCATTTGGCCAGTTTTTACGCTGCAAACGGAATTTTTTAGCTTAACTAAAGTTAAATAAAAAGTTGGTTCAACTTGCCACGAAACTCACTCTTGAGTAGCAAAGAATAATTATATTGTATTTTTTGTAAAACAACTGAAGAACGTTGTGCGGGCGGAGCTATGATTTAAGAAAATTCAATTGATCTTGTTGCACGGTTAGATACTTATGGCGGGTTTCTGTATTGAGTATTTTGAGTTTAGAATTTGTCCCACTTGAATGTCTGACAGGTTAAAGTAGAGTTTGAGTAATACTCATCTTCAAAATGAGAAATCGGTCGTTAGATCTCACTTTTGAGTTTTAATTAAAATCTTATTTGTGTCAGACACCTCGCTGTAGAATCATAATAGCATAATCAGCCTTTTAATGTTCCCATTGCTGGGACTCAGGTCTCCTCTCTCTAGGAGAGGGATTGGTGAATGTCACATGTTTTCGAATTTTTGGTTCTAGGACATGCCGGTTTCCTCACCATGATTTCCTTCATCGTTTTGAAAGCAGTGGTGATGAAATAAATTACACGAAGTAAGCGCCTGGCTGGGTTTGAACCCGCGACCTACAACTTGTAAGTCGGGGCCGTTACTACTCGGCCACCACCGCTCTCACATCTCGCTGGCTCAGTAAATATATTGTAAAATAATTATTTAATCAATAATTACCCAGACATATTATGCCGTGGGTGGTTTCACCCCACTCATCAATTTTAAAAGCTTTTCGTCACGACAGTTCGAGAGCTTTATATTTTAATGTCACACGAGAGACACATAAAAGACTTTTAGGGCTTTTATTATTTCCAAAGCAACGCCGATGATGAGAAAGAAGCCCTGATGTTTATTTATGTATAGCTTTTCTAAGAAAATCAGGGTCACAACAAGCAATATAAAAAAAAAACTGGGCAAGTGTGAGCCGGATATGCGCACTGAGGGTTCTGTACAAACTTACCTATGTAAATAATTCAATTCCCGAATGGAGTGTCGAAGATTTTTCCGAATCACAAAAACGTAACGTTTTGTGACGTAACAACAAATTTACTGTTTTCAGATTTATTCCTATATCGGTGCTAGAAGACCTTGCTTTATGCCAAAATATTGGTACTACGTTCTTTGCGCCATAAACGGCCGTTTCTTTTTTTCCTTAACTTAGAAGTTTGATTTTTTCACAGCTTCAAGGGACTGCAGACCTGTCGCATTAATTTTAACTCGATATCTCAACGCTTTCCCGAGATAAAGGGTCTTGACAGATGGACAACAAAGTGATCCTATAAGGATTCGGTTTTTTCCTTTTTAAGTACGGAACCCCAATTAATGACCTTGCTACAATATTATTATATTATATCTCTGGAAAGTTTTCAATTGAGATAGGTAAATTAAATTGGCTTCATATTAAAACTTTTCCGTATCATTACAACTCCATTCAAGCGTCAGATTCAGGGAATCCAATTTGATTTCCTGTGAAAGGAAGGAAAGTTGAGGATAGCAAGGAATCTAATTCAGCTGCCCGCTAACGCTGCAGCCAATTGGAGTAATTGGTTTGGCAATAGTTGCTCTCAATCCTATTACGATGAGTTTTACGGATTGGGTCTTATGTGGACCGCACGTTTTGAAGTCAGCACCTAATGGCATCTAGCTTGATTTTGACTTCACTTACTATTTTCGTGAGAAATTCGCCCTGATGTTTTAATATGAAGCCAATTTAATTTACCTATCTCAATTGAAAACCTTCCAGAGGTATAATATAATAATATTGTAGCAAGGTCATTAATTGGGGTTCCGTACCTAAAAAGAGCGAGAGCGGGAGGTTGCGGGAGTCCGATGGATGCGAGATGCACAGGACCGTTCATTGTGGCGACACTTGGGGGAGGCCTATGTCCAGCAGTGGACGTCTTTCGACTGAAATGATGATGATGATAATGATGATGACCTAAAAAGGAAAGAACCGAATCCTTATAGGATCACTTTGTTGTCGATCTGTCAAGACCCTTTATCTCGGGAAAGCGTTGAGATATCGAGTTAAAATTAATGCGACAGGTCTGCAGTCCCTTGAAGCTGTGAAAAAATTAAACTTCTAAGTTAAGAAAAAAAAGAAACGGCCGTTTCGCCTTTATAAAGTCGCATTGGATTTAGTTCACCATCAATTTCTTCTCGATAACGGAAAATACAGATATTACAAAGAAGAGGTCTCTTCTTATTTAATATTCTTGTGAAATGTTTTTTTCTGACTGCTGTCAGATTTTTCTCTGCAAAGGCGAAAGTTTTCGATTCATCTTGTATGTTTGTTACTTTGTCAAGTTTTAACGGCTGAACGGCTTTCGATGAAACTTGGTACACGGGTAGACCATGTCCTGGTATAGCACATAGGATACTCTTTATCTCGGGAGTATTTTCCCTTGGGATAATTTTTAGGGTTATGGAATCCTAAAACTTAGGTATGGACCTCAAAAGGAAAAAACGGAACCCTTATAGGGTCACTTTGTTGACCGTCCGTGTCTGTCTGTCTGTCAAGACCCTTTATATCGAGAACGCATGGAGGTATCGAGTTGAAATTAAAACCATATACTCGGGTCTGCGGTCCCTTGAAGCTGTGAAAAATTTAAACTTCTAAGTTAACGAAATAAAAAAGATACGGCCGTTTATGTCACAAAAAAACACTCAGGGGAATCAAAATTCATAGAGGACTTGAAACTTGGCATGAAGCAAGGTGTTATAGCACAAGTATAGAATAGGAAAAAATCTGAAAACTGTAAACTAGTTACGTCACAAAAAAAAAACTTTTCTTGCGATTCGGAAAAATTTTCGAGACTCCATTCGGGAATTGAACATAGGTAAGTTTGTACGGAACCCTCAGTACGCGAGTCCAACTCGCACGTGCCCAGTTTTTAATTACATGCAGGTGAAACCACTGGCAGCAGTTAGTAACAATATAAAAATGTATTTTTGTTATTCTGTCTCCCATCTAGACCTGCTTATAATAAAGGTAGAACTGGACTCACCGGTCAATATGATTGACGACTTGTTTTGATATCACGAGCCAGATGTTTGGTTCGATAAGACCTTGTTTTTGGGCCATCAAGAAATGAAAGGAAAAGTTTTCCACGAACATAATAAAAGTAACAAGCATTAAATATTTTTGTATCATTCGATATTATTGTATTAACCAACCTTATTTACTAATTTTTTGAAGCTCCATATTTCTGCCTGACTAGTGTTGATTAAAATACACGAGTAAATAAGTTTTTTTTTTTAATTTTGATAGGCTCGCTTTTACCTATCTTACCTGATGGAATGGGACGATGTGGTCGATGATGGAGCACGCTTACCTAGAAGTAACCTATTTACTCTGAAGGAAACAGACTCTGACAGGGAATTCCACTTCTTAGCTGTACGCACAATGAATGTCTTTAAGCCAAGAGTGAATAGGTTACTTCTAGGTAAGCGCGCATCATCGACCGCATCGTCACTTTCCATCAGGTGAGATAGCGGTCAAGCGCGAACCTATCAAGAATAAAAAAGAAATGTGTTCTCAAAACGTTTTGTACGCATGGGTGGGATGTCTATCATGTACCGGTGGCACATCGCCTTACGCCGTGTGGTCCGATGAGGGAACGGGCTTGGCGGAATAAGGCTATGCAATTCTGACGCACACTCCCTGTCATAATGCTGGGTTACTTCTAAGCAAGCATGCTCCATCGTCGACCACACCATCAGTTACTACTTGGGGATCGATAGTGCTCAAGCGTGAGCTAATCTATAATAGTAAGTAATCGCATTCCCTCTAAGTCCAAGTGCCTTTAATCGGTGAAGGTTTGACACAAAGCTTTCAGGACACGTTAAGCCTTCAGAATGTTTTCAGAGGATTACTTAAGCTTTACTAAATTCGGTACGCCGGGAATTATTTCATAAGATGTTCCGATTTAGGCACAGTAAAGAAAGTCTAAAGTAGGTACTTCTATTTTACTTAAATGGTATTTATGTTATAAAATACTACTGCCTTTTACCTCACTCGTTAATAAACGAGAAAAAAAGCCAGGTTGTTTATTTTACAAAACCACGTGTTTTCCTCGATGAATGAAACGAATGACGTGTATTTAGATTTCTTTAAACTTTCCACATCTTATTGCACGTTGTGGAGACAACTGAAGGATTTGAACTACGCAAAGAGCTTGAATCTGCACGAGGAGAGACGGGAGACTTTTGAAAGTGCCGTTTGTAACTATGATATTATATCTTATTGAAGGCAGTTAGTTCTAAATAAATATACTATGTACCTTTTGTTGCTTTTCAAATTTTGTGAAAGTTTTGTAAAATTTATGAATAGGTATATGTAGTCATAAATAATAATATAATTATTGTCACTCTAATTGTTTAATTCATTTACCAATGACCAATGACCCTTTGACTTTTGTATCTTGACCCTAATTTTTTAGTTTTAATTTGACATAATTTATTGGAATGTATTTTATCTTATTTGTTTGTCGTTTTTTTTTTTGTGTATTTTTAATTTGTCTAGTTATATGTGCATGCTGTGGTCTCCTGAAACTGAAAGAGCACACGTTAAAGGACCCCATGCCAATGATTTCTATTGTATCTGTGTGACCTTTGTTGGAGATCCAAATAAATAAATATGGTTTGTCAGATCTGTAAGGCAATCAAAAAATGATCCACAGTTTCGTAGGACAGAATATGCACTTGCATTTCTTATTTTCGAGTTCACGGCACAATTGGCTCAGTGATTAAGTGATTGACTGCTGCGTTGTGTGTCGCGGGTTCGATTCCCACATGGAGCGAATGAATTATTTAATTGTATTACCAAACAGATAGGTGTTCTATCTGGGTATCTCGTGTATGTAAGTTAACATGTTTGTTACTCATATATTAAGTTCCTTGAAAAAAAATACAACAGACTCCAAAAAACAAAAACAAAGACTAAAAATTTCAAAATAAAAAAGAATCGTTTTTAACTATCAGCTTTAATAAAAGCACAGATTGTTTTAACAATGTAAATATTTCATTACATGGCAACACTTTATTTTAATGACCATTAGTGCGTGTTGTATAAAGTTGCAACATTATTCTGATACTAATTGCGCTCGCTACCGAACTTAGCTCTGACCTCAGGACAGCTTCGTTTATTATAGAGCTACAGGTTCTAGCTGGGCTTGAGTTGACAGTAGGATAACTACTCTTCCAATAGTCGTGTCACCTCATCGATAGGTTTTGTGATGAAAAACAGTACCTAACTTATAGTTCCAGTTACCAAAATAAGAATCTTCCTAATTGCGCTACCGGATTTTGTTTAGGAGTACTGCTTTAAAGGTAACGGTCTAGCATAAGCATAATGTCCACAGTGCTGGGACTCAGGCCTTCATATATACACACACTCACAAACTTGAAGAAGCAACAAACATACATACACACACTCACAAACTTGAAGAAGTATCAAAAATACATACAAACACTCATAAACTTGAAGAAGTAACAAACATACATACACACACTCACAAACTTGAAGAAGTAACAAACATACATACACACACTCACAAACTTGAAGAAGTAACAAACATACATACACACACTCACAAACTTGAAGAAGTAACAAACATACATACACACACTCACAAACTTGAAGAAGTAACAAACATACATACACACACTCACAAACTTGAAGAAGTAACAAACATACATACACACACTCACAAACTTGAAGAAGTAACAAACATACATATACACACTCACAAACTTGAAGAAGTAACAAACATACATACACACACTCACAAACTTGAAGAAGTAAGAAACATACATACACACACTCACAAACTTGAAGAAGTAACAAACATACATACACACACTCACAAACTTGAAGAAGTAACAAATATACATACACACACTCACAAACTTGAAGAAGTAACAAACATACATACACACACTCACAAACTTGAAGAAGTAACAAACATACATATACACACTCACAAACTTGAAGAAGTAACAAACATACATACTCACAAACTTGAAGAAGCAACAAACATACATACACACACTCACAAACTTGAAGAAGTAACAAACATACATACTCACAAACTTTTGCCTTTATAACACTAGTTGCTGCCAGCGGCTACGCTCGCGTGAAAATAGAAAATTGTCCAAAGGGAACACACTCCCGGGATATAAAGTATTCTATGTGCTATATGTAGTACCCATATCTACCCGTGTGCAACAAGAAAGAAAGAAAGAAAACATGTTTATTTGGCACATTATGATTCATGAACAAACAAGTAATTGCAAGTTTAAATAAAACGTTAAAAACAAAAAAGAGAAATAAAATCATCAATCACAATAAATCTCACAAAAAAAAAACATACAACATTATTTTTAGTAGCGAAACCTGAATATAGTTTGTTCAGAATCAGTAACTGAATGGATTCCAATAATTTTTACACCATGTAATATTTTTCCAAAAATATTTGAAGAAGTTCACAAGTTGGACACCACCGACACTAAGCACAACACAGGTCACGGCAGGTTATAGCGAGCATTAGACACTAGCGCACAGCAGGAGTAAAACAACCCTCAGTCGCCCGGGTGGCCCGGTGACCATGTATTTGTGCGGCCAACCAGGTAAGCTTATAACTACGTGATTTTTCATCGTACAGTTATGAAATTTTGTACATAGATTCTTTTCATAAATATACTATAACTAGACACGTGTTTCGGGTTTCGCATATACTAAAAGTAATGACAAGCAATATTATGTGGGTGAATACATCCCCTTTCTTTTACTAAAAAATCTTCAAATAAACCTCCCGCCCGATCTTTACAGTTTTACTGACTAAACCCATCTAATCTATGTTTCTTCAGTTGTTAAGGGCACATGGATTTTATGTTGAAGCCTTTACATTTTCTGTATTTTTCTTGTATCTATTGTGAAAGTTCTCTGTTTGCATCTAACCCTATTATCTCGGCTGCAGTTCTGTATCTGAGTGACCCGGTTACCGTGTCCCCGCGGCTGACGTCTGTGTCGCAACCTTATGGAAAAATTGCGCCCAAATAGAGCACTAGATGAGGTCTGATAACGACTGATAAGAGGATGTGCTCACTTGAGATAGTCAATGTTGATTGTGAATAGTAAATATTGTGTTCTTGTGGCCTTGGGTGACCCTGATTTTTGAAAATGAGCGGTGTTGATGATATCGTTCATTTGTTTATTTTTAAGGACTTCAAAGTACCAAAACTACTAAGCGATGCGATATGACGCCGTATCGTAGTGGCCTGCGATGCGAATTGCTGCGATTCGATTTCGAGCGGCAAAGCAGCGATTCAAGTGACCATAGAAAGTGTCGCAAATTCTTGCGATGCGTCATGCGAGCTCGTAGATTTTACGATTCGACATCGCAATACAGTTATTTTTTTGGACCTGTTTTGATAAGAAGTAAAATTCACTCATTTCGAAAATTGATATTAGTAGAAATAAAAATAGTTTTGAAAAAGATACGAGAGATTTTCTTAGTCTCAGTTATTATTATAAGTTAGTATCTGTATCTTCATGGGAGTCGATATTTATTACACTAAAAAAACATTACGCAGTCTAGCCAACCGTTAGCAAGGTTATTTGAAAAAGATTATAGATAGGTTGTTCATGTTATTTGCAGTCTACAATATGGGACATATTAGGCTAACTAATAATTTCATAACAGAATAAGAATAAGAATAAGAAATTTTATTTGCTCAAACATGTGTATGCATACAGAATTAAAATAATACATGCATGCAAGATCTTAAATAAAAGTGGCTCACGACATGTCTGCCATTTCTCATGGCGTGCAATAAACAGCATGAGCTAATGCTATCTGAGGGGAAACTAATACAATTTAATAAATTGTAAATTGTAAGTAAGTCATAAATATTTTATTTCAGAACAACGTTGAGTAGAAAAGAGAAATAAAATGAAATAATAATAATACATTTGATTAAAATACAGAAAAAAAAACTAAAACAATAAACATAACATAATGAACCTTATAATGTTCCCATTGCTGGGACTCAGGCCTCCTCTCTGTGGAAATGGGCTGTCATCCAACACGTGGGCCCAATGCGGGTTGGTGGATGTCACATCTCTTCGAATTTTTGGCTCTAGGGTATGCCGGTTTCCTCAAGATGTTTTCCTTTGCCGTTTTGAGAGCAGTGATGATGAAATAAATTACACAAAGTAATGTACCCTGTTTGGTTTGAACCCACGAACTACTACTTATAATTTGGGGCCGTTACCACTGAGCCACCACTGCTCTGATTAAAATTAATAAAACAAAAATATCAAAATAACTTAATTAAGTATTATTAACTAGTAGTAACCCGTCCCAGTTTTGCACGGGTGTCTATGAAGTCTTTGAAGTTCTCGACTTTTCTTTAATATAATATGCATCTAAACTAATATTATAATGAGGAAAGATTTGATTTTCTGTTTGTTTGTATGTTACGATTTAACTCAAAAACTACTCGACCGATTTCAAAAATTCTTTCACCATCAGAAAGCTAAAGCTAAATTTTCACTGAGTAACATAGGCATATATTTTCTATTTCTGCGCGGGCAATACCGCTGGCAAAAGCTAGTGTATTATATACCTAAACCTTTGTCATGAATTGCTCTGTCTATTGATAAAAACCGCATAACGCATTAAAGCGCAGACGCAGTGGGGGAATTGTTTTTAGGATTTATGAATAACAATTTTAGACAAAAATATATTTATTAAATGAATAAATAAATATATTAAAATATATTTCTCCATCTTTTTTAACCATTTCCACATTACCTTAATCCGTGTTATCAACCACGGGGCCAGCAGCGTGCTCATCCTGCCGAGCTCGAGTCTTACGTTTCTTTCAAGAGCCGTCACGTGCGCCGGACGCCGTCCTGTCTGGGCGGTACCGATGTCTGATGACTTGTGGACATCTCAGACAGTCATCGATTTTTTTTTTCGACTAAATCTTGTTTTATTTATTATTTTTTTTCTTTAGAAAACTAACAGCTAGTATGCTTAGTTAATTATTTTAATAATTAACTAAGCATACATATAAAAAGCCCAACTGAGTAAAAAATAAAAAAAAACTTTAATAAAAACTGAAAAGATAAAAAACAAGTTCAGTCCAGTAGCGTTGAAACCAATTCAATTGTATTAATTTAAACACATAAAATAAAACAAGTAATAAAGTATTATTATTGTAGTTAGGGGAGCTAGCTTTACTAAAAACTTTGAGACACAACGCTTGGAAGAAAGTTGAAAAGGTATTTGTTCCATGTAGGGAATGAAATCTTTAACTATATTAGTATTACACTAATAAAAAGAAAGAAAGAAAACATTTATATAAGACTCGCACAGGACAATTAACAATAAAATAAAAAGTAACTATTTAATCTATAAATACTTAACTTAAAATAAAACAATATTAAAAGATAAAAATAAAATACTTGTGCCTGGAAAAAAAGGCTCCTATTTCAGCATATGTCGCGATATTTAACTAAAAAGTAAAAATAACGCAGCGCTGGTATTCTGATAGGGCCTGGTGATGCCACGGACACACTCACTAATATTAATATAATAATACTAGAAGAGAAAGTTTCCATGTATGAAAGTCGTCTTGGTTGAACTAATCTGGATGAAATTTGTGGGTGGAATTTCATCCAAATCCACACAGCCGTTTCAACATACACACATTGTCGACTTCCTGCCCTAGTCCCGTGTTATTTGTGGATTGTGCAACATAATTTTTCTTCCATTCCGTCCTGCCACTCGTCATGTCTTCACTAACTTCTTTCATAGTGATATGATATGAACGTCACACATTCCATCCATCTTTTCTGTGGCCTCCTTCGCCCTCTCCAGTCATTTTAGTAACATGCGTTATTTATTTATTACATTATAACACCTTTGCAGACTAGTCCAAGGCGATGTTATAACTAACACTTAATATATGTACATAGTTATAATATTCTCAAATTAATTAGGATGTAATGTCCTTTCTTAATAATTATTTGAGCTTTTCTAAAAATTTCGGCAGGTTTAGGCCAAATATATCCTCCGATAGTGCTATATTATTAATAATACGTATGGTTCGTGACAAAGGGGTAAACTTTAGGAGGTTATATCCCTCCTCCACCACACCAAGATAAACGATTCGAAACTTTTTAGTCACTGGCGCCTCTTTCAAGCTTTCTCTAATATACTTTTTCTCACATAAAGATACACACACAAACATATATAAAGACTTTATAATATTATTGTGATTTAATATTTTTTAATGGTTATCATCAATCATTTTTTATCAACGAGCTAAAACATTTCTTTTACCTAACGTTTCATTCTAAATGCACGATATTAAAGGCACATCAAACACGGTATCAAATAACTAGTATCGCCGCAAAACCATTAAGTAAAAATAACTTCCATACATTAGCCGTTTGTTAACATTTTCCTAGAACACAAAGCTTTCTTGTAGGAATAACATTTATATATATTTCATGTCGGTAGATAACCTTGTGAGAGGTGAATGTTATGTTTCAGTTCAAGTATTTTACTGTATTTTAATTTGAACTCTTGACCTTTTTATCACTATTTTACCATTGTTATAACTTTTTAAAATGTTAGCTTTATGGTCCATTTAGACGGAGACAGTTTGTTGTCTCTAAGTTACGATTATCGGATGAATATAAAAAAAGTTTCTTGGTCTAAACATTCGCTCCTCTCGCTCTTACACTTTGGCTCCAATTGCATCGCCATGGAATATTTATTGTCTGTGTAAACAGAATTTCAAAGCATAACTTTATTTCGAGGTTTTGTGTCAGTAGCTATATGAATGCAGTGCGCTCAGTGTTTGAACTATGTTTACTCTTTTAAGACAAGCACTATTTAAATGAACACGGACCAAAAAAAAATATTGGTTAAAAAAATTGTTAGCAGATGGCAAGAAGGACTCGGTTTGCTTGTGATAACAGCGTACGATTTTTAAACCGAAACATGCGAGAAACTCTCCATCTAAATAGGCGTTTAGGCATAAAGACGACAGTGTTACGAAAAAAAAGATCTTCTATAAGGGTATACGGATTTTTACCCACATAATGTGAAGCAGTGTTTTAAGTAGACTAGTGAATGCAAACGCGACGCGATGCGGCGCGAATGGGACAAACAATAGATACTCTGTTGTGGTGGCCTATGTAACCAACTGCACATGTATACGGTGCAGCGATTAACGAAGCGCAGCGGGCGTGAGCAGCAGCAGTTTAATATTTTCGCGCGAATTCTTGTTTGAAATAAATTGTAGAAATAAATTCGAAAATCATTTATTAACATGAATGACCCCATGACGTCACACTGATTACTGCTAATGTAAATGTCGTAGCAGTGACGTAGCTCGTAGCAGTGCTACGCCGCTACGTGCGTGACGCGCCGGTGCTACGCCGGCTTTCGAACTGGTTTTATTCCTCTATTATAAAACCGATTGTTTATTTGTTTACATCTGACGAATTTAGGTCAAATGAAAAACTTTCCAAACAGAACATCTCAAAATTCAGAAGAAGAAATTCCAGTCAATGGTGTTTATAATGTTCGCTTTCTGGAGTAGGTCAGAGGAATTGTCATTTCAGTCTTTGCCAATAACACTATTGAAGTATGATTAGTACAATAAAATAGGCTGTTGTGACCCATTTCCATTGAGTTGATGTGGCCCTAATGATTAAAGCATTTTTCTTTTTTAATAATACTTTTATTTTCTTTAGTAATAATAATATAATAATAATAATAATAAGTATTTGGGTATGTCGGAAGCTCTAGGCATCAATATCACTGACATGAAGCAATCGTTGAGGGAACGTTTCTTTGGTCGCCTGAAGAAGGTATTCAATAGCCTTCTTTCAGGCGGAAACAAGGTGCGTGCCTTCAACGGTTGGGTCATGCCGGTATTGATGTACTCTTTTGGCGTACTCAAATGGACTCAAACGGAACTTGACGCCCTGGATAGGAGGGTCCGCACACTGCTGACTGCATATCGAATGCACCACCCACGATCGTCGGTGATGAGACTATATATCCCGCGGAAGTGTGGAGGTCGAGGTTTTTTAAATGCTAAGACCCTACACAACCGCGAGGTATGCAGTCTCAGGGAATATTTCCTAGCTGCCGACGTGGGTATGCATCGAGATGTAGTGTCAGTGGACAAAGGACTCACCCCGCTCTCAATGGCTAACGAGAACTGGCGCAAACCGGTAGTGCTTGACACTAACGACCGCAGGGAAGTATGGCAGAGCAAGGAACTTCACGGACGCTTTTTCCGGGCCCTTCATGGGCCCGATGTAGACCAATTGGCGTCCGTAGCCTGGCTGCGTTTCGGTGACCTCTTCGGGGAAACCGAAGGTTTTGTCTGTGCAATTATGGACGAAGTTATCATGACGAATAACTACCGGAGATTTATTGTGAAGGACGGCACGGTTGACATCTGTCGGGCATGTCACCGTCCGGGAGAATCAATTCGTCACATTATCTCTGGTTGTTCTCGTCTAGCTAACGGAGAGTATTTGCATAGACACAACCTTGTAGCCAGGATTATCCATCAGCAACTTGCTTTGAAATACTCTCTTGTGGAATCGGAAGTGCCGTACTACAGGTATGAGCCCGACCCAGTTCTTGATAATGGTCATATCAGTTTGTACTGGGATCGGTCCATCATCACTGACAGGACTATTGTAGCCAATAAGCCTGATATAGTGGTGGTGGACCGAAGCGAGAGGCGTGCAATGATTGTTGACATATCCGTTCCGCATGACGAGAACCTCGTGAAAGCCGAGAAAGATAAACAAATCAAGTATATTGACTTGGCTCGCGAGGTTGTCGACATGTGGGATGTGGACTCGGCGATCATTGTACCGATAGTCGTGTCAGCCAATGGCTTAATAGCCAAGAGCCTCGACCAACACCTTAGGAGGCTCGCGTTAGGCGGCTGGATCAAGGGCTTGATTCAGAAAGTGGTACTCCTGGACACGGCTCGTATTGTTAGGAGGTTCCTTTCTCTGGAGCCCTGACCGCCGGTAGCTTGGACCCTGTTCCCGATACCGGTGGGACACTATTTTTTATATTTTTAAATGTTTTTTTTATTTTTTATTGAAATATTTAAAAATATAATTTATATGTACATATACAAATGAATAAACGAAATAATAATAATTTTATTGACACACACACAAGTCACTAAGAAAATAAAGAAATGAACAATAGAATAAGACAGACAGTACACAAAAAAAGTGACCGTGGGCCCCAAACTAGGCGTAGACTGTATCTTGGTGGCCCAGGTGAAAGAGGTTAAGCAGTTAGTGTTATGCGACAGCACAATTTTGCAATGAAGACAATAGACCAACAATAAAACCTATCTCCCATGCTTACCGACTTATCACGACGGTGTGTTTAATTCCCACATACGACCACTACGACTTGCTTTTAATAAGCTCGATATTGTCATTCTACCACAACTCTATTACGAGACCATTGACCGATCAATGATCGATCATTATGAATTAACAGATTACAAACTTTTAGCAAAATGACAATGGGATCGTGTTGGAATGACGAAGTTATAAAAATAACAGACTTGGGCCCCTGATCTAACAACTATTCTGGTGAAGGAGTATCGTGTCATCCAGTAACTGGGCTATGGAGGCCAGATATTTAGAGTTGCTCCATGGAAAATACTGATATTATAAAATGGGAATAGACTAGGTAAATGAATGTGAAGAGTGTGAATACAGAATACATATCAATACTTTAGACTGGCCTGTTTGATGAGAACGATCATTTGTACTGTGCCTGGGTGTAATTCGTCTATAATATGTATGTATTTTCTTGGGTCATCAAGATACAGGCTTTGTCTAGTTTGGGACCCATTGCTAACCTGTTAACGTCTTTCTTATTGTAATTTCTAATGATTCTTAGGTAATTGTATAAAAACTGTGTATGTTTCAATGAATAAATAAAATAAATAAGTTTAGAAATACATAAGTTTTTTATCAGTTGTCTAGTACTCATAGCACAAGCTCTGCTTAGTTTGGCACTAGATGGCGTTGTGTGAAAGTTGTGAAATATTATCATTTCTGTATTCATTGTATGTACATAATAATTTTTGTTTTAATATTTCAATAACAAATAGTAAAAAATCATTAAAAAAAAATATTATTAATAACCTAACCCGTGTTAACTTGTAATATTGCCAGTGGGACGATCGCGGTGATTTAGGTACTTTAATTACTAACCTAAATTTATCCTGACTTTTAATTAAAACAAAGAAGCATCAAATTTCACAAACATGTAGGTACCATACTCTAAAACAATCTTGCTATAATTAAAAAGTTTTTTAATTAGTGCTTTATTCAGCCTCTGATAAAGGTTCAGTACATAATTAGAGACATGTCATTAATTTTATCTGGCTTATGAGCCATTCACCCAAATAATTTGGAGTACAACCTCTATCTGACCTAAATTGAGCCTCGGGCATAGAATAAAAAATGTGTTAGAGAGGTGACCCTCACCGACTTTTTTTTGTGGGTGCACCGATCAATCTCAGTCCATCGCAGTCACCTGCTGGACGTAGGCCTCTTCAAAACTATACAAACCATTTAAGAGGTATATGTCCTGCAGCAAAAAACACCCGTGTGTATGACATTTGATTAGTCACGGTGTTTAATTGTTCCGTATAAAATATTGATATTTCACTGCATATGGACAGACTGGAAGCCGTCCACCATAATTAAAGAACGCTAGATAGATCAGGTTAGACAGTCGTTCAAGACCAAATGGTTAAGGCCACTCTCGCACGAGATTTCGGGTTTGAAACCGGGCAAGTACCAATGTGAATTTTTCTATTCATTATAATTTCTATTCAAAATAACCTATTCGGCACGCACTCAGCTGAATGCGGACTTTTTCAAAAGTGCATAGCACTGATTGTACTGGGATGTTTAATTACGTTCTTTTTTTTATCGTCCTTATTAGTGATCGTAAGTTTTCTATTACTGTACCTCTTTCTACCCGTGAGAACCTCAATTGGCTCAATGTCTCTCATACTATTGTTATTCTTTTGTTACAGCTGTTGGTTCTCCTATAACTAAATAAATTAATAAATAATTATCTACTTTTCTAAGTTTATCTAGGACTGACAGCCTGTACCTCGAAAAGCACGTAGAGCCGTTGTAGACTCGTAGACAATTATTACAGGTAGTCAGATGCCAGAAAGTCTAAACATCAGTGTATCCAAAAGAGTATAACCGGGTTTTGGAGGTCTGATATGCAGTTGCTCCATGTGAAACACTGTTACTCAACCACATCCAGATAGACTGGTAGCTGACCCCAAACCAGTTGAGACAAGGCGAGGGAGAGAGGGAGATGATGACGTATATGTCAATATTGAGTCTCGGTGGACCACACGATGCACGCTGATACAATAGACATGATCGTCTAACCAGGGTTGCCAATGTAGAGCCGATACCTACCAGGATTGGTGGATCGTTTAAAAGAGTTACTGTGGCCTAACGCAAAGGGCAACTGAAGGAGGGTTTTGACTGTGTAAAACGTTCAATATTTCGTCGTAATTCTAAACGAGTTTTCGATCATTGAAAATTGGCATCCCATTTTTTTTGATTCGGTAAATCATCAAATAGTTACTCCCAGTCTGGGTGGAGCGAGAGGAAGTGTTGGTCTTTTATTGACTAGAAAGCGCTTGTGTTCCTTCAATTGCCCATGCGATCCAGGGTCGCGGTAACTTTTTCAAACGATCCCGCAATACAAAGCTTCCATGCTTTATTATTCTATGTCTCAGGTAAAAAATTAGCTGCCCTAGATAGTCTGTTGCATACGTACGGTAATTAGCAACCCGGTAATGAACCTTGGACGGTGGGCGTGACGTATCGACGTGTGCAATCTTCGTGAACTATTGATGCGACCTTTGTTCCAATATATTGGTGGTTTTCAAGATATTCTTGGAAGATTAGAAAAGGCTGGACGTTTTTTTTTAAGCTTGTGAAGACAATATGGCGGACTAGTCTGCCAAGAAGTTTTAATAGGAGACTCTTCTGTATGCCAAGATGTCATTCCAATTCGAGACAATACTGTCCACTCTCTAGAATGTGCGCTGCATACAATGAGCTAGATGTGGACATTGACCTCTTTACTTCATCGGTTCCAGCTCTAAAAAAAGTCGTACTTGCTACTAATAATTAAGTCCTAGTCAAAAATCTAATGTTTACCTAATCTTATATAATATTAAAATCGAACTTATTGTGATCAAATTTATTTAAATTAAATTTGATCACAATAAGTTCGATTTTTCATTTTAATGTAATTTGGATTAACTAATGTCATTTTACTGTCTTATTTCAAAACCATGTATGTATATAAACAATTAGCTAGGTTATTAACTGCGCATAATGTAGTGCATGCTGTGCTTTTTTGTAAGTGATAAGGCGCTTAGACGTAAGTTGGTATTGTGCGAATTGTGATGTATTAGCGTGCTTATTGTTGAAAAGCCTTATAAATAAATAAATAAATAAAGACATGATTGTGTTTTTCTTTCTTTCTTGAATGCAATTGATTTTACACTGGCTTAAAAAGATTTTTCTGTCAGGTGCAGCTAAAGAGACCACAGCTAGTTCTGCTAGGGCGCTGTTAAAGTAAATAAGAAAAATGGTCAAATGCGAGTCGCACTCGCAGGCCAAGGGTACCTTACAAACTTAAGCTCATAAAAAAAACCGGGGAAGTGCTAGTCGGCCTCGCGCACTGAGGGTTCCGTACAAACTTGCCTATGAACAGTTCAATTCCCGAATTTGGTTACGAAGATTTTTCCGGATCGCAATTTTTTTTTTTTGTGACGGATCGACGTGTGCAATCTTCATGAACTATTGATATGACCTTTGCACCATGTTTACATTACGGAACAAATTCATAGTTTTCAGAGCTTTTTATGATACTTGTGCTATGAGACCTTGCTCCGTGCCAAATTTCAGGATTCTTGGTTAACATGAAGGTATTTTGATTCCCTTGAGAGTGTCGAAATACACGTCTGTTGCGACATAAACGTATCTTTTTTTTTCGTTAACTCAGTAATTTGATTTTTTCACAGCTTCAAGGGACCGCAGACTTGACTATATGGTTTTAATTTCAAATCGATACCTCCACGCGTTCTCAATATAAAGAGTTTTGACAGACAGACAGATAATACATAGTCGGACGGACACCAAAGTGATCCTATAAGGGTTCCGTTTTTTCCTTTTGAGGTACGGAACCCTATAAAGGAATTATTTTGAACGGTTTTCGGAATTTTTCCTTTACTTGTACGTGGCATTTATTCTTACCAAATTCCTATAATGAAATCTCCTATAGTGTTGATTACCTTGCGAGGGTTAAAATATGCGCTATAAATGGAGCATAAACTGCCTTCTCCTTTTCACTGCCCCAAGGATTAGAAAACCCGAGTATTCGATATTAATTTCAGTTTGATACCTCCACGCATTCCTGAGATAAAGTGTCTTGATCTCTTTTCTGATATCTATGCTCTTGAAAAATGGACAGATGGACAGACGGACAATAAAGCAAAATGATCCTATAACTGTTACGTTGTTGCCGTCTGAGGTATGGAAACCTGAAAACGACGAGAAAGGGCCGCGATAAGAATCAATGCCAGTGGGCAGGGCACATTGCTCGCAGAACAGATGGCCGTTGGGACCGAAAGCTTCTTCTTCCGAAATGGCGAGAAGACGCAGAATTGGAAGATATCCTACAAGGTGGACTAATGATCTGGTGAGGGTTGCGGGAATCCAATGATGCGAGACGCACAAAACCGTTCATTGTGGCGACACATGGGGGAGGCCTATGTCCCACAGTGAATGTCTTTTGGCTGAAATCTATCCATACTCAGGCTAATTCACACGCAAACCTCTTCAGAATTAATATCCTGATACAGTATACGATTAATATACGTACACTCTCTGTTTTATTTTTTATGTACCACGAATCAGCTCAAACAAAACAATGCACAACAGTCCATTACCCTATCTATGTTATGATATTATCCACGTCCACTTCATAATAACTGGTGCTGCTGACATAACGACATGACCCGTGTGTACGCCTCGCCTTGACCGACTTACTGCTGTTATGTCAATACGTGCAATTGATGGTGCGGCCTACAGGTGAATTGTTTTTGTGGTGAAATGTTTCAGGTTTTTTTGTTGTGACCGTAAGCTGATAGGTAGTGAGAAAGAAAGAAATACGTTTATTTGGGACTCGCACAGGACAAACAGGAGGAGAACCAAGGTTACAGACAGCCCGAAGAATCGCGTAACTTAAGTGGCACTGGGCAGGGCACATTCCTCGCAGAACATATGGTGGATGAGGACGAAAGGTTCTGGAATAGCGACCACGTACCGGAAGACGCAGTATTGGAAGGCCTCCCACAAGGTGGAGCGATGACCTGGTGAGGGTCGACAAACAGAAAGACAGACAGACGGACGGACAACAAAGTGATCCTATAAGGGTTCCGGTTTTTCCTTTTGAGGTACGGAACCCCAATTAATTAATAACCTAGCTACAATATTATTATATCTCTGGAACGTTTTCAGGTTATTGAGATAGGTAAATTAAATTGGCTACAACAATAACAAAAACATTTAAAAAGAACAAAAATAAACATGTGCGAGTCCAAAAGGCTCCTATCTCAGCACATGCTGCGATTTAAAAAAAAAAACAAATTTTAAAAAACGCTGGCATTCTGATAGGGCCAGTGCCGCACCAGTAAACGAAAACAGAAACGGTCACAGAACACAGGATGTCTTTCGGCTGAAAGAATGATGATGATGAATCACGGTTACCGGACGGTCGGACGGCAAGCTACCCATTGCTCGCCGTCCGCAAGCCCGTGCCTACGGTGGCCGGAAATTGGGATCGGGATCCCCGTGACTGGGACGTAAGGGCCGCTCCCTCGCGCGTGCACGTTATAACAAGCTACCAAAGGTGGTGTGGTGGTGGTGGTGGTGGCGATGGCAAGTTCAAAACACATATTAAGCGTGTCCTAACTAAAAAAGCGTATTATAAGGTTAAAGACTATGTCGAAGACACGCTTGTTTGGCAATGACTGCTTCTGCACATGTGGCCCCCTGGTAACTCATAATATTGTGTACATCTAATAGATGTACACAATATTATGAGTTACCATACCATATTATCTATTAACTGCTCCACATTTGTTGTAATATAATTATACATTTTCTTTTTCTTTTCTTCTTACATTTTGCTTTTGCAATATTTTTTATATCATTAGACGCCAACCACCATTTAAATTCGTTAGTAATTTTCTTTTGTTGACATGTCATTTATTGATAACTATAATTTCTTTTTTGTTTGTTTTTTTTTTGTGCTTTTGGGTACAATATCGACTGGTCTACACTGTTCTTAAATAATATCTATAAATACTGTAATATGAAAATATTGTAAACAATCACATTTTTAAAAGAGTAACCGTGGAGTTTCTTGCTGGTTCTTCTCCATAGGAAACGACCAATTTGGAACCGTGCACTAGCTTCTGACGTTTTATAAATGCCCATGTAGGCTTAGTGCAAAGTCAAAGTTAAAAAACTTTTGACTTTGACTTTGCACTTGCGGCCTCCTCCTTTGCTAGCATTACTGCTTCACAAAAGAAGGCGACCGCCTGCCAGTCCTCCTCGCTTTGGACCATGGTCTGTACCAAGGCTCGGCGTGAGAGATCGTTGCCACCGATCTCCCTCATGAGGACACGGCGGTGCTCTGCCCAAGCGACGCACACCTCTACCGTATGCTCCACCGTGTCCTCTGGGCGGTCCACACAGTGGTGACACCCGGGCGTTACTTTCGCACGATTCCGATGCAGGAACTTCCCGAACTGTCCATTTTCGGTGAGAACCTGCGTCATACGGAAGGTGAGGACGCCGTGAGGTCTGCCCGGGTCTAGATATACTAACCAGTGATACTATCACACTTTTCATTATCTAAGTAGAAGCCGTGACGTCAACAATGGAGGCATTACGTAAGTCTAGTATTTATTTCCTCTCTTGTATGATATGTATATGTATATATTTATATTTATATATATATTATGTATTTATTTTTAGTGTAAGGTATTTATAGTTATATAAGTATTTATTAGTTTAATTTAAGATTTCACAAACTCTTTTTTGCTTATTTTCTACACACTACAGTCTACATCTCTTCTAATCTCTCCTTTCGCAGGTCTGCTGGAAGAAATTTCTTTTTGAAATAAGCAGTACCTTTGTACAAAATTTATATTAAGATACCTATCTTCTTCTTCGTATTTGTGTGTACATAAATTATAAAATAAATAAAATAAATAAATAAATTATAATTACAATACGCGTCCATACAGTGCCAACGCTTCTAATCTAATCGCGGCATTTTTAATTAAAGCTAACTTATTCTGCTGCCCGTCCTACTTTCTAACTTCAATATGAATGCTTGAGATAGCATTTACTGTTGGTTGAAGAAATAATGGTTCTGACTTCTTTCGTAAATCTACAACCTGGTCAAAACACAACGCCGTCTAGTCCCAAGCTAAGCAGAGCTTGTGTTATGAATACTAGACAACTGACAAACATACTTATATATTTCTAAATACAAACATATTATAGATAAATTACCTACACCCAGACACAGAACAAATGATTATGCTCATCACACAAACATTTGTCCTGGGTGGGAATCGAACCTACAACTTCCGGCATAGCAGCCAGGGCCAATAACCACTAGACCAACAGGCCAGTCGTATATCAATTTTGTTTTGTGTAGGTGGCGAGATGACCTAGACGCCTGCCGCAAGTGCTGGTCCGAGGTGGCTCAAAAAAAGGATACCTGGATGAAGTAGAGGTAGCTCTTTGCCTAGCTATGGGAAAGTAAAGGCTAAATTAAAAAAGTGGCAGAAGTAGTAGTTTGTATGTAGGGGAATTTTTTGGTGCGAAAAATCATCCATTGACTTCTCCCACACTAGGGTGATGCGCGAAAGCGTCTCTGACTTTTACTGACTAAAATCACACCTCTGTTCCTTCGGGCATGCCACAATAATGGCGGTAAGTCTTTGAGGCGTGGTTCGAAGGACCTCACGGCGTCCTCACCTTCCGCATGACGCAGGTTCTCACCGAACACGGTAAGTTCGGGAAGTCTGTTCCTGCACCGGATTCGTGCGGAAGCGACGCCCGGGTGTCGCCACTCTTTGAGACGCGCGCGGAACACTACACACCTTTTTTTTTTTAAAGTTGGAAATCATCTAATGATTTCTGGTTTAGGGTGGAGCTGGAGGGCGTGTCATACTTTTTCTGACTAAAACCACTTGTTTGTTCCTTGGACCACGGGTTTCCCTTTCGGAAGTCAAATCATAACCCAAGTAGGCTTCTGGGCCCCTACGGTTTCGCTGATATCTCTTTGAGACGTGCGTGGAACTCTACGTACCGTCGACGACTCGGGCTCGGTCCGGACGGTTACCAGCCGGCCTGACAGGTTGATACCTATTGCTCCTTGTCCGCAAGCCTAAGGTGGCTGGGAGTCGGGGTCGGGAACCCAACGGCTGGGGCGTGAGGATGTCAATTTCCTCACGGGTGAGGCTGCCTCCTTCGTTATTACTGCTCCACAGAAGGAGGCGACCGCCGCCCATTCCCCCTCGTTCTGGACCATGATCCAATCGCCAATGTTGCCAATCGCCCCCACGAAGACACGGCGGTGCTCCACCCAAGCGGGGCACAAGTCAACCGTATGTCCGTCCTCCACCGTGGTTGTTCGTACAATGGTGACACCTTGGCGTTTCTTCCACCTGGATCAGATGCAGGAACCCTCCGAACTTACCATGTCCGGTGTGGACCTACGTCACATAGAAGGTGAGGATGTCGTGACGGTTCTCCAGCCACTCCTCAAAGACGGGAACTTATCGCCATGATTATGGCGTGCCCATTGTTTTTAGGCAGTTATCTAAATAACTACAGATTCTGAATATTCATTTACCAGTAGAATGCTAATTATTTTTAACTTTCATGCAGGCAAAGCCGCTGGAAAAAGTTAGCGAAGAAGATAAAGACGTTAAACAATCTAAATAAAACGCGCGTTCTTAAAAACGGAATATCTGTATCATAAAATATTATCTACGTCATGACACTAAAAACTAATTTCTATTTTAAATTTCCTGCTTTAAGAAGAAGGTTGCATACCAATCTATGATAAAAATGACTTTTCTATGACGTACGTTTTTATTATTAAAGGTCTTTTGTGACGTTCTACTAGGAAGACCAGTCACCTGCAATCTAGAATTAGAAGAGATTTCCTCTCAATCTGTCGCAGCTTCATCAAGTTTATTTCTTCCGCATTTATGATAATATTTGCAGTGATGCCTTGAGAGGTGAGTAAAGATAAAGTCATTGTTTCGAGGCTAACAATTTGTTGGCATATTGATAAACATTTCGCACGCGTTCAAGTGTGAATTATTATAGAATTCATCCAATTACATAATTGGCCGACGACCTGAGTGGAGCAGTTGGTGCGGACAGCAGTTTTGTTGATTTAGGAATCGCTGAAGGGCGATCATTAATAAGGCCAGTCTTTTATTGATCTTTTTGGAGCTTGAATGGTTGAGTTATTGACACATGAATTAACCCAGATTAAACAAGGGAATGTGTTAAAATCAGGCAGGTTTTTACTGCATTTTTCAAGGGCATTGCTGAATAATCCAGTAAGACTAGTAGCTGAACCTAACATAGTTCTTTTTCCCTCTCTTTCTGATGTATGTGTCCACTCATTGATATTCAGTATCTGTTGTGTTCAAATAATGTCATGCTTGGTATTCGCCTACTGGTGCACCCACATTAATCCGTTTTATTATATTCTACTGTCCTATTATCAAGTTTAGTGGGTTGAGCTATTTAAGCTTTATGAAAGTCTTTTTAATGCCTAACGTAGTTGGAGAAAGGCTAGGCAGTTGATGACTGCTGAGTACATTCATCACCCGAAAGTACCTTACTGGAAATATGGCGGACTTTATGCTAATAATCATTGTTATTCTCTGTTATTTATGAATAACATTTTACGTCAGGGACCTGCTAATGGTCAAAAATATAATATTCCCTCATTATCCAAAACTAGATCATTAGAAGGCATGACCTGGTTAATGTTAGAATTATCCGAAATAATATTACACCTCATTATTTAGATATCTATAGGACTAAACACATTTGTGCGGTACTGATTACAATGTATAAATATTTATGAAAAATAAATCACATTGATGTTAAAGAAGTGTGTGTGTTTGTATGTTTGTTACCTCTTTATATTCGAACAACTGAACGGATTTCGATGAAACTGGTTGCATAGGTAGACCATGACCTGGAATAGCACATAGGATTATTTTATTAAATGATTATGTTGCCTTGAGATTATTTTCTGCTTTCACGCGGGTGAAGTTGGCAAGTGGCAGTAGCTAGTATTAGAAAGAAAGAAAGAAGAAAGAAAATGAATTAATTTTTATCACAACGCAAGGTACACAAACAATAGTTATGTAAATACGAAACCAAACAAAAGACAAGCAAAAAAAAAAATACAATTGGATGCCTCACGGCTGCGCCAAAATAGGCGAATAAAACTAAATGTATGAAATTTTCATTACCAAATGTCCCTCAAGTTGGCGTTAATCTAATTCTAGACGGCAACAAACTTGATGTTACTACGGAAACTGTGTTTTTAGGTATAACTATCGATTCTAAACTGCAGTGGGGCGCTCATATTAGAACTCTTTCAGGTAGATTAAGCTCAGCCGCATATGCGGTACGAAAAATAAGGCAATTGACAGATGTAGCCACCGCTAGGTTAGTTTACTATGCTTATTTCCACAGTATTATGTCTTATGGCATTTTACTGTGGGGATCTGCAGCTGATGTGGACTCAATTTTCATATTGCAAAAGAGAGCAATCCGGGCTATTTATAAAATGGGTCCTCGCGAGTCCCTCAGAAATAAATTCAAAGAAATCGATATACTTACTCTGCCTTCTCTTTATATCTTGGAAAGTATTTTGTACGTTCGTAAAAACCTAGGACTTTTCAAAATTAGAAGCGATTTTCATAACATAAATACGCGCAGTAAACACGAAATTGTATTACCCAAATGGAGATTAGCTAAGACCAGCAAGTCATTTTTAGTAAACAGCATACGCTTTTATAACAAGCTACCAAAGGCGGTGACTGAACTTAGCGAGGGCAAGTTCAAAACCCATATTAAGCGTGTCCTAACTAAAAAAGCGTATTACAAGGTTAAAGACTATGTCGAAGACGCGCTTGTTTGGCAATGACTGCTTCTGCACATGTGGCCCCCTGGTAACTCATAATATTGTGTACATCTATCTATTAACTGCTCCACATTTGTTGTAATATATACATTTTTTCTTTTCTTCCTACACATTGCTTTTGCAATATTTTTTATATTAGTAGACGCCAACCACCATAAATTCGTTAGTAATTTTCTTTTTGTTGACATGTCATTTATTGATAATTGTAATTACTTATTGTTCGTTTTTTTTTTTTTTATATAGCTTCTTTTTTTTTAAATGTGAATGTGAGAACACCGTGGACTTCGCGAATTCTTAGGTTACTTCCTATTACGACTCACTTTTTTTTTTTTTTTTAAATATTATTATTTTTATTGTGCTTTTGGGTACAATATCGACTGGTCTACACTGTTCTTACATAATGTCTATTAATACTGTAATATGAAAATATTGTAAACAATCATTTTTTTTTAAAAGAGTAACCATGGAGTTTCTTGCCGGTTCTTCTCCATAGGAAACGACCAATTTGGAACCGTGCACTAGCTTCTGACATTTTATAAGTGCCCATGTAGGCCTATGTGAAATAAAAATTTTTGACTTTGACTTTGACTTTGACTTAGGTCCAGTTCAGCATGAATGCCAGACAACTAGTGCCTGACGCTGGTTTTCAACTGAACTATTATTGGATTTGGAAGTAGATGGTTTATTATACTCCTGCGGTATAGTCCATGAAAGCAGCCTGTGATCTTCGTTTTAGCTGATAAGGAAGCAATGCAGCTGTGCCGCTTGATGCTCCTTATCGATATGGTGATTTAAGGGTGTTTGCAGATTGTCCATAGGTGCTTTTACCAATTACGTTACAATTAGTGGTTTCGCTGGCGTGAAAGTAGGTTTATCCGTAAAAACTGGACCCCCGTTTAATCTCCTTAGGGGGTGAATTTTGGAAAATCTTCTCAGCGTTCTACGTCGTAAAAGGAAACCTTGTGCAAAATTTCTCAGCCCCAGTAGCGTTGGCTGGGTGTTGATATGTCAGTCAGTTTAAACTTTTATATATATACCAATTTTACGTCTTCACAAACAGTAATAAAACCAGTAACGAAAGCCACTCAGACAAAATACAGCAAAAATGACGCAGTTTTACATTCAACCTGCCCAGCCTCCTCGGCGCAATTGTATTCATTCCTCCGGCTGCTGATGGCTGACACTTATTGTTTAGCATTCATAAAGCCCTCTCAGACGTCGTCAACAACATCAGTATTCCAGCCACCTGTCCTCACCGGCGACCGTCTGAAAGTGCCCTTTTTATCATCTACTCGTTAACCCGTTCAGTGCGGAACGAGGTCTAATACGCCTCGTACGAGTCTTCCTTGCAGTGCGGTTAAGAAAACAGTGCTCTCAATAGTGCGGAAACCGTAACTTCAATTTAGTTAAGAAAATAGATGAATACATACCTAAGATGCTTTATTAAAACAGAATCTAGCGGTGTATCTATTTTAATACGGGGTCACTTTGACCTCGTATCGCACTTAGTCAAAAAAGCTGTTTCTTTTAAAAATTACGGGGTCTAATAAGCCCCTTACTGTCATAATGATAGTTTACGAACGAGGTCTTAAATGCCCCGTACCGGAGGAATGGAAATAATACAAAAATGAGTGCTGCTGTCAACGTGTTAAGCCAAGGTAAAATTAATCTCAGCTAATTATAAATGTTTCACGGTTGGACGGGGTTTTAGAATCGCCGTGTAGATGAGGTTATATATAGTTGTTTTTATATACATGTTAGTACTTTAGTACCTATCGTTTAATATAAATTGCTTTAAGTAAGCTTTTGCATTTGGCTACTTTCATCTTTCATTCAGCTACTAAATTGTGTAAGTCGTCGCTCCACTCAGCCTGTGAGCGTCCTGCGTTACGTTTTCCAATTAATTGATTATCCTTTTTGTACGTGGACTCGGTCGCAAATAAACTCGATTCCTTTTTCTTTTTGAGGATGTGACATCATCAAATAAATTCTCCCGTTTCGGGTCGAGTAAAGGTGCCGTTCGAACCTCGGCTGCAGGCTGCGGATGCAGGCAGCACATGCGGCGGCTGCACGAAGCTGGCTGCAGCTGCACGATTGGTTTTATATGTAGTACTATGGATGTTTGTGAAAATCATTCCGACCGCGGCTGCGGCACATGCTGCCGAGCTTTGGCTGCGAGTGCTGCCACGACCTGCAGCCGCAGCCGATCGCAGACCAGTAGTGCTGTGGCCGCAAGACGATGCGCACGTAGTTACGTCACTCCAACCTGTTTAGACAAGTCCCGAAATAATCGCTACTCGGAGCCGATACTGCTCATATGAAATTAAATCGTGGATTTGCGACTGGTAGCACGTGCAGCCAGCCTCGGAATCGCTCCCGACTGCAGATGCAGGCAACGGTTACGTGTCATGCGTGTGCTACTTACATCCGCAGCCTGCAGCCGACGTTCGAATGGCACCATATGAGAGAGTGTCAGACGTTTACTGACTAAACCTTTTCCCGTGTTTCTTCAGTTTTTTCAACTTTTGAAAAAAAAAAAATTAAAAACCGTTGCGGGATTCTGCAGCGCTTCTATCTTTTTCTTGAATACATATATGCGCCTGTTCTGAAAGTGAAATGCTTTATCTCTTTAAACAGTGCAGTGGCAAATAAACAAAAAAAAAAAATATAACAATTAAATTAACCTAAGGGAATTTGCACGCGCGCGTTTAAAATAGAAACGTGCGTCGACGGCGCGCTTTTATCTTATCAAAGGGCTACAGGCTACGCCGGACTCGCGTGCTTATCGCGTCTGTATCGCTACAAACGCGCGTCGACGGCGCGTTTAAAAAACGAGGTGTGCACAGTCTCCTGAAAACGAAGTCTTACATCGAAACTAATTATAGAACAACATGGCTGCCATACCTCTGGTCCCTGAGGGGTTGCTCGGACTGGTGTTGTCGCACGTATGTACATAGTTGATGACGGTGTCAGTTCCCGCGGGAGGACGGAACATGGCTAATTAATAAAGGATAGGCTATTGTCTACTGGCGATATTAATTTATAATTTACTAAGTATTTTTATATTATACATGCTATAGAGCGCAGTATACTAGGTGTTAAAATTAAGGATCGCGTTCGAAACTTTATACTGCACTCCCAAACATAGATCGTTGACGTGGCTCGGAAGGCTGCCCAGCTTAAGTGGGACTGGGCTGGATATGTTTGCCGCATGCCAATTGAGCGGCGAGCCGGTAAAACACAAAGTTGGTGCCCTAATCGCATCACGGGGTCGCGGCAGACCGAGAAGGAGTTGGCAGGACTACTTAGATGTCTTCCTTAAGAATTAACAAGAAGTGGCTCAGAGCCGGGAACAATGGTAAAAATGGAGGGAGACCTTCGCCCATCTGTAGGACAGAATAAGCTAGACATAATAATAATAATTTTTGTATACAATACAATGTTTGTATTAATTAGCTTTAACCTTTCGAATTTTATGAAGGAATTACAGACACAATTAAAAAGCCATTGTGTCCCGTGTACATCTGCGTTCTGGCATACAACAGGTTAATTAATATTGTGGGATTCGTTTTCAATAGAGCGGTCATTTAACTAGACGGACTTGCCTAAAGGCTACGGGCCTGTCCGCTGCACCTCACAAGGTCTGTTTGTCGGCGACGGTCTCTCACTGAACAGATGTAGTCTGAATCTTTCCACATACGAGTGCACCATACAAGAAACTCGGCAGTTTTAATGTGATAGCGCCGAGTAGCGAGTTTGCTTCGATCTAGTTGAATTGATGTGGGCTAATTTTAGTAGTGTCAGAAAAGTCGCCATCTACCCTCTCCTTCACAAGAGTCCGCCTAGTGAATTCACCGATTTAGCCTTTGCATGAAAGCAGCTATTATGAGTCCGAACTAAAACGAATACCTAGTAAGAATATATTTCTATTACGTTGGTATACTTTCCGCCTCATTCAAGGATTTGGCATTTCCTCAACATTCATTCATGAGCTCACCATTTCGGTGCCGACTTATTGTCTGCTACATAACCGGGCATGCCTTTACTTCTAAATTCAGAGTATTCGCTATGTAGTCATCATAATAATATAATCCAAAACACAGAATGATGAGTGTTCCTATTTAAAACCAAAACAATGCAATAGTAATGCAGATTCCCGTTTAATTCATAAGTCATGGCCTGTTTGACGTACAGCAACCACACTGACAGGAAACTGGTGGCTTATAATGACCATGTTTGTTTATCACTAGGTATATTACTATAGCTTTTCCCTCGATGTTGCTCTTGTGGGCTTTTCCCGCAAAAATTTTGAATTTTGCACGAAATAAGCAGCTTATGACACTCGATTTTTTTGTAATCGGTACAGCATTTCCAGAGGTTACCTTTTTGTTACTACGATTGAGCGCATCTCACCTTCAAATTGAAAAGTTTTGCAAGGAAATAATGAAAGAAAGAAAGAAAGTAAATTGCGTTTATTGGCATAATAAAAACGCAAACACCTTAAAATGAAACAAAAAGTACGTTGAATAATGCCAAAAAGTCTCAGCTCAGCATAATGCCAAATGGTACTAACACACACCACGCACGCCACCACCTGACGCTGAAAAAACAGAAAACCCGTTTGAGAAAAGATCGGTACGGGTAAAAATAGGCTCGCGCTTCGCCATCTCACCTGATTGTAAGCGACGATGAAGCATGATTGCCTTGAAGAAACCTATTGACTCTTGACTTTCAAGACTCCTAGGTTGTAGATATCAGGAAACACAGACTCTGGCAGGGAATTCCATTCCTTAGCTGTACGCACAATGAATGTGTTATTCATAAGGTTTTATGAGAATTGGTGGGATGGCCACCAGGTGCCGGTGGCGCAATGCCATACGTCAGCCCCCTTAGTCAAGTTACAACAGTTTCGTTTCGATTCTCTTTTCGTTGATCGCCTCGAGTCGGCCACGCCTCCTATTCCTTTGTTCTGACCACGTGACTGAGCGTTGAGATGACGTCAGAATAAAGGAATCAGAGGCGTGGCCTACTTGAGGCGATCGACGAAAAGTGAATCGAAACGAAACGGTTGTAAGCTAGGCTTAGCTACGGGGGCAGATGGTCCGATGATGGAAAGGACTTGGCGGAATTATCTCCCCCGAGATGTAAACTACAGAAAACCGACAACCAGAAAGTCGGCGTTGATGCTTGAGTCTTTGGAAATTTGGACTCGACTGATTATCGTGAGCTCAGTGCCGTGTGCCATGTTCTTTTTGGCTTATTTTGCAATCGACTCAAGCGCATCAAGCTGATTTTTGGCAGAACCACCCTAAACATGCAGTACTCCATACACGATCGCCGATTGGCGCAACGCCGTACGTTTAGTGGTCCGATGATGGAACGGTCTGGGCGAAATTAAATCATTCAATTCTGATGCACACTCCTCGAAGTGTAACCGATAGAAAACCTGTTACAGACATACAACGTTTTTATCTGTTTTTAATATTAGTTTTATGACGTAGGTAGGTACGGTTGTAGTGAATGGATCGGTATTCCCTTCAAACAGTAAAGAGGAAAATCAACAGCTAGAAAGCGCGCTTCTCAGAAACTATTAATAGTAAAACGTGGTGTATGTAAAATTGCAAATTGTTTTTCGATTTCTGCTCAACTTGAAATCTAGACTTTTTTATAATGAAAAGTATGAAATATTTTTTATTTATTTCTGGGCTGGCAAATATTGTAATTCCTTAGAAATGTTTTAAAATCTGTTCTCTTGGTCAGAACTGCTGTTTTCTTCTAAAAAATATTTGCCTATTGATCTCCTTATAAATTAAGAACTAAGATTCAGTTTGAAGCTTCTAAATGTAGCATTGTAAATCATGCTCATCATATCAGCTGAAAGACGTCCACTGTTGGACATAGGCCTTCCCCAAGTGCGGCTATAACGAATGGTGTGTGTGCCTTTTCGTCTCGCATCCATCGGATTCCCGCAACCCTCACCACGTCATCGGTTTACCTTGTGGGAGGTCTGTCTTCCAACGCTGAAAATCATGGTAAATGTCGCATTCTTGATTTCCGCTGCCATTTTTAGTATCTTTGCGTCTCAGACATATTTTGTAGTGTCGATTTTATCTCAGGGTGGAGCAAAACGCTTCAGATCGTAGATCACACTTGTCGCCAACAGATTCGAGTACCTATCCTGTGAGAGATGGCGATCTATTCCCTATTACTCGGACACTGACCTCTCAGTTTTAGCCAAAATTTACCGTGTCGTGGACATAATTAACTAGCGGATTTGTCCGTACCAAAGACTTTTCAATCTAATAAATCTCATCACAGTTCTGACGCAAAATCCACAAACTTACTTCAAAAACAAATTTATCAGCAAAATTTAAACTATCATTCAGTTTAATTTCACGCCGATATTTTCCAAAGGCAGAGGTTTTGCCAGTTAACGTATGATAGCGGCGAGTTCCTTGTAATAGAAGGTGAATCTATGTCAATTTTCTAGTCAAACCAGAAATTCTAGATGAAAAACATCGAACTGACTTCAAGCACTAGAACAAAGTGGTAGTCGTTCAATTAATTGGAAACGAAAATGGAAATGAGCTTTTTAGGCTTCCGTACCTAAAGGGTAAAACCGCACCCTATTGTTAAGACTCCGCTGTCCGTCCGTCTGTCTGTCTGTCACCAGGCTGTATCTCGTGAACTGTGATAGTTAGATAATTGAATTTTTCATAGATGATGTATTTCTGTTTCCACTATAACAAATACTAAAAAACAAATTAAAATAAACATTTAAGGGAGCTCCCATACAACAAACTGATTTTTTGCCGTTTTTTGGTACGGTCGGTTCGCAACTCCTCGACCGCTTGTACGACTCGCACCTGGCCGGTTTTCTGATTTGCTCTACAACTGAGCTGCAACCATAGTGACACTATGATCATTATGTTACCCATACACCTACCAATTTCTTTTTCCAAGAAATAACTTAACCACCGCAAAATAACAAAGTATGAATCGGTGTTCCTATTATTGTAATACAATGATTCAATTATATTAATAATTAATGACATAATAACTTTAAAGGTTATTTTGTTTTTAACGATTAATTTATAATGTCTTATTCAATATTATTACTTTTATTTTATTTAATTTCACCTATATACATATGTGTACACGTTTTGTGCTCATTATAACGTGAAAGAACCATATTATGATTTGAGTTCTGTGTACCTATACTTTGTTGGTGATCATGCCTTTTTTCATCTTGATGTCAATGCGTTTTTCATCACACTTCTCTATTATCTCAGTGATAAACCCCTTTCTTCTTTTTCTTTTTAAACAAGATCATATAACATCAGCCCCCTCGCACTCCTTGGTTTGTAGACACCAAAATGAGCAGAACACTCATAGTAGTTAGTGGCTTTAGGGCTTCGTTCTGGACACTATGCCACCAAAAGATTTGGTTATATGATGAAAAAATAGACTCCCCAAATTGTGACGTGTGTGGATTTATCGATGATCTCCAGCATCTTTTGGTGGAATGTGTCAAGAATCAAACTGGCAAAATTGCGAAATATCAATAAAATTGATATAGGATTTTTCTTTGAAATTCTGGCCGATCTTATGTTAAAATCACATTTAACATGGCAATGTGTCGGTACCCCAACCTTGGTGATAATGGGCACGCCGTAATTATGGCGGTAAGTCCCTTCTTTGAGGAGTGGCTGGAAAGGCAACACGGCGTCATTACCTTCCGCATGACGCAGGTCCTCACCGGACACGGTAAGTTCGGGAAGTTCCTGCACCGGATTCGTGCGGAAGCGAAGCCCGGGTGTCGCCACTGTGTGGACCGCCCGGAAGACACGGTGGAGCATACGGTGGAGGTGTGCCCCGCTTGGGCAGAGCAACGCCGTGTCCTCGTGGGGGTAATTGGCGGCGGCGATCTCTCGCGCCGGGCCTTGGTACAGGCCATGGTCCGAGGCGAGGAGGAGTGGCAGGCAGTCGCCTCCTTCTGCGAAGCAGTAATGCTTGCAAAGGAGGCGGCCGATCGCGAGAGGCAGCGGTCCTCACGCCCCAACCGCCGCCGGGATTCCGATCCCGATTTCCGGCCACCGTAGGCGCGGGCTTGCGGACGGCGAGCAATGGGTGGCTTGCCGTCCGACCGTCCGGTAACCGTCCGGACCAAGCCCAAGTCGTCAACGGCGCGTGCTGTTCCACGCGCGCCTCAAGGAGATGTCAGCAACTGTAGGGGCCCAGCAGGGTCGAAGCCTACTGGGGCCAAGGGTCTGATTCTGAAAGGAAGACTCGGCCCTGGTACGAAAGGCAACGAAGGAACAGGAGTGGGTTTTTAGTCAGTAAAAGTCTGACACTATCTCCCGCCCCGCCCAAGAGCGGGGGATGTCATAAGATGAAAAAAAACCTTGGTGATAAAATATTTAATAAATTGTGCTGATTATTAAGTTAAGTTGCTATTGGAAAGTTACGTTAGGTTACGATGGGGCTGACATGCTTTTTGAGATTAAAGTCCCTAAAAAATAAAGAGAAAAAATAACATACTTCTCTATTATCTCGGTGATACCTGACCTCTTTTTTAGACACATCTTGTTTCACACAATCCGTTCATACGTACCTTATTTCTGTCAATCGTCATCAATATTCATGAAGATGAACATAATTAACAGGTTTATACCGCTTTTCCTTAATGCGCTCACCTTGCTCTGCACCTTGGAAAAACCTCCAAAAACACCCTGATTAAAATCAACGCGTGGCTTAAGGGATATTTCTTTATGACGTGTAAGTCTCAAGCCGGTTTCAGGTAACATGGGTCATTGGGGGACACGTTCCTTGACCCAATTCACATGACCCCAGGGCCGACCGTGGACTTGGAGGCCGCTGAAATCTTACGTCGGTATTTTTATACTTTGGAATTTATCCTTGTCAAAATAAAAATATTGTTTTGAGTAAGTAGGCATTGAGTATTGAAGGGAAATTAACGCTAAATATAACATTTTTGGAGAAAAATATCTAAAGATTTTGCAGGCAAGGATTTCTTGAAATTGTGAACAGGTTTAATATTACATATAAGTTTGTTGTTACATAGAGGTTTTTAAGGAAATTTAAGGTGTAATTCGGGTGACCGGCGTTTGGAAACACATGTAGGTTAAAGGTACAAGTTGGTAGCCGACTGCACGCAGCAGCAGCAGACGACATGTCGTCGCTTCATGTCGTCACGACACGTCGTCGCTTCATGTCGTCACGACACGTCGTAGCGTCATGTCGCTGCAGTCATGATTTCGAGCCCGACTGCAACAGCAGATGGCATCCAGTTGGTTCCAAGTGCTCCGTGAAACAAGATGTCTGACGTGTTCGAGAATAATCGACGTGTCTTTGGTCGTTGTTCCGGCGTCAGCGGCAGTACTGTCCTGGGGTGGGACGACACTGCCGTCTGCCGCTCGACGACGCGTCGCTAGCTATGAAATTCCCTCCTTAGTTAGCGACATGAAATAATTATAATAATAATTATAAAAGCTGAGAAAGAGAAACGAATCAAATATCTCGACTTAGCACACGAGGTTGTCGACATGTGGAATGTGGACTCGGCTATCATTGTGCCGATTGTTGTGACCGCCAATGGCCTTATAGCCAAAAGCTTCGATGAACATCTGTCGAAGCTGTCGTTGCGCGGTTGGATCAAGGGCCTGATACAAAAGGCAGTACTCCTCGATACGGCTCGCATTGTGAGGAGGTTCTTGTCTCTGGAGCCCTAACCACCGGTAGCTTAGACCCTGTTCCCGACACCGGCGGACAACAATTTTTTATATTTTTAAATGTTTTTTTTATATGTTTTTTAAAGAAATATTTGAAAATGTAAAAGATATGTATAAAAAATAAATAAACGGAATAATAAATATCATAACCATTATAATAATAATGGTTATGATAATTTCATAGAAATACGTAGAAACCAGTAGTGTCGCTGCGTCTGCTGCTGCTGTGTGCAGTCGGCTACCAACTTGTACCTTTAGCTCTACAAGAAGTTTAATACTTCTTGTACGCCATATGTTAGTATTTATTTCTAAAAGTCTTATGGAGTAACACACTAGGCTTTGTTGATATAATATACCAATCTATACTTCTATATACTTATATTATATATAAGTACTAGCTTCTGCCCGCGGCTTCACACGCCTAAAAATAGGTTTCTCCATAGAAACTTTGAACCCCCGTTTCCTTCACTTAGGGGGTGAATTTTGGAAAATCCTCTCTTAGTGCTCGCCTACGTTATGAAAGGAAATCTTGTGCATAATTATACGCTCCTAGTCCCAGTAGTTTTGGCTATGCGTTGATATGTCAGTCAGTCAGTTTCTCCTTTTATATATATAGATAAACTTATATACTATAGATGAAAGATTTGTATTTTTGTGGACTGATATTTAACATTCTTTCACATCTTTTTCAGTTCACTCGAGTGAAGGTGGTGATAGAAGGTAGTGGTTCGTGATAACTATATGAAACATCATCATCATCATAAAAAACCATCTTAAATCATCACAAAAACTAGATCTCTCCTCAAACCTAGAATTATTTAAAGCATGTTTTGCTTATTAGGAAAAGAGTTTTTTCATAAATAAGGAAAATATCTCTGGGGACACTCCCTCGTCCCCATTTAATAATAATAAAATTCTCATTATGTCACTTATCATTCTAACCAACGTAGGTACGTTACCCATTCAACTATTTACGTCTATGGTGGTAAATGAAATGAATAACACATATCATATTCGGTAAATACACATAGTATTTGTGTATATTTTACACTCTGATTCATCTTAAGAACAATAGTCGTGAGTTTTATTACTTACCCACTGTGGTTTGAAAAAATGATAATAAGTAAATATAAATAATAATGTCTGTTTAATAAACTTGCACTCGCGCAGTTTGATAAAAACAAAATGGCCGTCGCGTGCAACTTGCTGATTTGATTACAATTATTTTTATATTGAAGTACAATTATTTGATAACAATTTAACAGTTCATTTTGTGCTCTTTTATTGTTTAAAAGCTTGTCGCAGTGTTGTGACGATTATTTTCAATTGTTTATTTACAATTGCTATCTTACTTTTTAAACGTATATTTTTTAGTATGATTTAACATCTGAATTCCCTTCAACCATCGTCCTGTCTGCTATTAAAACAAGGATGAAAAGCCATCTCCAGGGCTCGCTCGCTCCACCGTGGAACTCATCAATTGCTTACCATCATCATAGCAGGGTCATCAGGGAATAAAAGACCAATGACATTATTTCTGAACTTAGCAGATACAAGGGCAAACAATAATTAAATTGACAATGCTTCTTGTTGACCCTAGATTTTTTTTTTTCAATATCTGAATGAGTTTTTGCACTTCATACGCTATGTACTGTCCCTATAGAGTGATTCGCGACAAGTCACGGCATGGTGGACAGAGTTCCGGCGGGATCTCATGGTGGAATGGCGACAGCGACTGTCGCAACCCATTGCTGGGCACGCTGTAATTATGGCAGTAAGTCCCCTCTTTGAGGAGTGGCTGGAAAGATCTCACGGCGTCCTCACACACAGGACACAGGTTCTCACCGAACATGGTCAGTTCGGGAAGTTCCTGCATCGGATTCGTGCAGAAGTAACGCCCGGGTGACACCACTGTGTGGACTGCCCAGAGTACAGCACACGGCAGAGGTGTGCCCCGTTTGGGCAGAGCACCGCCGTTGTCCTCTTGGGCGAGATTTTCGGCAAAGATCTCTAGCGCCGAGCCTTGGTGCAGACCATGGTCCGAACCGAGGAGGAGTGGCAGGCGGTCGCCTTCTTCTGCGAAGCAGAAATGTTAGCAAAGGAGGAGGTCGCGCGTGCACACGCGAGGGAGCAGCCCTCACGCCCCAGCCGCCGGGATCCCGATCCCGATTTCCGGCCACCATAGGCGTGGGCTTGCGGACGGCTTGCAACGGGTAGCTCGCCGTCCGATTGTCCGATAACCGTCCGGACCGAGCCCAAGTCGTCGACGGCGCGTACTGTTCCACGTGTGCCTCGAGGAGATGTCAGCAAACCGTAGGGGCCCAGAAGGGTCGAAACCTACCGGGGCCGGGGCGGGTCGGTTCGGTAATTAACCGGACCGAGCCCAGTCATCAATAGCGCGTTGAGATCCTCGCGCTCCTCAAAGAGATGTCAGCAAACCGTAGGGGCCCAGCAGGGCCGATGCCCGCTAACTAGGACCGCGGAGAATTTCTGAAAGGGAAACCCGTAGTCCTAGGACGCAAAGGGTAATTGAAGGATACAGGTGTGGTTTTAGTCAGTAAAGGTCTGACACGCCCTCGCGCTCCACCCAGAGCGCGAGAAGTCATTTGGATGATTTCCCACCTTAAAAAAAAACCGGGGCCAAGGGTCTGCTTCTGAAAGGAAGACTTGGCCTTGGTATGAAAGGCAATGAAGGAACAGGAGTGGGTTTTAGTCAGTAAAAGTTTGACACACACTCCTACAGCTCCGCCCAAGAGCGCGGGATGTCATTGGATGATTTTCCCACCGAAAAAAAAAACCTATAGAGTGATTTTCCTGTTACAATAAGTCCAAGCTTCCCACAAGCGATAAGATAAAATTAATGAATAGTCGCAAAGTAGCAATCTCTGTTTCTTTCAGTCTTCTGTTTGATAATTATATAATTAGGGTTTATGTTTTTAATTATAATGAATATTTGTATAACAATGCCTAAATTCTTCACATTAAATAATTTTAAAATAATATTGCGTGGGTGGTCCCACAGTTTGCTTGGGACAAAGCCACCGCGAACTCTCGGTTTTGTCAGTGTTACTTCAGAATTCTAATTCGAGAGCTAAATTACTTCACCTTTTAGTATAAAGGCGCATTCTTGAAGAGGAGGTATATCAGAGGAAAAAGGTACCAAATAAAACCCTGCCTGGTCTTAAACCAAATAAAACCGGAATTGATTTGAAAAGTTTATAATTATTGATTTGCCCACATCTGATCACTTTCTTAACGGGCTGTACGTAAGCCATGATGAGATCGACGATGAAGCACGTTTATCTAGAAATAACTTATTCACTATTACCTTAAAGACTCCCAGGTCGTAGCTATCAGGAAAAACAGACTCCCGCAGGGAATTTTATTCATTAACAGCAAGTATTCCCTAAACATCTTGTGCGTATTTGAGGGATTTCCACCATGTAACTGGAGCGCATCGCAGTACGTGTGCATGGCTAAAGATGGAATGGACTTGACAGAATAAAATTGTTTGTTAAGACGTAATCATCTTGTCAGCATATTCACAAGAGACCAGATTTTTTAGTTGTTTGGTTTTTTTTAAGGTGACTCCTTTTTTTTGTTGGCATGGTGGAAAATCCTTATGAATGTCCTTCGCCTGGGGCAGGCGAAGGGGTCTGTCAGACCCTTACTGACTAAAAACCACCTCGGCGTTCCCTCCCACACTTGAACCGGGGATCGTGGGAGCGATACGCCATCCATGATTTTAAGGTGACTACTGCTCTAGGGCGATGCGACAAGGCACCTCACCTATGTTCCTTCTTTACCCTTTGCGTTCCAGGACACGGGTTGCCCTTTAGAAAGTCTACCCATGGCCCCAGTAGGCTTAGGGGCCCAGCAGGGCCAAAGCGGTTTTGCAGAGATCTCTTTGAAGTGCGCGTGGAATACTACGCGCTGTCGATGACTGCGGCTTGGTCCGGACGTTTACCGGACGGCTGGACGGCGAGCTACCTATTGCTCGACGCTCCGCATGCCCACGCCTACGGTGTTAGGCTAAAACCCCTTAGTATGACATATTTTCTTCTCTACTTTACGCGGTAGTTTGTTCACTCAGTTATGTTTTTGATGTCATAAGTTTTTTAATATCTACCTACTCATTGTCACGCTAGACGCTCTACACAGGTTTCCACTTTAATTCAATAGTGCAATTTTTTGCACTTTCAGGTTGAATAACATATCCTAGTTAGAAATTCATTGTAAATCACGACGCGTGCGGTCAGCGACCTCGCCACGTAAATCATAATAAGTTTTTCCTTATATTAGACGTATGAATGACTTATTGTCTATGAGCAAAAGTTTTGTCTTGTTACGTTTGCCAATTCCCAAACTTACGTTATCATAATTATGTGTAAGTATTATGTAGTAATAGGTAAAACCTATATATTATATAATTATCCTGTTGTGTATTTGTAATGTATTGTTAAGAGCGACCAACCCGTGATACATTTCCATAAAACTGTTCTTACGTGTTTATGACGTTATTGCAAATCTTTTTCTAGATATTTTGCAAACACAAATATTTTATAGATATTATGTAGGTTTCTATTCAAATCAAATCATAAATTTCTGCCAAACTAATCCAGTTAACACTTTTTTTTAAATTGATATAAACCATTGCTTGACTACGATCCCACCTGAATGTAAGCAGTGATGCAATCGTTGATGGTGAGGCGCACTAGTTTATTAAGAGCCTACTAACTCTAGCCTTGAAGACACCTAAATTATAGTTGTTTTGCTTTAAACTTCTGAAATCTGTTATTTTGCATGAACTGTGACACTTAGGTTTTTAAAAATACACGTATTTCCTGGTACAAGATTTCTGAAATATCCGAGTGAGTGATGGAATTACCGAATGCCAACAGAACGTTATCTCCCCTTTTTCGTGTTGTCTTTTTATCAAACATTGCGTTTGATTGAGTTGGATGAAACAATAAGCTTTTAAACTATGCTCACGTTTACGTTAGACGGCTCGGACTCTCTTAAACTCGATCCAATTTGCATTTAAAGATAATAGAGGTAAAATTTTCGCCCACCTAGGTACCCAGGCTTGCGGGATGGTTCAATAGACACCTGGAACTCAAAGGGTAACTGAAGGAACATGGGTGAGTTTTTGTCAGTGAAAATCATTCTCTAATTCCACCCAGAGCGGACTTTCTCAGCTCAATAAAAAGGAAAACTGCTGACTACATTTTTTTTTTATTGGGTACTTGACGCAATTTTTATTTTTATAAAAAAGTATCTTTTCCAAAACCGTAAATAGAAAGATTTTTTGAACTCACTTACTTGAAAACCCGCTCTTATCCCACGGCTTTTAGGCACGCAATAGACTATTTTCCGCACTTGTGCAGAAAAGTGCGCGTGCTCTCCCCCGCTACAATGTTGATTACATGTTATCAGGCTGGGCGCGCGTCGACCCACGCTAGTCGCTGGTCAACCCCGTTTATTCATTTCTTCGTAACTGTATTGAAAATTGTTGTTTGATTCACGTGCAGATTTGTCACCGAAGCCCTCGGCTTCATAACACACTCGCCTACGGCTCGTGCGAATTCCACATCGGTCGAAATGACAAACTTTCTGCACTTGTATCAAAATGACTTATTTCAAACCCATTAAATATTAAAGAATTTAGAAAAATTACAAATACGGTGGTAGGGGAAAGGCGACAAGTAACTGAATAAGAATGTATACTTATAGTGAAATATGACGTCACTGCCATTAGGTTACGTGTATACAAGAGAGAGTGAGATATTCCCACCGAGACCTCACTTTCATCACACCAATATTTGAAATGCTAATTGCTGCTTAATAACCGACTGTGACGCTGATTTCAGAAAAAGATTCCTTTTTAGTGTTATTTGTTATCACTACATAGTTAAAAAAAAAGCCGCTTCATGCTGCCTGTCCCTATGTTTGCTTAGATCTTTAAAACTACGCAACGGATTTTGATGCGTTTTATTTTAATAGATAGAGTGATTTAAGAGGAAGGTTTATGTATATAATACATGCATAAGATAGTAGTAAAACACTGATAATTTTAGAGGTTTCTAATGTGATGTCGTAAATAAAAATTTTTTTTTGGCGCTTACATGCTGTCTGAATCCTACGAGATAGATCAAAATACTTCACGCCGGAACAGCTGCTCAAACTTTAATCAAGCGCAAGTCAAGTTCGATCGTGTATAGAATACTGCTCTCATCTTTGGGATGGGTCTGCCAAATACCAGCTTGATGCTCTGGAGTCGATTGAGAGGCGAGCCAAGAGGATCATTGGTGATGATGCACTTGTCGGATCAAAACTCCAAAACCTTGAGCATCGACGCCGAGTTGCTAGCCTGTCGGTTTTTTATCGATTACACATCGGGGAGTGTGCGTTGGAATTGCACAATTTAATTCCACCAAGTCCGTTCCATCATCGGACCACTAGACGTACGGCGTTGCGCCATTGGTACATGGTGGACATCTCACCCATACGTGCAAAGTGTTTTGGGAACACATTCATAATGCGTACAGCTAAGGAGTGGAATTCCCTGCCGGAGTCTGTGTTCCCTGATAGCTACAACTTAGGGGTCTTTAAGTCAAGAGTGAATAGGTTACTTCTAGGCAAGCGTGCTCCATCGTCGGCCACATCATCGCTTACCATCAGGTGAGATAGTGGTCAAACACGAGCCTATCAATAATAAAAATAAAATAAAAATAAATAAATAATGTACTACAGTATTGTATACCTTAAAAAGGTCTACAAAAAAGTCCGCCTTGGTATATATATATCTCTTAGGGATAACCCACAATAACCATTTTCATCCTTTATTTTTTACGAGAAATTATGGCTTATTCACGAAGCGATTTTAATTAATACAGTATTAATCCTTAACCAATTAAGTACCAAAAATTCATTAATTCATTGTGCATTTGATATATAGATCAATATGGCCCGATAATTTACAGCATATAATTTAAATGAATATTTTCGAAGATATTATAGATTTAAAATGCAGGGACATAACGGTTGTTGATTGTTTTTCACATGGCCAACAAAATAAAACATGTTTGTATTGTCTAATGACAAAAAAGCTGTGAACGTTTTATATAAAGACATCTGTAGTATATTTAGTATCAGCATTGCACCCGTGCGAAGCCGGGGCGGGTCACTAGTTTTGTATAAAATATTCTGGAAGAATAAATACAGACTCTCAATTCCTGTTTTATGTTTCTATGCATACTTACAAGAATTATTTACAAATATCATCATCATCATCAAGAGCAGTGGTGGCCGAGTGGTCATGGCCCCGACTTACGAGTTGTAGGTCGCGTGTTCAAACACAGCCAGGCGCATTACTTTGTGTAATTTATTTCATCACCACTGCTCCCAATACGGTGAACGAAAACATCGTCATGTCCTAGAACGAAAAATTCGAAGACATGTGACATCCACCAACCCGCACTTGGCCCGCGCGGTGGATAATGGCCCATTCCCCAATAAAGCCCACAACTCCGTCCCTACGTCCCGTAGACGTCTCCACAGTAACTATGTGTCATGGACTTGTGTTTAGTCGATCGTACGATAACCGTCGCACGCGTAACGGTTGCTACGAGCTTACTATTGTTTGTGTGTAGACCTCGTTGTGTAGTAAATATTGTCTAGCTTGTGTTTTCACGCATAAGATCTCAGAATCGTTGTTTTACATAATATATTATCCGTGATTATTTTTGTCATAGAATCCGTCCGGCAGTGTTATCTATAATCTTTATAAGGAGAAACTAACTGACTGATATATCAACGCACAGCCGAAACTATTGCGGCCAGGAGCGTGAAATTTGGCACAAAAGTTTCCTTTTATGACGCAGGTGAGCACTAACAAAGGATTTTTTTTAAGAAGCTGCTAGCAGAAGTAAAATTATAATTTCATACTTGTTTGTGGCTAGCTCGACATCTCTTCTTATTTCTTTATTTGCTACTAGCTTTTGCCCACGGCTTCGCCAGCATACATAAAATATAGCCTATGTCAATCAAGAATAAAGCAGCTTTCTGTCGGTGTAATTTTTCGGAATCGGACCAATACTTTCAGAGATTACCTCCTACAAACAAAAAAATAAATAAACTTTACCTCTTTATAATATTAGTGTAGATTAATCGTCCATTCTACTGAAAGCCCTTACTCCTTTTAAAGCCATATTATCTTTTTTTTTAAATACTAAATTATGATAAACTAAGTGTGCTTTACCATTAACGATTGCATCACTGCTTACCGTCAGGTGCAGTCAATCACTAGTTTAAGTCATTAAAAAAAAACTGAAACTAACTCTGTCTGTCTTTTGCGCTTTCACGCTTAAACCATTGAACCGATTCTGATGAAATTAAAAAAAAAAGTAAGCCTAATGAAGGACATAGGCTACTTTTTATCTGACTACGTTTTGTGTCTGCAATAACAGATACTCGGACGAAGTCACGGGTAAAAGCTAGTATAGTCTATTCCTTAGTTCTCTGGTCTTCCCCTACACTCCTAACCATACACACTCAAGCTAATAACTTATCGAGATATTTTCCTCGTTATTACACATCACACATCCAATGCCATACCGTGACTACAGATTTCCACGCAACTTTCAGACACGAGTGTTGGTACTGTTATCATATGACAGGCCTGTTGGTCTAGTGGTCAGTGGCCCTGACTGCTATGCCGGAGGTCGTGGGTTGTATTCCCACCCTGGACAAATGTTTGTGTGTTGAGCTCGATCATGTGTTCTGCGTCTGGGTGTAATTTATTTATAATATGTATGTATTTAGAAATATTTATGTATGTTTATCAGCTGTCTAGTACTCATACCACAAGCTCTGCTTAGTTTGGAACTAGATGGCGTTGTGTGAAATTTGTGAAATATTATTATTATATTTATTTTTGTTGCTAAGCCAGCCTTGCTGTGTGATGGGAGTGCCGGTGGAATCACAGGCCCATGAGACTTGCAACATTCGTTGTGAGGTCAGCACAACACAGACAATTCCCCAGGTGGTACAGGTGTACACGTGCGACGGACGTGTGCCGCTATCCATTACAGTTGGTAGTGGCCTGTTTGTGTTTGTCAACATTACATGAAAAAGTTGCGTTGAAAAGAAAGTTGTTTTGATATTTGTTTCGTTGTTTGAGAATAAGGTGAACTATACAAGTATTGTTATACGAACTAGCTTCTGCCAGCAGCTTCGCCCGCGTGAAAATAGGTTTCACCATACAAACTTTGGACCCCTGTTTCATCCTCTTAGGGAGTGAATTTTGGGAAATCCTCTCTTAGTGCTCGCCTACGACATAAAAGGAAGATATGTGTAAAATTTCACACTCCTAGTTCCAATAGTTTGGGCTGTGCGTTGATATGTCAGTCAGTCAGTTTCTCCTTTTATATATATATAGATAATCGGGAAAAGATTTACTAGTTCATATCACAAGTTATTAGTGTTAGAAAACAGCAAGAAAAAAAGAAAGAAAGAAAGAAAAATATAACAACAGCTTCAAAAGCAACAGCAGCAACAGCAGCTTCAGCTTTTAAAGACTGTTTTAAGACTAGGTAATTTTGATTTTTATTGTAAGAAAAACTAAGTTTTATATTCATGTATACCAATTATTTCAAAAACAATTACTCATGATAAAGGTGAGCCAGCTTGATGAGAAATGGTCGTTAATTTCTACGAGTTACGTCACTCACTACATTATTTATAATTAAATGAGTATTGTATTAAAACAGCACGCAGATCTAACATATAGCACGAATTTTTTTTATTCTTGATGTTTTCGCGCTTGACCGCTATCTTATCGACGATGCGGTCGACGATGGAGCGTGCTTACCTAGAAGTAACCTATTCACTCTTGACTTAAAGATTCCCGGCTTGTAGCCATCCGGAAACACAAATTCTGGGAAGTAATTCAACTCCTTAGCTGTACGCACAATGAATGTGTTCCTAATGTTTTACTAACAAAAGCCGTAAAGATCTAGTCTGTCCTCAAAAATATACCAAACATGCTTTCACATCAAAATTTGACTTATTTCTCGGTCCTCTCCTCTACAATAGATTGAACGCGAAAGCAAACATTTATAGCTTGAATCAAGTTAACTGTAAGAGAATTCTTAGGAGGCTCTTCAAAGAATTTCCTACGATGATACAGAGAATTTACTGATTGTGCTAAAGTGATTTTTTTTTACAATATTTGACCTAGTTTAAGTATCTTGTTAATAAATTACGAAACTAGAAGTTAAGATTTGCTAATACTATATTATTATAAGATAACTTGTCTACATTATAGATTTTTTACATGTTGTACTATAGAATCCTTTTGATTATAGAATAGAATAAAATAAACTTTATTGTACACCATAAAAGTAACACAACTTATACATAACCTTTAATCTATGGGTACAATGGCGGTCTTATGGCGATTATTTGTTAATTTTAAATTATTTTAGCTCTTTTCGTCTGAAACACAGGATTGGATTTCCTAGTTCAGGCACGTAGACTCAGAATTAAGATTTACATTTAAGACTGTATTAATTTATCCTGTAAAGAATCTTTAATAAAAAATATATACATATATATATTAGTAGATATGTGAAAATAACATCAGCCCTCCCAAAAGAACAGCAAAACCATAGCAATTAACATCCTATTTTACTGTCCTACTAATTGCATTAAAGCTGACATTTCTCAAAATACAAAAAATCTTTTATCAACCACCCTTTTGGCATCTATTTAGTTGATTGTATTTTTCACCCTTTTTAATTCGATTATTAAGCAATCATAAGCATAGAAGTGTCCGTCCCTTAGGAGCTGAGGACTAAAGCGGAGGGTCCTGGGAGTACCAGGGTAAAAGAGAGGCGGCGGAGTTGCGGGGGAGGGGACGTAGGACAGTGTAGCCGAGCCGAAGCTCGTGGCCCTCTGAGTCCGACATTCCCTCAGTGACCGCGCTATCGTACGCACGCCGCTCGCAGCGCCAACTTGTCTCGCACGCGTCCTCTCGTAACTAAATTAATAAATAAACATTAATTGTTTTGACAGTGGTGAAGATGGTGCTTTCCGATTTCTTGACGGAGACCAGAAGGCGATGGCTTAAGGTAAGCTTTTCTTATTGTTTTGTATTTTTAAACATAGTTTGCCGAATAATATTTTTGTTTACATGCCAGTCTTGTGCCTGTAACTCCATTGGCACAATCACACAGCAAGACTTCTCATTTTTATTATAAAATCAAACTTGCAGATCATATTCTTTTCCAAGTAAAAAAGTTAAGATACAGTTTCAGTAGTTTTTAGCTCATATTATATCGGCAGACTATTTTACTCGTATCTATGAGTAAGTTTGTGTTATGTTATGTTACGTATTATGAGCAAATGTGTATTTAGTTCCTTTTTTTTTTAAATTGATATGAACCACTGCTTGACTGCGATTCTTGAATTCACCTAAATTATAGTTGGACGGGAAGATCGCAGCAGGCAAATTGTTCCAGTCCTTATCTGCCAGTTGATGTTTACTATTACTTTACGTGGAGAGAGTGTTGATGCTATATATTATTACATTATTTCACGATATACATACACGTATAGCAGCCTAAATTGATAAGAACAGATAAATATTGTACAGAGTGTAGTAAAACGTAATTTTTTGAGTAATTTTGCCTGTGGAATCTCAAGTAGAGTCATTAAAATGCTGAATTTAGGCGGATTAGTAATCATGTAGTGAGTGAGTTATTTTTCTTATTGAATTCTAATTATTCCTTCTTGACTCTGACTTCGATAGGCAGCTGATTATTGACTATTAGTCTGTATATTAAATTGCTAAGAAGCCTACCTCTGGAAGAAGCAACACTGATCGTACTAATATCATAAAGGAGAAAGTTTGTGAGTGACGGTGTGTATGTTTGTTACTTCTTCACGCTCGAAAGGCTGATCGGATTTTGATGAAATTTGGCACACTGGTAGACTATAGCCTGAAAAGGCTTTTTATCCCAAGAATATGTTCCCTTAGGACAATTTTCTACTATAAAACGGGTTATGCCGTGGGCAGCAGATATGTAGTATTACCTATAGAACTTTAATGTCAATATCAACAGCTTCATACCGGTGTTTTCCATACTTCACAGTCTTCCTAAGATCCGCATAGCTCATTATCCAAATTACAAACAGAATAATAATAAGTGAACAAACTGCTAGATTCATCACGCACATGGCGAATTTATCGCGAGGCTAAACAAACATACACTAACGATGATATTTCGTCAAATAAGTGTCGTGTCGATGGACACACCAACTACGTTATTACATTACACTACACTAGAACGCCTACGCACACACGTGAATAAGTAAACAGTACTCGTAAACTATGAGTTAGGTAAACAGTTTTCGTAAATAAGACCTAGGTATTTGACTCCTTTACGACATGGATGGGACCAGACTGTAGGCAGCAAGCTAACTATACCTACTATTATAGCTATAAAACTTTATAGCCTTAAGTAATTTGGGCACGCCACAGTCGCGGTGGTAAGACCTATCTCTCTTTTCCGCCTGACGCAGGTCCTCACCGGACAAGGAAAATTCAGGAGGTTCCTATTTCGAATTTAGGCGGAAGAAACATTCGAATATTGTATCACGGGGGAGCATACGGTGTTCTCGTGGAGACGATAGGCGGCGGTGACCTTTTGCGCCGGGTGGAATGTTATGCAGTCGCCTTCGCGAAGCAGTAATGCTAGCGAAGGTGATGATCACACGGAAACGTCCCGGGCGTTGTAAGTTGCAGGGCAATCCCTGGGCACCATAGACGCGAACAAAAAGACATAGTTTAATAAGCTCTTGATAATACAAATGGCATCTGCTCACAGTATTGTGAATTATAGACAAACTATAATCTTCTATAGTGGACCGTTTAGGTACTGTTAAGAAAAAAAAACCTGGTCATAACATTAAGGCTCTGGTATACGATAGACCAAACCCAGAACTGAATTAATCGCTCTTTATCAACCACCGCATTAGCACCAAACATATGTCAAGATTCCTCACCACATTAAGACCTCAACTATCATTAGCTAAGCAATTCAAATGACAGTTAGGTATAGACAAAAGACATAACTCATAATCTTTTAAGGTTTGTTACTGAGCTTGCCAAGTTGATGGCTATGTTGGTACCCTAACATGGCGCCTCACGTAGAATAGTGTATACTGATAATAATGTATGTAAATAATTAACAAACGAGAGATAACGAGGGCGACGTGCCGCAGACGTAGTATTGTCATCGACGCGTTGATTCTATCGACGATGGTGATTGTGTACAGTGTGCTTAGTTTGTTTAACGCGTCGATACGTTTATGACTTCGGCGCTCCTATTGGCTCGACCCAAGCTCTCAACCAATCAGAGAGCTAAGAGCGGTAAACGTAATCGATCGCGTTAACGTAAAACATATCTCACTATCGTAGTAATGATTCGGAGAATAGGGGCTTGTTTTGTGGTAACTGTTTAGCTTTCTATTGGTACCAGAAGATGCAGTGTTGCAAGGCCTCCCATAAGGCGGACCGATGAGGGTGGTGTGGTGAGGGTCGCGGGAATTTATGAATGCGAGACGCACAGGACCGGTCGTTATGGCGACTCTTACGGAGGCCAATGTCCAATAGTGGACGTCTTTCGGCTTAAATAATGATGACGATGATAAGTATTTCGAGCACGATATCTAAACGTACAAATCGAAAAACGTATGTTCCATTTCTATCTCCATACATGAGTTTTCTACAAACATCAATTTATGATCGTCAAATTAAACAAATCTAGTCGGTTTGCGCTAGGTCTCCTCGTCGCGTGAATATAATCTGTTTCCACTAGTCCTCAGTCGTATTTGCTGAGTAAACTAAGCAAATACTCTACTTCGAGTTATCTGAGATCTTGGGATTTGTACTGATACCGTCATAAAGTGTTTTTATCAAAATACTAATGGGCTAGACTAAAGGTTATTAAGATCTTGTTGAATTACAGTTTTTTTTAAGGTGTGAAATCATCCAAATGACTTCTCACGCTCTGGGTAGAGTGGGAGGGCGTGTCAGACTTTTACTGACTAAAACCACACCTGTGTCCTTCAATTACCCTTTGCGTTCTAGGACTACGGGTTTCCCTTAGAAATTCTCCGCGGTCCTAATTCTCCGCGGTCCTTATTGAAATACAGTTGGAATAACGTCAAAGTTGAAAATTCATTCGACACAAACTTCATCATCTTCCTGCCCTTCCATGGGTAGTCCGAAAGGGAACCCCGGCGTCCTGGAACACAAGACAAAGATGGAACATAGGTGTGGTTTTAATCAGTAAAAGTCTAACACGCCCTTCCGCTGTGCACAAGAGCGAGAAAAGTAGGTAATTGGATGATTTCCCGCCATAAAAAACATTTTCCTGCTCTGGTCCCGTGTTACTTGGGGACGGTACAACACGTTTTTTTTCCTGTCACCCGTTACGCTATCACTCCCTTTTCTTTCCTGATATAAACCTACTAAGAAAAATGTTTCAGCTTGGAAACAAACCAAGTTCAAGTCTTTTTTAATTTATATAAACTAGTGCTTGACTGTGATCCGACCTGATGGTAAGTAATGATGCCATCGTTGATGGTGAAGCGCAATAGTTTATTAAGAGCCTATTCACTCCCTTGAAGAAGAATTGAATCTAGCATCAAAGTTATAATAGTTGTTACATAATCAAATCTAGTTCGGTAACAACACAGACTTGATCACTTTCTCTTCCTCGAATTAGACAACTGGTTGGACATTCCCGGGAAGCGTTTATTAGTCCAGATTGTGGTCGAGCAGTCTCCTAGTTACTCATACTATTCTAGTACATTCACAGTTCAAAGTTGAGTAGGCAACCTGATTAAATACCAGTTGCATGTATCTGGACATAATTTATGCTCACTATCTGTTACATACATTATTACAAATAATATTATATGTCGGCAAAGTTAATGTACTTTACGAAACCAATAATACTTGATAATTATTGAAATATTTGTTTGTACCGGCCGCCATGATTGTTATGGGAGCTTTTCAAATCTTTACGATAAATTAGCGACCCAAATTATACAAATTTTATCCGCATAAAAATCTGTAGCGTAGTTTAGTAGTAATAAGCGGATAAACAGACAGAAGTGGATAGCTGCTTTATTTATACTAATATTATTAGTTTCTGCCAGTGGCTTCGCCTGTGTAAAAGTAGGTTTCTAAATACAAGCTTTGGAGCCCAATTTAATTCCTTTAGGGGGTGAATTTTGGTAAATCATCTCTTAGTGCTCGCTTACGTCCTAAAAAAAGCCTTATGCAAAATTTCGCGCTTCTAGTCCCAGTAGTTTTGGCTGTGCGTTGTTATGTCAGTCAATTTGTTATAGATAAAACAAAGTCCGCGTCTGTCTGTCTGTATGAACGCGATAAACTCAAAAACGACTGATTTTCTTGTAGTTTTCACCAATTGACACAGTGATTCATGAACAAGTTTATGTGTATAACATATACATATTATAGTAGAAAAAAACCGAGAATTTCAAAGATAACACTTTTTTTTTTAAGGTGGGAAAATCATCTAATGACAAATCTCGCTCTTGGGTGGAGCGAGAGATAGTGTCAGACTTTTACTGACTAAAAACCCACTCCTGTTCCCTCTTTGCCTTCATCTCGGGGCCCCGGGCTTCGCTTTCACACTACCCGTGGAAAGATAACACTTGTGGTGCCAATCTGGGCGAATCGCTATGACAAAAAAGTGTTATGTTGTCGAATAATAATGGTAATTACACTTTTGTTAAGGTTAAGAAGGAAAATATTGCGTCTTAGGTAGGTACGTTAGTGAAAGTTGATATGGTAACTTAGGCGTAGCTACGTCGAATAAAAGGAAAAGTTTTTGTATTTGCGCCGAACGTTTGGCCTCTGACCTTTGCTACACTAAGACTAATTTTTTCACGGTATTCAGGAAAAGCTTTCCTATGGCTTCGTCGCAAAAGTTTCGTCAACATTCCCCCGACAACGTTCAAAAGGCGTGATAAAAAATTATCGAAATTTTTCTTTTTCTTGATAAACTGCGCATAATATTACATGAACAGTTTAGTTACGTACCGGTTGTATTTACCCTAGTTAAAAATGGTTGAATGTCAACTAGATTATAAAGTAAAGCTTTTACAAAGGTAATTAATTATTGAGCTCAATAACATTTTTACTGGCCTTTTGGTCCAGTGGTTAATAGCCTTGATTGCTATTGGCCAACCAAGACAAATGTTTGTGTGATGAGCGTGATTATTTATTCTGTGTCTGGGTGTAATTTATCTATAATATAAATATGACGGAGATATATTATAAGTAGTATGTTGATCAGTTGTCTACTATTCAGCACAAGCTCTGCTAAGTTTGGGACTAGATGGCGTTGTGTGAGAGACGTAGGATATATTATATATTTTATAAATTTTCCTCTAACGCTTTTCACACAAAAAAAATTGTAATAAATGTTTCTCGTAACGCCTATTCAATAACATTTTTTCGCAAATTTAATCTCCGCTGCGTCTTTGATACAATTTCAGGATTTTTCCATTAATATATAATGTTATTCAGAACTTACGACGGAAAAATGAAAGCCTTTGATGTTAGGAGTTATTCATATTTAGTAAAGTAATTTAAAGTAGGCTCTACACGTGGGGCTTGAATTATTAAAATTGAAAGATAACTTTAGATTATATAATCCTTTTAGTTATTTTTACATAAATATACGCGTAATATACTGATCCAGTTAGTTACTCGTGCGTCTACAAGGACCAACAGGACAACAACAACATCTTCCTAACCTTGTTCCTACTAGCTTGGGGTGCCACCGTAGGCGCGGGCTTGCGGATGGCGAACGATGGGTGGCTCGCCGTCCGATCGTCCGATAACTGTCCGGACCGAGCCCAAGTCGTCGACGGCGTGTAGTGTTCCACGTGCGCCTCAAGGAGATGTCAGCAACCGTAGGGGCTCAGCAGGGTCGAGGCCTACTGGGGCCATGGGTGATGCGAAAGTGACCCCCGGGGCCCTGGAAAAATGGCAGGGAACAGGAATGGGTTTTTAGTCAGTAAAAGTCTGACACTATCTCTCGCTCCGCCCAAGAGCGGGGGTTGTCATTAGCTGATTTTCACACCCGAAAAAAAATAAACTAGCTTGGGGTCCAGACCAGATGCGGCTGAATACTCGTGTTTTATATGGAGGGACTGCCTATCAGACGTCCACAACCCAGTTACTGGGCAACACGATGCTCTTAGTAACCGATAACACGTCGCTAGAATAACATCGCCTCCGCGTTAAAAAATCATTAAAATTCAACTCACGTGTTGCAAAAAAGTTATCGGTGGAACTGTGGAGTGGGCAAGTATCTTGCTCTTCTGGTTGTGGAGCAGTACGCCTGGATCTTTTGTGGAGAATATCTTAGCCTAGGTCAGTGCAATATTTGTGCAAACATTACACATGAGAGATCAGAACAATCGTCAAGATGAGGGCACGAAAGAGATGCCAATTTGAAAAATAGTAAACAGAGAATGCTAAATGAATGCCGTTACCGATGACTTGGTTTCGGGAGTCCGATGGATGCGAGACGCACAGGACCGTTCATTGTGGCGACACTTGGGGGAGGCATATGTCCAGCAGTGGACGTCTTTCGACTGAAATGATGATGATGATGAAACAGAGAATGTGGTCGACGATAGAACATGATTATCTAAAAGTATTATTTGCGTAGAGTGCAGTGGTGGCTCAGTTGTAACGGCCCTGACTTACGAGTTGTAGGTCGCGGTTTCAAACACAGCCAGGTGCATTACTTCGTGTAATTTCTTTATTTTCTCATAAACGGTGAAGGAAAACATTGTGAGGGGCATGTCTTAGAACCAAAAAAATTGAACTTATGTGACATCCACCAAATCGCACTGAGCCCACGTGGTGGATTATGGCCCATTCTCTCTCTTAGAGAGGAGAACTGAGTCCCAGCAGTGGGAAAATTATATATGCTACATATTATTTTTTCTCCTCTTAAAGACCCTCAGATTATAGCTATCATGAACTACAGACTCTGTTAGGGAATTATAATGCTATAATACATATCAATATTTAATGTGCTTCTAAGGCCTTTTAGCTGTACCTACACACTTTTGGAAATTTTCCAAATTCCTTAAAATTCAAGTTGTAAAGTGTTTAATTTCCACGTAATGTTACTTAAAGTTTAAGGGTGACAGCGTAACGTATTCGATTTAATTAAAAGCCCGCTGAAACTTAATTTGTACTTGATCAAGATTGAATGCGAAAGCGTTCATTTTCTATTGTGTTCACGTATTGAGCCATTATCCAATTTAGTTTTAGTTAAGGTTTTTTTCCAACACACTTGAAAACCCGCTCCTGCCTCTACCGTTCTGCTCGCAATGTATTTTCCACTAGTGCGGATAAGTGCGGCGGCTCCCGGCACAAATTAATATAATTATTATTGTATCAAGCCTGATAAAACAGCCGCTCGTAAGGCAACAAACATATTATGTTTATGAAGTTCTATTTATTATTTTCGAGGACCAAAGTGTGATGAAAAACGTCGTTTAATACTCGTAGGTAATTGTCGTTGCAATTTCTTGGCTCCAAAATGACCTCGCTTTCGATCGGGCGTGTATTCAACTTTGGTGGCAATATTAAACTTTGCTCACATACACCAAAATGTAATTAAAATGAATTTGCAATGATCCAATTTGCATTAATGTTTTTTCGTTTCACAAACAAAGCTTGTCTAACATAAAAATTGTTATTATAGAAAATTACTTTCATATTTTCTTTTCAGAAAAGTTTGAAAGTGGTTATTCGGTGTACCATTAATTAGTAAACAATGAACTCGTTAGAACAATGATGTTTCGTAAGTCTTCTGAACTTTGTCCTTGGTTGTTATCAAACCACCAAGTTATTTGTTACCATGTGACTCAGTTGGGTCTTGGGGCTTTAGGGACCGGGACCGCGGTCCCAACTTCTACCTATAAAAATAATAAAACTGTATTTATTTTATTTGTGGTCCCAAAATACTGCTCAAAAAAGATTTTTTTTATGTGGTAATTGGGACCACGGTCCCTGACCAAAAAGCCCCACGCTCCACTCAGTTGAGGTCACAAGAAAAAACCTAGTTTGTGACTAAATAGGCATTTTCTGGTAAATCTAGTAACGTCAATCCATGTTTTATTACTAATGAGAACATTGAAACTTATGTTTGAATATTTCCACGTTAATGTATAAGGAAAATAAACCGTTAATATGTTATACTCGCAGCTATTTCGTTTTAATCACTTATGTGACGTAGGTATTATGACGAGGCCATGATTAATAAGTATAAATAAATATTCTATGAACTAATACAATCATTTTGTTGGCAGACCTGGCGATTTTTAGGGTTCTGTATCTATAGAGTAAAAACGGGACCCTATTGCTAAGACTCTGTTGTCCATCTGTCTGTCAGCAGGCTGCATCTCATGAACTGTGATGGAAGATAGTTGAAATTTTTACAGATGACGCATTTCTGTTGCCGCTATAGACAGAATAAAATAAATATTTTACAAACGTGATTTTTTTTTGCCCTTTTTTTGCTACGGACGATACGGAACCTTTCGTGCGTGAGTGTGACTCGCACTTGGCCGGTTTTTATGATGTGGACGTGGGTATTTCTGTCATCCCAATTCGTTTACCGATGTCTGTGATCTCTGTAACTGTTTTGTTCGCCGGAAGGAAAATAGTACAAACTATTATCGGACAAGTATGGTTTGCCGTGTTGTTATTTCACCGCATGACGCACTTTCAGGAAAAAACAACGGTAGATATTGGGCATTATAAAGGAAGAAAATTTATTTATTTCGCACAAACATTTACAAGGCACTAAAACACTACTTAAGTATATGGGAATCAAAAAGCAAAAAATAAATAAAATTAAATTGTGCCACACGGCTACTTGCATATCAAGTGCTCGTTTTTTCTTCTGGGTCTGCTTTTATGTCACTTAGCAATAATATAATGTTCTATCAATAAAAGAATTCAGATACAAACAAACAATTTTACCGTTGTATACTATAAGTTTATGAGTCCATAGATCTAACTAGGCTATAGTTATCAACTTGGTATTTTATATTCAGCCCTGTGAATTGTTCAAAAACATATTTCAAATTCCAACAATTCTCTCTTGTCACCCCCGCGGTTGAATAAAATAATGTAGTACAACAGTATGCAAATAACTGTAGAACATGGCTGGGGCAGGTGCGTGTGCGCCGCCCCCTCTTTCCCACGCGACGTCGCGGGCGCACACGTGGTCAGCGACATGGGAATACGCATACTACGAGGTAGTACTGTTTTATAAACACTACGGCTTGGAATTAAGGGCTCGTGTGTTTACGCTCGACTACGCCATTTTTTTGGGGTTGAAGGTGTGTGAAAAAATTAGAAGTGTGATCGTGTAGGTACATCGTATCTATTAGCATTTGTCGGTCTCATTTGGAAATTGACGTCCTATCTAAAAAAAACAGAAAAATGATTCTAAAAATTCGTTCTAATAGGTTGGTACTCGTAGCATTCAGTTTCCATTTGATATTTAGTCGCCGTTCAATGAGTTTTTATTATTTAGATACCTTAAAGTACACCAAAGTATAAACCAACCATGAGCTAAGCTAAATACTCGTAGTAAGCAAAACGCAAGCTTAAATAATTAATAAGTATAAGAAGTTACCTCAACTTTGCGAGCTAAGCTAACATTTAGCTCTTGAATTTGTAATCGACTTTAATTTACTCATTATTTCGGTAAAATACCGATATATAGTATCGCAATAAACTGTAACCTATTACAATATGCAAATAACTGTAGATTACCAGTATTGGCGGGCAGGTGCGCCCGCGCCGCCCCCGGTTCCCACGCGGCGCAGTTAGCGTGCAGCATGCAGTCAGTTCGCACATGTGCACTTTATGCTAGCCTGGCATACTGAGTTACTGACTTACTGTATTATTGCTTTCTTTTGACTTTCACTTGGAAGTTTATGGTTGTCTTTTTAAAGATGACGTTATTGAATATTTTTATTAGGTCTGACATTAAAGTCAAGCTTATTGCTTTGGCAGTGCTAATCTGATATTAATTCTTATGGTAAGGTTGGATTAAGAAGCCATTTTTCTACAATAAAGCTAGCGAAGTCAATAGTTTAGTGTAGATTTTTTTTAATAAACTTTTCCCCGCTCTACGAATTACCTACCGTATCGTGGGTGTCCATACAAATATTTTTTCCGGGCGGGGAATGAACCTGCGGACACACAACGCAGCAGCCAATCGCTCAACTACTGCGCCAACAGTGCCATCAAACGTCAAAAGTTTACTTATACTCTGTAAAAGTGGTCATAAACCCTGCGAAAAACTGAAACATTCGTGAACGCATCGTTGCTTACTAGTATAAGCCGACTTGGGAATCGGCGTTAGTAATAGGTTTTCCACACTATATAGATAGAGGGTTTCTAAGTCAAGAGGGCGAGACTTATAGGCTTATAAACGTAGCAAAACTTGCCTGTATTTCTTGAAGGATTCGGCAGAAGATATGACGTGAGAGAGCATTAGGATGTGTTTAGACTGATAATGTGTTACAATCTGGCTGTCAAACGTGCAACCGTCCACTCATATAAATCTCTTACGAGGATCATCGGCAATGATGCACTTGCTGAGTCGAATTTCCAAAGCCTTGGGCATCGCCGCCGAGTTGCTAACCTATCGGTTTTCTATCGTTTACATTTCTGGGATTGTGCACTGGAATTGCACAATCTAATTCCGCCAAGTCCGTTCCATCATCGGACCACGAGACGTACGGCGTTGCGCCAACAGAACATGGTAGACATCCCACCCATACACACAAAACGTTTTGAGAACACATTTATTATGCGTACAGCCAAGGAGTGGAATTCCTTGCCGGAGTCTGTGTTTCCTGATAGCTACATCTTAGGGGTCTTTAAGTCAAGAGTGATCCATCGTCGACCACATCATCGCTTACCATCAGGTGAGATGGTGGTCAAACGCTAGCCTATCATTATTATAAAATAAAAAAAATCTTCACACCTTATAGGTCACTCAACTTAGTCTGCAATGTACGAGTAATCTAGGTACACTTGAATTTCTACGTAGGCGTGCGGTTCCATTGAAAACTAATGTGTCATAGGTAATATATAAAATACACGGCTATTGCCCCACAGTACCATTAATGTAGGTATGTTTCAGCATCACGGGAGTAAAATCTCGCGTCTAAAGCACTCCAGTTGAACAAGCTTACTATCAGTAGCGATAATGGCAATACTATGTAAGGTGATAGCGATGTTGCAATACCCACGTGCATAGTGCTCGGTTCAGTGTTAACGTGAATGGTTGGGTCAACCCCAGGGCTAATATAGTTCCTATATACCCCATAGTCTACTAGAAGAACCATTTCTAGCATAGTAAGTTTTCGTATCTAATCATGAGATTAGATTTCTAGGAATTGTTTGAAAGAGTTACGGTGGACTTAAAACGTAAAAGGCAGCTGAAGGAACACTGGGAAATCGTCTAATGATTTCTTCCGTTCTAGGGCGGGGTGAGAGGGCGTGTCAGACTTTTACTGACTAAAACTACACTTATTATACTTCAGTTATCCTTTGCGTCCAGGAACACGGGTTTCCTTTTCGTACGTCAACTCATGGCCTCAGTAGGCTTCGGTTGCTGGGCCCCTACGGTTTTGTTAACATGTCTTTGAGGCGCGCGTGACCCTGAACCGAACCGAGCACGACTCGGGCTCGGTCGGGACGGTTACCGGACGGCGAGCTACCCATTACTCGTCGTCTGCAAGCCCACGCCTACCTACGGTGAACACAGTCTCTGTCTAATCCTATCGTACCAACAAGGTTGGTAATATAAAATCCAGCGGCATTTTCTTTGCAAATTTTAGCAAATGTTTGCTGACCTCATGAAGCAACAGTATCTACTGCGATAGACCAGATTTTAATTAGGGCCAAGGTAACTGTGTTATCACAGCAAAACATAAAATTTTCTTAAAATGACGTTTTTTTTTAATAAAAAAGTTTAATGATAGATGATGTTTAATTTCAGAGCAGTGGTAATGGCCTGAGTTGTAGATAGCGGGTTCAAATCCAGCCAGGCGAATTACTTTGTGTAATTTATTTCATCACCACTGCTCTAAACGGTGAAGGAAAACATCGTGAGGAAACCGGCATGTCCTAGAACCAAAAAATTCAAAGATGTGACATCGCACTGCGCCCGCGTGGTGGATTATGACCCTCCCCCGAGAGAGGAGACCTGAGACCTGAGGAAATTTGCGTTGTTTTAATTGCTTAAAACCATCTTCGCATTATTGTCTTTCTAATGAAACTGGTTTGGGGCACATCGGTAGGATAGTTTCAATTCCAAAAAGGACATAAGTAGAATCATTTTTAATCTTTTGTGTCTATAGATAATAATTGAGTGGAACTTACTTACGTCATTACGATAAACAGTTAAAGCCCATTAGTACAAAATTACAAATGTCCTAGTCGTCCAGCCATGAGACGGCCGCCTTGTAACGAATATTTTTTTGTATTTATTCAATACTAGCCGCTGACAGCGGCTTTGACCGCGTAATAGTAGAACAATATCCCAAGGGAACATACTCCTGTGATAAAAATTATCCTATGTGCTGTTCAGGACATGGTCTACCCGTGTACCAAGTTTTATCGAAATCCGTTCAGCCGTTCGAGCGTGAAGAAGTAACAAACATACACACACTCTCAAACGTTCGCTTTTGAAATATTAGTGTAAATTCAAATACGTATCTCCAATTCTCCATACTTCCACTTTGTTTATATTATTGAATCACCGTAGGACATTGTGGTTTGTAATACCTAAGTAATTGTTGACATCAATGTCGGTTTAGTTTACCCTAAAACTGTGACAAACAATGTGTCGTTGGACAATACATTTTACCGGTAAATTCACACTAATTATAATGTTATAAAGCCCTAACTAAGTTTGTACGCACGTGTATGTGATGGTGTGTTTGCCTGTATGTTTAATGCTCACGTTTAAACGACTGAATGGATTAATTGGTAAATGGCAAAACCATGCCCTGAAGATCCTTTTTTATCCTAGTTTTTATCCCAGGAGTATGTATTCCGATGGATAATTTCCGACCTTTACATGGGTAAAATGGCTGGCGGAAGCTATAGTTAATCTTTAAAGCTTTGTTGCAAAATATATGTCATTTAAATGATATCCTAAATTGTCAAAAAGTCTACGAGAAAGAACCAAGAGTGGAAGCAGTTGAAAAACTTCATAAAATATCTTTACATAAAAAATATTTTCATTGATAAAAACAAGAAATAACTGGCTTTAATTACATAAGACATGGCATGTTTGTTCTAACTGGTATGACGATGATAAGCGCATCAACTCAATTGCCATAATCTCTAGAAAGAAAACACTCTTTATCTTCCTAATTAGGTGTACCATTGTCAGAAAAACAAGATTCTGAATTCACCTTAGTTTTTTAAAACCCCGAGAATTATTCCATAGCTGAGTAGTATTACATTAAAATCTAGATTATATTAAATATAACTGGTGGTCATGACAGACGTTGTCCTATCTGAAAACTGGATTTTTGTCAGAAAAAACAATTGAACACCCGATTGCAGCGCCATCTGCGTGATCCAATTGTATTTTCAAACCATCCAGGTATCCATTCAAATATATGCACAAAATTTCATCCAAATCTGTTAAGCCCTTTAGGAGGAGTAAGGTGACAAACACATATACAGAAGAATCAGTGGCGGCCTTAGGGGGTGGCGAACAGGGCAATCGCCCGGGGCCTCGCTCTTACAGGGGCCTCGCGCAACAACAACTAGCAAATTTTAAAAAATATAAAAAAAAAATCAACTTTTTTATTTTATTTATTTAAAAATTTTGATATTGATCCTTAATTACTTATTAAGGTTATAACATAACGGTAAATTAAAATAAAGTTAGTTAACCAATTCATTCATTCAAAACATAATTGAAAACATCATTATGTACACTGAGAGATTTTTTCCACGAAGGACAAAGGGCCTCCCAAAGACCTGCCGCCCGGAGCCTCGCAATGGGTAAGGCCGCCTCTGAGAAGAATTATAGTCATAGTCATAGTAATTTATTGGTAAGGGATTCTTACAAGTCATTTATAGAATGTTACATAAAATAAGTCAACAAATGATAAGGTACATAACAATGTCAAATAATAAAAAATGTCAAACAAATAAAAGTAATTACAAGGAAAATAATAATAATAATAATCGAAGTCAAATTACAAATTAAAATAAAAGTCAAAGTTATTTTCATTCCAAATTAGCGTCAAAGTTAAATTAAGTTAAATCATAAACTAGTCAAAAGAATAAAATGCTTTCTCGATAAGCCATTTTATTATACATTTTTTTTTATTATACATAGATAATATCTGGTTGGTTACTTTATCCAAGCCCTTTATAACAAACAATTATAAGAGCATGCATATCTATTGGTGATAGCCGACTGCCCTAATTCAAATATCTTTATCGAGCAGTAATTCATAATATAATAATATATTATATTATTAGCAGTAATTCATTTATCAATGATCTCGCTACATTCCAGGCTGTCTTAAGATAAGTTATTTTTGACCTGCTCTAGAATTCGGTAGTAAGTACTCGTGAAAAATTAGTATAACGAAATAGTTAATCTATGGCTGTATATTTTAGTGGGCCTTCAGATTAGATCACACTATTATTTTGTGATCCTTATCTCAATATGTGGGCGTGTCATGTTTTCTTTTTTTTTCTTCTAAACTACAATCTAATATATAAAATTCTCGTGTCACAGTTTTCGTTGCCATACTCCTCCGAAACGGCTTGACCGATTTTGAATTTTTTGTGCTTATCCGGTATCTATGAGAATCGGCCAACATCTATTTTTCATCCCCCTAAATGTTAGGGGTAGTCCACCCCTAAAATTTTTTTTTATTTTTTAGACAAAATTTTTAATTTCTATTATTTATATGGCAAAACAACGTTTGCCGGGTCAGCTAGTAATATTATAAAGAGGTAAAGTTTGTTTTTTGTTTGTAGGAGGTAATCTCTGAAAGTACTGGTCCGATTGTGAAAACTTTTTCACCGATAGAAAGCTATTTTATTCCTGAGTGACATAGGCTATATTTTACGTACGCGGGCAAAAGCTAGTTTATTATATTCTATTTCCAAGTTGTCATCACAGTAATCACCCTCTAGGCCTGTCAGGGCTGCGGGCTAGTTCGAAAGAGTTACCGCAGCCCTAGAACGCAAAGGGCAACTGAAGGAATCCGGGCGAGGTTGGTGAGTAAGTCTGAATTCTCGCTCCACCTAGAGCGACCCTCAATAAAAAGTTGTTACCCTTTTTCCAGCGATATGATATTATCTTTCACACAGCTCATGTATCGCTTTTTAAATCTTATTTATAAGAATCTTACAGTAAAAACTTTCCTTGTTTTCCTCAAAGTTCAAATTCTAAGTATTATTATTTCACATAGGCGCCTCATGGGTACATAAAAAACGTCAGAAGCTCGTGCATGGTTCCTATTGATCGTTTCCTATGGAGAAGAACCGACAAAGATGAAGAAAGTTCATAATTACTCTTTTAAAGAATGATTGATTTTACCTCATTCCTTAGTATCACTTTCCACTGTAGCTATCCACTATTTAGAAAAGTCTGCAACATTGTTCTTACTCCACCCTAGAACCAATAAATATTAATTACTCTTTGACTTTCATCTTGTGATTAAAAATTCATAATTAATATCTACAAGAATCAAACACCTTTCCAATACAAAAAGTGTAAAAAGGATCAAAGAACCATTTTCTTTTTGAAATAAAGACCTTAGCAACCGGTTCAGTAAACGCGTGGATAAAATTACTCTAACAACCAAATTACTGTGAAAATATATTTGACTACACCTACCACGAACATGTCATATCACCCACTACTTGACCCCCTACGGCTGTTATGCGTAATAGATAGATATTATCTAGTATGGCTGCAGTATCTATGTGGTGTGTTATCAGTCGAGCCCAGTGAAGCCCAAGTATTGGACATTATTAGCTATATATAGGCTGAAGTGAGGTCGATATGTCATAGTTTATTTGTGTTAGGTGTAGGTTAAGCGTTAATAGGGCTATATTTCACCAGGACACCATGGCGGCGCGAACAGTTGCGCCGCCATGGTGTCCGTAAGCTACCAAACTAGACACCGTACAGACACCAGAGTCGCCAGTACACCACACTAAGACAGTATCAAAATGGACCATAAGTGCACGCGTCCGAGTTGGTCGCGCTGCCAAATTAGTTGCGCAACCAAACGGACACCAGGTGAGTAACTCTCTATAGAGCTGTATACATTTTGTTGGTAGCGGCGACTGCCATGGTGTCCCGGTAACATATAGCCCATAGGCAAATAATTGAGAAGCAAACCTGAAAAGTTTCTTGAATTTTGGCTTTGCTTTCAAGGTCTCTCTACCAAGATTTCAGTTGCACCAGATTATACATAAGTTGCTAAACTTTTTTACTCGCGCCCTGTTCCGATAGAACCGAGAATATTTCTAGTAAAGGAAAGTCTTCAACGATGATCCATCAGTGAAGGAATTTTCTAGTACTTCTAGATCAGATAGTTTCTAAATGCTAGGACTGATGCTTGCTAGGGCTGCGGTATTGTTGAAAAGAATAAACGAGGCCTTGGAACGCAAGGGCAACTGGAGGTACACGAGCGGATTTTAGTCAATAAAATTCTGACGCACCATCCTTTAAATTGACGTGTAAAAGTGTTTTTTTAAAACCTATTTGCTAAATAAATAACATTTGAAATTTGTCATTGGTCATTGGTTATTTGTCATTCGTCAATCGGCATTCGGAATTCGGCATTCGGCATTCGGCATTCTTCAATTGTCATTCGACATTCAACATTCGTCATTCGCCATTCGTCATTCGTTATTTGCCTTTCGTCATTCGACATTTGTCAATTGTCTTTTGCTATTTGTCATTTATCCCTCCCCCAGAGCGGGTCAAGTTACTTGATGATTTCCCAGCTACTTCTTTACAGCTATAATAAAAACTTAAACTTTCTACTATGCGACATAGAGTCGTCATACTTCAGTTACTTTGCTTATAAATCGCAGACAAACCGACCGTTGGTCATTAGCATAGTAATTAGTTGTGCCGCCTGCGTCGTTGGAATATTGAAGGTTAGGCCACGTCAATAGCCCTTGGTTACTGGCCAGACATAAGCCAGGTTTTAGAAGCTTGAAAAGGGATCGTGGTAGCTAGTGATTGATTAATTTTGAAAGGGTTTGGGACCTAGAGTCTAGGGTCTATTTTACTTGAAAGAATGAAAGGATTATTCTTAATGGGGTTGCTCAAAGGTAGCCTGTAATTTTTTTTTTTTTTTAAGTTTTTTGCTTTTTGCAGGTTTCAGTTGTTTATTGAATTTGCTTATGGAATTTAGTCATTAAAATCATCATTACAGTTCTCTCAGTTCGTCTTACCTCTATGATTTTTTCGGAGAGCCATTCAATGGCGTAAGACATAATAATGATTACTATTCTAATTATTTCAATGTATGTAGTATAGTGTAAAATTGAAACAATGTTCAAATTAACTTCTTTCTTAATTAAACTATGTAATAGTCAAAAAACAAAGTCGCTTTTCGAGTCTGTCTGTTTATCCTCTATTTCTAAACTGCGCAAAAGATTTCGGTGCAGTTTTCACTCATAGATAAACGTGTAAGGTTCGTATGTTTCTAAATTGTACGTGTGCAAAGCGAGGAAGGGTCACTATACAATTATAAATGATAAAAAAATCTCATTAGTGTAACACTATTACTGTTCATTGTAGAAACTTGTGTACTAAACGCTTTCTTAAATCGAAATATATCTACTGTATGTCCAATGAATCTAAATCACTAGACCACACTAATCGATACCAGGCGACCCCTCTCGCTCCCCTTGTCTTGTATTTACTAATTATTAAAAGACAGTGATTTTCCAGTCAAGCAACGGTATGAACCAAATTAAATTAAAATTTGGAATGTAAAACACTGCTTGATTGGTGTACAAGATAAAGTTAGCCATTGTTAGGCATGCAGTAAGGTTATTAGAGAGGATGGCTGCCCAGCCAAGGGTGCGCCAAACGCACTTAGGTTTCCATTAGTTAAGTGGGCATCTAGAACCTACTGGGTACATGAAAGACTGAGACCGTAATACACCGAACTGTACAAAAAGTTAAGTTTGTAGACCTGTTTTTTATAAATTACACAGTTTGGCACATAACTTAGTGAAAAGCTTTTTAAGACAGGCTTCAGTTTAGTATTTTCTAAAGACTTTGGTAAAATTAGCTTCTATTTATTTTGAGACTATGGGGGGATGATAACATATTATACTAGCTGCTCCGGCAAATTTTGCTCTGCTATATAAATTAACCTGCCGATAGCAAATACTTTGACATGAGACTTTTTAGATATAGCGAACTGCTTTTTAGATTTAGCCACTGAAATTATTAAATTATATAAGTATTAAATTAATCTAATTAATTTCAGTTTCGCTTTCGAGGTCCTGAAATTGTCGCGTGTTCAAGCCTAAAGTCGACCTGGTTATAGCAAAGGCTTCAATGATAATAAAATGATACTATGCCAATATTTAGTCACAAGGACAGGATTTGGAGTGGCAACTAATACGCGATAAGTTATGATAAGTCGATAATATCACTCTGTCGGCATTGAGTGTCATGTCGCCGCTTTCGGACGGTAATGGCGGATACATTTGGTCTGATTATGTACTTAGCTTGTTGAATTTTAATGTAATGTTTGTGTGTCGTACAAAATTATAAGTAATTGATCGTGTTTCAAGGATAGGGAACTATCAATTTATAGAGGTGTAATTCCATTAAAGTTTATCATAACCACTATTGTTCATGTGATGCCAATAGCAGTAGTATATGTAGTATCAATACGCCTTAGTAAAGCTGTTGAAATAGGACCTGTCCTAACCCTACATGTCGAATATTTCAAGTAATCATCCCCACAGTTACGTTAATTAATATTAAACTAACTCCATATCTTTCTTTGCAGGCCTTCAAACTGTTCAAGCGGAACAAGAGCCGCAAAACCACACGGAACCGGATCTCCCCGGAGCTGTCCCGCTCCCCTTCTTACAGCGGCACCGTGGACGCGCGCAATGACATCGACATACAACGCTTCTGCGCCTGCCGCGCCTCCCTGCCGCCGCTACACATCAACGAATCCTTCGAGAACAACTCTTACTACAATAGCTATAACAGTTATAATAGCTCTAGGATTGATAGCTTGGAAAGCTACGGCACAAACGAATCCAACAGCGGCAGTACTCGATCTGATTCTGCCTACGACTCAGCCAGGTCTACTCCCGAACATGCCAGGGTCTGCTATGCTACTGTCACGTACTTCAACGTCAATGACAGTGAAGATAGCAGCAGCATCCGCACTGAGTACACCCTCCTAGATGATACTGAAGCTGATCGAATGGCCGATCTTGACGAAATGGAACACATGGACGAAGATGAACGAACGCAGAACATGATCAACGAAAGCATCGAACTAGTCAGCACGTTATGAACTGGAAGCGATGGATTTATTTATAGACTATAATTCTTTTCTAGTTAGAAAAGCGTTTTATTCCGAATTTGGAAGCGTGTGTGATATTCGGTGCGTGGTCGACGAAATGTGACGAAATTATTCAGTTATGTTAGCAGGACTATGAATTGTGTAATCGTAACTAGTGTTTCCCACGTGTATACTATCTATTTATAGTCTAATATAATAATCTGGCAACTGTAAGCTATCTGGTAGACCTTAAGGTTTCTTAATGAGTAGTTTTTTGTGTACTTCTATCTGCTTTTTCCACGTTGTAGAAAACAGAATAGTAACTAAAGTAACAAACACTCCATTCAAAAGAAATTCCTTTCTTTGACAGGTTCGACCTCTGACCTTTATCAAAATGACATGATTGATAATTCAGCTTTCACTGAAAGCCGTTATTTTTTATTTTTAAAGATATAGCACTTTTCACTGTGACGCATTTATGGAAACATTTTCAATTGGTATTGGTCTTTAAGATTTTCTTTATATATCTATTCAAGTCTGATAGAAAAATTAGTAAAAAAAGAAGTCCAACTATTTAAGTCATTACTTTTTTGATTTATTTCAAAACGTGTTGCGCCGACCCCAAATAAGACGGGACAAGGGCAGGAAGATGATGATGACTTTGTATGGTTGTCAAGGCTGCAAGTCTAGTATCGTAATACACTGTATTACTCAAATTTCTGCTACTAACACCTAGCTTATCTCTTGAGTCAGTGGTAATATCTTCTGATCCTCGAATTAATTTCAAAAAGACAAAGTAAGTTTTCACTTAAGTGGTTGGAATTATAATCTTGTTCCAAGGTTATGTCGTTTAGTTGGAGGTTGTTTTCAATTAATTTTGAGTTTGCATGTTATGAGAATTAGTAATATTAATATGCTGTAACCAAAATTGGTGAGAAACCACAAGAACGCAGCAATTCAGATTGATCGATTTAATTTGGATTATGTAATGTGTAATGTGTAATGTGTAAATAGTTGAAATACTATATAACACCTACAAGTTTTGTAAATAAACAGTTCAGATATTATGAAATATTACCCAAGTTGTATGTTTTTTAAATTGTATTTGCTTACACTGTCAATATTTATTGCGATATCGAACTAACTATTGATAATGTTGTCTTTTACTCTGTTATTTGTAGTCTGCATATTTAAATGTATTTAGCGATTCTTTAGGACCTTTTAGTAATCAAATAACCTTTTAAGCCTATTACTGACCTTCTACAGACATAAGCCTGTCCCAAGAGTCAACCCGATAGGAAAGCGGCTTGGTCGGACGGAATGGAAGTCGGTCAATCGGCTTTATAGAAATTGTTATTAAATTTAATTCTGTTGAAATTAAGTGGTGGAATGCAATTTAAACACGACGATACAAAGGTATATTTTCTTACATATTGGCCATGTAGTGTATTGTAGATTTTTAAGCACTCGCTGGACGAGTGAATGTATGTTTAGTGTAAAAATTTCGAGTAAATATTATCACCAAAACCTTTCTATTCAATGTCTCCTTCAAGTGTTTACCAAAGTAAATGTGATACTATAAGATTATGTACGTTTAAGATATTAAAATTATTTAGAGTTATGTCAGTTGATCTCAAAATGTAAATTTTTAAAGTAAGATTGCGTCAATGGCTGCTTTGCTATGCAGAGCTGTGATAAGATCAGAGGCAGCAAGTTGTTACGAACCGCCGTGACGCGCAGAGTAGTGTGTTAACAGAGACATTTTCTTAATTAATAAATATAATTTAAAGTTTTTATTAAGGCATTTTTTTTTTCTCACCTTTTTACAAATGTTCTTGAAGTTAATTGCTGTTTTATGTAGTAAATGAGTCATTTACATAACAAATTTCCATAGTACGTAACTTTAAAGTAAAAAAAAATCAGAATGAAATCGTTAAATTTAGAATTGAGTTTCCTATCTTAGTACTAAAGAGGTTCATACATTTCTTTTAGTAAAATTCAGTAGTTGGTACTTTATTGCCTAGTCGTCACTAACAAGTAAGGCCTCCTCCTCCACATTAAGCGTGCGCGTTCCTCGGGCGTGTGAGCGACGCGAGCGCGCTGCGTAAGCGTCGTGTGTTGCCGCCGCGTGTCGTGTGTGCAGCGAGTGCGCAGCGTTCACGCGGCGCTCGTCTTGGCCTTAAACCACTTTATTAGTCAGTCACAATTTGGACAGTACCGTGTTGGCCCACGTCACATTGTTGTTTTACAATACTAACAAAATAGATTCTGACAAGGAAACACCACTGTTAGCTTTGCTACTGAAACGTAATAAAAAATAACTAAACGCCTTTGACAAGATACGTTATAGTCTTCTTGTTCACAAGAGAATGATTACTATATTTTGTATTGCAGACTTATAAACAATAGTGAGAAGCATTTTTATGATTATTTATTAATGCCGAGGGCAAAGTTCAGTGAACTTTTAGAAGCAATAAAGCGGTAGCGGGTGAAGGGGTAAGGGTGCCTTCAAATTAGCCGCAAAGTGCCGCGCGATGGCAGCGGCTGCAGCACTGCCGCGCTACTCGTACGCCCGAGGAACGCGCACGCCTAATGTGGGGTCAGCCTTAGCAAAGAGCCTTTTTGAAAATACCTTTCTATCATATAGTTTAGAATAACCGCTGCCGAACAAAGTACTCTTCCTAAAAGCCAGTAATACTTACGTACCTTTAGATATACACAACACTAGTGAATCAGGACATTGACCTTTCAACGTGACGTAGCTGCCACTGACCTGTCCTACATACAGGATCAGCTGATATCTTGGAACATCCCACATTTGGCCAGCCAGCCTTGTACCCTGTTTCTAGTACTGGAAATCATAGCATTGTTGTTGTTATATAGGTCGGATTTATTTCAATAAGGATTGAAATGTAGGTGAGTGGGTTCAGTGTACGCTTGACTGATTTGATTGCTTTTTATTTTTCTTTGTGGAACACCGAACAAGTTAATATTTGATAACCTTTCAATAGACATGCCTCAATAGTCAAATCAATACCTACCTCCGTTCCGTCTCTGAGGAAAGTGGAAATAGGATCGTTATCGCACTTATAAAGTTTGCGAGTGTGTGTGTTTGTTATTTCTTTACGCTCGACTGAACGGATTTGCTTGAAATTTGGTTCACGGGTGGACCATGTCCTGGAATAGCTTATTAATAATAGAATAGCATATTTTAGGGTTCCGTATCACAAAAGGAAAAAACGGAACCCTTATAGGATCACTTTGTTGTCCGCCTGTCTGTCTGTCAAGACCCTTTATCTCGATAACGCGTGAAGGTATAGAGTTAAGATTAAAACCATACTCTGTTCTGCGGTCCCTTTAAGCTATGAAAAAATCAAATTTCCAAGTTAACGAATAAAAAAGATACGGCCGTATAAGTCGAAGAAAACGTATATTTCGATACTCTCAAAGGAATCAAAATTCATAGGGTACTTCCCGTTAACCCAGTACCCTGAAATTTGGCATAACGCAAGGTCTTATAGCACAGGTATAGGAATAAATCTGAAAATAGTAAATTTATTGTTACCTACGTCACAAGAAAAAACTTTCTTGCAATTCTGAAACATCTTCGAGACTCCATTCCGGAATTGTAGTTTGTACGGAACCCTCAGTGCGCGAGTCCGACTCGCACTTGCCCAGTTTTTTTTAAGGTAAGAAGTCGATTGACTTCTCCCACTGTACCGTGTCATGGGTGGAGCGAGAGAGCGTGTCAGACTTTTACTTACTAATATTCTCCAGTATCCTTTAGTTAGAGAGCAGTGGTGGCCGAGTGGCAACGGCCCCGACTTACGAGTGGTAGGTTTCGGGTTCAAACCCAGCCAGGTGTATCTATTACTTTGTGTAATTTATTTCATCACCACGGCTCTCAAAACGGTGAAGGAATACATCGTGAGGAAACCGGCATGTCCTAGAACCAAAAATTTGAAGACATGTGACATCCACCAACCCGCACTGGGCCCGCGTGTTGGATTACGGACCATTCTTTCTCGTAGAGAGGCCAACAGTGGGAACATTATAAGGCCGATTATGCTATCTTTTAGTTGCCTTTCGTATTCTAGGGCCATGGTCACTCTTTCGTCCTTACAGCCTCAACAGGCATCGGCCCTACTCGGCCCTTTCAGTTTTGCTGACATCGAAATCGTCGTCGACTTGGGTTTAGTGTTTACCGGACAATCGGACGGAAAGTTACCCATTGCTCGTTTTTTGCAATCCCGGGTTGACAGTGGTCAGAAATCCCTGCGGCTCCCGACGCCCGAGCTGTTTCCTTCTTTTGTGGCTAGAGTGTGAGGTTGTCCGACAAAGTATAGCATAGATTTGCAAACTACTTCCCGTACAGGCATTTTTAAACAGTTTACCTTGAACCGGTTTCGAAGTAACAAACTTATGCAAATTCATTCACAATACTCAGTGAATAACTCTATATTCTAATTTACCAGCAACTAACACAAATTACGATATTGTCAGTCCCGCCACAATGGCGCGGCGGCAGGGGGCGCCACGGGGCACAATAGGCCCACAAACAGGTTCCTAATGGACGTATTGGGTGTCACTCAGCGGAAGAGGAAACTTCGTCACATTAGTGTTTAGTCAATGATTAAGTAGGTAAGGACGATTGGGAAGTCTGTCTCCAAGTTTAATGGTTTTAGTTGGTGAGAGGTAGGTATGATTGATTTCAGGTGGCGTTCTAGAAAAAGATTGCAATAAAATACTATTTCTGATGCTGTGTATTATAATTGCTTGTTTATGGACGATATGTTTATGGGTTATGATCTGATAAATCATTTTATTATTGTTAGATATTTATTCAATAGTGATTAAAAGAAGCTTAAAAGTCATATTTAGCAAATCTTTTAAGATATGTTCAGTATGTCTGTCATTATGTCTGTATACCCTGGGGGTTAGGCAGGGTTGCAGGATGGTTTGGAAGAGTTACCGTGACCCTGGAATGTAAAAGGCAACTGAAAGAACATGGGTTTCATTCAATAAAAGTTCGACACTCTCGCTGCACCCCGGAGCGTGAGAAGTTGTTTGATGATGATTAACCACCTCAAAAAAATACTTATTTCCACTAGAACTCATGCGCTTATTGCCAAGTTTTGGAACCGGGAAGCTGCGGGTGCAAGTTCTGACTACGGGCTACTACTGAAAAAAATCAGATGGTAAACTTCGCTTTGTCCAATCCGAAAATAAAATCAAACTAAGAACTTCATGCTCAGCAGGAGCGTTTGCTACCGCTACAATAACGAACAAATGAGGCAGGTATCATTAAACCAAGGGATTTGTTAGCCTCCATGTGTCACATAATGGACCGTTCATTGTGGCGACATTTGGGTCATTTCTGTCTTGGGCGATATCTAAGGGCTTAACCAAGTAGATAATCTACAATCGTTAACGCTAGTAGAAAAATTCAAATGTATGGGAATGACATCATCTCAACGCTCAGTCACGTGGTCAGAACAAAGGAATCGGAGGCGTGGCCGACTCGAGGCCTTCGACGAAAGAGATTCGAAACGAAACGGTCGTAACTTGGCTAGGCCCGCAGGTCAATTTGACCCAAAAAACATGATAGATAGCCACCATCACTGCGATTGATCTCGACGACATCCTTCAGCGCCTGGTGACTGACGATTCCTGCCTGACTGCATCCCCAACATTTGCTAGGTACTTGAGTTATGCAGGGAAAGGGAGTATTTCACCAGTAGGTCCGGGCAGCGGGAACGTTTGAAAGAGTAACATTGGCCCTAGAAAAGAGCAAAGGGCAACTAAAGGCCACAGGTGGGTCAGTAAACTTTTGACACGCCATCTCGTTCCACCCTAGAGCGGGAGAAGTCATTTGATGATTACCTCAAAAAAGGTTAATGTTTCTAACGCGATTGACTATTCGCTCACTAAAATAACTTTATTAAACTTCATTCTTACAACAACAAAACACAAGGAAAGAATAGAGGCCCTACCACGAGCTCTTAACGAGATTCATTTGACGACCTAAACTGAACTGTTAAAGGGATGGAGCTGTATAAGGTGACAGGTAATTAGTGACCGATACTTAAACACGTGATTGTACTCATGATTACAAACAACTTTTCCAAAGAAACTTTTTTTATATACTCACTAGTTTTTAGGTACATTCACTGATTAGGTACGTACACGTTTGCAAGCTGAGCGGGTGTTCTATCACTATTGTAGGTACGACGGCGTCACGTGCTAACAGCTGAGCGGACGTCGGTCGCAGGCGCGCGCGCGTATTTAAACAGCTGTTTTATTATTGTGACAAAACTAATGAGAATATAAAAAAAGTTTCTTTGGGAAAGTTGTTTGTAATCATGAGTACAGTCATGTGTTTAAGTATCGGTCACTAATTACCTGTCACCCTATATAGGGTGTGTAGCTCCATCCCTTGTTTCGCTAGCACGCCTGACATTTCAACACATAATGGTAAGGCCCCAGCTCTATTTCCAGCCACTCGTTCCATTTTCCAGGAAATGTGATAACCACAGACCGGAATTAGGTAGAGTTATTTATATACTTGCATCGAAATGTTGATATTAATGTGGATCTTTCCAGGATTTCTAATGAAAGTCCCGTGTGGCCAACAATATTATAAATAAATAGTAATAAAAACCTCAGAGATAGATAAGACAAATAAAACAAAGATTAAGAAACGAATTAACACATCCAATTTTTATTAGTATTTTTCTTGAAGATCTCTCTACGTCAACGAGGTGAGGTTAACAAAATATACTTCCTTCTCCACGTCATTAAGGCAGGAAGAAATTTTTTCAGCTGTATTTTTGATAGTGTCATAAAAAAAAATCCGCTCTTTAAAATTCATCTCAGGATTTGAGGCATATCGACTTTATTCTTTCGCTGTATGAAATCAGTATAAGTACATGAATAACTCTACTTAATTCCGACCTTTGGTGATAGCACATCGCAATTTAATCTGAAACTTTTGTCCTGCGGTCTGACTGTTCTACAACTCCAGCGTGTGACGTCACACGGAGTTCGGACAACTTTAGCCGGGAATGGATTTAGATCCACCTACCTACATGAGATTAAATAATTTAATTAGTATGTTAAGTATAGTGAGGAGAGACTAACTAAGCCGGTCATGACTTAAGTTTATCTTAAAATGGTTGGTATGAATTCTTCTTCCACGTGTAGTTCTTTCGAATGCGGGTCGGTAATAAATACCACACATCCATGGTATTTATTTTGCTAATTTATGCTATATAAACGTATGCCCGCAGGACACAGGGGTGCCCCGTTTGGGCGGAGAAACGCCGTGTCCTCGTGGGAGTGATCGGCGGCAGCGACCTTTCTCACCTGGCCATGGTACATGCCATCGTCCGGAGCGAGAAAAAAATCCATAGAGAGAGTAAAGCTGCGGTAAAAAGCTGGTGAAATTATGAAAAAAAGTTGAAGACAATAGAACAAATAGAGCAGGATCGGTGGTTTCAAAGGTTAAAGTTTGTTGTGCAGATGAACCGTTTTGTTACGAGAAAATAAAAACGTGAAAAATGAAAGGTCGTTTCACACCGGTGAAAATTTTTTAACATTTATAGTATGTATCTTAGAACACATTTCACAATATCGCCATACATTTGCAAGAAGAAAAACATATGACGACGATAACATGTAATCTATGCGACCTTAGCGAATGAATTTATGTGTTACTACTAGCTTCTGCCAGCGGCTTCGCCCGCTTTAAAAGTTTCTCCATACAAACTTTCGACCCCCATTTCATCCAGGAAATCCTCTCTTAGTGCTCGCCTACGGTATAAAGTGAAACCTTGTGCAAAATTTCACGCTCCTAGTCCCTGTAGTTTCGGCTGTGTGTTGATATGTCAGTCAGTCAGTTTCTCCTTTTATATATATAGACTAGCTTCTGCCAGCGGCTTCGCCCGCGTAAAAGTAGGTTTCTCCATACACATTTTGGACCCCCGTTTCATCCCTTTAGGGGGTGAATTTTGGAAAATCATCTCTTAGTGCTCGCCTACGTCATAAGAGGAAGCCTTGTGCAAAATTTCAGGTTTCTAGTCTCAGTAGTTTTGGCTGTGCGTTGATATGCCAGTCAGTCAGTTTCTCCTTTTATATATATAGATTACTATATTAATACTGGTAAATATGCCATATTTACCTTTTAACCTGTATGTCGAAGGAATGAGAAGATTTGTTAACAAATCATCGTATCTTAACAATGTAGTATATTAAGTTGATGTAATATTTTATTGATGTATTTTTTTTATTGAGAGCAGTGGTGGCCGAGTGGTAACTGCTTCGACTTACGAGTTGTAGGTTGCGGGTTCAAACCCAGCCAGGCATATTACTTTGTGTAATTTATTTTGTAACCACTGCTCTCAAAACGGTGAAGGAAAACATCGTGAGGAAACTAGCATTTCCTAGAACCAAAAAATACTAAGACATGTGACATTCACCAATCCGCACTGGGCTTGTTCAAAATGATGAAGGAACACCTTCATCATTCTGAGAGCAGTGGTGATAAAATAAATTACATAGAGTAATGCACCTGACTGGGTTTGAACCCACGACGTACAAATTGCAATTCTTTTACCACTTAGCCACCATTGCTATAAAAATACTATCTGCTATATTATAATATGACAATTATGTCATATTATAATATAGCAGATAGTATTTTCATCGTGTGTGACGATCTTTATCGGGTGATAATGAAGCAATTATCGATGCTGACGAGCCGTTTGTAGAAGGTAATTCAGGTCAAAACCTGCTTTGTAAAAGGTTATTACACTTTCAATATCAAAAGGTTTCTTGAACCTAAAGTTCTAGTCCACGCCTGCATGCCTACTAAGTTTGTTGTATAAGATAATGTAAAGTTTGTGTTAATCGATCATCGTTTAACTTCTGCTCTCCCAAAGGAAACTTCATAGCGAAGTAAAATTTATCTATTCAGCCTTTTGATTACGATCCCTCATTATTCGTCTCACAATGAATTCGCTGGGGGAACTAAGGGTGCGTTTTTACTGAAGCGGAGTGAGGCAAAGTGGAGTTCAGCTACTCTCCGCTTGACTCCGTTCTGTCCAGCTCGAGGCCGCATGTTCCTTTGATTTATTTCAAAGTCCGTTCAGCTCTACTCTGCTCCACTTGCACTGTTTCTACTGATGGAGCAGAGATTTTGAACACTGTGATTGGTCAATTCACGGTCCGCTCCGCTTCATTCCGCCCAGCTCCTTTGCACTCCGCCCAGTTCAACTACACTCCGCTACACTCCGCTTCACTCCGCTACACTCCGCTTCAGTGAAAACGCACCCTAAATCCCCAATTAATCGATCATTATTATTTGGGACAAAACAATCAACTGTGTCTGGATTACATTGGGATCCATTGATTGACCATAATTATTTGGGCCATTAGACCATTATTTGGGCCAAAGTAATCGGGCATACAGTAATTGTTTTAATGACTTCTATGCCTAATTAATAGAGATTATGATCTCGTTTTTCTTTAGGATTCTATTGTTACTGCTGCCGATAATCCTGCAATTATGATATTTCAAAATTTTTTCGCTCGTTGTTCAAAATCGAACCAGTTTGTAGCTTATCTCCCAAACAGGAAATATTACTACTTCATTTGTTTTTTTAACAATCACTGCACATCGTTAATCTTTTTGTTCCAAACATATAAACAGCTTGTTATGTTCCATAATGACGTGAACCATTCAGTTTTGTCGTGTGTGTCAAAATATAATCCACAAATGTGCTATTTTGTATTGAGTAGAGACAGTATTGTTGAGTAGAAGTGAAAGGAAACCTGTAATACCTGTTTTCTGGTGTCCAGTCCGATGTTGCGCAAGAGGGATGGTTGGGAGAATACCGGAGGACGTCAATAGGGTCAGTTCATTATTTGTAGCGTGTACAGGATTTCGTAGTGGTCTTGTTTTTGAGTGAATAATACAAAGAGCTTATCGTAAGTATGGTGCAGAACTAAAGTTTATGGATGGAGAGGGAGAGGAGGCTAAAGCATCCTTAAAGCTTTCATAAATTAGGTAATGTAGGTACATTCATTTATGAGAACTGCAGCACCTTTAGCGATTTATTAAAAATCTAGAGTTTTGATTAGAATTAAAAGGCTGTAACGTTAAAACGTTTATTGTAGGATAATCTGACAAACAATCAGAATGATTTCATGGATATAAGTCCAGTTTCAATCGATAAAAGTAATAGATTTTAGAGGCATCTTTGTGATTTAGTCCTATAATTCTAAGTAGGTTGTATTATGTTTTGAACACGCTATAGATAGTGTGTTCAAAACACGCTATCTATAATATAACATAATGTAATTACTTTTATCGATTGAAACCGGACTAATATACATGCAATCATTCTGATTGTTTGTCAAATTATTGTAAAAGCAACGTTTTACTGTTATAGCGTTTTTAAACACACCATAGATAGTGTGTTCAAAACATAATAACTAGCATTTATCCTAAAAAATAACATATATTTTTCTGATTGTGTTTACTGCAGCAGATTTTATACTTATGCGCATCATAAAACTCGCGATTAGCCCGTGTAGTCCTCTTAACGTGATACAAAATATTTAATGCTCCTCCGTACTTCTTACCTCGTACCTTAGATTACAGGCAGGCAATTTCATATTATAAAGGAAATATTAACTTGATAATCCAAGAAACGTTAAGCTCGCAAAAACCTTGTAGGTACCTAATATAGCATAGCATGGTCGGCCTTATAATGTTCCCACTGTTGGGACTCAGGCCATCTCTCTAGGAGAGGGAATGGGCCGTAATCCACCACGGGCCTAGCTTGGTGGATGTCACATGTTTTCAAATTTTTGGTTCGAAGACATGCCGGTTTCCTCACGATGTTTTCCTTCACCGTTTTGAGAGCAGTGGTGATGAAATAAATTACACAAAGTAATGCGCCTGGTTGGGTTTGAACCCGCCACTTTGAACTCGTAAGTCGGGGCCGTTACCACTCGGTGCTCGTAGGTACCTAATAAATTCTTAAATTCACTGATAGACTCTTTTTTTTCGGTGGGAAAATTATCCAGTGACATCCCCCGCTCTTGGAAGGAGCGCGAGATAGTGTCAGACTTTTACTGACTAAAAACTCACTCCTGTTCCTTCGTAGCCTTTCGTACTGGGACCGAACCTTCTTTTCAGAAACAGATCCTTGGCCCCAGTAGGCTTCGACGGTATGCTGACAACTCCTTGAGGCGCGCGTAGAACGGTACGCACCGTCGACGTCTTGGGCTCGGTCCGGATGGTTACCGGACAGTCGGACGGCGAGCTAGCCATTGCTCACCGTCCGCAAGCCCGCGCCTACGGTGAAGTGTGAAGACCGTTGCCTCACACGTGCGGCCTCCTCCAGTGTACATATTAAAAAAATCATCCCCTTAAGAGAAATAACCTACTAGGGGATGAAAGGTTATGGGAGAAAAGTATCCTTTGTACTATTCCAGGATTTATTCTACCCGTGTGCTAAAGTTCATCTAAATCCGTTCAGCCGTTGAAGCGTAATGAATTAACAAGCATACAAACATACACACTCACAAACATTCGTTTTTATAATATAAGTGTGATTATACAAATCAAATAAAGCATATACTTACATATATTCATTATTTTTGCCGATAAGCAATCCCGTTTGGCATACGGGTTCTTGCTAAACTACATAACGTAAGTAGTAAGTTATTTAACTATAATATGTATGTATTTAGAAATATATAAGTATGTTTATCAGTTGTCTAGTACTCACAAGCTCTGCTTAGCTTGGGACTAGACGGCGTTGTTTGATAGTTGTAGAATATTATTTTCATTTTTTACCTACAGTCATCATCATCATCATCATTTCAGCCGAAAGACATCCACTGCTGGACATAGGCCTCCCCCAAGTGTCGCCACAATGAACGGTCCTGTGCGTCTCGCATCCATCGGACTCCCGCAACCGTTACCAAGTCATCGGTCCACCTTGTAGGAGGCCTTCCAACGCTACGTCTTCCGGTACGTGGACCTACAATAGATCTTAAAAATGAGGTTTTTTATATTTTTCCACAGTTCTCAAAATGTTCAACAATCACTTGGATCCATCTCAACTGTCTTATGATCCGGAGTTTCGAGCATCCTTTAGAATTAGCTTCAAAGGAATATTGAACACAAAGAAAATCCACGATTTCAGACGAACTTTCCAGATCTTTCAGGCGTTTAACAAAAATGGATTATTAAGGTTTATCTGGGCGCGTCGGTCTCCATACATTTTGTATGGAAACTAGACTTGTAGAGCTACACTAGATCCACGCCACGCGACGTCGTTCTACGTACAAATCAGGCGTGGTCCACGTATGTATCGGTCTATCTAGTTCTAGTTTTAGTTTTTTTTGTTTTTCTTGGAATTCCTATTGAGAATTAATTCAGAAAAGTTCAACATTGTTCTTGTGTACGAGTACTTTTGGAGAACAGTCGATGATGTAAGGAGTATTAACTAAAAATCACCAATTCCTGCCACAGATTTTAATTAGGTATATCAGAATAATAATCTGCCCGTGACTCCGTTCGCGAAAATGTTTTAGTGTAGAAACTATCCTATACAACCCCTTAAATCGTATTTTGAAGATAGTTTTGAAAAAATATTTTATTTTATTAATAATAGTACCAAAATCTACTATATAAAAATAAGTCGGGTTTTCCTTCCTGACGCTATAACTCCATAACGCACGAACCGATTTCCACGGTTTTGCATTCGTTGGAAAGGTCTTGGGCTCCGTGTGGTTTATAGCAAAGAAAAGAGTAGGGTAGAGTAGGGTAGAGTAGGGCAGAGTAGGGTAGAGTAGGGTAGAGTAGGGTAGAGTAGGGTAGAGTAGGGTAGAGTAGGGTAGAGTAGGGTAATTTTTTTTTTTTAGTAAATCCCGCTTTTGGGCAGAGCAACGTCTGCCGGGACCGCTAGTGATATATAAATATATTGACAGTACCAAAATAGTGTAATACCTAAGGTTGCTGTAAGAAAACCCAATTATTGGTTAAGCTTGCTGTGTACATCACCTGTCCACGAACCACGCCTAAATGTCGAACGACATGTCGAATAACAATTTTATACAGTTTAAATTAAAAAAAAACGTAAAGATGTTTTTTTTTATTAGAATAAATTCGACGAAAAATTCCATCACTGGGGAATTTACACGGATCCAGTACTGGATTCATGTACTGGATCCGTGGTATTCGTTTGTGTGTCGATGTCAAAGACACCGTGTGTAATATAGCTATAAGTGTATAGATACCTTCTACTTGGTTTAATAAATTTTATTTTGAGATATTACAAATATAGACTTCCTCTGACCTTAATGGCGACGTCCTTCAGAAGGGTCGTAGTGAGTACAAGCGGCACGTGCAGATGTATGAACGAGGACGGAGCGCGAGGGGTATGGAAGCGCCGTATTGTTATACTAGCGAGCAATGCCTTATTGTTATACTAGCGAGACTGTACTTACTTTAAGTTATTTGTTTGAATGAATAATTCAATCTATGTTTCATTATAATATAATACTAATAATAATAATAATTTATATATGATAAGTAAATGAATAAACTAATAATAATTTTATTTCGGACACCAAAAATCCATAGAGTGTTAGTAACATACAAGGATAAAAACAAAGAAAAAACTTACTGCCTAGTGGTAGTAATTATCAATCTCCTCACAAACTTCTGAACGATTGGAGAGCCAAAGCCATCAGCTACAGTTGTCAGGATGCTGTTTTAACTGTCCCTCACTCTCCTCAGTAGCGACGCAGTTTTTTACATATAATCGCGTAGAAACCGTCGGTACGTGCTTACGTAAACATCTCCGACGCGCTACAGTAGCGAGGTAGTCTCAACAGCATCCTGAAAGCATTATTATATTGGACGCGCAGGACATACAGCGATCTCTTAGTATTTATTGACCCATAGACTGCCCATGTACAGACTTTGGCAATAACTATATGTCCGGGTGTGGTTTTAGTCAGTAAACGTTTGTCACGCTCTTCTGCTCCACCTTAGAGCGGGAGAAGTCATTGGATGAAAATCTACCCTAAAATAAAAACAGTTACTAACAGTACTTTTGTCACTTATCATCACTAGCGTGCCCTGTATCACGTACCGTTCGGCACTATACGTGCCAGCCAGTAAGTCGGCCACTATGGGTCACTATCTGTGCCGCGTTCATTATTTATGCTCATTAACAAATTGATGTGATAGGCCTTTATTTGTTCACTCGGCGCCGGCGGTAGCGGGCATGTACGACGAAGAAGGTGGACGTGCATTTTAGATCATCTTTGTAGCTTCTAGCCAGTTCTAGTATTTTCTGTACCTTCTAGTATGGACTGTTTTTATTTCGATTTTAATCGGGGTAAAGTGAACTGTGAACCCATTTTCGTCCATAGAGATCTACGCTTTGGAATGTGCAATTAGCATAATTTTTCTGACTGACTGACTACTTGACATTTCAAAAGTGTCTGTAAATGGTTTATTTGAAATAAAATGCTTTTAATCTTTGAATCTTTGATTCCTTGAGGCTGGTGCGTAAGCTTACATATTTCTAAAATGAATGTGGACGGTAATGGCTTGTTTGTTTAGTTTTCTGTAATCTTTTTAACCGACTTTAAAAAGTAGGAGGATGTATGGTCACCGATTTCTCAGTCAATTCTGGACCGATTTTGAATTTTTTTTTAAATTGAAAGTTTATACTTTCGAGTTGGTCCCATAGAAATATTGTTATGATCTGATGGTGAATTTTGACGATATGAAACGGAACTCTTCATAGGATCACAGCAAAACTGTCGTAACAAGTAAAATTGTTTTGTTTATACGTATACGCGATGACTTTAAGTTTGATTGGGGAGTACTTTTTAGTTGTGGTACCGCAAATAAAAATACAACCGACTTCAATGTAAAACAAAACATTAAAAAGTGCAAAATAACTTTAATTTCGGAAGTAGGTGTTTTTGCATTTGTTTTGTCTGTTCGTTATTTAACACCGACTTCCGAAAGGACATTGGTCATCGTCCATACATAGCTCGCCTAAGATTCAACAGGGAGGTGTATTTACTCTTTGGGTTTTAGATAATGTATATATTCGATTAAACCAACGGACACTTTTGAGAATTCTGAAAAAATCAAAACACTTTCGGATTTTGAGGTTATAATTACGTCAATAAAAACATTCGGTATGTACCTAGCAATAACTTAGCATTTATTACTGAATGACATTACTACCAAATTTCAAATGTTATCATCGGTCAATTCGTCAACTGTCAGTGTCGATATTATTGCTCGTTTCAAACAGCGCCTTCAATCGAGTTTTTTGATAAGGCTTTAATAATGGTTCCGCGACATCATAGCGGACTGTTTGTAACTAAAAATCACTCTTATATCAAGTGTTAAAAAAAAAACACTTATTAAGAGTGCTGTTACAAAGACTTGGCTGTATGAGCTATAATACCTTTGCCTATTAAAAAGCTCAAATTGAACAAAAAAATAATAGAACTATCACCGAGGATTATGATGGAAGCTAAGGACGAAAGTGAATACTTTTTAAAATGTTTTTGAAATTAAAAAGTGTCCGTTCTATTAAAATATAAGTAATGTATATTATCAAAAGAAATAGTAATTATAGTAAATATTTCATGCGTCTTGGTTCATAGGCCATTTTTTACATTTGCACTTTTTAGAGTCGGTTGTATTTTATGTGTAAAAAGTTTTTTTTTTGTAATAAATTATTATTAATTTTAAACTTCTCCATTCAAACAATATTAAAGAGTTCAACATAAAATTTACTTCTGTTTTATGGGAAGTCCTGATCATCCATTTTAAGTTTAAGATACCTGCCAACAAATTCAGATTTCGGTTAGGACAACGTCTGCCGAAACGGCTTGACCGATTTTTATGAAACTTTTTGTGTAAGTATATTTAGTAGACCTGAGAATACGACGTAGGTTATTTTTTACCCTCCTACTCCCACCCCCCATTTATTTTTTTATATGGCAGAACAACGTTTGCCATATAAATTAGCCAGTTGTTTTATAAAACGCTATTAGAATTTTTATTTGTTTGTTATCATGCAATCAGTCATTTTAGACTATAGGTAGATGTGTTTTTTTTGTGTTTAGGGTGCTGGTCCCATTAGAGCCAGCTCTTTACTATCTAATCGTAGAAGATATCATGCTATTTTCACACCCTGCTAGCTGGTTGGGGTATTTCTACAGCCTTAGTTTATAGTTCACTCCATGTGTGTTTATTTCTTGTCTAATCATAAGCATGTTTAGGATCCATAGATTTTCAGAAAGGGACACAAAGCAAAGAAGTAACATGTGTGTGGGTTTTAGTTTTAGAAGTCATTTGATGATTTCCCAACTAAAAACAAGCATAGCATAGCATAGTCAGCCTTATCATGTTCCCTCTGTTTCTGGGACTCAGGCCTCCTCTCTAGGAGAGGGAATGGGCCGTAATCCACCACGCGTGCCCAGTGCGGGTTTGGTGGATGTCACATGTTTTTGAATTTTTGGTTCCAGGACATGCCGGTTCCTTCACGATGTTTTCCTTCACCGTTTTGAGAGCAGTGGTGATGAAATAAATTACACAAAGTAATGCGCCTGGCTAGGTTTGAACCCGCGACCTACAACTCCGTAAGTCGGAGCCATTACCACTCGGCCACCACTGCTTGGCAAAAACAAGGCATGGTTAGAATTCCAATAAAATTAAATTTTGAAAGCTTAAAATAAGCACAGGACTGGCCGACATTAAGCAGTTAATAATACGCGGTCAAATTGCGCCGCTGTAGACCAGCTCGTACACTATTTACATATTCACGAGACACTGGTCATGTCGCCATGTTGTGACGTCACGAGAACTACATAATATTTGTTGAGCGAGGAATGTTGGCGCAGTTCTGTAGTGAAAAGTAAACGGAAGAAGGAGTACCTATTACGGCAATAAATATATATGTTTTTGCATAAGTTATGACGGTAATTTAATCAGTGGTTTGCGTTTTTTAGCTAGTTGCTCGTCGCTACGAATATAAACTTTAATAGTCAATATATTTTAAATAGGGCTTTTTCTAGGTGTTAAAATATCTTCCAATGACTTCTCCCGAGCCTTCCTCTTTGAGCAGGAGGGCGTGTCAGACTTTTACTGACGAAAACCACACCAATGATATTTCTTTGCCTAGAGTTCCAGGACCCTGAGTTTCTCTTTCGGAAATCAACCCATGGTCCCAGTAGGCTTCGGCCACGCTAGGTCCCTACGGTTTTGCTGACCAGTCTTTACGACTCAGGCTAGGTCCGGACGGTTACCGGACGGCCGAGAGGCGAGCTACCCTCACCCTCACCGTCCGCAAGCTGTTTGAAAAAAAATATATTGTGGTCTTAGAATGCATGGGCAAATGAAGGAATATAGGAGGAGCGAGAGGACTTGTCTAGAGCGGAAGAATTCGTTTGATGACTTCTCACCTGAAAGCCAATATATTTGAAGCATAGCATATAGCATATTCAGCCTTTTTAATGTTCCCACTGCTGGGACTCAGGCCTCCTCTTTAGGAGAGGGAGTGGGCCGTAATCCACCACGCGGGCCCAGTGCGGGTTGGTGAATGTCACATGTCTTTGAATTTTTGATTCTAGGACATGCCGGTTTCCTCACGATGTTTTCCTTCACCGTTTTGAGAGCAGTGGTGATGAAATAAATTACACAAAGTAATGCGCCTGGCTGGGTTTGAACCCGCGACTTACAACTCGTAAGTCGGGGCCGTTACCACTCGGCCACCACCGCTTATATTTGAAGACTAAAAAATATTTACTTTCCTTTTACCTAGGTTTACCCAGGTATTGATCTTTTGAATACTTTTTACTAACTGTTTGTCGTAAATGGTATATACTAAGGCGGGATATTATAGATCACACTGCTTCTTAACGCTCAAACGGCGGTACTGATTTTGATTAAATTTGGCACACGGGTTGACCAAGTCCGGATGGACCATGTCGGAATAGCACATAGGGGTTATCCCAAGAATATGTTCCCCTCGGATAGTTTTCTACAGGTTGTATTTCGGGGAGTATATGTCGGAATTGCATAGCCAAATTCCGCCAAGCCCGTTACATCACCGGACAACTAGGCGTACGGCAATACGCCACCGATAATGGTGGACATCCCAACCATACGCACCAAACATTTTGTGCACACATTTATTGTGCGTACAGCTAAGAAGTGGAATTCCCTGCCGGAGTCTGGGTTTCCTGATGGCTACAACCTGGGAATCTTTAAGTAAATAGGTTACTTCCAGGCAAGCTTGCTCCATTGTCACCCACATCGTCGCTTAAAGGGTGACCAGGTGGTTGCAAACCAACGTCCCAACCAAGGTGACCTTGATAGTTTCAATCCGTGTAGACAGCAGTTGTAAACCATGACCTTCAAAGCCCTTTTGTTGGGAGCACGTCTTCCCAACCACCGAGCGTGTTGGCGCGTGGTTTACCTACATCTAAGTAGCCGCAACACAAACCAAACACATTAACCAAGGTGACCTTGGTTGGAACGCTTGTTTGCAAATGTCTCCTCAATCCTTTACCATCAGGTGAGATAGTGGTCGGTCAAGCGCGAATCTGTCAACAATTTAAAAAAAAAACTCAAACGGTTGTAGCCGTCAGCAGATGAGCCATATAATATTTGTACAAATAGCTCGTGATTATCTGAGATAATAAGACATTGTCATCTCCTGTTTCTTATTGCTCTTCACCAGAAATCCTATTTCTTTTCTGTTATTTCGCAGTTGATTGACGTTATCCGATACCTTATTTACGTTAACGTTTCGTGGCCTTCGAGTGAAGTTGTTTTGCCAGAAATATCAAGTTAAGTGATTGTTCTTTGTAATGTTATCCTTATTTATGTTGAACCGTTTTCTTGAAGATCCTTCTAATGGGGAAATCCAGCTGATACGAACATTTTATGCTTGTGCACCTGCCTGCTGAGCTTGCACCCAAGTTTTCCTGGTTATTTACGTCACTGACCACTAATACGTCATTTTAAATTCTAATGATATCAAGTTTTTTTGCTTACTTACATATTTGCGTCTAATAAATATGTATAAGTGAACTTGTTTTCTAAAAGTAATCTATTTAGATTTTTTTCCTAAACGTAAAAACTAGTGTATTATGGGTGTAGCCTCACTTTTAGTAGCAATAGAGCAATAACTTAGGTAACACAAAGTCAAAGTCAAAGTCAAAAAATTTTATTTCACATAGGCATACATGGGCACTTATAAAACGTCAGAAGCTAGTGCACACAGTGGTTAACATCGTTCAATTTGTTCTGTTGTTACCCAAACCAACTAAATAATAACGGAACACATTGCATCATATTGCCCAAGTGACACTGCTGCTTAAGAAGTTCTTGGATCATTTGGATTTCCTCCCCTTTTTTCATCAATCGTAATTATTTAACAGCAAAAAATCTAAACAAAACTCCGTACAAAGGCTCCACCACACCTACTTCCTAAATCCCGCCACACGAAGAACACACGAGCATTAAAAAACGTGGCGTTTTTGCACCCCAAGTTCCTACGGAAGCACCGAGTTGGAGAGGGAAGGGGATAGTGGGCACTAAGGAGTGAGCGAGAGGGAAGTCGTGGGAACCGCAGGGGTAGCGATATCCCATACGATCAGAGAAGTGGGACGCGCGTACTGACCCCGCGTGCATGTGTCCGTCTGGACTAACTCTATAATACCTATAACGACACCTGTGCGATGTTTATCGCTAATTTATGCGACAAATGGTCAATTCGTTAGTTTTTAATTACAGGTGCATTAAGGGTTAGGCAATTAAATTAAAAAGAGTTTTTGATATGAAAATAATTTAATTATCTTTTTGTCCGCAAGCGACAGTTATTTACATGATTATGTACAGGTTAACGATGCGCAAAATCGACTAGTAACTTGGTTGTTTATGAGTCGGTTTTGCGCATTTGTAATTAGCCAATAAGCTATACAAATCACACGTTCTATGAAAAATATTGAAGGATGTATAATTATTGGTAAATTCACAACCTTTTTTCTGCAATATGCTTAGATTTGTTAAGTAAATCTACTGAAGATTTCGTCGAACTTCTTTGATTTTTATATCAAAGTAACGAAATATTTTACCAAAATAGTACTATAACATAATTCGATTCGACGATATTTAAAGCTCAGTTTTTTGGTCCCGAAACACATCTAGTGACGATCAATAAACTTATACAATATAATATATAATTATCACACAACTTACAAAATAATATTTGATATACTAACTATTTTTACAACAGTACAGTCTCCAAAAATATAATTTCGATATTTTTTAAACTCTGAGATCGATACAACAGCGTCTTGTGGCTGGGCGACAAAGAAACAATCACCAACACAATGGGCCACGTTAGACATACTTACGGGTCCATTGCTCTATTTTTGAAGCAAGAGGGTTCAAGACATTGTATGTAAAAAGTCATCGGACTGTAGAGTGTCCTTCAGACTTCTTCCAATACAATTACCAAAGAAATATTTATTTGTAACACAGTTACAATGGCCCATAGAAAGTATCGTCAAATTTTTCTCGTTTGTCCCTGTCGCCAAGTCACAAGACAATAATTCTGATAAGTTTAATGTACTACAGTTCTAATAGGCTAGTTCCGCACCCCACGGCCGGTAGGGCTTCGAACTGTTCTGTGAGTACTGATGATGAGGTGGATGGTGAGGGTATGGAGTGGGGTAATGGGGAGCGGGGGGCGCTGGGTGCGGACCTGGAGGTCCTGGAGGCGCGGGCGGGGCTGGGTAGTGAGGGTAACTTGGAGCAGCAGACAAAGGAGCGGCAATCGCAGACATAGCAGTAGGCGCAGCGACTGTTGTCGCCGCTGAGGTGACAGGGATGTCTTGTCGAAGTCCTCCCAATTCCGTGTAACCGTGCTGTGGTTGAGGAACAGGCGTCGTGGGGTACTGAGGATACCCCCAGTTGGTCGACTTCGCTGCTAACTCTCTTTGAGCAGCAAAACACTGGAGGTGACTCATGAGTCGAAGCCGCAACGGATCCTGGATGTCAAGACCTTCGCAGCTGACGAGGTACCTTGCTACTTCAGCAGCACATTCCCGGAATCCAATACTGTGATAGTCCATCGCATACCTCTGAGGGTCGTAGGCAAATGTGTCCAATCCTGGAACAAAGAAAAACGAGGGTTAGAAAACGTTTTAATTATCATATTGATCTATGACGTATTTGTACGATATTAATTCAGTTCTACCGTGTTTGGTTAACATTTAAATATAAAAGCGTTGTGAAGGAAAGTGGCATGTACCAGTTGGAATAATTCACGATGTTTCAAAAGGTTTCTGCAAAGGTTCGAGCCAACACTGGGGAATTTAAAATTCAGTATTTTCTTTAGTCTTTTTAAGCTAGCTATCCGACACTGCAGATGTTATTTTGCATGTTAATAAAACTAGGACAATGGCGAGTTAGAATAAAGAACACAAAAGTTCAGTTCATTCAGGAAACGACCCTCCAGTTACCCCTTGTGCAACTAGAAAGGGATGAGACATGCTCAATTGATGGAGTCCGTAAGGGATGGAAAATTGTGGCAATGGTAACGGGAACCCCAAGTTTCCGGCCGTCTTCCGATAGGGACGGAGACAAACGTAAGATGAGCCCTCAGGCCTTTGCAAACGTTTAACAGAATGTTTGAGAAAAAGATGATTCATTGATGAGTGCAGGGTCAAGGGTGCTGGTTCAGTCAGTGTGCCACCGGGCCAAGGGACCGAAGGGTGAAGGAAACTGTCTATGCAGTATTTTTTGTACTCACTGAACCAGTTTAATTTCTTTTTAAACTTTTTCTTTATCTGCGCTTTTGTGTTGCCGTTTCTTTCTAGAACACGTTTCGTACTTAATTAAATAGAACCGTGGCATAGTTTTTTTACTATGTTTTCTATTAATTATCTTGTTAGAAGCGAGGATTTCTGAGAAATGGCCATTTCATTATCATTTCACTTACGATCATTATATTATAGATATTCGACTTTTCCTGATTTATTCTCTTGTTATTTTAATTTTTAGTTTCAAATAAAACATTGCCTTTTTTTAATTGTTATTAAAAAATACTTTTTCCCGTCGTTTTTTCTTTGCGTTTATTTTATTTCACTACTAAATAAAATTGTAATGATGTAAAAATTTTTCCAGAGCGTCGTAATTTTTAGAAACGCATGTCACCTTCTAATTAAATCTATTTGTAAGCAGATATCTTAACCCCAATGAACCATACAATTGTATTCACTTCCTCCTTCCTGTCTCGGTGCGTTTTTTTAACCAATTTTTTGCACCGGCGCAGGTGCGACAACCCTTTGCGGTAGAATCGCTTCCGCTTGTCACGTGGGATACAATGGACGCGTGATTTCATCGAAAGAATATAGATTTATAGGTTTTACTTTTATTCAAAGGGGTTTAGATCGTAATTATTGGGTTTTGAAGAGGTACCAAATCCGGTAGATAATGTTGTTAATAAATTCTGTAGGTAGTAAGTGTCTTATGTATGTTTTTCTTTATTTGTTGTTAGGTTAATTGTTTGATACTAATGAACTAATCATTGAAGATTGATTGGGTTTCTTCTAGACAAGCGTGCTCCATCGTTGACCACATCATCGCCTACCAGCGCCCCTAGCCAAGTTACGATCGTTTCGTTTGCGTCGAACGCCTCGAGTAGGCTCGCCTCCGATTCATTTGTTCTGACGTCATCTCAACGCTCAGTCACGTGATCAGAACAAAGGAATCGGAGGCGTAGCCTACTCGAGCCGTTCGACGCAAACGAAACGATCGTAACTTGGCAGGGGGGCTGGTGAGATAATGGTCAAGCGTAAGCGTCAATAATAAAAAAACCTTTGTGGCTTCATGACGTTAGCTGTGATAACAGGCTTACATATTTACATACCACTTATATTATATTTAATATATTACTTTTTAATTGCTTTGTATTTATTGCTGTTGTTGTACGTAATGTAAATAAATAACTAATACAATAAGGAGGTACAATCGTTTTTTTATTATACTTATTTGTGTTTGTGTAAAATGTAATTTTTTAAAGTGTTGATCCGATTATGAAGCTAGGTTCTCTCTGAGCCTTATATATATAAAAGAGTAATGAGTATAGGTATATCATACTAGCGACTCGCCCCAACTTCGCACGGATGTGCGAAATCTGAAAAACTCTCAGCTTTACTTTATTATAATATGCAAGTATTTTACACCTAAACATTTCTTACTGCATAAAACTGCATGAAAATACGATTACGAATTACGATTGTTTGAGTTTATTGCGTCCATATAGAAAGACGCGGTTTTATAATAATAGGTCTTTCCTGCGATATTATAGAAATTACAATACACAAAGAAACCAATAAATACCTAATTTCGAAAAAAAAAAACTACCTTTAATATAAAGTTTACTTGAACTTATAATTCCAAGTCAGTCCAAAGATATAACACTTCAAAGTAATTCGTTTTAAAAAAAGTGACAATTTCATAGGTAAAGACCTATTATGTACCTAAGGATTTCAGCTAAACGTACGGTTTTTACTTGCGGGATATGCCTACTACAGAAGCTGCAGGAAAATGCTAGTGTTTGAATAAAAGTTTGTACTTACTTTACTTTTGTAGTTTGTACAATAAATTATCCCCAAAAACAATTCCCACAGCACTCCCACCAAATAATTGATAAGTCACACAAAACCATCACAATTTAAACAATGCTTAACATTTCAAATCCCCAATCACCGTAACATAAGTTGCGATTAATTCCCCACTGACGGAGGGTAGTATCTTCATCCCTCTATGTTGTTCGGTGGCTAGCAGGGTAGCGGGGTGAGAGCGACCCCGCGAGGTGTTCCCACGCATCCTGTGCGAATGATTCGCTCACTGATTGATTAATGTTTGCTAATCTGTTGGTATGCGTGTGAATTTGTTTTAGAGATTTAAATTGGAAGAATAACAGGGAAATGTGTTAGCGAAATATTAACGGAAACAGTGCAAAGAAAATGTTGGATACTCAGTCTTTTTTTTTTGAGCGGGACTGTGTCAGACTTTTACTGATTAAAACCATACCTATTTTCCTTCTTTATTTTACGTTTCAGGATCCTGGATTTCCTTTTCGGAAGTCAACCCATGGCCCCAATAGGGTGATTCTCGACCTAGGTTAATGTTTAGTAAAGTTTTTTTCCGCTAAGGTATTAATACCAAGTATAGTATTAAGGTATCGATAAATTAAAAAAAAATCACCTCAGAAATCAGTAAAACATTTTTTTTTGCAAAAAAAAAAGTTATTTTGGTTCATCAAGCAACCTATAATTTTCTTTCCCAAAGTCCCCAAACCAACACTTATTTCTTTAAAAACGCATCAAACTAACCACAAAGCCCATATGTCCAAATAAGCCATATTGTCTGATGACCAACTTCCAAAGGCGCGTACGCATCGCTGACGTCACACCTGGCGTTACAAAAACTCAGGAAGTCGCTAACTGGATCCCGCTGATCCAGTTTTTATCTCACTCGCACGGTGAAGGAGAGACAGGGTCGGAAATAGCGTAGGAATATTGATAACCGATGATAGGGTGTCGATTCCGAAATTGATATGATATTAATGAGGTGACACCTGGTATTATAATATGCGTGAAACATTTTATGAAATCTTTTAAGGGTATCTTGAAATATTTGAAATACGAAACAATATGGAAAGGCCACAAAACATTCAGACATAAATTAGATAAATGACAAGCGACTGAGCAAAATACGTCTTTATTAACCGTTAAGGATCTGACCAAAAATATAAATAATAATACGAAAAACAAGTTTTATATTTTTCTTGTTTTTTTCCCAAGGCTTTTGGCGCGAACGTCAGAGATGACGCGGTTAAACTTCTTCAAATAAAATAAATGTCATTAAAATAAAATAAATAATAATAAAGTTCAACTATTTGTGATCTGCAGTTTCCGGATTCCCTCGGTCGTGACACTGACCTTTCAACAGCCAACTGGGACATTGTGTGGACGGCAGTGGGCCATCGTGGCAGGAAACTACTCTTAACTAAAGAGGATGCGGTTTTTCGTACACTGAACCATAGAGCGACGATTGTGAACTACTTTTGTACAAGTTAAATGTTGACCACAAATTGATTTGAAACCACATTTCAGTTGGAACGAAAGGATGAGACAATTATTTTGTGAATAATTGATATTTACCGTTCTTTAAATATTTTTATGAAAAATTGGGTTCCCCGAAATGGTTGATTGTGATTGGCAATATTTACGCGATTGACGCCAATTGAAAAATCGAGAAAAACATAATTACGTGTAAAAATCAAAAAGATATCGTTTACTTTAAAAGATTGAAACAATTGGTAATACATTTAGAATTTAGATACATTATGGCAGTCGGAATTGGTTGTTAAAGAGTTCAAACAACAATTCCTTGCTTTTAGGCTCTATCACAGTCGGGTTATGCTGATTATACTGCCAAAACCAATTTACATACCTACCTATAGTGACGTGTATAAATTTTTGTATCACTCATTATTCGTAGAAAATCAATTAAAACTCCTTCAAAACGATCAATTTCAAATCGACCCTACACACACCCAATGCAAACTCCCCAGCATTTTTTTTCTATCACCACAAGATCATTTACTTGTTTTTGTAACAAAAAACTTTCCAGTGGGTCCACCTGCCGCAGAGGCCGGGGCTCTGGACCCGGAAGCGTGGCGTGGGAACAGGGAACAGGCCATTTAGAGATGAGCGAGATAGTGTTATGACGGGACAGCTGACTTTGTTTATAGTGGGTTTATATTTTGTTTTTAGGCCTTGGTACTGGTGCGGAGGGTCGATATGTTACTATTGTATGGAAAAAATATCGGTGATGTGATGTAAGAAATCGAATTTGATTTACACTTGAGTGAATTTGAGTGATATAGATCCATGTGTATTTTTTTTCTCTGTTTTTCAGATTATCATGCTAGAGTTTGCCAAGTTCTCAACTTCAAATTAATTAAGAAACCGTGGAATAAACTTCAAACTCGCATCATCTATACATATAAATAAAATAGATGTGTCTGTATGTAATAACAAAATTATATTTAAATTTTTTTTACTAAATGCATTTGGAAGATTAATCGATGTTTGTCTGTATAATAGCTGATGTTATAAAGAGTAACTTAAACTACTTTTATTTTAAAAAAAGAATTAGGGTTCTGCTTAAAAAAACCTGTTGATATTGTGACAAAATTATATTGTGCTGTTTTGCGAGTTTGAGGCGCGGAAAATTGCGAGCCCCAGCTAATTGTGCAAAGAGAGAAACGTGTCATCATATTTCACCTAATAAATATTGTTTGAGTTCAAAGAGGGCCAATGACATGAGCTTTCATTATTTTTAAATTACTCTCAAAGTCCTCTTTTATAAAATAAATGATGTTTGGAATAAATGTTCTACAAACAAGTTGTTAACAACTCAGTAATAATGTCAAAAAATAAACCCATTATCCTCGTTAAAAATAGCGAAAACAAAATATATAACTTATTTTACTTTGTATTTTTACCTTTAGCGAAACAAGATCAATCAATTAGATCCAATTTACGTTATTATATATATTTTATCCAAGTTATTAAATAAGCTATCTTGATTTTATTACTTTGATACTAATATTATTCATACTGGCTCTTGTAACACAGGATATCCTAGTACAAGAGCCAGGGCGACACTGACGTTTGTATTTTTAAGTGATTTTAATAAAATATTATTATTATTATTATAAATAGGTTTGTGAGTGTGTTTGTAGGTATATTTGTGTTTTTTAATTGTTAACAATCAAACGATTGAAAGGATTTAGATGAAGTTTGGCACGAGGGCAGACCATGTCCTGGAATATACTACTAGGATACTCTATATCCCGGGAGTATGATCCCTTGCGATAATTTTCTAATTTCACTCGAGCAAAGTCACTGGCAGAAGCTAGTTATTAATAAATGATAATGATAATGGAAAAATAAACTTTTTTTTTGGTAAACCATCTATTGACTTCTCCCGTTCTAGGGTAATGTGTTAGACTTTTACTGGCTAAAACCACACCTATGCTCCTTCAGTTGCCTTTTGTGTTCCAGGACCATGAGTAGGCTAAGGTGGTTTACCCTTTCGGTGGGAGCACGATCGGTGCACTTTGTACTTTTGTCCTTTTTTACTTTGTGGTTATAATCGTTGTGCTGTGTCTGTCCCGAATAAAAGTATTTCTATTCTATTTTATTCTATATCCTTTTCAGAATTGAGCCCTTGTCCCTAGCAAGCATCGGTCCTGCTGGGCCTGCGGCTTGCCGTTGTGCACTACGCGCTGTCGACGAGTCGGGATCGGTTCATATAGGAAGCGAACGACGAACTACCCATTTCTCGTCGTCTGTAAGCCCGCGCCGAACGTTTTACATTTAAACCGAACGAACGACCAAACGTTTTATTTTTAATTTATTCGTTACAATAAGTTGTGTGTCCTTGAGTCCTGTAGGTATCAGCTGTATCTTATGTATGAACCCACACTTGCAACGTAAGAAGTAGACAATTTGACTTTTAAAATAACTCGCTCTTTTGTCATGTATCGTTGTCGTCTTGTTTAATACCCGGCTGGAGAAAGTAAAATCCGGTTATAGAGTTTCTATTTCATTACTAGTTTGAAAGTATGACAGTTGCAAGTTGTACAAAAGACAGGAAAAGCGAATCAAATGCTATAGCTTTTGCTTTTTTTTTTCTACATTTTATTTTTTAGCGAATCACCGTTACGGTCGCATCTTTTATTAATTCGCAGGAAACGGAAACGAACCGAACAGGTTTCTGACTATTTAATTGTTACGTATAACGGAACAGACGCACCATTATATTATATCGCATTTTTACTTTCTTTTATTTTAAACATTCTCCATTAATGTTTTGCAAAAGTCTACCCGGATTTTTTTTTTCAAGAATTTTTCCCTTGTGATTTGTTTTCAGTTTTTGCCAGAATTTTTTTAGGGTTCCTTACCCAAAGGGTAAAACGGGACCCTATTACTAAGACTCCACTGTTTGTCCGTCTGTCTGTCACCAGCCTGTATCTCATGAACTGTGATAGACTGTTGAAATTTTCACAGACGATGTATTTCTGCTCCCGCTATAACAACAAATACTAAAAGCGGAATAAAATAAACTATTTAAGAGGGGCTTCCATACAACAAACGTGATTTTTTGCCGCACTTGGCCGGTTTTTTATTTTAACACATTTATGTTTGTTCAAAACTTTGCATTGGTGCTTTTACAACAGTTTTTCCCTTGTATTTTGTTTTTAGTTTTTGCAAGAACTTTTTTTTTTGTTTTGCTAAACAACAGGCAACCCTAAAGCCGGGTACAGACTGCTGTAACGTAACATGCAATGTAACAGAATTCCCATAGTGCGGTGTGGACGCCTTGCACCGTTCACACTACGCACGTGAACAGAGCATTTCAACTATGTGACCAGGTCATGCTCGGATCCTGCGCGTGCTGCGTCTACACTTATGAAATGCTTATTCCATGTTACCTTGCATGTTACATTACAGCAGTCTATACCCGGCATTACAGACCCTGCTTGTGAACACGCCGAGTTTTTACAACAAAGACGTTTACTAGGCTTCGTTTCATACTTCAATTCGTGTTTAATATTTGTTGTACTTATGTATATACAAGTACTAGCACTTTGCCAGCGGCTTCGCTCGCGTGAAAGTAAGTTTCTTCATACAAACTTTGGACCCCCATTTCATCCCCTTCGGGGGTGAATTTTGAAAAATCCTCTCTTAGTGCTCACCTACGTCATAAAAGGGAACGTTGTGTAAAATTTCTCGCTCCTAGTCCCCGTAGTTTCGGCTGTGCGTTGATATGTCAGTCAGTCAGTTTCTCCTTTTATATATATAGAAGATTATATTGGTAATTTGAGCTATGAGATTGTTAAGGATCTAATATATATCCAGACACAATATTTCTATCAATCAACTTAAGCTAAATATTCAACACTCCTACTATTAATCACATATAGTAACTCTAAAGGCAAAAGTATGTGAGTGTGTGTATGTTTGTCACTTCTTCACGCTCGAACGGCTGAACGGATTTAGATGAAATTTGGCACGTGGGTAGACCATGTTCTGGAATAGCTTATAGGGGTTATCCCGGGAGTATGTTCCTTTGGGACAATTTTCTATTACCACGCGGGTGAAGCCGCTGGCACCAGCTAGTTTGCTGTATATCTTAGATGGCTGCTATAAAAATATAGAATCAGTACTTGGTACCAACCTTTAGCATGCAACATCTTCAAATGATCTACGGTCAGTTGTAGGATTTCCGCCTTCTCCAGCTTGGCGCTGCCCTGCTTCTCGCAGGCGGCCGGCACCAGTCTCTTGAGCTCCGTGAGGGAGGTGTTGATTCGGTCGCGGCGCTTCTTTTCGATGACGCCGCGACGTCGCTTGCGCGTCATCAGCTGGCACGAGTCCCCGCCGCCTGGGGATCTGGAAATTTGGATGGTGGTGGGTTAGTTTAGGTTTATCAAAAAAACCTGAGCTTCAGTTGAGGATCGGGATCGATTAATTTTTTTGATTTCCAAACCAGCACATGCTTCATCCTGCTACACGGTCAGCAGACTTTCATAAATGATGAATTATATTTATTTTGCAAATAGGTTTTAAAAACACTCTTACACGTCAACTTTTTCGTCAATTTAAACTAGATGAGGCTGCTGGTTCTTAGCTGACTACCTTGAGAAGAAACACCGAAACAAACTCAGGGGTCAAAGTCTCTTTAAAAGTCCATACAGTAAACCTGTAATGGTTAAAGCATATGAGAACCATGCAGATTTGTCTGAGATGGTCTTTTGAAGAAAGACCACACAGTTCGGAGCGGACCTGTCCAGACAGTGCAAGCATTTGTCAGTATTCTTGTAACTCAACTCGGGACTACTAAGGAGCTCAACGACTAGACGAACGACATGATGTTACGTCATCGCTTTTCATAGGGAGTTAGTTGACCAACCGCCCTTTTATTAACCCATTGTTGAGTTGTTTAACTCATCGGTTTATATATTAGAAAAACAGAAATAAAAAAGGACGTCTGATAGGCAATCGATTCATATAAAACAAGCTAGTTGGAAAAAGACTAGGAATACGATGAAGACTAAGAAGGTGATGGTTACAATATAACCCATTGGCTACTATTTGTACATGTTATACATGTCTAATGACCCAGTTTTAACAAAGAATCTCAAGGTCAAATCGTGATATGTTTAATCTAACCACATTTACATAGTATATTCTCTGAGTGGACATTAAAAGAGATAAAACTTATCTTCTATCATGAATTGTTTACGTAAGCCAGTTTGTCTTTGCGTTTCGGTAACCTACATAAATAACCAGGAAGTAGGTCTGAAGCAATTTACATTATTAATGTAAAGTAAATGTAACTGTGAAGGTTTTCCCCTTAACATGTTGGTGCTGGAATGTTTTATTGTCTTCCTATAGGTATTTTACGGGCTGTATCCTACGCGTGGCTACACGATTTTGAAAATGTGGTTTGGAAAAAGGGTCAGGTACGTGGAATTCACATGCATGTTTTATAAGAGATTCATGAATTTAGGGCGCACAAAAGATACGTCTTAGAAAAGGTATGAAATATTATTTTCTTTCACCAACGGTCATTATCATTTTAGACGAAAGATGTTCACTGCTAGGTCATTGGTCCTCATTGTGGGAGGCTTTTCATTGCTGAGTCTTTCGATACGTGGTCGCCACTCCATTACAGAACCTTTCGGTCTCATTGACCATCTGTTCTACTACCTTGTGAGGGTCGCGGGACACTAGGGGCAGGCCTATGTCCAATAGTGGACGTTTTTCGGCTAGAATGATGATGATGTCCACTGCTGGGCATAGAGCAAATGGTCTCAAGCATCATCATACCGAACGGTATTGTACTTTTGGGATTGTCGCGACCCTCATCAAGTCATCCATCGGTATCAATTACATCATACAAAAACAATAATAAAAACAAAAAACTTTTAGAGAAATTGCATGACATAATATAAAATTTACGTAACTCCAGAACCTTTAGAAAAACTTTCAGAAAGTTGCTACGTGTAATGGTGAACTACGAGTTATTGCGTAGCGCTACGTGCGTAGCTGCTACGGTGCTGTAGGTGCTACGAGAAAACTGCTCATATTGGAATCTTATGTGAAATTGGAGATGATTATCATGGTTTTTTTTGTCTTATTACAAATATTTGTGACCTGCAATATTTTAGACAGAATTTCTAAAAAAATATAAAACCTGTAGTAAGTTGTGTCATTAAAATTATTGAACCCGAAATAGGATTAGCTGGGTTTTGAAAGACATATATGCAGTGTGTTTTTTGAATGCATTTATTGTGCTTACAACTAAGGAGTGGAATTCCTGCCAGAGTCTGTATTTCCTGATGGCTACAACCTAGGGGTCTTTAAGACTAGGTTACTATATGGATAATAGGTGATTAGGTTACTAGAAGTAACCGTCGTCAAGCGAGCTCCATCGTCGGCTACATCATCGCTTACCATCAGTTGAGATAATGATTAAACTTGAGCCTATCCATAATAAAAAAAGATGTTAACAATACATGGATAGGAAAGGTGTGTTTGAGCTATTCTTTAAAATAAACTTAGCTATCTCTAAACCTGTCTGGATTTGCCTTTAATTTCTACGTATTCTGTTAGAATTGTGATTATGTAACTCTTAATTACAGATTAAATTTAGAAAGCAAAATATTACCTCAGCATTACAAGAATATTCCTGGATTTAGCAGAAATAATTAGCGTTCAAGTTCTGTTTCAATATTTGCCATGTTTATTTTTGTTAGTAATGCCTACCAGACCATTTTAATTCGTTACTTATACTGAATATTATTTGCTAGGGAAAGCTACTGAAATTATTTTTGTTGTTTAGGTCTAAAATATTAACCTTAACCTAGCGTTAGTAATAAGTCCAGAGTCCAGGGACCAGGGTCTAATAAACTAAATTAATTCTTAGTAACTCAAATAGTAGATCCGAAAAAATCTGGATGAAATGAATTCCCGCTTTGATCACTAGTAAGTATATTCTTTGTGCTGATAAGTCATAGAGAAATACTAACATAATAAGAGAGGAGTGGGACTATATAGAGACCTTTGTCCAGCAGTGGGATTAAATATGCTTTTCGTACTCACGTTGCATCTTTACTGCTTTCCTCAGAAAAGTCATCGTCGTCACTTTCAGAGCGGGCTCTCTTGCTGCGCTGCGCGGGCGCAGGCGGTGCCGGGGCAGGAGCCGGTGGGCCCCAGCCGTACCCCCACTGCGAGCTCTGGCTCTGATGCTGAGGAGGAGGCTGTTCCATGTGTCTGTGATGGTATTCCATTATCACCAAAAAAATAAAATCACTTTTTGTCCTAAATAAGCACTAAAGTAAGTTCACTAGTTCGTCTTCTTGGCCTAATTTTTCAGTTATTATCACTTTGTTTTCATCGGAAACGTTTCTAGGAAGATGTGCGCAAGTCGGTCACGTGCGCGCGCGCTGGCCCACAGGCACGGAGTGTGTGGCCGCGTGGCGCCCCGTGTCGCCTCGTGTGCCGCCGCCCTCAGCGGCCCACCCTATACAGAACACTCTTTATCTAACACCCACTGACTTTTACTTGTGATCCAAGCGATTTTGGACTCAATTTTGTAAAGGTTAAGGGTTCGAAAAGTGCCGTGTTGAAGTCAGTAATTTTTTTGACAGCCAGAATTTAAAGTGCGTTTTTATTTTGCGATTTTATGCGTTGTGTCTTTGCAGTAAGAATGTTGGGAATGCGTTTCTGGGTCACTTAGCGATATTATAATGCATAAACTTTAACTTTGCAACTATTTATCGGAAAATGGTCTTTATTTTGAACTTTAACAGGGTTCAAAGTAGTGCAGTATATTTTATTAAGGGTGTATCATGAGGCCGCGTGGCAGGCGTACGGTGAGAAACTGCACACAATTAGGTAACGCAATTTAGTCGCTCGGATATTTGTGCGAATGTTCTTCTTAAACTGTAGGGGAACGGTTTGGGGATTGGCAGAGAAGCGTGGGACGGCGGCACGGGGATTAACTAGTGGAAAACATTAGGTAGTACTCTAGTGAAGGATTAGAGAAATGAAAAGTGTGTATCAAAATATTAGAGTTTTTAAGAGGCACTTATGTTATCGAGTGTTTATTTATTAAATGTTTAAATAGAGTTTAAAATTAACTGCACTGAGGTATAGGTGACGAGGTAGTTGGTATGTTTTTATAGGTCTATAGAACTGAAATATAATTTGATATAATTTGCTAGCTGTTACCAGTGGCTTCACTCGCGTGAATGTAGAAAATGGTCCCAAGGAAGCATACTCCTGTAATAAATCTTGTGATCTACTACAGGACATGGACTACCCGTGTGCCAAATTTCATCCAAATTCGTTCAGACGTTCGAGAGGGAAGAAGTAACAAATATACATACTTACAAACTTTCGCCTTTATAATGTTAATGTGATTAAGTAAAGTCTGTTATTTTTGTTTTTTTGTAGGAGGTAATCTCTGAAAGTACTGATCATGAAAGTACTCATATATGAGTTATTTGCAACAGATTGACCATAGTTATTGAAGTAGAAGTGTTGTCACATAAAATAGCAGATTATAATACAAAGTATCGCGTACTCGAATTACGTAACTGTACAATATATCTAATCGCAATTTGGTCTTAACGAAAATTAATATTTAAAACATTAAAATAAATTGAAGTAAATTCTAATAAATATTTTTTACAGATCGAGACTACAGGTCGGAATGATTTTGTGGATGAGGATACAAGAATGACTCATTAGGAATTTTAGGCTTTTGTTTCAGGAGGACACTTCAGCAATATGTATAATTTTGTAGTTAGGTGAGGTGTGGGAGGAGGGGTGGAGTGAAGGACTATTTATTGGTTAACAGGACTCACATTGAATAAAGAAAGCTTGTGTTTTCCACTTACAAATGCCCCAATATGTTGCCAATTCCTTATTACTGCCATTACTGGTCAATCTAATCTTCTCCGGACTAATTCTACGATCGTTCTTACGAGCACATAACTCAGTAAGTATCGGCTTTAATGTGGTCGTTATTATTATGTAATACATGCTATATTATAGCGATACCATAATACTATATAGCGGTCGACATTATCGCATTTATTGATGGTTGTGGTCATTAACGGGCTCTTCATAAAATCTATCTTTGAACTACGTTTAACATTGAGTCACTGACCTATATGCAATTGAGGCTTCTATATTTGATTCCCGACGCAGGTATGTGCTATTCAGGGGGGCAATTTGGGCTTGCGGACGGTGAGCAATGGGCAGTTCGCCATCCGACCGTCCGGTAACCGTCCGGACCGAGCACAAGTCGTCGACGGCGCGTACTGTTTCACGCGCGCCTCAAGGAGATGTCAGCAACTGTAGGGGCCCATCAGGGTCGAAGCCTACTGGGGCCAAGGGTCTGATTCTGAAAGGAAGACTCGGCCCTGGTACCAAAACGCAACGAAAGAACAGGAGTGGGTTTTTAGTCAGTAAAAGTCTGACATTATCTCTCGCTCCGCCCAGAACGGGGGATGTCATAAGATGATTTCCCCACCGAAAAAAAGGGGGGCAATTTCTGCAGGTTTGCGGATGACGACTAATGGGTACCTCACCCTCTGGTACCAGGCCCGAGTCGACAGTGTGTCATGGTCCACGTACACCTCGAAGAGATATCAGCAAAATAGATGGGACTCACTAGGGCAGTGTGAACCGTGGTGGCCGAGTGGTTATGGCTCCGACTTATGAGTTGAAGATCGCGGGTTCAAACTGAGACAGGCGCATTACTTTGTGTAATTTATTTCATCACCAGTGCTCTCAAAACGGCGAAAGAAAACATCGTGAGGCACCAGGCATAATTTTTTAAATTTTTAATTTCAAATTGCTGTTTAGGATGTCCTAGAACCAAAAATTCGAAGACATGCGGCGTTTACTAACCCGCACTGGTCCCGCGTGGTGGATTACGGCCCATTCCCTCTCCTAGAGACGAGGCCTCAGTCCCAGCAGTGGGAACATTAAAAGGCTGATTATGCTTATGCACTAGGGCCGATGCCTGCCAGGGCTGTGGGCATTGGTCAAAAGAGTTATCGTGACCCTCGAACGCAAAGGGCGACTAAAGGACCACAGGCGGGTTTAAAGAAGGCGGGTAAAAAGACTGACACTACCTTTTGCTCCACCTGGAGCGGGACATGACATTTTCATTTATAATAATAATAATATATGCCACAACTATCACACAACGCCTTCTAGTCCCAAACTAAGCAGAGCTTGTGTTATGAGTAATAGACAACTGATAAACATACTTATATATTTCTAAATACATAATATAGATATATTACACCCAGACACAGAACTAATGATCGTGCTCGTCACACAAAAATTTGACCTGGGTGGAAAACGAACCCTCGACCTTCGACATAGTAGTCAGGGCCACTAACTATTAGAAACAGGCTAGTCAATTTGATGATACCCCACGAGAAAAAAACTATATTATTGAGTTTACCCGTCTGCATGTTTCAGTAGTAGCTCAGACAGTAGTTACAGTGGCCTCAGCAACATTAAACAGTATGTAGCCCATATAGAAATAACAAAAGCACAAATTTCTACTCAACATTTTTCCAAAATTAGATTCACCATCATTTAGTTAGGCCGCAACATTTTCGCGTTGCCATATCATCGTAAGCCATCTTAAGAAAAAGCCGATCACAACCTCCTTATCTCCTTGAAAAAAAGCCAAGATCACAGGCCACCTCTGCTGAAAGAGAATCTTGACGTCTCATGCTTGAGGGGCCTGATCTTTGCTAACAAGATTGATATCAAGTAGTGCTAAACAAATGGATTGTTGACGCAAAATACTGAGAAGATTAAAGTAATCCTTTCCTACGCTCGAGCAACAACTACCATAGTACAATGTTACGAGATGGGATCAGTTATACAGAGCATGGCCTTGTGTAGTTCATAGACGCCGCCATTGAAGATGCAACATGGTTTTTAGGGGTTTTGAGAAGGAAAAACGTAACCCTTATCTTTGTCGGTTTTCTGTCATAGAATGAAGTGTGGGATTAGCGCGTCATGTTACAATTTTGTAGCAACATTCTGTTTGATTAGGCTAGACATGTAATAATGCTTGTCTTTTCTGATGAGTTATTTCGAGGCGTATCTGTAGAGCTAACACATTTTGATAGCTATGTTTCAGTCTCATCTCATTGAGGGCGAGCCTAATGCCGTCAAACTGACTCAAAGGCAGCCCCATGATACTGGAAATTGGCTGGTGATAGGGGGTACATGAAAGGAGCCTCCACGAGTGGCGTTAAATATATCGGTCTGCGATTCCAAACGCCCGGCGTACCCTGGACAGCTAGCACTCGGTAACGCAGAGTCTAGCTGACTAATCCTTTCACCACGATGGTAAACTCAAACGGTTCTCTTCAGGACCACGACCAACAGTCTTTCTTAAGGCCACTTAACAAAAATAACACCTCTGAGGGGAATCATCACCTGCTTTCCAACCCCGCACTCACTGTTACCTCAATTAACATTGAAGGTTTCTCAGAAAACAAATCTGACCTTCTTTCTCAGCTATGCCAGTCTACGAATTGTGACATCCTTTGTGTGCAAGAAACTCACCGTGGCCCTGATCACCTAAGACCGCATATCCCTGGTATGACGCTAGTACTGGAGATACCTCACGCTCAATATGGCAGTGCCATTTTCGTGAACCCGCGTATCTCAGTTAAATCTGCTTTCTCAAACAATGACAACTCCATAGAAGTCCTCACTGTGGATATAGGTACCTGCACAATTTCCTCAGTATACAAGCCCCCTAATATACCTTTCGGGTTTCATAAAAACATTAATTTTGAAAATCAACCTATAAAAATAATAGTTGGTGACTTTAACAGTCACAGCATATCCTGGGGGTACCGCGAATCCAATGCTGATGGCAATTCCGTCGAGGAATGGGCTGATGCTTCTGAGCTGACCTTGGTGCACAATGCCAAACAACCTGCATCATTCAACAGTCGGCGCTGGCAACGTGGTTACAACCCAGACTTAATTTTTGTGAGCAGCAGTATAAAGAGTCTATGTTCAAAGCTTGTGTGTCAGCCAATTCCAAACACACAACATAGACCTATAACGTGTGAGATACGTGCTGCAATTAAACCAACACAAGTTCCTTTTAGACCTCGGTTTAATTTCTTAAAGGCCAACTGGGAGAAGTTTTCGTTGGAGGTTGACGCGAAACTGAGTATTATTGAACCCATATCTTCCAACTACGAATTGTTCGTGAACACTATTTGGACCATATCACGTCAGTGTATACCCAGAGGCTGCCGCACTTCACATATACCTGGTTTGAATGAAGGGTCCGCGAAGCTTCTTAAAAAGTATGAAAACTTCTATGACAACAACCCTTTTTCAGAGGACACAATTTCAGCAGGGGAAGAATTGTTGTCATTGGTTGGTGATAATCGTAAACAAAGGTGGATTAAAACAGTTACTAACACTGACATGACCCACAATAGCAAAAAAGCCTGGTCTACGATTCGAAGATTAACTGGAGACCCACCAGAGCCTGTTAACCAAGGACACGTTACGGCGAATCAAATTGCCCACCAGCTGCTACTTAACGGCAAGCCACCACACAGACTTCCTAAATTGCGGAGAAGCGTAAACACTTCTGGCGATAGCACCGATATCAGTAAGCCTTTCACACTCACTGACATAATACTGGCCATAAAAGCATTAAAAATAGGTAAGGCTGCTGGAGTTGATGATTTAACAGTGGAACAACTGAAACATCTGGGACCTGTAGCTGTATCGTGGCTTCTCGCCTTTTTCAACACATGTTTGCAAACCACAAATATTCCCAAACTGTGGAGACAAACAAAAATCATTGCGATACCGAAACCAGGGAAGCCTCTCAATGACCCCAAAAGTTACCGTCCGATATCCCTACTATGCCACACTTATAAGCTATTTGAAAGGCTACTGCTGAATCGCCTTACAACAGTAGTGGAACTTAAGCTCATCCCGGAGCAGGCTGGCTTCAGACCAGGCAAGTCCTGTTCCGGCCAAGTTCTGCGGCTAACTCAGCACATAGAGGATGGTTACGAGGCTCAAATGGTTACAGGTGTCGTATTTGTGGACTTGTCAGCTGCATACGACACCATAAATATAAAGAAGCTACTTACTAAAGTCAGTACGCTAACTAGGGATCAAGGGTTTGTCAACATTTTGAGCGAGCTATTGCACAATCGTCGCTTTCAGGTGTGTCTCCAATCAGATAAGAGCAGATGGCGTCGACAAAAAAACGGTCTCCCTCAAGGCAGTGTGTTGGCCCCCACGTTGTTTAACATCTATACCAACGACCAGCCCACAACGCAGCATACTGAACGCTTCTTATATGCCGATGATTTGGCCTTAGCGGCGCAATCGCTTACTTTCGGAGAAGTTGAAACTGCTTTGACACAGGCGCTTGAGTTGCTTGGTAAGTACTATGACAGTAATGCTCTTCGCCCGAACCCGTCCAAAACTCAATCTTGCGCGTTTCATCTCCGCAATAGCTCTTCGAATAGAAAACTTAACATCACGTGGCAGGGTACTGACGTAGAGCACTGTAAAAACCCGAAGTACCTGGGTGTGGCGTTGGATAGAGCGTTGACTTTTAACGTGCATTGCCTCAACACGAAGCAGAAGGTTGGGTCCCGGAACAACCTGTTGCGCCGCCTTATATCTACCAACTGGGGAGCAGCACCCGATGTTCTTCGCACAACTGGCATGTCTTTATGCCTCTCTGCTGGTGAATTCGCGTGCCCCGTGTGGCACCGATCAGTACACGCAAAACAAGTAGACATCGCCTTGAATGAGACGTGTCGAATTATATCGGGATGCCTTAAACCGACTCCGCTTAATAAGCTTTATCCGTTGGCTGGTATTGCTCCACCTGCTGTACGTAGGGATGTCGCGTGCGCGATTGAAAAGAAAATTCAAGAGTCCGATTCCCGACATCCCCTCTTCGAACACAAAACAGCCCCAAGTAGGCTTAAGAGTCGGAAGAGCTTCCTGCGTAGCACACAGGCTATCGATGACCCGCCTTCCAAGGAAAGAATAAAGATTTGGGAAGAGCATCACCTACCACCATCTGACTTCTTGAAACCCCAAGAACATCTCCCGCCTGGGCGCGATTTGCAGTGGCCTATATGGAAAGCACTAAATCGGTTGCGAACCCAGGTAGGCCGCTGCAAACACAACTTGGCAAAATGGGGTTTTATAGACCCGTCGGATATTCAATGTGACTGCGGTGCTCGTGTTCAAAACATGAGCCACATACTAGAATGCCCCAAGTGCCCATACACCTGCACTCTGGAGGATTTGATGAGTGCTACCGATGCTGCTATTAATGTAGCCACCTATTGGGCCCAAACAGTTTGACGAGTTTACTATCGACTCGAAAAGAAGAAGGCTGGTGATCCTCTTGAAACTGGCTGATGAAAATGAAAATCCAGATAGAAAAGACCATGTTTATAAACTATTATCTGAAGGTCTGAAAGCTTTGGAATAGCGGTTGTGACTATTTTCGTGAAGATATTGAATAGCGTGACGAATAGAACTTTATTGTTCACCAAAATAGTACCAAAAGTTTTGACAAAACTTAAATCTATGGGTACAATGGCAGTCTTATGGATGGACTGTAAGAAAGAATATGAACTAAAAACTAGAACTATTTAGTTTTTTTTTAAATACTAGCTGACTTCTGTCTTATTAAATAACAAAGAAAAAAATGAGGAGTGGGGAATGGGAGTGTTAAAAATAGCCTACGACCTATTCACAGTTCTACCAAATATACACAAAAAAATTACTGAGTTTATTTATTAAATATCATTGCTACATTTCTTGAACGAAATGTTACTGTATCCAACTCTTAAGTATTTAAGTTTTTAAAGTTTTTTATCAAACAAACCTCGGTTGTCGCGATTTTATTCACAAAACTGATCTGATTCAAAATCACCCAGTCAACAAGATCTCCATTGTGCAGTAATCCGTTTACAGATCATATAAAAAGGTTCTTTGTTAAAGGTATTGTGCTATCGAGTACGTATGTGGAGTCTCAGCAAGTCTGTGATCTGTAAAATCAAAGGTTTGAAGAAACTGATAGGGTGAATCGATTTTGCTAAAAATAAAATGTGTTTGTCAATATTATATGTGGTGAAGTGTGACTTGTGGACGTTTGCAGTCACGTAGTTGTTTACCGTAGGGGTTGAGTTTCCGAAGGAATTTCCCCCAATTTGGGAAGGTCTTCACCGAAGTTTTATGTTGCGATCAACATTTGTTTGAGTTTAGTTATAACTTAATCCAAAACTTTTTAAACATTCCATCCATCTGAAATAATGTTATTGTATAATCGTGAAATACCTAAAAGTAGAGTGTAAGGCAACTATTATAAAAACGTCATATTATTATTTATTAATTAAAAACACAAATTTGAAAAATAAATAAACATGCCCCACAAAACTGTTTCAGTGGTTTGTCTGTGGGAATGGAACATGAATGGTATTAATTTGAACAGTTCAAATCAAAAGCTGATCTTATCTTATTTATCATACATCTTCATAAGACATTGTACGATCCAAAGTAGATCTACCAACTACAAAAACAAACGGAATACAAAACAATACATTCGACATTTCCACCTGTTTCGCCAGTGACCGCCACGTCACACTCATAGCGACCGTCACTTACTCACCTCCACGGTCCCACCCAAGGTCAATAACAGCTGTAAAATATATTACCATTGCATTACTCCCTTTTGCTGATTGCACGATATTATGCTAACTATACCCCGTGGACAGACGTCACTCCGCAACGAAGTAATGACAGTAGCCATTTGTAAGTATATTTTTAATGTTATAAGCTGTGCTTGACTGTGATCCCACCTGATGGTAACCAGTGATGCAATCGATGATGGTGAATCGCACTAATTTATTAAGAACCTATTTATTCACTTTAGCCTTGAAGATACCTAAATTATATTTGGTCGGGAAGACCGCAGTAGGCAAATTATTCCAATCCTTCGATGTACGCGGTTAAACGACGAGGTGAAACGTTTAGTTCGGACCGTAGAAGACCTCTACGGTCCGAACTAAACGTTTCACCTAACAACGCAAGGGTGGCTCGCCGTACATTGGGTTGTCAGATGGTAGAAAGGTGCTTGTGTTTGTTCTGCGACACGAAAAACTTAATAGAACTATTTCTGTTTTAGAAGAATGTGAAACAGAGTGTAAAGTCCCACATATTTCCGTTGAAAAGTGTCGATTCTACGGACAACTGCCCGATAATTGATTTGTATTGTTCTAATCGAGCGTAGAACTCTAAGGGCTATATTTCACCGGGACATCATGGCGGCGCTACCAGTTGTGCCGCCATGGTGTCCGTAAGCTACCAAACTAGACACCATACAGACACCAGAGTCGCTACACCACACTGAGACAGTATCAAAATGGACCTTAAATGCTCGCGTCCGAATTGATCGCGCCGCCAAATTGGTTGCGCAACCAAAAGAACACTAGGTAAGTAACTCTCTATAGAGCTGGTCGCGCCGCCATGGTGCAGGATTTCGAATAGTAGTTCCTATGTCGCGTAATATGTGTCGCTACACTGTTATTTTGCATGATACGGGGTGAGTTTGTCGCTTGTAAAACAGATGACCGTTCCAAGACAAGTTTCCGAAATCAATGCAGGTGTTGCACCTGACTTAGCGTTTTCTCATGAAGATTAACGAAGTAAAAGCTACGTATCATTGACTAATAGGTAGAGGTACACCTCTGGCAATCCCTTCTGGAAATACAGGTGTGATGTTATGGTTGTTCATTGTTAAATGTGGATACGTTCTGTCCAAATTTCTTTGCCAAAGCAGTTTTCATTTGCAAAATTATTCGAAAGAGTTACCGCGGCCTTAGGACGCAAAGGACAATTGAAAAGGACACAAGTGGGTTTAAATCAGTAGAAGTTTGACACGCCCTCACGCGCGTCATTTGATGATTTCCCACTAAAGAGGTAAAGATGTTTTTTATGTTTTTTTTTGTTTGTAGGAGGTAATCTCTGAAAGTACTGGTCGGATTGCAAAAATTTTCACCGATAGAAAGCTGCTTTATTCCTGAGTGACATAGGCTTTATTTTAAGTACGCGGGTGAAGCTGCGGGCAAAAGCTAGTTATTTATATGCTCGCGGTTGACCACTATCTCACCTGATGGAAAGCGATAATGTTGTGATTTTTTGCACATCAAACATCTTCATTGCCTACTAATTTTAACAGATAGGTAATTAATTTTAACAGTTTTATTTTAATATGGTGTAGGCGGATACTTAAAGAAATTATAAGAAAAATTACTCAAGAAAGATGAAAGCAACCCCTTACGGCAACGTTTCAAAAATTATAACGGGATAATAAAATCAAATCAAATACAATTAAAAATATCAAATTCTACGCTCAACAGTACAACAATCAGTATTAAAACGCGCCCACGCAAAGTCGATCCTGTATCCTCAATTCAAAAGACCGTCACATCATTGTTCAACCAAAAAAACTCTCAGCAAAAACTGTGGGAGTCGGTTTTTGTACTTTTTCGAGTATTAACCCGTTTTTTTGGGGCATGGGACTTTTGGACAGGTGGCTAGTGGGTTTTAATCCCATTGTTGGGAACACGGAAGGTTCTGTACGTCTGTCAATGAGGTTTTGATGTCGTCAGGTCTCTTTTAACTAGCCATTGACGGTTTGTTTGTAAGGGTTCGTTTGCACTTGTGGTTTTAGTCAATATTTTGTTTATGAGCCTGAGGGCCTGTCTGGAGAGATTGACGGGCCAAAACCGCGGCTGTATGAACGCGATAAACTTAAAAACCTGAACGGATTTTCATGCAATTTTTTTCTACAATAGACAGAGTTCATGAGGAAGATACATAAATATGATGATATACAGAATTCCAAGGTTTTCTGGTGCGGGTCGCTAGTTTAAATATATTTTTTAATGATTTCATCTTTCTTCATTTTTGTGCTGTTGTTTGTGATAGATCCCAATAGTGTATATCAAGTTTGCACCTCGAGAGATTGTGGTAACTGCGTGGTGCTCGTGGTGTTTTTTTATATCCTAAGAAAAAGTCAGAAAGTTTACTTTTAAAATAGACATGCTACATTTCTCTCTTTTGGGTTTCTAGGTTTTTCGTATCCGTACATATCTTTCGAAGCTTCGAACTTCATTTGATGGTTTACAGTACAAGTGTCTATCCTACCTATCACTCTAAAATATCAGTACAGTGCAATTATTTGAGGTTATTCAATTTATCGCATGTATTCTGTCATACAGTTAGCAGCCTAGCCTAATAACTAAATGGCGCCACTCAACTAGCGGCCTGCATTCAGGAATGAATGTCATTACACTCACCCGATGCGTCTAAAAGAAAATTTAATGAACTGACTGGTTAATGCTCAGGCCATTCATTCAATAGGGTGACCACGTTAGGAAAAAAAACTTAGGGGACCTCGACACATTCCGTTGAACCCTGCAGACCGAAATAGGTGTCCTGCTCAGCTTAGCTCCGTCGGCTTATATTACATATGACCGCAGTTAGCACATTGCCGGTTGAACGCAAACAAAAATAAATTTACGACTTACCTTACGCCTTTCTTAAATCAGTAGGCTAGGCAAGTAATTAAACATTATCGATCCAAGTCCTTTACTTAAGTTTTTTAATGAGTATACAAAAACAAATCAGTTATTACAAATCAGTAGTTGGTGCCTAAGCTAGGCTTTAGGCCTGTGTTTCAGGACACCAGGTTCCCACCCCTTAACTTTTACATAACCTAGAGTGTGTGCTAACGCGCTGACAATGTAGTAAAATATGAAGATAATAATATGTTTTATTTTAAGTAAAACTGTAGTGTTAGTATATTATATGCGTAGTATACATGTAAGAGTGTGTGTGTGAATGTGTGCGTGTGTGAAAATGCGTTTGTGTGGTTTTAGTTCCAAGTAGTTACCTAAGAATGATAAGACTATATTAGTAAGTATACGCTCGGTATTATCATAGTTTAGCTTTAATAGCCATTTAGTTAGCTGTTATTTTCATGTTTTTTAGCTGCATAGCATAGCTGTTTCATATAGCTAAATATCAATCGGGCTGTTCGTTGAATTTTAATTTATAAATTTTAGTTAACTAACTAACATGTGTACAGTGACTGGCCTAGGTACTGTAGATAACATTATTAACAAAATAAAATGAGCATTTGTGAGGCAGCCATTGCAAAAACCATATCAATATACCGATGAGATATTACTCTGAGTCCTAAAATGATATTGACAACAAACAGCTAAGTCTCTAACAAAGAACCACCTAAGCAAATAAACCAGCTCGGTATATTCAAACCTGACTCCATCAATGTCTCATTGATGACGTCTAACCTGCCGTGATCCAACACAATAGCACTACAATACCGGCTGACGACGTGCCGACCCCCTCAGGGTTAACTGCTTGAAGAAATGCTCAAGAAAAGGATTTGCATTGAGATATTATATGGCTGTTTGGCAAGAAAACAAACAAAAGGTATTGAAGTGCAGCGGAACAAGTTGTATTGTGATCCCTTTCTTACTCTTAGATTGGACTATCGTAGGGGAGAAATCTGGCACGAGCTATGGTGACATGACATGACCGCCTAAGTGCAGAAACAGTCTAACTTTACTGTATGTGCACAAGAAGTAGTGCTGATCATGTTATCTATATGTCGTGGCCAGATCTTATAAATTAATAATTTCACGAAATAGCCAACTAAAACTGGCCAGATCGTAAACGACGTCGTTCGTAAATCGTTAAAGTTTGCTGATTTAGACCTTTTATTGTCATAGAAATCCTACATCAACGACATAGCCAAACCAGGATTGACATATCATCAAATATATTAACGTTTAAACGATCTGGCCGATTTTAGTTGGCCATATCATGAAGTGATCAATTCTAATGATCTGGTCACAACATGTGTATACCTTGTAATCCGTCAAATTACATAGTTATAAAAATGGTAAGATCAAATCTATATCTATACTACATAATACACAATATCTATATATCTATACTTAGTGAATTACATAACATAGTAGATAGCACAGGGCTTTATATAAACTAATAAAACTGGGCAAGTGCGAGTCGGATTCGCGCTTTGAGGGTTCCGTACAAATTTACAGTTTTCAGTTTCCTATAATTGTGCTATGAGACCTTGCTTCAAATCGCAGGATTCTAGGTCATCTATGAATTTTGATTTCCTTGAGTGTCGAAATACACGTTTTTTGCGACATAAATAGCCGAATCTTTTTTTTTTGGTTAACTCAGAAGTTTGATTTTTTCACAGCTTCAAGGGACCGCAGACCTTAGTACATGGTTTTAATTACTAATCGTTAATAAATGACTTTTTTCCGATTTATAATTTATGCATGAAGTTGAGTATTCAAATTCTACGTTAGCCTGGAAACCGGCCTTGGCATTTAAGACATTTAAAACGTTCTTAACCCCTTGGGCGTCCCGGGGGTATTATTATTACGTCATTGCGCGTTTTTTACGTAACTCACCAAAAAAAAAAAACTTTTTCTGGATTTTACTAGGAAAAACAAAAATATAGAAACCAAAATTTTCGGCTAAAGGCTAAAAAATTGTACATACGTGAGTACAAAACGACAATTAAGAGTTTTTCAAGGTCATTCAAGTTGTACAGACGTATGTACAATCAGCGGCCTTTCCCGGTCGTAGACAGATCGTAACCATGGTCCAACGTAAGCATGGCTCCTGTGGCTCGCTGTTTCATCCAACGCGGTCTAACGCAATGTTTGATAAAGAGGCAACGCGAAAAAAAAAGATTCATTCTATTTTTTTCTGCACCACCCAAAGGTTGACTGGTAGAATTTTCTACCAGTCAACCTTTGGCCTAAGGCATTAATTCCGTCTCTGTACTTTTGTGTGCATAAAGTATTTAATAAATAAATAATAAAGAGATAACGCCTGAAACTCTGTTGGCATTCGGTAACTTCCGTCACTTCATTCGAATATTTCACAAAACATGTTCCAGGATATACGCACGCTATGTTATGGCAGGATATGCTAAAACAAATGTACTGTAACACCTTATGCACCATATTCTAGGAAATAAATATTTTGATTGATTGATTGATTGATTGATACGTGTTTTTATAAAAACCATAAAAGTGTTTGAAAAAAAAAAATTCATTATACAGAATCTCAAACGAGTAAGGTTAATGTTTATTTTTTTTACTTTTTTTATTTATGGTTACGTTAGAAAGAGCCAAAGTTCACGTAAAATAGAGATTTTTACTCGACTGGTTTCACACAAATTTATGTTTTAATTTAAATGGAAATATTATCCATAAGACATCTGTTTCCGAAATATCTAGAGATAGATGTTTATTAAAGTCAGACCAGTTTGTATTAAATGTATCTAAGGTTGGTTAAAGTTGGGGTTGGGTTACGTTTATCGCCAAACTAAAGTGGCAGTGGGCTGGGCACATTGCTCGTAGAACGGATGGTCGATGGGGCCGAAAGGTTCTAGAGTGGCAACCGCGCACCGGGAAACGCAGCGTTGGAAGGCCTCCCACAAGGTGGACCGACGACCTGGTGAGAGTCGCGGGAATGCGGTGGATGCGAGACGCACAGAATCGGTCGTTGTGGAGACGCTTGGGGGAGCCCTATTTCCAACCGGATTACCATGAGTCAACTTCCTTTACTGGTTGAGTTTGCTTTTAGTTGCCTAGCATAGCATAGTCAGCCTTATAATTTTCCCACTGTTGGGACTCAGGCCTCCTCTCTAGGAGAGGGAATGGGCCGTAATCCACCACGCGGGCCCAGTGCGGGTTGGTGGATGTCACATATCTTTAAATTTTTGGTTCTAGGACATGCCGGTTTCCTCACGATGTTTTCTTTCATCGTTTTGAGAGCAGTGGTGACGAAATAAATTACACAAAGTAATGCACTTGGCTGGGTTTGGACCCGCAACCGGTAAGTCGGGGCTGTTACCACTCGGCCACCACTGCTCCTTAGTTGCCTAATCATATTTAATTTATTTTAAAACTAAATAAATATCTACAACTTGGTAGAATTCTTTGAAGAAATATTCTAAGGAAAGTGGATTGTATAAAAGGGTTTCTATTTACCGTAATATTTTTTTCATAAAAATGAAATTGAACGTTGTTTGGTTAGGTTCTTTTTCCACGAAGGGAAATGACTTCCAAGATAAGTACCTATAACCATTTGATTCATAGCAGATCTTAACTTTTGATGTTAACATATTACTATTATTTTGTAGGCTTTTTGTTTAAGGTGGGAATATTATCTAATGACAAATCCCGATCTTGCGCGGAGCGGGAGATATTGTCAGACTTTTACTGCCTAAAACCCCACTCTTGTTCCTTCTTTGCCTTCGTCCTAGGGCCCCGAGTTTTACTTTTACACTACCCGTGGCCCCAGTAGGCTTCGACCCTGCTGGGCCCCTACCCTACGATTTGCTGACATCTCGCTGAGGCCTGCGTGGAACAGTAGTACGCGCCGTCGACGACTTGGGCTCGCGAGCCACCCATTGTTCGCCGTCCGCAAGCCCGCGCCTACGGTGGCCGGAAATCGGGATTGGAATCCCGGTGGTGGTTGGGGCGTGAGGACCGTTGCCTCACGCGATCGGCCGCTTCCTTTGCTAGCATTACTGCTTAGCAGAAGGAGGCGACCGCCTGCCACTCCTCGTCGCTCCGGACCATGGCCTGTACCAAGCCCCGGCGCGAGAGATCGCCGCCGCCGATCGCCCCCACGAAGACACGGCGTTGCTCTGCCCAAGCGGGGCACACCTCCACCGTGTCCTCCGGGTCCACACAGTCGCGACATCCGGGCGTTGCTTCCGCACGAATCAGGTGCAGGAATTTCCCGAACTTACCGTGTTCAGAACCTGCGTCATGCGGAAGGTGAGGACGCCGTGAGGTCTTTCCAACCACGCCTCAAAGAAGGGACTTACCGCCACAATTGTGGCATGAATGTTTTACAGGAAAAGTAATATTTTTTTTTTATTTGCATAATTTTCTTTACCTACTTCAAAATTAATCGAAATGCAAACTACTACAATATACATGGATTAAACACCTAAACCTTTCTCATGAATCACTTTGTCTGTTGGCAAAAATTGCATGAAAATCCATTCAGCAGTTTTTGAGTTTATCGCGTTTATACAGAGACAGATACGTTTGGGGACTTTGTTTTGTAAGAATAAGTAGACGGAAGTCTAAAAGTAATCCTAAGGGTAGTTTAATATCTTGCGGATTTCATCATGCGAAAAAACGCGTCCCGCGAGCATATTCCACGCATTACAATGAATACTTGTATGAAATGGACATTTGCGGGGGTTACGCGTGCGGGGCAAACCCGCATGCGTGATGAAATCCGCATGATATGAAAAGAGTAATGGTAAGGGCTATGCTCGGAGTTTCATTGCGTGATCGCATCAGGAATGAAGATATCCGCTAGAGAACCAAAGGTTATCGACATAGCACAAAAAATCGCCAAAGTGGCAGTGGCAGATTGCACGCAGAACAGATAGTCGATGGGACCGAAAGGTTCTAAAGTGGCCGCCACGTACTGGTAGACGCAGCGTTTGAAGGCCTCTCACAAGGTGGACCGATGACCTGGTAAGGGTCGCGGAAATCTGATGGATGCGAGACGCACAGGACAGGTCGTTGTGGCGATACTTGGAGGACCAACAGTGGACGTCTTTCGTCTGAAATGACGATGATGATGAAGTAGACACAATAACTACATACATATTCCCGGTTGCTCAGTTTTGGTAAAAACAGATTAATTAACCAGCTCATGTAGTATTCCCTGTGTATACTTACGCACCGTCCACCTTCTAACCATTACACGTGTCCCTAGATTCTGCTTATATTAAAGTGCCTATCCGACACGTAAAGTTCAGGGGTGAATATCCTGTAAAACTAATATCTTTTACACGTACTTATGTACTTGGAAATACGAATACATAATGGTACTCGATCGTACACAACCAACAAGTAGAGGTTTATTAGATTTGTCTTCCTATATAAGGTTTATGCTTGGATCAGATTGACAAGAGTTCAAAGAACGTAAGATAAAATAAAAAAAAAAACAATATGTAGGTATTACAGGTCAGTAACCTATTCAATAAAAACGGTGAAGGAAAACAACGTGAGGAAACCGGCATGTCCTAGAACCAAAAATTCGAAGACATGTGACATCCACCAACCCGCACTGGGCCCGCGTGGTGGATTACGGCCCATTCCCTCTCCTAGAGAGGAGGCCTGAGTCCCAACAGTGGGAACATTATAAGGCCGACTATGTTATGTTTATGATATGTTAACCTATTCAATTATTTGTAACCTTATAACCTATTTAGGAAGCCATGAGACAAAAAGTAAACAAACCATTTATAATACCACTAAATTATAGACCACAGATACTGCAAACATTTTACTTTATAATGTGACGTTTTGTAATCGAGCGGGTTATAATCCGCCATATTTTTCACTATCGATCAACTTGTTGATTCGAGAGTGCCGCTTTCAGATATTTTCGTTGAATTCTTGTTATTTGCCGAAGTAAAAGCTTGCAAAGAAAACGCCAATGCATTCAACAGAAAAGGAAACTTATTAATGTATTCAAACACGTCGAACAAATTTGGCCGAAGGTACCTACATTGTTTTCTTTGTTTACATTTTGTCTCAAGCCCAGATGAATAGGGTATAAATATAATATAACAAACGCGCGGCTACATGCCGCCGCGACAGGAGAGGCCCCAGACATCTTCGTCGGACGGTTTTCGGACGACGAGCAATGGGTAGCTCGCCGTCTGGTTGCCCGGTAACTTTCCAGACCGAAGCCGAGTCGTTGATGGCGGGTAGTGTTCCACGCGCGCCTCAAAGAGGTATCAGTAAAACCGTAGGGACCCAGCAGGGCCGATGCCCATTAGAGCCACGAGAAATTTCTAAAAGGAAACTCGTGTTCCTAGAGAGCAAAGGGTAACTGAAAGGCACAGGTGTGGTTTTAGTCAGTAAAACTCTAGCACCTCTCGCTCCACCCCATGGCAGGAGAAGTCATGGGGTGATTACCCATTTAAAAAAAAAAACAATGTAGGAAAACCATAAATTAAAGTCATTAAAAATGAAAAATAGCAGTATACTTTTAGTTCTTTCCCGGTTTTATAGTCATCATAGTCAGAAACTAATGAGGAATATCAATAGGCACCTTCGTATCTAGACCAGCATTTTTTTGAGGTGGAAAATCATCCAAAGACTTCTCTCGTTCTAGGTTAGAGCGAGAGGGTGTGCCAGACTATTACTGACTGAAAGCACACCTGGGTTCTTCAATTGCTCTTTGCGTACTACGACCACAGGTTTACTTTTCAAAAATTCTACGTAGGGACACTACAGCGGGAGTCGGCCCTGCTGGTATCCTAAGGTTTGCTGACATTTCTTTGAAGCGTTCATTAGACAAGCGAGAAGAGCCCAGACTTCAAACTTATTAAAAAAGTAACATATCAGAGCGGCTACATCAATCGACCCCCGATACAATTATAACAGTCAATAACTTAAAATTTGACCAAGCAAACAATATCCATAGTAAAAGCACTACTTATTTACAGTATTCTATTACAACAAACTTATATACTCACACCAAAACACCCCTATGTTCAAAAGAACAAAGTTTAGTTTGCTTTTTTTGAGGTATTTGTGTATGCTGGTTTCAGAGTTCGTTCCCGTGTGAATATGGGGATGAGGGTGTATTAGGTTCAGCTCACAACGAGACGCGACACTCTGTTTACATTTTAAAAGTAACTTTATTTACTACACAAATAGGTGCACATTTCAATGCTTCAATTCAAATTTGAAATCCCGCGGGGTTTATTGGAATTATCTCACTGAAATGTATATATTTTTGTATATTCAATAAAGTTCATATTGTATCGCTATGTTAAAAACCAGCCAAGTGCGAGTCGGATTTGCGCTCGAGGAGTTCCGTACAAACTTACCTATCGACGGCGAAGTGACTAGAACTCCTAACTGTCGAAGTCAAAAAATGTTTGTCTGAAAAACGTTAGGAGGTAATACAAAAAATTGACATCTTGGTTTAGTAAGGAAGTGTTTCCACAATTTAATTTGGTGCAGTTGCAACTAAATATTCGCTTCAGAGATTTCACAAAAACATGCGGAAACACATTTGGATTAAAAGCGCTAAAAAGTAATTTTGTTAGAAGGCATTGGCACTTCACCGTCGCTATGTAAATAATTTGATTCCCTAATCGAGCCTCGAAGATTTTTCCGAATCGCAAAAAGTAGGTAATATGTTTGTTGTGTCATTACCAATTTTTAGGTTTCCGTAGCCAAATGGTAAAAAAACGGAACCCTTATAGATTCGTCATGTGTCTGTCTGTCCGTCCGTATGTCACAGCCACTTTTTTTCCGAAACTATAAGAGCTATACTGTTGAAACTTGGTAAGTAGATGTATTCTGTGAACCGCATTGAGATTTCCACAAAAAAATTATTGTGGGGGTTCCCCATACTTAGAACTGAAACTCAATTTTTTTTTTTTCATCAAACCCGTACGTGTTGGGTATCTATGGATAGGTCTTCTTCATCATAGATAGGTTTTTTTTTAATACGTCATAAATCGTAAACCGCAATTTACCTTTTAAGTTTGTACGGAACCCTCAGTGCGCGAGTCCGACTCGCACTTGCCCAGTTTTTTGTTTTTAGACTATTACTTTGTGCTGTGAGACCTGGTTTCTCGCCAAACATGGTTATAGGTCAACGGACAGTACCTATATGTTTAGATTTCCTTGCGAATGTCAAAATATGGGCCTATACGGAGCATTGATTGCGTTAACCTAGGGGTCTTTAAGTCAAGAGTGAATAGGCAAGCGTGCTCCATCATCGGCCACATCATCGCTTACCATCAGGTGAGATAGTGGTCAAAGACGAGTATATCAACAAAATATTTTTTTTTAATCTTATAAATTTGAATTTTCTGTACTCCAAGGGGTAGCAAACCTGAGTATTTGATATATTATAAAAAGGGTCTTGACAGCCAAGTCATCCTATAAGGGTTCCGTTTATGCCGACTCAGGTTATGGAACCCTAAAAATGCATAAACCGTAGCACGATCACATCGCGTGTCGGTGTGGGCAGATCCTTACTGTCGCCCGACGTGGGGCTCGATTTAACTTCCAAAGTCGTCAAGTCTGTTTGGTATTCATTGCCGTAATTTGGCTCGTCCACCGGGACCAGACAGCTTGCGTGAAACTCTCATTATCACTACTGTTTATTTATAGATGTTAATCTTAGTTCACTCATGAATTTTGAAACCTACGTGAATCTTGAAATGTATCTGTACTATTTACATAACTAACTTTAATGATAATATACTAAAAAAAAAACACTTAGCTAACTAAAAACAATTAGTATGGCGTCAAAAAGTTCTTCCGCATCGCTGTCGACTGGTAATGTGCCCAAAAGACTGGCGGCATTGCCAAAAACCTCAGGGCGCGAGTCCGACTTGCCTGGTTTTTTGGATACGCGATGTAACAAGAGTGCTGAAAATACAAAGCATTGAAATCTTGTGCTAGCTGTAACCTTCATCAGCATCACATACCGAGAGACCATGCCCAGAGAATTGTCCAGGTCGTCCTAAGATACCTGCTAATCTAAAGTATTCAAGCAGAAATACCGTCACTACTCATTACGTAAGTACTTTGATACGTAAAGCATTGCAGAGTAAACCATTAAACGGGCAAAATAATTTTGGTAATCTCGAAAAAATATAGCTAATAGCTAGGTAAGTTGTAGGCACTAAAATTCTAGATACCTAACTACAATTTTAAGAGATATCTAATGTCTATGGTGCAGCACAGTTATGCCCGGTTTGCACATGGCCCGACAGATGATTATTTTTTATTGTGCGTCTATTTGGGCAGAATAAATATGTTTTCTTTCTTTTTTCTTTCTTTCTAGATAAGTCATGAGATCAATACAAGAAGTTTTTAATTTGTGACAAAACTTATTATTTAATTTAAGTAGTTTAAAACTAATAAGACTTTTACTAACTCCTCGACAGAAAATTTTTATTAAAGAACTTAGAAACTTCTTTTTTTATTGTTTTACTTAAATATTCTCGTAGCTTGGGGCTGATTTTTCAATCGACAGATATTTAACTTCTATCTGAGAAATTTGCTGTACCTACCCCCGGTTTTACTCGCGTCTTAGGTTGCTGCTTCGTTCCCGTGGGTAGCAGCGTGATGTTATATACCTAGTATATAGCAAAGATATAGCCATTTAACAAGGAATGTATACTACATTCCTTGTTAAATGGCCCCTTCTTTGTTAAATCCAGTCTAACCGGAAGCGGCTGAATACCTGTGTTTTACATCAAGGCCCGATTTGAGGGTGGGGGAGGATAACGGGGGCACGTGCCCCACCCAGACGGAATTTTTGTGTACCTACTGTGGAGATTCCATCACAGTAGGGAGGACATGGTAAGTTCGGATGGTTCCTGCACCGGATCCGTGCGGAAGAAACGCCCGGGTGTCACCATTGCGTGGACCACCCGGAGGACACGGTGGAGCACACGGTGGAGTTGTGCCCCGCTTGGGAAGAGCAACGCCGTGTCCTTGTGGGGGCGATCGGCGGCGGTGATCTCTCGCGCCGGGCCCTTGGTACAGGCCATGGTCCGGAGCGAGGAGGAGTGGCAGGCGGTCGCCTCCTTCTGCGAAGCAGTAATGCTAGCAAAGGAGGCGGCCGATCGCGTGAGGCAACGGTCCTCACGCCCCAACCGCCGCCGGGATTCTGATCCCGTTTTCCGGCCACCGTAGGCGTGGGCTTGCGGACGGTGAGCAATGGCTAGTTCGCCGTCCGACCGTCCGGTAACCGTCCGGACCGAGCCTAAGTCGTCGACGGCGCGTATTGTTTCACGCGCACCTCAAGGAGATGTCAGCAACTGTAGGGGCCCATCAGGGTCGAAGCCTACTGGGGCCAAGGGTCTGATTCTGAAAGGAAGACTCGGCCCTAGTACGAAAGGCAACGAAGGAACAGGAGTGGGTTTTTAGTCAGTAAAAGCTACGCGGGGGATGTCATAAGATGATTTACCCACCGAAGAAAAAAAAACACAGTAGGGACATAAGTACTTGAAGCAAATCAAATTATCACAATTGTTAAAACATATGAATAAAATAACAGAAAGACAAAAATTGACGCTGGACATCTTTAGCAGGAAACATAAAAGAAAACTGTTTTTTTATAAACATTTAATTTTTCTATTGTTTTGACACTTTCATAAACCCTAAACATACTTGAACTTGTAGAAATAAACGTGAAGTATGATATTTCTAACATTTAGTGTTGATTTTTTTGCCCGTCCGCCCCTTGTTTTAAATGGATCATGCGTTATAGAGGTCAGGTTGGTATTATTTCACTCTACGTGAAATACTGGTGCTCCAGGTGAAGCTGCCGAGACCATATTTGCCTAGTGGTCGGCTGCACTCAAGATTATGGGTTTGAATCCCGCGCAGGGACAATTGCTGGGATATCTAATATTTCTCAGCAGCAGCCAGTTTGTTTGTTTGCTTCCGATGATGGCATGGGCTCGTACCCTCATAGACATCATATGGGGTACAACGCCTATGGGCATTTCGTTTTTTAAGTGTGAAATCATAAAATGAAATTTCCCGCCCTTGGACGGAGCGACAGACTTGGAGGGCGTGTCAGACTTTTACTGACTAAAACCCACTTTTGTTCCTTCTTCGCTTTCGTTCCAGGGCCTCGGGCTACTCTTTCGCACAACCCATGGATCCAGTAGTCTTCGACCCTGCTGGGCCTCTACGGGTTTGCTGATATCTTCTTGAGGAGGCGCGCGTGGAACAATACGCGCCGTCGACAACTTGGGCTGAGTCCGGACGGTCAGACAGCGAGCTACCCATTGCTCGCCGTCCACAAGCCCGCGCCTACGGTGTCTGGAAACTGGGATCGGGATCCCGGCAGCTGGGGCGTGAGTGCCGTTACTTCGCGCCTGCGGCCGCCTCCTTTGCTAGCATTACTGCTTCGCAGAAGGAGGCGACCGTCTGCCCCTCCTCCTCGCTCCGGACAATGGCCTGTACCAAGGCCCAGCGCGAGAAATCATTGCCGTCGATCGCCCCCACGAGAACACGACGATGCTCTTCCCAAGCGGGGCAAACCTCTACCATATGCTCCACCGAGTCCTCCGGGCGACCCACACAATGGTAAAGTCTATGGGTATGCAACGGCCTAACAACCTACAACTTTTCGCGCAATGAAGTATATTTCCTAGTAGTGTGGAAAAATGATCCCGTTAGCCTCACAACTGTCGCGATAAGTACTAAATATTATCTATGTTTATGTTTTCTTGTTTTGAAAAACGTCATTTGATACACGTGGGTATTTATCATTGCAGTCTCTCGGCTCCATACTGGCTGCAATGACAACGTTTGCCCACTTGTATCTAATTATCAGTGTGAATTAAAAAACCTTTTCCTACAGGCTTTTTTTTTTTTTTAAATATGCCATTAAATGAAAATATGTTTCGCCAATCTTCTCGCTTGATTAACCAAAGCCGTTCAATATTATGACGTAGGTAGGTACACCTACATACACGTAACCACTTGGGTCCCCCACACTATCAGCGTCAAGTTGGGGTCGCGTGCGGCGCGTGTGAGCGTGCGCGCGCCGCGGGTCGCACGCGCCGCGCCCCGCCCGAGATCGGAAGCGTTCGGAAGTCGTGCGCGCGCGCATTATGCTAGGTGAGTTGGGTTGGTTTGATGGGTAGAGAGAATGTTGGGTATTATCTGTTAACTACTTCTTAAAAAAACCAAGCAAGTGCGAGTCAGACTCGCGCACTAAGGGTTCCGTACAAACTTGTATGGAGTCTCGAAGATTTTTCCGCATCACATGATTTTTTTTTTGTGACGTAACTACAAGTTTACTTTTTTCAGATTTATTCCTATATCTGTGCTATAAGACCTTGCTTCATGCCAAATTTCAGGATTCTAGTTCAACGGGTAGTGCCCTATGAATTTTGATTCCCTTGAGTGTCGAAATATGCGTTTTTTGCGATATAAACGGCCGTATCTTTTTTTTTCGTTAATTCAGAAGTTTGATTTTTTCACAGCTTAAAGAGACCGCGTACCTGAGTATATGGTTTTAATTTCACCCAGATAATTCTACGCGTTCCCGAGATAAAATGTTTTGACAGAAAAACAGACTGACGGACGGACAATAAAGTGATCCTATAAGAGTTCCGTTTTTCCTGTTGAAGTACGTAACCCTAAAAAGACGTGGTCAAACTTCTGATTTTATAACTAAGCCACGAAAAAATGAGATAGCCAATATTCTTAGGCCAAGAGCGAGTTCTGAATTGTAGGGCACTCCGATTTTTTTTAATCACTCAGAAAGTGGCTTACATAGAAGATTACTAGTGGCTACAATATAGTAGGCATTATTCAAACGCTCGTTAATTATGGCTGACTAAAGCTTGGTTTTCACAGGCCCTGTTTCTGACCACCCAACTGTACATTCTACTGTCTCTACAGTACTGTCACTTTCCCGACGTGTTCTCACTCCTGAGTCAACAGGAGACAACAGTACACAGCTTCTGTGTTACTAGTTCTGGCCTGATGTTTCTGACTCATTGGATTTTCACGAGGCCAGCAACATTGCTGATCAGTGCGATATAATTCGAAAAAATATACGACTATTGGAATTACTCCTTGGTGTACATTTGATGGAAGTTCTCAAAAGACAGAAGAGAAAAAGAAAAAAATATTGAAAAAATATTGATTTGTATTGTTTAAGAGGAATTTTTTGGAGCAACTTCTATGATCATGAACTGCGTAGGTAGGTACTCATGATGAACATAAGTCACAAAATTATAAATTATCTGCATTACTCCAACGCCCTGCCAAAATGGCAAGAAACAAAAAGAAACGAAGAAAAAACGACTTGAAAGAAAAAGTCGTCCCATTGTCCTTCGGCAACTGTCCGGCCACTGTCTAGCTAGTGTCTAGTTGCGATCATATGGAGCGAGCGACGACCCAGTAGCTGTCCTTGTGAGAGTGGGGGGACAGTCAGTGGACAGTCATCATCATTTCAGCCGAAAGACGTCCACTGTTGGACACAGGCCTCCCCCAAGCGTCGCCACAACGACCGATCCTGTGCGTCTCGCATCCACCGCATTTTCGCGATTCTCACCAGGTCGTCGGTCTACCTTGTGGGAGGCCTTCCAACGCTGCGTTTTCCGGTGCGCGTTCGCCACCCTAGAACCTTTCGTCCCCATCGACCATCCGTTCTACGAACAATATGCCCTTGGCGATTCTTTGGGCTATGTCGGCGACCTTGGTTCTTCTGCGGATATCTTCATTCCTAATGCGATCACGCAAGGAAGCTCCGAGCATAGCTCTCTTTTCAGTGAACAGTAGAAACAAAATTAGGAAGTAGCTAACCGACCACCGTGTTGAAATCGGCAAGTTAACCTCACAACGCCATCTAGTAGTAAGTCTAAAAATATTTGCAAACTTTTCAGTTACGCCATCTATCTTCAGTTCATAAAACTAATAAAGAAGTATCCCAGATTTTTCATAATCTGGCAACATAGTGATGAAGACATGATAACAATAGTCAAGCTCAATGAAAGCGAACGCATTCATGGGTTATGAAATCTAGTTTCATGTGGAATCGTGGGTAAACTGTGTACTTTCAACAAGAAAGTACCTATCATGGTTTTGGTACAATGAACAATTAGTGCCTAATCTGCTGTAAATGTGCACAAAAATAATGTGCTTGTTATGGTTATCAATGGCGTGTGCAGCAATATAACTATAATATGAATCTGTCCCCTATGTTTATTCAAATTTCTCGGACCAATAGTAAAACCCTTTCTTCTAAGTTGGGGAAATCGTCAAATTACTTTTCTTGGTTCGTGTGGAGTGTCACACTATTATAGTACTTACTAAAACCCACCTGTTTTCCTTCAGTTGCCCTTTGTGTTCCAGGGTCAGGGTTTTCAGTGAAAATAACCATCGAATTATTGAAACAACATCATAGTTTTCTTATCTTTTTAATATAAGTCTTTATATCTACAATTAATATTAATATTGTAATCAGTAACTATTCTTCCCTGCATTCACTTGTCGTGACTCGACCGTGAGTCAGGGTCTGAAGCTAAGTCTCGATGCTCGTTCATTTCTAGCTCAAAATCATCCACAGCCATGGGGGTGTCTGGAAACAAAGAACATTATTTAGGTCACCTTTAACACAGGTACAGACAGGAAGATTTTATGTATTGTGCTGCAAGTCTTCTAATGGGCTTCGTATTACCCAGTGACTGGGTTTTCGACGACACCAGCCCACCAGCGACAGTTGCCACGGCGGGGCTGCCGACAATCTGACCAAGTAGTTGCACTCACCGAGATGGTCTAAGGTGACGCCCATAGCCTTCCGGAGGGCGGGTAAGGGAGCGACGTGTCGGGGCGGCACGCGCTGCAGCATGCCGCGCAGGCACGACGTCACCAGCCGCGCCAGCTCGCGCTCCGCCGCGCCCGGCCGCGCCGCCAGCGACAGGTGCCACGGCGGGGGGGCTGACAACCTGACGGTCACAGGAAAAGGGGTTAACATGTGTAGAAAACTTTCAAAAGGCAAATAGTGAGGGCTGTTAGCCTAAAGATGCATCAAGTTAACCGCAGCGGTACGAAGCTACAGGTCCACGCATGGCTTGTTCTCGGTACATGCCGCTGAACTCAACATTTTTAATGTGTGGGAGCAATCAATCAAGGAAATGATATTTCTCATTCCATTTTACAGATAAAGGGTCTTGACAGACGGACGACAAAGTGATCCTATAAAGGTTCAGTTTTTCCTTTTGAAAAAAAAAAACAATAGTAGCCTCCAACTTCATTTGGTTACTGTTGGTAGACATTATTCTTTTTGCTATTGATTTCTCATACAGTGGTTTATGATATGACCTAGGTTTCACTTTTGGCGAAAAGAAAAAAAAGTTTCATTCCCCTTTGTCATCATTGGTAAATTCATAATTGAATCAATAATTCATTAATTTCCATTTTGATCGCCATTCATTCATTCATAATCAATAAATAGCCTGCACAATATTTCTATAAATTGAGTGACTTTTTGGGATATAAACAAACGCTACTAACTTTGCTGTTTATGAATATTATTTATTGAGACTTTACTTAAATAATAACAAGACCGTTTTTAATAAGCACTAAGGTTTGTACTAAAAAAAATTACTAGTAAATCCCAGGATGATCCATATTAATATCAACATTTCAATGCAAGTACATGATAACTCTACCTAATTCCGACCCCTGCTGATCAGTAACGGGTACGGATAAAGCCCCATTTTTTTTTCGTACTATTTATAAAATAGGGGTGTATTTAGTGGCACGTTCTCCAATAAGTGTTCGCCATCCCTGCTCTAGTGTATCTCAACCTATCATCACCATCATCATTTCAGCCGATAGACGTCCACTGCTGGACATAGGCCACCCCCAAATGTCGCCACAATAAACAGTCCTGTGCGTCTCGCATCCATCGAATTCCCGCAACCTTCACCAGGTCATCGGTCCACCTTGTAGGGGGCCTTCCAACACTGCGTCAACCTATGTCAACCCATAATTATGTACTGTATCCCGATGTGGGCTGGAACCTATAAAACCGTAACGCTCCCTGTTGAACGTGCACAAAGAGCGGTTCATTAACCGATGCTTTTTAAGCCAAAAGACTACTCCACTGATCAGTTGCATTCTGAGGTCAAAGTAAGGAAACTATAAGTCCTTTGTTCTATCCTGAGAAGACGTCCAGGGTTTCCTATAACACAAGCTCCTGTCGATACGCATTTGCAAGGCGACAATTTTTGACTCAAGTTTGCGTATGTATAATAAAATAAATAAGATTATCTTTTGTACTGATATAACTCACACGAAACTAAAAATAAACGAAGTAAATTACTTAATCTTAAAATAAGACAAAACAGAAAACATATTAACAATTAACTTTTAAGTAGATAAAACCTCTCGTGAAGTAAATGCTCACACATCAACACTCCACATATACACACGACCCCTCCACACATTCACATTCTTTCACTACATTTGCTGTATTAACAACAACTAGATATTAATAATATAAAATGTCACAGTTGTATTATATAAAAAAAACGAAGCCGCAAAATCTCCGAATCCTAAGGTACAGGTCTTTTTTTTTAGGTGGGAAAACATCTTATGACATCCCTCGCTTTTGGGCGGAGCTAGAGGGCATGTCAGACTTTTTGCGCTGACGTTCATTGTCGGGGGTCACCAGTTTAGAGGTATGCGGAACAGAGGGTAAAGTCCCACATACCTCCATTGAAAAGTGAGGATCCTCCGACCAGACGGGAGTTATGTGTGGTGGGCAACTGCCCAATAGATGATTTCGAGCTGTTTTATATGTTCCAATCGCGCGGAGAACTTTGATTGCGCGATGCAGGATTAGTTCTTATGTGACGCCATAGATGTTGCTACACCTTTACTGACTAAAAACCCACTCTTGTTCCATCTTTGCCATTGTTCCAGGGCCCCGGGGATCTCTTTCTCATTACCCATGGCGCCAGTAGGCTTCGACCCTGTTGGGCCCCTACGGTTGGTGACATCTCCTTGAGGCGCGCGTGGAACATTACGCACCGTCGACAGCTTGTGCTCGGTCCGAACGGTTGGACAACGAGCTACCCATTGCTCGCCGTCCGCAAGCCCGCGAAGATACAGGTGTGCGTACCTAATTTAGGAGCTCGGGAATTCCACACTATACTCCAGTCGCAATAAGATTAGACAAACCTTTATTAGTTATCAATTTTGACTTTTATAGCCGCCATTTATCTTGCCACCTTGCAAGGCAAGATAAATGGCTGCAGTAAACAGTTGGTATTGTAACCAGTTTTATCTTTCAATACCATCCTTACAACTGAGCAAAGGCGAGTTGGACTCGCGTCCTGAGGGCTTGGGCTTGGAATTCCTGATAAAACGATTATTTTTGTAACAACAAATTTTCTATTTACAGATTTATTCCTATACTTGTGTTATTATGCAAAATTTCAGGATTCTAGGTCAACGGGAAGTACTCTAGGATTTTGGTTCCCTTGAGTGTCGAAATATACGTTTTTTTTTGCGCCATAAACGGCCATATCTTTTTTTCCGTTAACTCAGAAGTTTGGTTTTTTCACAGTTTCAAGGGACCGCAGACCTAAGTACATGGTTTTAATTTCAACTCGATATGTCAGCGCATTCCCGAGATAAATGGTCTTGACAAACAGACAGACAGAGAGACGGACGGAGAACAAAGTAATCCTATAAGGGTTCCGTTTTTTCTTTCGAGTATAATTTTGACTTGATTGTTCAACTTACTGTTTCTTAAGCTAAACTTATTGTTACACTGTCCTACCAGCTCACCTGTCTCTCTGCTCCTTCTCTAACTTCGCTAGCAACTCATACGTGTGCCGGAGCGCGCCTCCGATGCCGTAGTCGTGTTGAGAAGCTGTCACCTCTTCCTCGATGTCGTTGAGGTAGTCTACGTCGATGCCCAGTTCTGACAGAGTGCGGAGCTGGTCTATGTCGACCTTTACTTTAGCGGGGTCCTGTGGAAGAGAATTGCGTTAAGTTAGCTGCACTGTTGATTGCAGAAGTTAAATACAGAAGATAATGTTTTTTTTTTTCAAACGGAGAATGGCTGTCTGATTCTGATGATGGGTGACTTATTGATCGCAAAAAAGTGTAAGATATGGCATTTTTCAGTACAGTTATTTAATTAACTTCTAACATGGTTGGAATGATCCACGTACAATGGTCCACCTAGGACTAAGTTCGGAAACCAGATTACAAAAAAACAAGACTAGGATCTGTACCATGACGCTTAAAGTATGATTGTTTCATTCTTATTTCCAGTGTGGGTAAGAGATGGCGCTAGACAACCTGTATAGCTCTGTCTCTTACCCACACTGGAATAAGAATGAAACAATCTTACTTTGAACGTCATGGTAACCCTGTAGCTTTTGATGTTTTAAGGGGATGCAACTCGACATACATTTTCACTGTTTTTCATACAAACGCTCTTACACGATTATGACGTTGTACGTTGACGATTACACATTTTTCATTAGATATTTTGGAAACACAGTGTCTTGTGGATATTACAAGGCTTCTATTGAAATCAATTTATTTTGTGTAAAACTAATCCAGTTCCTCTGAAAATTTGCTTGAACTTTGACACTTACTCAAAAATTTAAAAAGTCAAAAGTATAACAGTAAAAGCTTTGCAAAATCAAGATTCTAAATGACGAAAATTTTTTTCAAAAAATTTTTGGGATTTGATAAAAACACGTAGTTTATTGACGATAGGTGAGTGAAAAAGGACCCTCTTAAAGTGCCCGTGTAGGCCTTAGTGACACAATAATATCTTGAATTGAATGTGTTTATAGAATTTAAAGATGTACAGATTTTAGGCAAACGAATTAATTTAGTTTGATAAATAAATAGATAAATGTCTTTTTTTCTTTTCAAGCATGTCGACGATCTGCCGCTGTGAACAAATATATACTAGAATAATGCGAATGTTACTCACAGGCTCTGGAGAAGAGGGTTGTTCCTGCGTCTTCTTGTCCGGGAACAGCGTCTCCATGTCGTATATGACCGCCCAGGGGGAGTCGGGCGCGAAGCGGAGAGGCTCCTCGGGTGCTTGGCCTGTCTCGTACGCTGCAAAGGACATGAATCCAAGTTACAATCACATCAAGATACATATAAGCGTCTTCAAAAACAGCTGGTGTCCTTTGTTTTATTATTCTAGTGCCGCTTTGTTTGGGTCAAAAGTTGGTCAGAATATAAAAATTGAGGTGTTATAGAGGACGAAATCTAAATAAAAATTAATTCCTATTTCTCTTGGTCGCGTCATCATGCGTGAACGGCTAGATCATCATCATCTTCCTGCCCTTGTCCCGTGTTATTTGGGGTCGGCGCAACATGTTTTTTTCTTCCATTCTGCCCTGTCACTCGTCATGCTATCATTAACTTCTTTTTCTTTCATATCACTCTTCACACAATCCATCCATCTTTTCTTTGGTCTCCCTCTCCCTCTCCATCCATCCACATGTAAACTCATAACTCTTTTAGTAACATGCGCTTCATCCCTCCTCTTCACGATTCCCTTTTAATTTTTCAGTCACTGGCGCCACCTTCAAACTTCCCCTAATATACTTATTTCTCACTTTATCCATTCCCGTCACACCACACATCCATCTTGACATTCTCATCTCCGCTACGTGCAATCTTTTTTCATCCGTCTTTTTCACAGTCCAACATTCTGATCCATACAGTATGACAGGTCTTATCACGGACTTGTAGATTTTACCCTTCAACTTGAGGGGCATCCGTGGGTCACAAGTTGTTCCCGTGACCTGTCGCCATTTCATCCATCCTGCGTTCATCCTGCGTGCATCCTGCGTGAATGGCTAGATCAATTGCGCTAATTCCTTTTACGTTGTGTTTGTTATTGTCAGGAAGAGTAAAAGTTCTGCAGAAACATAGACAAAAATCTGGGCCAGTGCGAGTCAGACTCGCGCAGTGAGGGTTCCGTACAAACTTAACTATGTAAATAGTTCAATTCTCGAATGGAGTCTCGAAGTTTTTTCCGATAGTATATCAAGTGTTTTTTTTTTTTGGTGATGTAACAACAAATTTACTGGTTTTAGATTTATTCGTATATCTGTGCCGGTCTTATAGACGTTGCTTTATGCCGAATTTCAGGATTCTGGGCTTCCCCTATGATTTTTAATAAAGTAAAATAGCTTCTAGCGAATATTTTGCGAACAGGTTTTAATTATGTATTTTTTTAGTTTTTAACCAACTTCAAAAAGTTAAGTTCTATGTTCGGCTGTATGTAGTTTACTATAACATTTCTGCATTCTGAGTCAACGTTGAATTTGTCGAGGGCAACTAAAACAAATATAAATATATGCCTGTATATATGTATTTATACATATTTGTTTTAGTTGTGTCGTGGATCCAATGTCCATTTAGTAAAAAAAATGGTTATAATGAGAAATACTCACGTAAAGTATGATACAGTAGATGAGATTCCTCCTTAGTGAGCGTGGCAAAGGTGCCGTCGTGCGAGGGCGCGTACGAGCTGAAGGGGCCGTAGTTCAGGGGCTTCACGCCTTTGGCCACGTTGCGACGGTCCTCTCGCGGCGCTGCGGGCAAGCAGAACATTTGATGTTAAGTATGTCTTATGAGTAACACTTACTCCTAGAAATATTAATGTAGTTTGGTGGTTTTAGGACACCTGAAGGGTGCCAATGGGATCCTATTACTAAACCTCCGTAATCCGTCCATCCGTTTCATAAACTGTAAGAGGTGTTTTTATAGTATTTCTATTGCCGCTACAATAACAAATAATAAAATAATTGAAAAAATTAAAGGGGTTTCCTATACAAGAAATGTTATTTGGCGGCGTAGTTTTTTTATTCACAAATTAAATTGACCTTATAAATTACAGATTAAGAATTAAAAGTTATTTTTTGAAAGATGGTTTAGAGATTTAATAATAATTTGTACACACATGGTTTCACTCGCGTAGTTCGTCTCACAGGGACTGCATTTTTGGGATGAAAATGTTACGCTTGAGGAGAGTATAGCCTTCTAGTGAAAAAGCTTTCGTAATCAGTTCACGTCGTCCAGCAGTGGCGTAGCAAGGCGTGGGCGAAGTGGGCGCACGCCCACTGTACCCGAAGGGGCCTCGCACAAGTGAGCCCTCACTTGTGCGAGGCCCCTATTCAAGAACGAGGGTTTTTTTTTATAATTGATAGGCTCGCGTTTGACCACTATTTCACCTGATGGTAAGCGATTGTTACTACTGCGTATTGGATTTTCTAGCTGATAAATTTTAATTGTGTATCAATGTCTGTATATGTGATGATGAACTTACATCAATGTTTGAATGCCAAAATGGTAGAATGTACAACTAGTCTTTAATATTATTTTATCACCTTATTGTAAATACCTGCATTCTGAGCAAATAAATCAATATTCTATTCTATAATGATATACCTACCTTAGAAGTAAATCTCAATTTAGATTTGCTTATTATTTTTACGTTTATTTTATTCATACGGTACTTACTATGTAGAGTTCCACTGCCTTGTGTAAGCTTGCCGATGTACCGGCCAAGCGTGAGCGGCTTGTCTTCACCAGACCCCTCCACCGTGTTGGTGACCAGGCACAAAGTCGTCTTGCCTTCAGAGTCCATGCGCGGGAATGCTGAACAAAACATAAAAAATTATAACACCATTAGGAAGTTAAGCTGTCTACTTTTACTAATATAGATTTAAGAAATCAGTTGGGTAATACAGTACCCGTATAAATAAAAAATAAAATAAAAATGTTTATTTTATAGCTAGTAACATTGTACTAATCACGAAAGATTCAACAAGAAGATGAATTGGCAAAAAACATTCACACTGACTTATTTTGAAGAAAATCTACAAATAATCCGAAATAGTAAAATGAAGGTAAGAAGTATAGTGTAAGTGCCAACAATATACACCATTGAAGTAGTGCTATGGGAAGCTGTACGTCCTTCAGATACACATATGTATTTCAAGCCAACATATGAAGCACGAAAATTGACTACACTTGTTTATTTAACTCAACAAATATCTTAAAACTTACCTTTTTTAGCCAGGCGCCGCCTGTGCTGCTCCCTGGCGGCCTCCATTTGTATCTTGACGGAGTCCCCGGCGTGGGCCTCCAGGCCGCTGTCGGAGGCCGCCTCTGCCTCGGAGCCGCCCGACTTGATGGGGCTGCCGCGCTTCAGCACCTTGTGCTGCCACACACGGACAGGGAGACTGCAGTGCAAGCGCCGCGGACAACGACTAACTATGCTACGTTCCGAGTGAACAACCTTGGCGGGTTGGAAGACTATTTTTTGCCACAATACTGGACAAACCAAACGCCAAACCAAAACAGGTCGCAATAAAAGTAGAGTTAGAGTGTATTAATTGTATCGAAACAAAATGATTTGGCACAAATCGAAGGCATTCACAAAATTATTTCCTTTAAATTTTATCTTTACGCCATTATAATCTTGGCACGCAAGAAAAATCCGAAGTTTTTCTACTCACATTGGTCTCCATTCCCGCTCAACATTTACCACCCGCACGTGATTACATGCATTATGCACAAACGCAGGGCTGTAGTCAACTCGTCCTACCCACACAACACAGACGCGTCAACGACAGAAGCAAAAAAAAAATGTCGCTAACCTCTAAACACGACTACCCTATGCAACCACAGAGTAGATACGTACAGAAGGTCAAGTCCGTACAACGAGCGGAAACAGGCGCACGCACAGTTGAATGCAAATAGTCTGTCAAGAAACAGGTAAAACGAAAGGGCGCCTCTTGTATACATACATTCCTGTTCATTATTAATCTTTATAATGGTCATACTCGTGAGAAATCTCAGAGCGCATGAATCACAAAGACAAAGTCACACAAATCTGTGTTACTCAGATTGTCAATTTCTGAATGTTCAGAGACTGCAAAAGCTGTTATGCCCAAAACATTATTTTCGTGTGTTTCCTAACAGACTGTACGTACGGCGATCTTACAGCGATCGCTGTACAAAGCTCGTCTATATGTGCGTGCTTCTTCGTTCATAATACGGAATCGACCTTCTGTAACTATCTATTCTGTGATTAAACTATTAATGAGTCAAAGTGTCACCTTTCTGCCATACGTCCTAAGAGGCTGCGATGCAAAAAGTCATTTTATCAACATGTTTAGTTCAAACTTCAAAATAAATTAAAAAAAAGAAGGTTGTTTAATTTTTTATCTTTACTTATTTACTATGATGTCAGGTAGATCAATGTTTACTCTTTTGTTTTGTGTTTGTGATTCGAAAGGGAATTTAAGTGCGCGTCTTGACTTTGTCCATATACAACATTTAATTTAGTTACCTCGCAAAATAAAGTTGCAAGACAGGTTATAATTATTTGTTTCAAAGTTACTAAAGCTGAGAAGCGATGCAATGTTAATTTTAGATACTTGCTTGGTTTAACTCTTTAACTGCCTACGTCGGATTTATCCGACATACAATGCCTCCAAATAAAAATAGGGTCGATTGCCATTTTGTGAAGTCACGTCATACTGTCAAATCGCAAGAAATTTGACAAAATTGAAGAACTGGATTTTAATTAAAATATTTTCGTTCACAGTTCGTAAAAAAATCAAATTTAAAAACATTTCTGGTTTTGCTCACCATAATAATTCTTCGATTTGACAGTATGACGTGACGTCACAACATGGCAATCGATCCTATTATTATTTGGAACGCATTGTACACTCTCGCGTTTATTCCGTCATGATCGCACATCCACGACCAAATACTCCATCTCGTCAGCTCTTCTGTCACCTATGGGGATTGAAGAGCTAAACGAGATTGAGTACCCAGTCGCACTCACGACCCTGGCGAATAGGACGAAAACACTCGTCTAACCGATCTTACGCGGGCGGCTAAAAGGTACACAACATCACATAAACAACCCATAATTTATAGATCACGAGCTGTGTTATTGTTAGCCATATAATAATGAAATATCATTTTTACACTTAAAAAATCTACATCTTTCTCGTTTACGCAACTTTGCTTTGCGAGGGTCTCCATAACAAAAACAAGGTAGACTCACCACATCCATCTTGCCGATGTCGAAGCCGAGCTCCTTGATGGGTATCTCGTACATGAAGGTGAGCAGGTTGCCCAGCGGGCGCAGCTTCTGCGGAGTCAGCTGCTTGAGGCCGGCGTGGAGGAGGCGGCGGGCGGCCTTGTGGTACACTGTTCCTGCCTTATTGTACTTCATGGCGTTGTTACACATTAGTTTGAAGTCGCTCTGTAAAAGATAATACAGATTGAAACAGGGCTAGATAAGACGCCTAGCCTATTCCCAAGTTTTATGTTGGCTTCGAGTCTAATTGATTAATACCAGTAATTCACATGGATGGACTATCTCATATTTTCATTACACACTTAACCCCCGGTTTCTGAATTGAGAACTTGACCTTACCAAACTTTAGTATTGAAGTAGAAGATCTTAAACTACAAATACCCAATTCAGGAACCGTAACTTAGGTATTATTGTATTTATTTATTTATTTATTTATTTATTTATTTATTGGCCTATCAACAATTGTTACACATTGCATTCAAAACGTACTTGCCCTTATACAAACCAAGTGTACAATATATTATATTACGATAGACACAGCATGCATAAACAATATTAAAACAGAAAGATTTTACAAATAATATTAGTACAGATACAACACTTACGAGTTACGTTGTTATAAATGTTGGCTAGTAGTAAGTCGTTTTAGGTGGACTTGGCGCTTGAATTTATGGAAAGATGTGCCAAAAATATCCAAACTTACATCGCAATTATTAAGAAGCCTACAAAGTCTTGGGATTGGGGAGTTAGACCCTGAAATAGTTTTTCGGAATGGGGGACGTAGTAATTTGATAGGATGGCGCGGATAATTGTGAGGTAGGTTAAAATTAAATTTACATGATTGATGATGTATGAGATGACAATTATGATTGTGATAATTTTAAAGTCTGTTCAGATTTTCGCTGAGACATTTACGTCTATCACGACTATTCGTGATAAAAGTAAATATCTCAATTATCATCAGACAGCCAATTGTAGTTTGTGCCATTATTATCCTTTGGACTTGGCATTCTGAATCTCCTAATCTAATCCTCGCTAATCTATTCCCTTATCCAGCACCCCTTGTAATCAATATAAGGGGATAACTTACTTAACATATTGATATAAATCAATGACATCATTGACTGATATCAACATGTTAAATAAATTTTTTATATGTTAAATAAGTCCGACACTGCTTTGCAAGATGTTTGAACATTTAACTCTGAACAGGTCAACTGTAGAAGAATTCAAAAATACTCACAATAAAACAGTTAAGTGACTTGTACTCATTATCGTCAATCTTCTGTTTCATCGTAGAGAAGTCCATGGGCCTCCGGATGATGTCTGAATAGCCCGGTGCAAAGTTGTCGTTGACAGGCCATGCGAAGAACTGATTGGGGTCCCGCTTTTCTAGGTTCCGGAGTAGCTGTTCCAGGAGTCGCGATAGCGGACGACGCTTCTGGCTTGCCTGTTAAGTAGGATAGTTATGGAATTGTATTTTATGAAATTCTTCTTCTTTTATCAAATTTTTTCACTGCTATAATAATAGAACATAAACAGCCTTTTTAATGTTCCCACTGCTGGGACCCAGGCCTCCTCTCTCGTAGAGAGATTGGGCCTTAATCCACCACGCAGGTCCAGTGTGGGCTGGTGAATGTTACATATCTTCGAATTTTTGGTTCTAGGACATGCCGGTTTCCTCACGATGTTTTCCTTCATCATTTAGAACAGTGGTGATGAAATAAATTACACAAAGTAATGTTCCTGGCTGGGTTTGAACCAATGACCTACAACTCGTAAGTCGGGGCCGTTACCACTCGGCCACCATTGCTCTTCTTCACTGCTATGTCCAACTGAAACTGTTGGAAACTTTGAAATTAAGCACACATGTCCTAATATGATGAAGGGGAGCAATAAATAAATAGGAAATAAAAGCATGTATAGACATGAAGTCCACAAAGGATTAACTTTTGTGCTCCTAAATATGGATCTATGTTGATACCTAACAAACTTGATTTGATGTTTGAATATACTTTTTTTTTGCATCAAAAGTGTACAGAAATAATCTGTCTCAGGCGGCCATTACTGAATGAACTTTGCACAAGAATGATAAGAAAATACAGTTCCATTCTGTTAACTGTAAACTCCATTAGATAGATAGCTTGTATGTAAATTCATAATATTTGCCCAATGGAAAATCATATACCACACAACAATGAAATCGGTGCAATAACACTATCCATATTTTATAAGAAAGGGGATGTGCCTCCTCTTTCACTGCACCAGTTCAGACTTTGTTAAACTGGGGTTTTGAAACTTGAATTATCAACTTACTCAAACTACACAATAAAAATACTATAGAACAACCTAGCAGTAATTTCTTATATGAACAAGTGACAGCATTCAATTAACTAACATTTTTATCTATATTTATAAAAGGAGAAAATGACTGACTCACATATCAACATACAGCCGAAACTACAGGGACTAGGAGCATGAAATTTTCCACAAAGTTTCCTTTTATGACATAGATGAGCACTAAGAGTGGATTTTCCAGAATTCACCCCCTCAGGGGATAAAAGGGGGTCGTAATATTATATGGAGAAACCGACGGTCAAACGGGTGAAGCCATTGGCAGAAGTTAGTAAATTCATATACAGTTCTGATTAAATTGCAAGTGCCTCTACAAAAGAGTAACTACCACTAGGCCATTAACCTTTTGAGTACCATAATTAGAGACACAATAGAAAGACAATGACCAAGTGAACACCGATGTTCACTCTGGGTTTAATTAATTAAATATTGGAGAAAGGCTTCCTAGGAAGAGGGAATGACTATATAAGAGGTAATTTTAAATATTGTTGGTATTATAATCAATTATGTGCATAAAACTGTGAATTATTCAACAGTTACCTTTAGCACACAAGTGCGAGGTTCCCTGTGAGAAGCAGGCGAGTTGGGTCCTGGGCCCGGACTGAGCCGCCGAATGAGCTTCTTGGCCAGGCCCTCATCATCTGTATCATCATCATCTGACATTTTAATCTGGAACAATCCGTTTCAAACAAATTGAGAGACTGAAGTGGAGATGAGAAAGATATGTGCTTATAGTAAAATGTTCACTGGAAGAGGAAAGTATTGTGTGTTGGTTGACTAGCTGAGTGTTTGTGAATGATGTCACAGAAAGATGAGCCCTCTTAGCAAATATTGATTTATGATGTCATTTGTTTTGGAACTGCGCCTAATTGAAGCCATATTAAAGTTTTCTTACCTATTATTGAAACAAGTACATAACACGACTAGTATATATGGTAAAAATGGGTAATAGTGTTGCCGAATTTCTACGTTAGTGAAAATGTTGGCACTGTGTAAAATAACCTAGCTTGCGTACTATAATTTTTCTTTTTTAGAATTCATATTGGAAAATTCGACGCTTGCTAACTTGAATGTATCCGAGACTAATTTGAAATAACACCTATCGATGTCTACCTTTATGATTAGTGCAGTGAAAGACAAGTGCAACAAAATGGTCACAACGAAAACGGGAATATCGATCCTTACCATGTCAATTTCGCGGCGTCTCCGCTTCCGTTTATTACTAGGTTTCTCGTCGATATCCTTGTGATCTTCCTTGTCTGAATGTTCCACATCACTTGCTTCCAATTCTTCTTCTGTAAAACATAGAATGTGTTAGCGTTAGCAAATATCTACAAACGTAACGAGTAACACGACAGTTTTTTCGAGTTTTTACTCACTGCAACTCAATTTTTCTATGTCGTCCATGTTCAGTAGACTGTTGCAAACAATTGATGCGATTTACTACTGCTTTTTAACTTATAACTATTGTTTTAACTAACTTAAAACAAGATTTCTCATTTATTACAAATCTAAACAACCATTAGTCCACCAAGCCAAGTGACAGATGCATTCCAATTTATAAATAATAGTTCTCTTTTGCATCAGAGCGAAATAGATATTCAAACTATTTGATAAGCAAGATAAGGATGGCACGCAAATAGGAATGGAACGCGCTATTACCGTGTTCTCAATTACTAAATGATCGTTTTTGTTTTCGTTGGGTCTGGGTCATTGCTCTTTTATATCATTGGTGTGAAATGTAACTGAAACCAATGATAGTAAAGTATTCCATAATGGTGAAGTTAGTAATGTCCGTAAAACAAGGTTCATACACACCCTACGGTAAAATTACCTGCGAAATAATAAAGAGATTTTTCCCCATTTCCGATTTAAGCTTGAGCTGTTGAGTTGTATATATAATAAATTGAGCTGTTGTTAAGAGTATAGCAAATTCAGTTATCCTATTTTGTCACTTAAAATCGTCAATCAACAAGAAAGAGATCGAAAGTGCGATCGCACATTTTAACAGGTTTTCAGCCGAAAGTAAGAACTTCCTGATACTTTTCCGAAACGATTCCCTTTTCAGTCACTGGCGCCACTTTCAACTTCCTCTAATGTAGGTACCTACTCATTTCTCACTTTATCTTTTCTCGTCACAGCTCACTCCACACATCCTTCTCTACTTTCTTATCTCCGCTACATAAAATCTTTTTCACAGCCCAACATTCTTCATTCTGATCCATACAGCATCATCATCATCATCTTCCTGCCTTTGTCCCACGACTTATTATGGACTTGTAGATTTTACCATTTAACTTAAAGAACAAGTTGTTCCAGCAACCTGTTCATCCATCCTAAATTGATTTGGTGCGTTACGTCTCGGTCTACCTTGCCATTTTCTTGAACGACCCAAGGTATCAGAAATCAGCGCTGCCCCCCTAGCCAAGTTACAACCGTTTCGTTTCGATTCTCTTTTCGCTGATCGCCGAGGTGATCTCGAGAGTTGGCCATGCCTCCTATTCCTTTGTTCTGACCACGTGACTGAGCGTTGAGATGACGGCAGAACTAAGGAATCGGAGGCGTGGCCGACTCGAGGCGATCAACGAAAAAAGAATCGAAGCGAAACGGTTGTAACTTAGCTAGGGGGGCAGATCGGTAAGGGCAATCCGGCGAGAACGACACAAGAATAAAGAGGCCGCTGAAATCGTAGGACAAGTATTCGATTTTGGTTTTGCTTAATTTTCAGCCAACACTCTCCAGACTTTGCCTGCAATCTGCTCTGGACCTTTAGGTCACTCTCGATAACCAGCATACACCAGGGAGCCTCTTCCTAGATGTCCGACTTCAGAGCGTCTATTATCATCAGGAAGAGGTAAGGGATAAGGGCCGATGTTAACCGACAGCCACATGGAAGCAGCCTGTGGTGTCTACTCCAAACCGGACTTGGGTACTGCATCGACTGTACATCGCTCGGGGCAACTGTACATATACCTCTCAGGCACACGTTTGTGTAAAACTTCACGAGGCACCCGATTTTTGTGGTCAATGAATACCATATAATATGTGCAATAGTTTATGTGTAAGTCATGAATATTTAGGACCACTAAGCTGTATGTACTAAATCAAAAACTATAAAAACATGTTTACTTCCCATACTTACAGCGAGCATAATGTAGATAAGCGTGTCAGACATGGCCCCTGGCAAAATTAAATATAAAACAAAAACAAATGAAAATCAACGAGAACGGAAGAAAATCGAAGCTATATGCACCGCAGACCGAAATAAGGAATATTATTCTTTCGTGCCGATCTAACTCCTGATCAATGAGTAAACCTGGATAACTCTGTCGTTGTCCTCGTCTATGTTGTGGCATGTGCAAGTGGTTCTGATATTACTGCTGAGCAAGAAAGAAGGTGACGTATATCTTGTAAAGGGACACTGGCACTGTATTGGCAACGGGTCAAATAATTTATAAATCATTAAATCATATATTAATTTGCAAACATGGGTAAAAATATACATTGATGTTTTGTTTTTAAATGAATTAAAGTTCTCCATTTGAACCATCAAATAGGTATGCAAAATAATGACCATGTTGTTTCTGTATCGGTCAACCTGAGCCCGCAATCGGTCCAGAGATTTTTAGATAGGCCACTGCAGTAGAATAGAATCGTTTAGAATAGAATTACGCTAAGTACGAGTCATTAATCAACAATCATCACCATCAACATCTGCCACCTCCCTGTTCTACCGGAGAGATGAAGCTCGGAAGAGTGGGATATCTGTTTCTCTATAGTTTGCGTCTTTGGTCTGAAGTGTTGTTTTTCGAGGAGGTCGAGGAAAATTTTACGACTTTTACACGAAGCGTGCAGATAAGGGTTGGTAACCGGAGGGGGTGAGTGACGGTTGTCGCGTTTCTGTTTTCACGGTGAACGCTTGGTGGAGCTATACGTATAAAGATGTAATAAAACCAGAAAATCTATCTGTGTTTTGATCAGTCCAATGCTTTTCAATTAACTTCAAGTTATTTCTCAATTCTGTTACGCATTAGAGGTAGGTAGGTACCTACTTTAAATTTGATGGCGTCGTTGTCACCTCTGTCTATTATAAACTTAATTTAATATCTAATTAGTATTATCTTTCTCAGAACGACATTTTTTATCAGTTGCGTTACGATTAGTGAGAATTTGGGCGATTCCATTGTGTTGCGCTATTGAAGCTTGCAGCGCTCCAGGCCTCGGCATTGTCACGCTAACTAATTCGCGTAAAAAGCGATATTTTGTGATGAATTCTCACTATTATTAGAGGGAAAGTGTACTGCTTTAGATTGTTAGATGATGTCATGTAAGCATGCTAGAGTTTCGAGGAAACAAGAGCTTGTTAATTATTAATGAGACATGTAATTATTGATGGGTTCTGCATAATTATGGATATTCTACACCAAGTTGGTACCTAATAAGACTTTAGAGTATAGTTAAACAGTTAAGAAGAGCCTAGCTAATGAAGGAGGTCTAAGTATGTACCTATATTTCCTTCAATAGGCCTATCTATACCTACGTATGTCTGTCAATTTAACTGCCTCGTTGGTCTTATGGTCGCAAGCGCGACTGCTGAGTGCTATTGGGTTTTTCAATTAAGAATTACTCTGTAGCTGCTCGAAATTTGGAAGTCTGTGGTACATATGATACCCTCGTGCCTCGGAAAGCACGTTCAATGCTTTCCAAATAAGAATAAGATCGATTGCCATATTGTGACGTCACGTCAAAATGTCAAATCGCAAGAAATTGGGCTTTGAATAACTCAGAGATAAGCAAGAAGAAGAACTGGATTCTGATTAAACTTTTTTCGTTCACAGTTCGTAAATAAATTAAATTTAAAAAAATTCTTGATTGCTCACCATACAGTTCTTCAATTTGACAGCATGACGTGACGTCACAATATGGCAATAGATCCTATTCTTATTTGGAACGCATTGTAAAGTCGTTGGTTCTGCGCCTGAACTCTCTCCGGTCGTGTCGGATTACGTCCCATCGGACTATGAGAGTGATGGAACAGATTTATAGTGCACCTGTGTTTGCGGACATTCTTGTGCACTATAATATCTCCTGCATGTATTGGGTCGGGAGGATTATATATCTATCAAGTACATAGGTATAGACTCTACACCAACTTGATCAGACGTTAGACAAATTCAACAACGCGCAATTGATAGGATAAAACAGTCCGATGACCAGATAGATACCTACCCATCTGGTCAGTAAGAGGATATTCTCTTTTAAATAGATGTTGCGGAACTGTTCACCCTGGTCCCTCTGGTTCACCATGTGTTGTTTGTTACCTATAAAGGTATACATAGGTAGGTAGGTACCACATAACACAAAATACACAACGCAGCCAGCAGAAACTAGAGACGTGCTCTGACCACCAGTTCCAGTTGTCAGAAATCTCAAATTCTATTAGTAAATGGTGACACAATTGATATAACTTTTGAGAATGCACTTGCTAGCAGATTGACGAATTTTTTACGTGCTCTGAGGTAGGCACTAGGCACTCAAGAAACGGAATTAGCCACTTTGGGTACGCAATAATGGCTATGCATACAGCATGTAAGTACTTGTTTCTGCCTAGATGCCTCAAGATGTTTGCGTAGATTTTGAGGACGGTAAAATAACTACCTAATGTCCTCGAAATCCGGTACCTCTTGATGACTTCACATTATATAATAATTTAATTGACAGATATTATGAACCTAAGTCTTATGTCGACGACCTGGTCGCGGGATTGCGGTGGATGCGAGACGCACAGGATCGGTCGTTGTGGCGACACTTGGGGGAGGCCTATGTCCAACAGTGGACGGCTTTCGGCTAAAATGATGATGATAATAAGAAGAAGGTGTTTTTGTTAGGCAGAAGTGTGATTGTAAATGGCTACAAGAGGAGAGGAAGACCTGGCTGGCCCGACCCTTTTTTTCAAGAACGTATAGAGTTAAAGTTAATATCATATAATCAGGTCTGCTTCTCCTTGAAGCAGTGACAAAATCAAATTTCTAAGTCAACACCATCTAAAGGTGTACCAACCGTTTATACTCGGTGTAGGCGTTTTATTTTATTTATCTAACCTCCTTTAGAGGTACCTATGAGGGACAGGGTGTAAAGTCCCACATATCTCCTTTGAAAAGTGAGGATGCAACCCGATATTAGATTTCGGGTAGTTGTATGTGTTCTAGTGGCATGGAGAACTCATACCGCGACCGTTGTGCGAAAGTGAACCCCGGGGCCCTGGAACGAAGGCAAAGAAGGATCAGGGGTGAGTTTTAGTCAGTAAAATTCTGACACTTCCTCCCGGACCGCCCAAGGGCGGGAAATGACATAAGATTTTTTTCCACAACTATTACACAACGCCGTCTAGTTCCAAGCTAAGCAGAGCTTATGTTATGCGTACTAGACAACTGATAATCATACTTATATATTTCTAAATACATACATATTATGGATAAATTACACCCAGACACATAACAAATGATCGTGTTCATCACACAAACATTTGTCCTGAGTGGGAATCGAACCCACGACCTCCGGCATAGCAGTCAGGGCCAATAACCGCTAGACCAACAGGCCAATCAAAGATGTATATAACCAACTTAAAAAAAAAAACCGAAATGCAGGAATTTTGAACTTTAGTTCTTGTGATGTCATAAATGTCGCTACATTCCTTATCTTCGTTACTCGATCGATTATCGTAAACATATGAATTACTACTGTTTTAAGACCAGCAGATTATGTTATTCGAACTATATTAGCACTCTCATTTCTCATGAGTCGAACGTGAAACCCAATAATTTCTCAGTAAGCCGATAATGGCCTGACATTCTCGCTCATGTCATAAATACCTCGGTTGATGAAGTAGTGATCAAATCACAGCATTGTGTCAACTTGCAGCTTAACACTGATATGCGTCGGGTTTCGATACCGATTGTAATAGCTCGCCAGCCGGTGTCATCTGTTATGGGAATTTCATTGTTTGCGAAAGTTAATCGATATCGAAAATGTTCAATTTCAAAAGCAACTACTTATTGTGACACAGATACAAAAACGAAATTAACCGATACTGACCTTTGATCTCTGCCTGATCAATTTCTTAGCCCAGCAAATCATAGGGGCCCAGCAGGGTCGAAGCCTACTGGGGTCATGGGTTAAGCGAAAGTGAACCCCGGGGACCAGGAACAAAGGCAAAGAAGGTATAGGAGTGGGTTTTAGTCAGTAAAAGTCTGACACGCGCTCCACCCAAGTGCGAGAGAAGTAATTGGATGATTTCCCACCATAAAAAAACCTATATTCCAATTTATTCAGGATCATGATAAAAAATCGGCCAACTTTAGTAGAGGACTGGCCTGACCAGCCACGTTTCCGTATGTCAATGAAATCATGGGCTAAATCGACCACAATGTGGGTTCTGGAAATTGTTTGACGATATCACGGTAGTGCCATGTGCAAGGGCGGATTAAGGATTTTTTCTAGGATGTCCAACGTCCATTTTTGCCTTTCTGTTATTTTATTCATATATTTTAACAATTCTGATAATTTGATTTGCTTCTAAGTAAGTAAGTAGTAGTGTCTGTGATGCAATCTCCTCAGTATACAAAATTACCGTTCCCCCCTCCTCTTAAATCCACCCTTGGCCTTGTGAAAATGTCGGCACGATCTCGACAACCTCAGACAGGACTACAGTTACCCGAAACCGGCAGGATTGAAAATAAGATAGCGATAGATTTACCCTGCATGGGAAAAGCGCGGGTTACTAATAAATAGTTCAGGATGCAGTATGGCTTCTTCTTCCATAAGTAATATACATACTTAAATTCAACGATGATTACTTTGTACGGAATGTCCGCTTTATGGGTTGAAGAGAGTTGTTCGTTTATATGGGCAGAAGCAATATAAAAAATAAGACTCATTTTCTTCTTCTTGTCTTTCACAGTTTTTTCATAGTTTATTTGGTCTTCCTCTCCTCCATTTTCCTTCACCCTCTATTATGGCCAACAAAAATTAAAAAACTTTCCTGTAGCACCTTTGCGTTACTCCTCTGTATCGCTAGCCTTTCCCAACTTTCCTATTTTATTTTGTAAGGGCCTGCGCACACTTGAGACAAGACTGTCTTAGATAGACTTGTTTATGACGTTGCAGACTTGTCTACGATGTCGCAGACTTGTCTACGAAACCGCAGACTTGACTGCGACAAGACTGTTTTTAGACGTCCAGTGTTCCCAACAGTTACACTAACTAACTAGAGTCAACTTTTAAAACCATCAGAAAACCACTAACAAAAACTTATCCCACACACACAAAATCGCAAAATTTCACACCAAAAAAAATGTGTGTTTTACGAAATTAAATAAGTGGACATATAGGTTATTAGTTTCCTTTAATAATAAGTGATAATAATTAACAATCAGATGATCAAAATAGCATTTGTGGGTAAATTATCATTAGTAGGTAATTATAATTATATTATAGTAAGCAACATACAAATTATTCAATAACAGCTATGTATTAATTTGTCTTCAGACGAATCATTTTTGTGTGCACAATCATCGTCGGTATCAGATTGATTATGAATTCTATGGTGCTGATTTACACCCGAGTAATCGCATTTTTAGTAAGAAATTGAATTTTACTAAAGCACTAGAAAAATCCACTAGCCACTAAAACCAATATTTTGCAACTAAAAGGGGGGTTAAAACCACCAGTTTTAGTGGAAAATCCACTAAGTTGGCTACACTGGCCGTACGCCGCTAGACTGTTTTGTCTTAATGGTGTGCGCCATGCCGTAGACAAAACAATCTTGTAGCAGACAAGTCTGCGACGTCGTAAACAAGTCTGTCTAAGACAGTCTTGTCTCAAGTGTGCGCAGGCCCTTATACACCGTGTCTTTGACATCGACGCACTAACGAATACCATGGATCCAGTACATGTGTAGTGGAATTTTTCGTCGGATTTGTCCTAATTATTAAAAAATAAATTTGTACTTTTTTAAATTTAAACTGTAAAATCGTTATTCTAACCAACACAGATGATATTTTAGAAAATAATTTTTTTTTTTGTTTAAAATTTATTTAGGTAATTAAAAAGTTATTTTTACTTTTAAAAGTAGAAGTTTAAGAATAACGATTTCAAACGCTAAATTAAAAAACGTAAATTATAAAAAAATAAATAAGAGAAAGCTGACGAAAAATTCCACCACTCACCACCACCACGGTCCAGAATCATGTACCTACTGGATCCATGGTATTCGTTCATGCATCGATGTCAAATACACCCAGTATTTATAAGTAAATATGCCAAAATCTAACGATCTATAACAATCTATTCTTTAGTTTTCAGTGTATCTACCTACATACCGTACCTACTTAGGTACCTAGAAACATCCAATACGGCCGAGCTCTCTCGTGAAAAAAAAAACAAGTACTATCAATAACAGTATCTAATACCCATTGCATGTAACTTCAACGAACAAATCTAACACTACACAGTTTAATTTATAAGAATCGTGCGCGTTGTATTCGCAGCGATGCAGCGCGGCGCGGGCGCAGGTGCGCGCCAGCGATGATCGATACAGCGCCGCTATCGCTTTCGGCGGGAGCGCCCGCGACCGACAATTAATTTAGAAGCACCATTTGTTCGCTGATAACGCTGGTAATGCTGTATGTTGTTTGTTAGATAGAGGTGAGTTTATAATGGAGTCTGTTCTTTTAATTGTTCATAACAAGTATTGAATCAAATTATTTGAATCTTCAATGAATACTCGTACATTCAGGGCGTACATACGTGTGAGATGCGATCAACTAATACAGCGTAGCATAACGTACATACACACCATCTAACATAAGTTGCGCGAATCCACTTCCACAGATTCCGGGGTGGTATTTTACGAGGTTCCACGCAATAACGTTGGTATGTATTTTATATAGTTATCTTTATTTCAGGTGTTAGTATAATCGATGATAAACTTTGACAATATTGTTATTTAGGACGGAGAGCAATTAAAGGCAGTGTGCATCTAATTATTGGATTTATTACTAGAAGCATTACACTTTCTTGTATCATTTATATAATTATTCAATCTGCCTAGCGGCCTGACAGTCATTCATCTGATTAAAAAAAAAAAAAACAACTATTCGTTTGAACAGTTGTTTACCTATTCTATATTTGCATAATCATTAAAAGGAGCAATAGGTCCAACTTACGGAGACACGAGGTGAGTCTTCAGTCTTGCTACCAACAATTCTTAGAAGAATGCTATCGCTGCCCCGCATCCGACGCAATACTGCCAATCTTTTTAGTATGATCGCAAAGAAGTCATTCATCATCTTTATTTTTAAATGTTATCTACCAACCATAATTGAGCTTACGAGGTAGAATATGATTCGTAACTCCTCTCAGAACCTGTTCCCCAGACGTTAGGAACGTAAAAGGCTGATCATGGGTCATTACCTAAATCACGAATTACTGTGTAGTTTATAGATCTAATATTCTGAAATCAATGAAAATAACGCCATTCCCATTTCAGATTCCAACAGCAACCTACCCTAAAGCCTTCCACGCTAGGACCGTGGTCCCAGACCACAAATGGCAACTGACGGGGTTTTAGTCACTAAAAGTCAGTATAGATGTTTTCTCACTCCCAAACAAAGACCCGAAACGCTCCAGCGTAAACAGAACCTAACCAAAAATTCAGTTTGTTCTGTTGCCATTGCATCCTTCCGTGTGATCACCTAATTAAACGGGCGCAGCTGGCCGCCTAATGGAAAATCGCGGCAAATAAATCTCTGGTCGCGTCGAGTTCCTCCCACCAAGCACCGATACAAGACCGCGTGTTTCGACGCGCACTCATTACTGCAGATAACTCAAATTCATTGTTTCACTTCATGAAGGATTTTCACTGCTTGTCTGATCGTTGAAGGTTTGTGTGTTCCTGTGTTTTCTGGTGTAGTGATTCAGTTGGTATGTCGATGTCTAAGTACCGTTTGGACCATGAGCAGAGGTTAACTGAAGCATCTAGCCTCTTTATGAAGAAATATGGTGGTTAGCAGTGCCCACATCTTCCTTGGGATTGCATAAACTGCAGCTCGGAAAATGATGTAGCCTAGACGGTTAATTCTTCTATCCGGTTGAAGATGACAGGTAGTGATGTATCAAGGTTACCTTTCGTATACAGTAATTAAAGAAACAATTAAAAAGTCATTGGGTGTGGCGTAGATGTGCGTTCCGGCATCTAACGGATTATAACACAACGGAACAAAGCATAATCTTGATATCTGGAAAATCTGAAACCCCAATTTTTTGAATTCATATTTCTACCTAATGTCGATAAGCCAATTAAGATATGAAACTGATACAATGCCACTGTCAGTTTGCTGGTTCTATGTCGCGACATATATAATTGTCGAAAGGTGCATCACAGTATCTATACATAATTTTAAACGCACCACTCATAAAGCAATCTAATTTATTTTACCATAAACCCTTGTTTACTCGACGAGCAAAACAGAAAAAAATATCTCAACTATCTAAAAAATTCGATTGGGGTCCATGGTGCCAATTAGCACTGCCGATGAAATGTGTGATGGTGTGATGAACAATGAGCATGTGCGACACTCCCGCGCAGATCGTCGATAAAGGCGCGCGGCGTAACTTAGTGCGCACGCTGCGCCGGCGCACACACGGAATTTCACCTTTCATTAACGCCTGCGTATTCGACCACACGCCATTCAATTTGCACCCCCAACAGAAAAAAGTGTCCATAGAGTCGCAATTCGGACTCATTCATCGAAAGTGTTAAATTCTGACTAAGAAATTCTCAAACGAAAACATAAAACATCTTAAGCTTTGAATAGGATTATAAATCTTCAGATTTCGTAATAATTGGATTAAAAATAACACCTCCGAAGAGATGAGATCATCCGTTTTGATCTCGTGCTAATTGACGGTTTTGTAAGTCTTTACCTAAAACACTAATGACATAATACTCGTAGCTATGTTCTACAAAAATATCTGGATTGTGAAAGCCGCGGTGTGAGAACTTGAGACTGTGACATAGAAACGGCAAGACCGGTTGACTGCAATGATATAATAATCTAAATACCTTTCATTAGCAAGTTGAGCCGATACAATTATAAATTGTAATGTCGTAAGCAAGTTTAGTCGGGTAGGAGGCTAATAGGCCTTTTTATTGTAATTTTATGAGTTTTGACGATTTCATCAGCATCACTGACAGCATTTTTTTTTTGACCCAGTGCTGAGTATAGACCGCCTCCTTTTAGTGTCGCACTTTTTAAGTTTATGCGAGTGCTGCAAGTCTCATTCAGATTCTACCAACGGTTCTTATTGGTCTTTACCCTATCTGCCTTTTGCTCTGTCAACAGCTTCTTTTATCGTTTCTCGGCAACCAATTTCTCCACGCCTTACCAGTGTTCAGATTTTGTGAGTTTCATCCTCGTTCTACTAATGGTCTTTATTGGTCTTTTTGCAAACTGTATACAGTGGGCCCCCGGTAGTCCGACAAACATTTTGCAGGGCGGTGTCGAACTATCGAATTTGTCGGATTATAGAGTACTGCCTAAGTCCTATAGTCCGATTTTTTTTACAAAAGAGTACCTTGTAATCCGACAAATTACAGATCCAATGACAAGATTATTTTATATTATATATATATATATATATATATATATATATATATTATGTATGGCAAATTTAGTAAACTAATAGAGATAGATTTTCGTTTTATTATAAAACTAGCGGTCCCGGCAGACGTTGTTCTGCCCAAAAGCGAGATTTAGTAAAAAAAAAAAATTACCCTACTCTACCCTACTCTACCCTACTCTACCCTACTCTACCCTACTCTACCCTACTCTACCCTACTCTACCCTACTCTACCCTAATCTACCCTACTCTACCCTACTCTACCCTACTCTACCCTACTCTACCCTACTCTACCCTACTCTACCCTACTCTACCCTAAAAAAAAAAAGTTTAAAAAAAAGTACCCTATGTCCGTCTCCTGGTTCTAAGCTACCTCCCCACCAATTTTCAGCCAAATCGGTTCAGCCGTTCTTGAGTTATAAGTGGTGTAACTAACACGACTTTCTTTTATATATATAGATTAAAGTCACTAATGCTATAGAATTTACAAAAAATATGCAATAACTTTACATTGGAAAATAATTATGTACAAAAAAATGTACTTACATATTATCAAAAAAATATTCAATAATGAATAATAGACCATTTCGGATTACAGGGGGTGCCGGATTAGACAGGGGCCGGATTACCGGGGGTCCACTGTATTGGTTTGAGAACAGTTTCTGCTACCGTCTGTTGTCGTTGTCGACCACTCAGAAAGGGCGATTCTCCAGATCGTTCCCATTTTAGAATTGATATACCTGTTGGTTGAATCTTAAACACTGACGATGTAAGGGCCTATTTTGTAATAGTCTTGATACAAAAGGAAAGTTGTCAAAATGTTACGCTTATTGTATTGTAACGTGAGGTCGCAGTTATTGGCAAACGCCTTCGTGTTCAGAATTAACCAATGCATTGTATTGTAATACTTGTAATGGGCTTTACGTTTTACCATTATGGAGTAAGTGTATTCCCAAACGAAACTTATCTACACTGATTTGATTACTATCACGGTAATTAAAGAATTAGGCAAAGACAAAAGCAGTTGTTAAAGCCATGCCTTGATGAAATGGATGAACTATGCTGGCTAGAGATGTAAGGTGAAGAAACTCTGCATCTTCATCTGGCAGACTTCTGTGTTTTTCTATGTTGAGAGGTTTGACAGGAACCGATTGGTCAACATCTTCATGACTACAAACTAGTTCAATTTGATGCTCATCTATTTAAGTTGTCACGAAAGTTTCCACTGTTGGGACTCAGGACTCATCTATAGATGAGGAAAAGACCGTAATCCATTACGCGGGCTTATAAATGTGGGTTGGTGGAGGTCACATGTTTACGATTTTCTTTGTTCTAAGACATGGTCAGTTTCTTTGGTATTTTCCTTCACCGTTTTGAAAGCAGTGGTGATGAAATAAATTATATTAAGTAAAGGACCATCAAGTCGCAGCCGTTACCAATATACCATCAGTGCTCCCTTTTCTAATATTATATTTAAGTAAATTATATAAAAATCTGATTTGAGGGTCTCAATGTAGTTGTCTATCCTATAGCTCCTAGCGCATCAAACCCGTCGTGGCTAGCAGGAGTGCAGCATCGGCCATGCACACATACCAGCGGCGACGCGCTGCATTCCCCACATTCCTAACTCCTTTAACTATATAATTCGGCCGTTTACGCCAGCCTGATAATCTGGCCCTTTGTTCCGAAGCCTTCATAAACATAATTGTGGAGGCAAGCCGAGTTATGGATGTAGGGAAAAATTCTACTGTTCTAACTTGCAGGAATTTCTACATTTTGTGAGATATACCAACTATACCAAGGTTATTTATTGAGTAGTTATATTGGATGGTTTTTAAGGAAATTGGCGCATGTGTTCCGCTTGTTGACTTAAGAAATTGTATTGTAGTATGTGGGATTTGTTATATAGTCTATAGATGTCTGTGTTGATTGAGAGAATAGACAAAAGTTAAAGATAAAACAACAATTTCGAATTGAAGCTTTTCATGTTGGGGTTTTCTTCTTCTTCTCGAATCAATGGTTTTCTTTCCCCTCAAAGTTTTTGTCACGTTTATCTCGAACTCTGGAGGACCGAGTGCATATATGTAGGGACATTTTGGGCACTCTAATAAGTGGGCCCTCGTCTGACTTTTTCCCAAATCCTACTTTAGCCTGAAAACCTGTCAAAATTTGGCTTTCAAATAGGGTTTGAGACATATACTTAACTCAAAATATTCAATTCAGAAACCCACCCAAAGTCGATTGCATTTTTAGTTAGTTTCTCATCATTAATTGTGTTTATAAAAATATCGGACATAAATAGTAGTGGTGGACGAGTGGTAACGGCTCCGACTTACGAGTTGTAGATCGCGGGTTCAAACCCAGCCAGGCGCATTACTTTGTGTAATTTATTTCATCACCACTGCTCTCAAAACGGTAAAGGAAAACATCGTGAGGAAACCCGCATGTCCTAGAACCAAAAATTCGAAGACATGCGACATTCACCAACCCACACTAGGCCCGCGTGGTGGATTACGACCTATTCCCTCTCCTAGAGAGGATGCCTGATGAGTCCCAGCGGTGGAAACATGGAAAGGCTAATTATGCTTATATGACTATGGCATACATGAATCATAAAGCAGTGTTTGGTCTGTACGCAAATACGAAATAAAACAATTTTTTTATATTATTCTTGATAGATTCGCGCTTGACCGCTATCTCATCTGATGGATGACGGATGGATGGCGTTCGATGATGGGCGCGGTTACCTAGAAGTAACCTACTACTAACCTACTCTTGACTTAAAGATTCCCGGATTGTAGCCATCAGGAAACACAGATTCCGGCAAGGAATTCCACTCCTTAGCTGTACGCACAATGAATGTGTTCCCAAAACGTTTTGTGCGTATAGGTGGGATGTCCACCATGTATCATGTTTGTGGGATGTACCTACCATGTTTTTAAAATCTTTATTTAAAGAGAGGAACAATTTATTGCGTGCAATGATCAGCGTCTATTTATAACACTTGATCTGCTAATCATACCCATCATAATAGTATGCATGTTAGGATCCAGTAAATACTAACGATACGATTAGCTAATAACTGATGAGTAACGTAACGTAAACACACATACCTGCATAGTAATGTATGTGTAACGTATGATGTAAGGGCGCCTGTACTGTAACGTTTCAAAGAAATGCATCGCACAAGTTTCGAGCTAATGTTGTAATTTGAATAGATCTGATAGTGATGTCATCATCATCATCATTATTTCAGCCGATAGACGTCCACTACTGGACATAGGCCTCCTCGGAGTCTTGCCATCAACGGTTGATCCTTTGCGTCACCCATCCTTTGGAATACCGCTGGTAATGTGCTGACCCTTTATTCAATTGATTAGCCTGATGGCCTTATGGGCTTGGTTAATATTATAATAATAATAATAAACTGTACTGGGATCGGTCTATCATTACTGACCGGACTATTGTAGACAATAAGCCGGATATAGTAGTGATAGACCGATTAGCGCGCCGCGTAATGATAGTCGATATCACCATCCCACATGACGAGAATCTCGTGAAAGCTGAGAAAGAGAAACAAATTAAATATCTCGACTTAGCACACGAGGTGGTTGACATGTGGAAGGTAGACTTGGCTGTCATTGTGCCGATTGTCGTGACCGCCAACGGCCTTATAGCCAAAAGCTTCGACGACCATCTGTCGAAGCTGTCATTGCACGGTTGGATCAAGGGCCTGATACACAAGGCAGTACTCCTCGATACGGCTCGCATCGTGAGGAGGTTCCTGTCTCTGGAACCCTAACCACCGGTAACTTGGACCCTGTCTCGATACCGGCGGACTACTATTTTTTATATTTTTAAATGTTTTTTTTTTCTATATGATTTTGTTAAAAAAGGAATATTTAAAAATTTAACTAATATGTATAATTAATGAATAAAGAAAATAATAAACATTTATTTCAGGTAAGATACCCATAGGTTAACACAAATACAAATACACAGAAACACACAAAACACAAACAAAAACATACTAATAACAATAATTAATTCATTTAATTATATAGTTGATATCACATTAATATAAATAAATCATAAAAATTAAAAATGTCCGATTGTTATTAAATTATAAACAAATCAAATTAAATAAATACAAATTAAATTAAATTGTCAATGGTGATTAGATTAAATTCAATAAAAAATTAAATTAAACAATAAAAACTATATAAGAAATAACAATCATCACTACTACTATTACTTATTTGTTACTACACGGTTTGGTTTAACATAACAGTTTAGTTATAACTTTCAAATGCACCACGGAAGGATCCGGATACCAGCTAATCACATACTACACTGACTGACTGACATATATCAACGCACAGCCGAAACTACTGGGACTAGGAGTGTGAAATTTTGGAGGATTTTCCAAAATTCACCCTCTCAGGGGATGAACGGGAGTCTAAATCTTATATGGAGAAACCTACTTTCAAGCAGGTGAAGCCGCTGACAGAAGCTAGTAATAATATAAAGACGAAATATTTGTATATTTTTTTTTACCTAATTAGACCGATTTTGAGTCTAGGGACGCAGGCGAAGTGGCTGGTAGAATCTTGTACCTACTTGATAAAAGCAACATTTCTCAAACCAGTTCTGGACAGCAGACGATCCCAATTTGAATTTAGTTATCGAGGGATATCCGAATTGGACAAGTTCGAAAGTGACTTATCTTACAAGTTAATTTAACTTCAGAACTCCAAAACCGCTTTTGCAGGGGCATTGAGAACTTCCTACTATAGACCCGACAGTGATATTATATTGTTACAAATCCTCACTCATCACATCTTGTCAAAGAACAAATATAAAGAAGAAGACTACATATAGTGCGTATTGCAAAATAGTAAGTGTGTTTACAAGCGTTATATCTTAGGCCATAACATGTTGCATGTATTATATTTTTGGTAAACTCGTTTAGCAACATATGTTAAAAGAATTCTCAAAACAGAAATAACAGCAATGCACAAATGCAATTAAATGATTTTACACAACATAAAATGTTTATATGGTAATAAAGTTGCAGTTAGGGTGATAAGAGCAATTAAAAGCAATGTATAATAAATCATTGAAGGTGTTGGTTATCAGTATCTTGTAAAACCTATTGCAATGATTAGTTTAGTAGTTTTAACAGTTTTGATTTTTATTTTTCATATGGTTTTTAAAACATTGAATGCTGATTATATAAGTATATCCGTAAATGGTTTCTATGCAGAACGCCGGCTACGGGTAATAAGTGTGCGAGGTGATTACGTAACTTTACTGACTAAAACCCAACTTTGTCCTTTAGTTGCCCGTTGCCTTCTAGGGTCACTCTTTCAAACGTACCCGTAGACTTAGCAGGCATGGGGGAATGGACGGTGGTAGCCTCCTTCTGCGAAACAGAAATGCTAGCGAAGGAGTCGGCAGCTCGCGTCAGGGAACGGACGTCGTCACTCCCCCAGCCGCCGGGACTCCGACCTCGACTTCTAGCCACAGAAGGCGTGGGTGACGAGTAATGTGGTAACTCGCCATCTAACCGTCCTGTAACTCGGTTCAGACCTGAGTCACCGATGACCTGTAGTCGCGCGCCTCAATTAGATATTGTCAGCAAAACCGTAGGTTTGTAGTCTACTGGGGCCGTGGGTTAACTTCTGAAAGGGAAACCCGTGAACCTGGAACGGTAGGCTAAGAACGAACATAGGTGTGGTTTTATTCAGTAAAACTCTGACACGTCCTACCGCTCCACCCTAAAGCAGGAAAAGTCATTGGATGATTTCCTTAAAAAAAGGCTTAACAGGCATCGGCCCTACTGGCCCTCTGAAGATTACTACGCGCCGTCAACTCGGGCATGGTAAGGTACTAGAAGGGTGGGCGAAGAGCTATTCTGACTATTCGTAACAATTGATTCCATAAGAAAAACTCTTAATCAGAATCTAGGCCACCCAAATCAGTCAGGAAACGACTGATCAAGAAATTGAGAAGACTAAAAGTTGTTAACTTTGTCGCCAACTGACAGTTGAAAGAAGGATATTTTATTTTTATCGGTGCGCTATCGGACGGTATGGCGCGGTGCTTGTGCTCCGTATATAGCCTCAGCAGGCAGATCAGCTATCGCCGTGGGCGTCACTGTCACACGACAGGGCTGAGAGGATATGAAGGTAGTTTCAAAAAGTGTTGGGTAATGTGCGAACTAATTTGGTTGTCTAAAATTGTTTCAAGGTTTTCGTTGACGCTGTTGCTCGTTGTGTTGAATTAATTTTTGCGTGACGTTGGAGCTTAGCTTAGGCTATAAACCTCCAACTCATTTATGGATAAATAAACGCACGGCTAAGAAGACGAAGGAGTGGAATTCTTTGCCGGAGTTCACCACCCTTTTTTTTGTTGCCGGGGTGGAAAATCCTCTTGGATGTCCTTCGCCTGGGGCAGGCGAAGCTCCAACTCTCCGAGATGAGACCGTGCCGATAGCCGAGTAAGCCGACCAAGCCCCTTCCATCATTGGACCACCAGACGTACGGCAATGCATTAATGGTAAAGTGTGAATATAATCCCACTCATACTAACGTACTTAATAACTTTTTTTTTTTTGTTAACTTAGAAGTTTGACTTTTTCACAGCTTCAAGGGACCGCAGACCTGAGTACGTGGTTTTGATTTTTAACTCGATACCTCCACGAGTTCTCGAGATAAGGGGTCTTGACAGACAGAAAGACGGACGGAAAACAAAGTGATTCTATAAGGGTTTCGTTTTTTCCTTTTGAGGTACGGAACCCTAAAAACGTTTTTTATTGGGTCAGGTTTACCTGCATTATAGTCCCATTCAATACCAAGCTCCTAAACCTCATCTTTATTAATTAAACATGCAGCAGCCCTGTCAGGCTATTTTGCGGAAACGTCTCGCGGTGACGCAAGCGACACTTGTGCCTATGTTATAATAGCGATCAGTTTTGTGCCGAGGCAATTAAGACCAGAACCATTTGTGTTTAGGACAATTCAACGGACTAACTTAACTGTTTGAAGACCTACCACAAGGAATGCTGATGACCTGGTGATGGATGCAAGGGTCCACTACAGTCGAGAAGCAGTTACTGCAACATTCTCCGCACGGAAGTCTGAATAAAGCCAAATTCCAGCAGGGAAGGAAGGTCTTTCAGCTGATGATTGTGATGATGTTCATGAGCATTTCTAGCGTTATCCGTGATGTACGGCAATCGAGTTAGTGGTGAAAGATGAGAATCGTGGAACGGAAGATGTTGTTAGTTAAATAGATATCAGTCTTCGTGGCAATCTAGAGCTGGTTGCAAACCGAAGATTGTTTTTTTTTACAGTTTTTTTTTTTTTTGCGGCTGGCACTCCGAACCCAGCTGTACTAAATTTGTTTAGACATTGGAAATTTGAAAACATTATATCAACTGGTCAGCTATCACTAAGTGGAGTGTCAAACTTTTACTAACTAAAACTCATTTGGGTTCCTTCAGTTGCGCTTTGCATTCCAGGGCCACAGTAACTCTTTGGAACATTCCCGCATTGGAATAATGTCGTGGCAACTTCTGACGTCGTTGATTGGCTACAAAACTTGTTATGATGTCTCGTAGGCTTGAACAGATTCGTTTGATTGGTATATCCTACGCTACGACACACCCCGACACAGTAATGTAACCCTAGCTTTAAGATGAAGAAGAGGAGCTGAGCACGAGCGGAGGACTTTTTACATTGACTGCGTTGAGGACAAACATTACTCAGCAAATTTTTCTACTGTCCCTGTTTTATATGCGCGCATATACAAAATGTACTAGACACTTTGGTAATTAGAATCCTATATTATTAATAATTATTAAAGAAATCTCTGTGGGTGGTGGGCAAGAGTCTCCACAAAGTGGGTACTTGAAGATGAACGACGCCGCCGAGGTCGACCTGGGAAGTGGTGGCGAGACGACCTAGATGTCTACCGCAAGGACTGGTACGAGGTGGCTCAAGAAAAGAATACCTGGAAGAAGTTTGGGGAGGCCTTTGCCCAGCAGTGGGACAGTATAGGTTATTAAGAAAAAACCTCCTGGTCTTCTCCTCATCCTTTCGTTATCACGTTTTCACGTCAAATGTTGCTCGTGCTCGGCTCTTCTAGAGTCGGTCTTCACTACACGAATTTGAGCTCGACTCGTGCTCCGCTCGTGGTCGACTCCGTAAGCGAAGACCCACCTTTACAGTTCGTATCTTGCACGAAATTATCGAAAACTTCAACTTTCAAGACCGGGATTAAAAGCACGATTCGACCTTGAAGTATTCTTTATAAGCAATTAGATATTTCTCATAAATTCAGGCTTATAGGATTACTGAGGTGAGCGTACAGTTTATTACCTTTTGAAGTAAATTAACCTTCCTCAAACTCACTTGTCATACGCTTTATCTTATTTATTACTGTCCTGATTGCTGAGAATTTTTTAAATCTAATATGTGATGTGAGAACTTCTAATCGGATTACAAAAATACTTGAAACTTGAAAGTACTCAATTTTATATCGTACATGACCCGCTTGGTAGATTATGCTTTGCTCACAGTGAGGCATATGTCCTAGATTTTATTTTTGTGGAAATTATCCAATGATTTCTCCCGCTGTAGTGTAGAACGAGAGGGCGTGTCAGACCGTAACTGACTAAAACCCGCCGATGTCCATCAGTTGTCTTTTGCATTCTGTTCTAGGGACGCGGTAACTTTTTCAAACGTTCCCGCAATTGCTCTAGCTGCTTCTTAATTCGTATATATTAGCGAAGTCTAACTATGAGAAATTTAAGCATAAGCTTATTTAAGCCCCGCATCAGAAATGCTGTTTTTCGAGTTCTGTCTCTTTATTAGTAAAGGTGCAGTATGCTAAACAACCATTTTCGTCTGACTCAGGCAATGAACTCCATCCTACGCGACTGGCTACCCTAAATATCACTATCGGACCGTGTTTATGAAGTAAGAAGTGCCACATAGTTGCTTATCTCTGCCGTAATGCGATGCAAATGTTATTACGTCTCGATAACACAGCTTTTGTGGTAATCTTATACGAAGCCGTTAAAGTATCGGCGAAATTAGTTTTACTTGATTGTTTCCTAACTGTGTAGGAGGTTGTTTTATGTTGTTATAATAATGTAAAAAGTATGGTTGTGTGTTAGGATCTTAAAGCAAATAGGTTATGGCGTTTAGCTTGTGATTGACGCTGCTGTATAAGATGATGATTTAGGGGCTACGAATATTGTCCAGTTCAATTAAGGCCCATTCTATTTACTTGTTTCTTTGTAAATATATATACTCCTTTTAAATCACTTTTTTTTTTTAATTTTCAACCTTTTCTTTATTCCGTAAGTGCACGGTTTTATAATACTAATAATAATATTCCACAAGTATCACACAACGCCGTCTAATTCTAAGCTAAGCAGAGCTTATGTTATGACTACTAGACAACTGATAAACATACTTATATATTTCTAAACATATACATAATATTATAGATAAATTACACCCAGACACAGAACTGATCGTGCTAATCACACAAACATTTGTCCTGGGTGGGAATCGAACCCACGACCTCCGGCATAGTGTTGGGGTTAAGGTGGACACCAAAGCAAACACGGTTTTAAGGATTTGAATAATAACTATTTATTAATCCTTTAATTTATACTGGAAGGTGTGTTTCAGTAATATTACGTGAGACGTGTGCTTCTAAGCAAGGCTAAAGGAATACAGTAACTGTAACCATACTAGGGATTTCAGTCAAGTGTCGACAAGGGGGTCAGACCAATTAAATACAATATTTATTGGTTAGAAAGAGAAAGGCCATAGTGTTGAAGTAGGATAGATTTGTTTTTGTTATATTCCAACACGCCCCCCTCAAAAATAAATCCTTTTCTCTTTAGTCACGGTGTAATATCTATTACATAATACTATACCAAACATATTTATACAATAATAAAAACACACACCTTCCTTTATCTTTCTGGGAATACATTATCATCATGGTCCAACATTCGTTGCGCAGGATTAGGGAAAACCCAGTAAAACCTAATCAGACCAATCAATCAATTAATTGATTATTGAAATTATGAATCTTATTCATCAACTTATTATAACCAAGCTCTTATTATTAACATAATAATAATAACATATCCTTAGGCACCTTTCGTGTATTTACAATGTCACCCCGAATTTCATTCTTATCTAGGTATAACGCACTGTTGAATATTTTACAGGATACTCAGCTATCTGGTTAACTTGTAGAAATAAAATATTTTAGTAACATATTTCTCAACGTGATACTTAGTATCTAAGTGTTCGTTTGTGACTGGTTGGATTATTCGCAATGCATCTATTATTATTATTAACATCATAAATAAAAACAGCATCTGCTATAGTAATCGCTATAACTATAAATAATACTTGATATACAATATTTGTCACCAACGACTTTAATCACAGTATCTTTTACTGCTTTACATTAAACCGTACTCTGCATTACTACTGTATACTATCTTGCCATTCTTTGCTGCCACTATGTTTGCCAGCAAATTATATATTGCTTAAATAATTTATACAAATAACCCACAGTTCATTTTACCACTCCAGTCACAATTAACAAACACCCACTTATAAAATTTTAAAATCGTTATGTTTAAAAATTAACTTGAGATTTATAGTTCCTTTTAAATATTTCAAGACAAAGGGTCTTGTACCTAAGTGGAACCATTACAAATAGTTTTTGTTTGCATATCGAATCATGATGTAAACAGAAAACTAAGATTAAGCTCAGCATGATTCAAGCACCTTATAAGATTTCTACAAAGGGGTCTTGTAATTTCACACGAACTCTGTGTGATGTTTTGTAATCTATACCTATATTTGACTTTCAAAGCTGATATAATTGGCTGATTTATTGCCCCTCAAGCATCCCTCAAGTTAAACTTTTCAAGAACTGTTGTTTATCTACATTTCCTGATCTAAAGTAATTATGTTTTCTGACCTGTTTATTATTGATTCACAGAAAACATTTTATATATTATTAGTCAATGATTTTAAAAAAAAATGTTGATTGGGTATGTTTTACTCAACTACTACGTTAGAACATAGTTGTTAAAATGCAATAACATAGACATCAAGTAAAACTTCGTTCTTTATAGCATAAACATCACGCCTTTATTACCCAAAAGGTCAGGCAGAAGTGCACCTATAGTACACCCAGATTTCATCGGTTATGTTTAAGTCCCTTATTTATTTATATATACTTTATTTTACACCAATATAATAAATAACAAACGTTATAATGGTGATCAAACTATAGCCATTAACCAGGCACCAGACTTCATGCATCATCATCTCCCTAGCTTCCAGTCTGACCGGATGCGGCTAAATACTAGTAGGAGTGACTACTTATCAGACCTCCACAATCCAGTAACTGAGCAACTACCAGACTTAATTCATGACCTGCATTAAAACTTAAATGCCTTTTTGTCTAAGCTCAATGAAACATTAGGAACCAACAGTATACAAACTACATACATCCATATAATGACTTCATTAATGTACAAACCATTAATTGTCAGCCAGAATACCCTCAGGAATATTCATACACTAAAATTACTTTATCCAGATTCCTAATAAAAATTATGCTTTTATATCCACATGCTTAACCAAGAAATTACATTGATTCATAACGGCTTAACTAAAACTTGCAATTCTTTCAACTGATACAAAAGTTTCTTTAACATATAGCTGACTACAACCACGAGATACTAAACTCGCTTTACAACCAATTTTCAATTGTACTCATTGACAATCGATTTAATTTAATCGAATTAATATTTCTTTTATCTGTTTTTTTTTTTAGTAACAGTTTTTCAGGTATCATTTTCAATAGTTTCCTAGTTGAATCAATTACTAAAAACATTCTTCATTTTAATGCTTATCATATCAGCATTTACCTTTTTTATTATCCAGCACACAATAAGTAACAACATATTATCAACAATACTATCGCCATCGTATTCATTATACGAAACAGAAAATAGGTTTTGCATCCTACCATTTTGTCTCTAACTATGTAATGTTTCTCGATCTTAAAATAAAGTCAACTTATTTCCATTGTGATATGACAATCTCGAGCTCTCCTCTGTTTCCCAAACAGATTTATTTGCAATTATGCTAGGTATTGTTTTATGTTTGTTTTCTTAAAAAAAAACTGATTGATTCTTATCAGATCCACACCTCCTTTCAAATGGGTGTACCAAGTCAGAGTTACCAAGTTATGTTATTTAAAGCTCATAACACATTCAGGCTCAAGTTTCATTGGCCTATTTGATAAGAACTTAATCTTATTCATTTCACATCTCTGACTCCCACAAACATTTCTGGTCTACCACATCCCACACCTTATAACCATTAAATCTGATTCATCAACGAAATTCCCTTTGACAACATCTTTGTCAAATTTCGTTTTTAGACTTTTACTAACTTAGTAAACAGTAGAATCATAACTTTAAAATGTACGGTTTTGGCTTATTATTATGCCATAACTCATCATCAGGTGTATAATCTAACCTCAGTGCTCCCCAGAACAATCTGATTCCAGAACCTTTTGTTTTTAAATGTAGACCCGTTCTATCATTGTTCATCATACTTTCGGCAATACCATTTACAGCCAGAGTATGCGGCACTGTTTAGGGATGACCAATACCTTCTCAAGCTCAGAACTTTTTCGAATAACTGGATATAATTTCCCTTTCATTATCACAATATAAAGTTAACAATTCTTAGACCAAAATGAACTTCACATTTTGCAACATAGTTCCGAAACTTAACTTATGTTTTCTAAACTTAACTTATCTGATTTATTCTTAAAATCACAACATAGTTTTTGCTCTTCAAAAGACGAACAAAAAAAAAAAACTGTTAGGACCGCAAACATCTGTGTGCACTTGAGATTAAACGACTTCTCGTTTCAAACCTTTTGTTTCCAATTTATTAAATGACAGACCAATTTATTTGTCACACTATACAAATCAAGCTTTACACAGTGTACTTTTAGGTACAATATTATAAGTTCTTTAATTATCAAAAAATAGTTTCATTCATTTTATTTCCACTTTTCTGATTTGCAATTATTTTATTCCACAATAATTCGTAAATACTATTTGTGACTTTATCGCTATTTAAAGCATTTTGAAGCACTAACCAGTTACCGCTGAATAGGTTGTTCAAAGACTTACCCTTTATTACCGGCTTACCATCTTCATCACAAAAAAAACATTCTGTAGTATACCTGGTACGCCCGAATTACTGGTCACTTGATAATTCTTCGCCGCTAGTATAAACGCGCCAATACAGCAACCGAATCACTTCTTGGCTTCACACGCTCAGTGAAGTTGACTGTCAATTTGTCTTGATTTTCAAATGATCATTTTATTGTTGGCTTCGTTGTTTTCCATAGCGCTTTTGTAGATAATTCTTCGAATCTCCCTTTTTTGCCAGAGCTATCGTTTCTTGGGTCCCAAATTGTTCTTTGGTGACTTTTGTTTTTGTCGATGATCTTTTGAATTGTTTGAAGGTGTGACTTGTGGTCTCGTAAGTTTCAGCCTGAAGTACTTTTAGGCAAAGATCACATACAGCCCTTGTAAGTTTGATTTCATGATCTCACAATCTCGTTTTCCAAAGTTAACGTCACGTTGTCTTCAGTCAGTATCTCGATTGCGGTGACAATGCTGCTCCGTACTCGTTTGGTAGAGTCTTGAAAATGGCGGATCACTTCATCGGATTCAAAATATTTTTTTTTTTTTTTTTGCACCTGCAGCCATAGGTTCAGTGACGATGTCATCAAATTCTTGAAAGTATTTGGTTAGTATGGTGTTTCTAACCAGTTTTAAATTCAGCAACTTTTTACTAAAAGACAGCTGCGTCGCCAAGCATTTTTCATCACTCACTTAGTACTTGTTTCTACCTGAACTTCAACGCCAACAACGTTCAGTAGGTAATTCACTTAATAATTTTTTGAATTCGAAATTTCGACACACGTAGTTATCACCAGCAAATTGTTTAATGTCCCTTTTATTCAATTTGATACACAAAATGTTTTTATTATTTAATGTTCGTTTATTCGCACATTGGCTTAGCGCTCTGGGCCCATAACCTGTTGGGGTTAAGGTGGACACCAAAGCAAACACGGTTTTAAGGATTTGAATAATAACTATTTATTAATCCTTTAATTTATACTGGAAGGTGTGTTTCAGTAATATTACGTGAGACGTGTGCTTCTAAGCAAGGCTAAAGGAATACAGTAACTGTAACCATACTAGGGATTTCAGTCAAGTGTCGACAAGGGGGTCAGACCAATTAAATACAATATTTATTGGTTAGAAAGAGAAAGGCCATAGTGTTGAAGTAGGATAGATTTGTTTTTGTTATATTCCAACACATAGCAGTCAGAGCCACTAACCACTAGACCAACAGGCCAGTCAATAACCTGCACCCACTACTGAAAATAGAAATCGTAATAGACAAAGGAGGATTTCTGAAACTCCGGAAAGATAAATCGAAGAAACACTAGATTTCCGACGTGGCTGCATTCGCGGAGCGAGTTATAATTTTATGAAGAGGCCAAAGTTTGTTACAAGCAGAAATAAATGTTAGAGAATGTGTTTTATAAAAGTAATTATGGTAGTAACTAACGCAAACTTTTTAGTTACAACTGAAACAAATCATCTCATCTTATCTATATATATAAAAGGAGAAACTGACTGACTGACATATCAAAGTACAGCCGAAACTACTGAAACTAGATGCGTGAAATTTTGCACAATGTTTCCTTTTATGGCGTAGGCGAGCACTAAGAGAGGATTTCCCAAAATTCACCCTCTAAAGGAACGAAACGGGGGTTCAAAGTTTGTATAGAGAAACCTACTTTTACGCGGGCAAAGCCGCTGGCAGAAGCTAGTTATCTATAATTCTTATTTTGTATTGGATAACAAGTTTAAGTTTAGAGCAGTGGTGGCCGAGTGCTAACAGCCCCGACTTACGAGTTGTAGGTCGCGGGTTCAAACCCCACCAGGCGCAATACTTTGTTGTAAATTATTTCATCACCACTGCTCTCAAAACGGTGAAGGAAAACATCGTGAGGAAACCGGCATGTCCTAGAAACAAAAATTCGAAGACATGTGACATTCACCAACCAACACTGAGCCCGCGTGGTGGATTAGGGCCCATTCCCTCTCTTAGAGAGGAGGCCTGAGTTCCTGCAGTGGGAACAGTAAAAGGCTGATTATGCTTATGCTTAACAACTTTTTAGCTTCTTTTTTATGAATTCCTACAACGTTACGGTTAATAAACGTTTTATATGCCCTGCAGAAGTACATGTTCCGGGTGTAAGCACCCATGGTACAAGAGAAGAAGAATCGTACGACAATGCAAACACTATATTAATATCAGAGCCCAAGGAGAGAATCTTTCTTCTTTGTAGTAGACAGTTTGAATTCTGTTTGTACAAAGAAGAAAGATTCTGGAACAAGATGTTGATGCTGTGATTTCCTTTACCTTAGCTTTCTGTGGAATTCCTCGTAGCCACACATCAATGACTCATCTTATTCTAGGCAACTGTAATTTACCCATCGATACATCTATACTATCTATACACATATAATTCTTCAGTACGTGTGTTCGTCACTTAACTCCTCCTAAACGGCTTGACCGATTTGTATGAAATTTTGTGAGTATATTTGAGTGGGGCCCTGAATAGTTGAAAATACAACTAAATCCGGTAGGTGGCACTGCAACTGGTTCTCAGTATTTTTTTCTGTCGAACAGGACAAAGTCTGTCGGTATCGCGAGTATAAATTACATTTCAAACATTTTTTAAATAAAGTCATAAATAGCATATTCGACCCTATAATGTTCCCACTGCCGGGATTATTCAGGCCTCCTCTGTAGGAGAGGGAATGGGCCGTAATCCACCACGTGGGCCCAGTGCGGGTTGGTGAATGTCACATGTCTTCGAATTTTTGGTTCTAGGACATGCCGGTTTCCTGACGATGTTTTCCTTCACCGTTTTCAGAGCAGTGGTGATGAAATAAATTACACAAAGTAATGCGCCTGACTGGGTTTGAACCCGCGACCTACCACTCGAAAGACGGGGCCGTCACCACTGCTCTTAAGTCATACAAAAAACATAAAAATTAAAATAATTTATATTATTTAATATTATAAAGTTGAGGAGTATTTTTTTGAGCGCGCTACTGGTTCGTATTGAAAAATAATATAATGATGGAAAGCCCGTTTATAGAGGGAGGCTATATGCTATTTATAACAACAGTAACTAAAGACACAGATAAAACCGCAGGAATCAACTAGTCATCCATAAATCTAAGCCAAAACTAACTCTCACGAGTCACCAACCCGTAATGAATCTGCATCAGATAAAACCTCGTTTGAAAAATTTTCTCCGACATTCTTTGGACACATCCTGATGACTTCACCTTTCTCCTGAGCAGGTTTCTTTGACCTTGATTCAAGATCTGTATGCACGTGCGGACGGTGTCAGGACCTGAAGACGTTTCCCCTCGCTTGGTATGCTGAGCGACGCTCAAGGCCAGGGGCGACGTGACCGGGGTTGTGATGAGCGGTTTCTGTCTGTGTTGAATGAAGGAGCTGTTTTGGTCATAAGTGGGAGCTGGGTAGTGAATTTTTGAAATGTTGTGGTTTACTTTCATTAAATATAATAGGGAATTTAGATTGTTATTGAAGATAGATGGAAAAACTCGTTATTTTTTTAATTTTATCTTTATACAGTTAGGTTCAAAAGTGCAGTTGCACTTTACTAATGCTAAAGTGACTAATATTTCTATAAACAAGAGTGTCAATGGTTTATGAATTATTTAGTTTATAGCGTAGCATCTAAAGTATTGAATAAACGACTTATGGATCATTGAACGTCTACTATACTGAAATTTTAGGCAGTTTAGCATTGGTAAAGTGCAACTGCTTTTTTGACCGTTGACTGTACACCATAAATAAAATTACAGTAAGAGCTTAATATTAACCTTTCGTACGTCGTTATTAGAGACACAATTAAAAAGCGATTGTGTCTCCCGTGGACCCGGCCACCGGGCATTCAATGAGTTAATAGGGTGCCACAATGGGCGGTCTCATCGCTAAAAGAGATTTTGAAGTTTTGAGACAGTAGCTTTTTTGAAGTTTTCGATTTAAAGCTGATGGCACAGTTGGTGCAGTGATTAAGCGATTGACTGCTGCGCTGCGTGTTGCGGGTTCGAATCCCGCTCGGGACTAATATTTGTATGGTCTACAGATAGGTGTTCTAGGTCTGGGTGTCTTGTACATGTGGGTTAACATGTTTGTGAACGCTCCTACGATACGAAGTTATTCATAGTATAGGGCAATGTTTGAATAAAAGAAAAAGAAAAGCGATGAATTCTGCGATCATTATCGGAAATAGCAACTACATAACATTTTTTATTTCACAAATTAGGACATTTTATATGGCTTCTCCATCAATATGGATTGAAGAATTGAGGGAAGCACGCGAGGAAGACAGAGTAAGTTGGTAGGTATAGAGAAAGCAGCCGCCGTAACTATAGCGTATATATATATATGTTATAAGCGGCTTCGCCTGCGTGAATATACAAAATTGCCCCAAGGGAATATATTCCCAGGATGAAATGTTACATGTAAGAAACAAAAAATAATTTATTTGGCACAGCACAAGGCACAAACATAACAATACTAAGTAACACGAAACAAAAAATTTAAAAAAATAGAAGCAAAAAAAATATACTTGTGTGCCTCACGTCTGCACCAAAATATCAGTCAGCAGGTCCTGTTCAGAATAACTGTACTATTCCAGGATAAGTTTAAGCGTGAAAAAGTAACAAAAAAGTACACAAATTTTCGCCTTTATAATAATAGTGTGATCTGGTATCAATTGAAATGATAATAAGGATGTACGGCCATTCGGACAACAAACAAAACCATGACTAACCTTTGTGTCTTTCAAATCCAAAACTAAGTGATTTTAAACAACTCTATTCCTAATTCATAAAATAACAGATATTTAATCCAAATGATCTTAAACGAGATACACCAGGAATGCTAAGGTGTAGCTGACCTTTTAAAAGTGGCGAGAATGTTTCTGAGTACTAAGTAGCCTAGGTACTCTAGGTACTGGATCGATTACCTATTGCCGGAACAGTTCGCCGCGGTATAGAGTTACTGATGATTCGGACACAATATATTCGGATACAGTGTCCGAATCGACACATTTTATTTTCAATAATTTTTGACTGACGATTCGGACACCACCGAATTTATTGAAGCTATTTAGTACAGTAGTTAGAAAAAGTCTTAAAATATAATATAAAGAAGTTGCCGCCTTAAATCCAGCCTAAAATAGTTTTGGTTAGAAACGTTTTCTTTCCCTATATATTATATTCTGCCAGCGGCTTTAGCCGCGTGAAAGTTGGTTTTTCCGAACAAACTTTGAACACCCGTTTCATCCCCTTAGGGGATGAATTTTGGAAAATCCTCTTTTTGTGCTCGCCAACGTTACAAAAGAAAGCTTTGTGCAAAATTTCAGGTCTCTTACTTCAAAAACATAGGATTTTCATCAATTTCCAACCCCTGTTTTACCACCTCAGGGATGGAGTTAAATAAAATCCTAAATTTTAAGTGTGTTATAGTTTCTAAGATTTCGTGATTATTGTGTAATGACTGATGTAAGTGACTGGTATTTTGCTTTTATATATATATAGATTTTTACAACTATTTTTTCTGACTATACCTACTAAAGAGTCTGTGTCCGAATCGTCAGCGCAAAAAATGTTGAAATAAAAATGTGTCAATTCGGCCACTGTGTCCGAATCGTCAGTAAGTCGCGGCATAAGGAGAAGTAGGGAACTCCATATAATTACGGTAATTGTCGGTACCTCGGTAGGTAGGCAGTAGGCAGTGGTACCGACTGATTGTTTGCCTATCAATACTGTGATTTACGTACTGTTATGGAAATTAACGGAGCTTTGCATTCTTTTAGCGGAATTCAACCGCAGTGTCGGTCCAGTTGATTTAGGGCTTGAGGGAAAGGGTCGGTTTTGTATCGCGCTAGTTTGTTTGTATCAAAGTAGTTGCTTTATTCGTTACTGCATTTTCAGGCAGTTTTGCTCCATAGTTTCATATTCGCTTGAGTAGGAATTGAGTATCCTGGGTACTATAGCTTTTTATGAAAATCATCTTTTCATTCATCAAACCAAAATGTTCTCTTATTATTGTAAACTAGCTTTTGCCAGCGGCTTTACCCGCGTGAATAGAAAATATAGGCCAATGTTACTCATTGATATGTAGCTATCTAGGTCCAGTAGTTTTGAGTCAAATCATAACATACAAACAAACATACAAACAAAAAATCAAATCTTTCCTCTTTATATTAGTTTAGATATACGATACGATATACGAGGATTGTAATTTTTTTTTTACTGTCAGTAATTTTAACGTATGTCTGGTAATTTGTGAACTGTCTGCGGCCTACCCAAATGTCTTATCTTTAGTATTGTTCGTCAAGTCGTTGAGCTCCTTAGTTGTCCAGAGTTGTTCTGCACGAATACTGAAAAATACTTGCACTGTCTGGACAGGTCCACTCAAATCTGTGTGGTTCTTTCCTCAAAAGACCAACTCAGACACTAATCTGCATGGTTCATAAATGATTTGACAATTTCATTTTTGCTGTATGGACTTAAAATAGCCGCTTTGTTTTGGTGTTTCTTCTCGGGTAGTCAGCTAGGAAACACAAGCTCATCCTGTTTAGATTGAAGTGTAAAAGAGTTTTCAGAACCTATTTGAAAAATAAATATAATTAATCTTTTACCAATTTGCATAATTGGATACTTTCATAAAAATGACAAACAATTTTACTTCATTATAATATTGGCTTAGATAAATTTAGATTAATTTAGTTAACCCGAAGAATTGATTCGTTTATTTACCTAACTCGATTTTCAAGTATTGCGTTGGTATTTCCGGTAGCCAACGACAGTATCTAAGGCGATGCTGGTAACTGAAAATTGACTGCCTACGCAATCCTACAATTTAGCATAAATCTGCATTTTAAGTTCCACAATTATGAACCAGAACTTCGCTGAAATTTTGTTAAAATCATCTAAACTTTTTTTTTAAGGAGGGTAGTCTAAAACGCACCTATGTTTCTTCAGTTCCTTTTGCATACTATTTCTATGGGTTTCCCTTTCAGATGTCGACCCATGGCCCCAGTAGGCTTTGGCGGTTTCACTGACATGTCTTTGAGGCGCGCGTGGAACACTACGCGCTGTCGACAACTCGGATGATTACCAAACGGCCGGGCGGAGAGCTACCCATTGCTCGTCGTCCGAAAGCCCATGCCTGTTGGAGTCGACTTCATTTAAACAAAATGCATCTGAATTTTTCCTGGAGCGACTGCTTTCCTGACCCTCACAGCTCAGTAACTGGGTAACGGTAATACTTAGCAAGACTCGTGACAGATTTTGTATATTCCTTCCTTTCAAGTTCTGTAGCGAAGTCTTAATCTAAATCTACATTTGATTGAAGCTATGCTTAAGTCTACATCCAACATTGATCGATTGGCACCTTCATCTATTGATCTCAAAGAGCCTCTAACAAAGCCTCCGTTGGACCTGGCCTTATCATGTCATCTATCGCCTGGGTGAGATCGGCGTCGTGCCGACCATAACCTAGGGCTCCCTTGATGTCTCGTGCCGACCACTTTCCCTCCGATCGACAGCTCCGAGATAACATCGACCATCTTCATTGATAACTGGATGGCAGTGAGTGGGGAGTGTAGATGTGGAGCTAGGCAGAATATATGATGAAGTCTGGAATCTCTAGTTAAAGAATGAAGTACAGTATCATCATTAGTAGAATGTTGTTATCACGTTTTGCAGAAGGAAAGGTATGCTTAATATCCTACTTCTTTTCTGATATCTTTTGCATAAGTTTATTGGTATTTCTCGAGCTTCGTAGCCTAACTTAGTGGTCGCAACTGTTGATTCTAGCTTGTCCCAATATTAGTCCTACGATTTGCTTCTTTCATTGCGTATTTTGTAATTGAACCTGTAATTGCAAACTCAAATTATTTAAACACAGTAAAACGAAATTGAAATCCAGAAGATCACTGACTTCGGTGTGGTCATTTGGGTCATCAACCCAGACAAAGTCTTTAACCTAAAATGCAATCAGTAGTTTTCAGACATAACTTTGGCTTGTCAAATTAATATTAAATCTTAGCGAGACGTCTATAAATGCAATTTATTAAATTCCCGTTAATTAATCTGGCGAAATGTCATTACTTTTTTGTGACACAAAGCGAAAAGAAATTAAAATGTTCAGATCCGGGATCTGTGTGGAATTTAATCAGTTTTTTTTTTGGGGTCCGTTCTACGGTAGTACGTTTTAATCTTTGCGCATCGTAGCGCGACCGCTTTCCACGCTGCGCGCGCGCAGGCTGGGCCCGACATAACGGCGCGACGCCCCACGACGCGCGCACGTCCCGAGAGCTGCGACCGAACGCACGACGCGAGTGATCACGCGTGTGAACATAAACTTACGATAAAGTGACTGTGCTTGTGAATAAGCGACATACGAGTATTTTTGAGGTTCTGTTCCCCTGTGTTTGTATAGTGCCCATTGCCCACCAGCCGTCATCTCTAGGTGAGTGCTTACAATTCGCGTGCTATTTCTAATGATTCGGTCGCTTTGATGCTGCAGGAATTGTTCTGCAGAATGTTATTAAGTATTATTGACTTTCTAATTGTGTTTAAATATGTTGATTTATACATTTTGTGAATTATTCACATCGCATTAACATAGCCTCGTTTTGCTGTGTTTTCTATTTCGTGTGATGCTTGTGAAGCCTACTTGACTAAGTTACACTAACTAAATTATAAACTTTATTACTTTCTTGAGACAGTTTTAATCCATCTCTGTACTTTTGTGTGCATAGAGAATCAAATAAATATTACAATCTGTTCTTAAATATCAGTTTTTTAATCTTATTCCGTGGTTTGTTGATCAATACGCATGAAGTTTGCGCATTAATTTATTCGGCATGTACCCGCATTTGGTACCGCAAGGTCGCCTTTAATGGTAAAAGTTGTTTTATACTCAATATAATTTTACAACATATTTGGCAATCCATTTATCATTTCAGAAGACATCTTGTGATATTGGTAACGTAGTAATTATCAACTTTAACCCATTTGTAAAGTTACAGCTGCGTAATTTGAATTTACAAATATCACTAATTAAACGCTTTTTTGGAATTCCAAGTTTTGATGGAAATAAACGCACTCTTTAAACGGCATTTCGCCAAAACATCGCTGATAGAAACCCTACTCCCCACTCACAATCCATTGTCCAGTATCCTGCAAGTATTTTTCTCATAGACTACTGGAAGTTCCTAGATCTTTAAGACCAAGCCTCTTCATCGCCTCCACATACAACATTGTATTGCATTTGTGTAGGAGTGGAAATCTGTCAAACGACAATATTGTGCGCCGGCGCAGTAATGTTCTGTAGAGATGGTCGCGCGCACCTGTGCACATATGGAATGTAGGCTAGTGTCTCATGCGACGCCTAATTTATATACTTCGCATTTATTTTGTGTTTTATTTACTGATTTTGACGTTTCTATGATTTTTCTGCCGCTTGTCTCGTAGATTGAGTCGAGTGAGATTAATAGGTAAATGAAAATCGGGTTAAGATTTTTGACGATTCTTGTGTTGTGTATTCAAAAGCAAATTCCAACTTTATGCAATGTATTTCTAAGTTTGGACATTTGGGAAAAGGCTTCAGAATTAAAAGAGCGTCTCACTTTGGTCTAACAATAAAACTTTTTTTTATTATGGATAGTCTCGTGTTTGGCCACTATCTCACCTGATGGTAAGCGAAGATGTGACCGAAAATGGAATACTCTTAACTAAAAGACCCCCTAGGTTGTAGCTATCAGGAAACACAGAATCCAGCAGGGAATTCCACTCCTTAGCTGTACGCACAATGAATGTATTCCCAAAAGATTTTGTATGTTAAAAAAACTGTTGAAAATGGAGGTATACAAAATAATAGTAAGTACATCCTTCTCTGTCTACACAGCTAAGCCCACACGAATATAATTATGTACTTTACCGTGTTAATTACATTCAATATTAAAATTACAAAAACATATGAACGTTAACCTTGATACGTGAATAAAGCATTTAACGTTGAAATTAAGTTATTAATGAATACTGATATAGAACCTTATGGCTCTTCAGAAAATAAACAAAAGTTTTTCGGAGTAACGTTAGTTGACCTTGAATAATGTCTTGATTTCTGTGTTTTATTTTCTTTTATGGAACGTGGTTAGTGGTTAAACGTCTTCCGTTCACGGTGACCAAGTACACTGGAGATACAATTGTATATGAGTGTATGCTCGAGAGTCACAAGGCGATCCCCGGCATCATTCGCGGGATTCATAACCTCCCAAAATTGCCATGTCCGGTGAGGACCCGCGTCATGCGGAAAGTAAGGACACCGCTTCAGCCACTCCTCAAAGAGGAGACCTACCACCACGATTATGCCTGTTAAATTGCCGTTTCTAAAGTAAGTCTTCGAGCATTTGAAACCCATCAGCAGCTAACTATTTAGTCTATTTCCGCAAAACTCACAAACACAATAGGAATTGTAAGAGTTTTACGTAGTATCTCAACATACGACATAATATGTAGCATACATATATGTATGTCATAGGAAACAAGTAAACAAAGACAATGATTACTTCAGTTAATTACTGTGACTATAATAAGGACTTCCGACTTCATATATACGTCGTAGGAAAGGAAATAGAAATGTCTTCAGTGAATGGTCTTTGGTAGGGAGAGATTTTCTTGTAATCATAATCGAGTAGTTTTGCTGACAATTCTCGAATTAAATGTGTATGAGATACAGATAGCGGCACGAATCTTGAGCGCTCGGCGAAAGAGCGGGGATCGCTTTGCGCATCTTACAATATCGGCAAGCCGATCCCTGTACAAGGATTTCACTCCCCGCCCCCGCATCTTTCTTCATACCACTAAAGAGGACCGATATTTCACTTCTGCGTGCTTCTGCGCAAGTAGAACTGTAGAAGTCAGCGCTCAAGATCCGTGCCGGTATTTATAACACTTGCCCTTTCTCAATCCAACTTTTATCGTAAACTCTCTAGCGTTTTCGCTTTTTTTCTTCTTAATTTCTTGGTATGCTATAATAGCAAGATAATACAAAGCTTCACACTGGGAACGAGATATGTTAACCTCAATTCGATTACGATACGACCGTTTTACTTGCTAGTCGATTAGCACCAACGAGCGGCGAGTAAAACCGACGATCTTTAAAACCGCGGTGTAGGCTCGTACGTCGATCACCCGCTAAACATGTAAGCTCACATAGTTACAAAACAAATCCAGACCCAACTATCTGTAGTCCATACAAATATTTATTCAGAGCGGGAATCGAACCCGCGGCACGCAGCGCAGCAGTCACTCTTTCAACCACTACGGCAACTGTGCCGTCAATATATATTCAGTCAGTATTAATTCGTCAGTAGGTATACACAACTAATTTTTAGTTTGTACAAGTACTTAAAGGCTTTATTACTCGTAGAAAAGGTCTTGTTATTTATTTAAGTGAAAAGTCTCAATAAATAATATTCATAAACAGCCAAGTTATGAGCGTTTGTTTATATCCCAAAATATTACTCAATTTATGCAAATATTGAATAAATAACTATCAAAATGGAAAAACACTGCGCGTAATATTTTTTAGCAGCAATTATTGTTATGAATTTTGATTCTATTATGAATTTACCAATTATGACAAATTTTCGTGGACGTTTTGTTTATTTTTTACTTTTGACTACACAAATAACGGGTACAAATAGAACCCCGTTTATTTATACTAATTAAAAAATAGGGGTGTATTATATTCGAAATTACTTTTATGCGCTGATTTTCCGCATTCACTCAAGTATCTTTTTAGGGTTCCGAAGGGTAAAACGGGACCCTATTACTAAGACTCCGCTGACCGTTTGGCCGTCTGTCCGTCTGTCACCAGATTGTATCTCATAAACCGTGATAGCTAGACGGTTGAATTTTCACAGATGATGTATTTTTGTTGCCGCTATAACAACATAGCATAGCATAGTCGGCCTTATAATATTCCCACTGTTGGGACTCACTAGGAGAGGGAATGGACCGCAATCCACCACGCGGGCCCAGTGCGTGTTGGTGGATGTCACATGTCTTCGAATTTTTGATTCTAGGACATGCCGGTTTCCTCACGATGTTTTCCTTCACCGTTTTAACAACAAATACTAATAAAAACAGAATAAATATTTAAGCGGGGCTCCCATACAGCAAACGTGATTTTTTGCCGTTTTTTTGCTACACACGGTGCGGAACCTTTCGTGTTTATGCAGTGTTTATTTTTGGCTGTTTTTTCTAATAGCATACCACTAATCCTATTGCCAATCCCACCGTGATATTACCCAAGTACATCGAAAAGAAGTAGGCTTGCATCGCTTTCCACGCTCCATATGAACTGAAACATTTGCAATTACGTACAATTAGTACATAAAGGTGGTATGCTCTCTCGATTCCTTACGCGGTGGTAATACAGGGCTAGGTATCTTAATTAGAGAAAGCTAGGTAAATTGATCTGGAATTATCTTGTAGGTACTGAAGTCGAATGCTGTGCGAGGAGCAAAATTATGATAACATCTTTGAATATGGTGGTACAGCTTCATTAGGCAGGTTGATGATGTTTTAACAGCGTAGTTAATTTCTACTCTTAAAGAGGTGATGACTTTCAGGAAATATTATCTGTTATAGCTGCTACGGATTGTTATTTCGAACAGTTAGATACTCACTGTACGGACCTGTGCTTGTGATATTTTTTTTTACTTTTATTTTATACTTACAGGTTTCATAACAGTTTAGAATGTATTCGAGGAAGATTTTGACACAATTTTTTATAAGTAGGTATTATATTCGGACATAGTAAAACCGTAAAACATCTGAGTAAGCACCGTAAGGCGCTTTATTACCTACAGTTCATAAAATCGCTTCTCCATTCAAATTAACTCATAACTGAAATAAAAATAAAATCATTATATTATTTATTTATTATTATGAAAATATACTTTATTGCATACCAAGATTAAAAATTTACAAATTGAAACCTTATAATAATAATAATAATTTATTTCAAGATAATACAATCCAGGTTAGTAAAGACATACACAACTTATAAACTAGTGTTAGTACATATATATCTCTGTCAATTAAATAAATAAATTCAATAAAGCATGTCAATAATAATAAATAAATTACATAATCAAATAACAATTAACATACACACACAACACTACTTCTGGGCACGGTTTGAGGATAACACTTGCGTCCTCGTCCAGTGTTTTAATATAAGGCCATCAGTCCTATCAGCTACGGTGTACAAAAAATAATTACAAAAAAAAGAAAACATAATTGGCGGTCTTATCGGCGATTTCTTCTAGGCAACCCGGAACGGATAGAAAGTGCCTATACTCCATCTGTTTAGGTAATTAACTAAAGGCAAACCATCTTGACATGTCTTTTATCTAAAAGTTGTCTATAATTTTTATCTAAAAATGTTTACAATTTCTTATTTACCTGTACCGATGTTTGGTAACTAACCAAATTTTAATAGTCTTTGTATGTCTTAGTTAAAGACGATTTTTTTTTAAACGCCTTTTACTCGACATTTTGATTTATGACACTATATGAGCGGAGGTACGAAATCCTATTTCATTTCTAGTCCATACTAATATCAATGTGAACGTAACTTTGTCTGTCTGTTATGATTTTACAGTTAAACTACTGAACCGATTTTAATGAAGCTTTAAACCCGAGGAACGGATATAATATGAAACTTTTTATTTGGCTTCGACTTCAACTTCGCATCCATAATAACCAAAATTCACGCAGACAAAGCCGACCGTAGATGCTAGTAATTATAATACTTATACGGAATTACGAACAAAATGTTACTTTTGGTTAATGAAATTCGGATGACAGCATAATATTTGTTTTCTCAAAATACCGTGACCAATCAGTTAACATGAAAACAAGTTCTACTTGCTATGAGTTAATTGTTGTAAGTAAACAAACAATGTCCCGACTGTAGTCCGTCGTGGTAATAGTCCGAGTAAACTGTCCGGAAGTGTACCTACAGAACACTTAGCCGTATGTGCTAAGTGGCTGACTTAGGGGGACCTTATGGTTTCCTAGCTGTGTTTATAGTGTAAGCAGTTTCATCTGGGAGACTGGGAGTACGTTTGACGATAGACCAGTTTAACCTCGATTTTCATCATCATCACTGGCCTCGACTTTGCTGGGATCCTCTCTTCAGTTATTATTATGTAGGTATCAAGTTTTTCTAGTCTGTCTAAGTTTTAACTAAGTCAAATTCACGTACGGTGGAGGTTGGTCCCGCTTAGGCTGAGCACCACCATGTCTGTCAGGCGATCGGCGGCGGCGGCGGTTCCCTGCCGGAGTTTATGTTTTTTGTGAGCTCTCTACAACCTAGGGGTATTTAAAACAAGACGGAATAGGTTTCTTTTAAGCAAGCGTGCTCTATTGTCGACCACCTCATTGCTTACCATCAGGTGAGATAGTGGGCAAAAGCGAGCTTATCAATAATAAAATCTATATATATAAAAACGAAATACCACTTACTGATTAATCACAAAATCTCAGAAACTTTAACACCTATTAACTTAAAAATTGGCAGGTAGGTTCCTTATAGGGTGTAGACATCCGCTGAGAACGGATTTTACGAAACTCCACCCCTAAGGGGGTAAAACGGGGGTTGGAAGTTTGTATAGAGAAACCGACTTTTACGCGGGCGAAACCTCTAGCAGAAGCTAGTTTTATATATTATTTAATTACAAATTTAATGGCAGGATTTTATTCAAATATTATGATTACTATTCATACATGATAGGTGCATTAAAACGTTTCATCACGTTGTGCATGTTTTGACATATTTCGTGATCCACATAATTTGCAGAATTGTTATTTTAACTTAAATTAATGCAACGAGTTAAATCGAAGATATCACTAGTTATAACAAAATTAAAGTATTAACTGTCTTGTATTAACTGTCTAAACAGAATATTTCCTTTTCAGCTGTGAATTTATGACTTAACCGATTCCGATTAATTATACGGTATCAATATTTAGAATAGTTTCAAGTTTTTGCTTAACGCCGCAACAACAGGCCCGCGGATATCAAGAACCAGATATTTTGTCGCAATACCCAATATTTGTCGCAACGGCCTACTGTAAGTCGATTACCAGTTATACAAACTTCCTTACACAACACACCATTCACAAGAAAAAATGCAGTTACATTTAGTGGTACGTAGGTAGAATACATACACACACATAGTACACGTGCCTATATCAATTACAAAGACTATCGCAAGACTGTCATATTCTGAGTATCGTCTCGGAAATACTTTTTACTTACATTTTAGCTGTAAACATAGTGATGTTGGTAGGCCAATATCACACAACTTGAGTAAGAACTCATATCGTGAAAGCCAGGGGCGCAGACTCCGTGGGTGCTCGGGGGCTCGAGCGCCCATGAGAAATAAACATGGGTACCGAGCACCCCTGAGAATAGACATCAAGAAACTGATCAGTAATCGCCTGTTAGGGATGGCCCTAACAGGCTATTTTTCATTACTCGACGATCCGTTTAGCGCAGTTGTTTAGAGCACCGGTTGAGACGCAGAAGTCTTAGGTTCGATTCCCCACCAACACAAATGTTTGTTGATGAAACAGATATTTGGGTTGGGTCTGGGTGTTTGTGGTACCTTCATCGTTTCTACCAGGAAAATGTATGTGATGTTGTCTCAATTTATTATTAGTTATTAAATTTATTTATTTGTCGGTCGATCAGTGTGCATTTCTCTTCTCACACTTAGCCACTTTTAGCACCCATGAGGTTTTCTAGAAGCCGGCGCCCCTGGTGTAGGCGTTACGCTACTGATCGATGGCGCCAATCTTGAAGCTTAATTTTGGTAGTCAGGGCCATGACAAATATTTGTGTAATTAATTAATTAATTATCTATTTATTTTAAGTACCAAATACTCATTTTAGTTACTTATACACATACAGACAATATATATCATAAAATGAAATGTCAACATTAAATTAATGAGCACGATCCTTTGTTCTGTGTCTGGGTGTAATTTATCTATAATATGTATTTATTTAGAAATATATAAGTATGTTTATCTGCTGTCTAGTACTCATAGCACAAGCTCTGCTTAGTTTGGGACTAGATGGAATTGTGTAAGTTGTGGCATATTATTTTATATTATACCTTGCAGTGCATTGATTTTTCTGGCCTGGCTCCATGAAGCTTGTGGCGTTTGCGGCCTAAGATGTGATGATAACTGACGACGAACACGTTTCACATATTTCCGGTGCTCGTTGCTTACAATTGCATTATTTACCTCGATAGCTAGCCAACCATCGTCCAATCTCATAAATTGTCCGTTTTCAACATTCCAATGATGATAGTTTCCGATGGAAAATTTGTTCAGAATAAAAATGACGCTGCAATTTTTTTTACTCGAGTTTTTGTGAAGATATATCTATTTCGAAATGAAATTTTCTTTGTGATATCATCATTTATTTGGGTTGGCCCCCATTATAACTGGATGTAGTTGTATATATATTTAGTATCAATATTACATAGAGCGACAGCCAAGCTTACCTCAAAAATTCAGTTAATGGTCTAAAAGATAAAGCTTCATTACATATTATAAAGTCCCACACCGCATCTATCTATCTGTATGAACGCGATAAACTCAAAAACTACTGAAAGTATTTTTATGCAGTTTTCAACAAAAGATAGAGTGATTCATGAGAAATGTCTATGTATAATACATGTGGTCATATATATTATAGTGGAGAAAAGTCGAGAATTCTAAAGATTCACGTGGGTTGCTACTTAAATATAATTTCTTCTAGATATTATTACAAAATCTAATCTATAAGAGAGGGTTTCCAAACGAAAGAAACGGGTGTCCAAAGTTTGTATGGAGAAACCTATTTTCACGCGAGCAAAGCTGCTGGCAGAAGCTAGTTGTATATAAGGGTATAAACTTTAAAGAAGTAGGATAACGATATAGAAATTATAAATAAACTAAAATATGCAATGCATTCCTAATAATATGTATTTATTAATAATTTTCTTATCTCAATTACCTTTTAAATTGCTGTTACGGCCCATAACAACTGCAGCTACTAAAAACAAGATATCTTGTTGCAATACTGACAATATTTGTCGCAACGCTTCGGTATGAAAGTGTGGAAATTATTGGACCACGCTGTATGTCTGAAGTTCCTAGTTAGGCCGTCTGGTGTTTACGAAACTAAAGATAAATTGCCTGTATTGATACATAGACTGTCGGCTTGGTAATGATTGACACACGACTGGCGCAGTATTTAATCGATTGATGCAGAGAACTAGGTCGAGTTGATGGTTTTCTTGCTGAGGAAAGCATACAGCTCTAAAGCATAGAGCTGTATGCTTTCCTGCTGATTATGCTAAAAGACAAGTAAGATAACCAGTCAAAGATTCAAGCATTTTATTTCAAGTAAACAATTTACAGGCACTTTTGAAATGTCAAGAAGTCAGTCACAATAAAAAGATGATAATTGCACATTCCAAAGCGTAGATCTCTATGGAGAAGAATGTGCAAAAAACTCCATGGACACTCTTTTCAATCATGTTATGTATTACTATCATATGAGAATAATGTAAATAAAATAAAAACGAAATATAGATATTAAAACAGCAACTGGCAGCTAACAGATGACCAGTTTAAACTGACAGCGCCCGTTCACGAACATGATGCGAATATTAGCACCACTCAGCTCAACCTTGTCGTAGCATAGTCCACAGTTTACTGGAAGCACGCGTGCGATTGAGCAAGGGAGATGGAGCTATAAACCCTATATAGCTCCATACCTTTAACAGTTCAGTTTAGGTCGTCAAAACCTCGTAGTAGGGCTTCTAGTTTTTCAGTGGCACCGGCTAATACAACATTCTTGACATAGGAATTCACTAGACGGCTCCTGAAACTGTTTTTAGTGCCATAGTTCCACAAATTCCTTTTCACCACCGCGTGATCCATTTCTAACTGCCGAAGTTCCTAAAATATATGTAGTTAGGAAATTATTTCTTACTATCTGTTGACTAAGCAAATATTTTCCAAATCGCGCTACTATGAAAAATAATCCATGTTTTATGTTACAAATAGCTTCTGCCAGCGTCTTCGCCCGCGTGAATGTAGGTTTCTCCATACAAACTTTGAACCCACGTTTGGACCCCCCTTAGGAGGGGAATTTTGGAAAATACTCTCTTAGTGCTTGCCTACGTCATTTAAGGATACCTTGTGCAAAATTTCACGCTCCTAGTCCTAGTAGTTTTGGCTGTGCGTTGATATGTCCGTCAGTCAGTTTCTCCTTTTATAAATATAGATTTAAGACTCAAGAATTCCTTTTAAAATTCTAAAGTTTCTATCACAACTTTATCCTCGAAACGGTAACGTTGTGCCATCGTGTCGTTGTCGCTTCGAGTTTCATATTTTTATATATAAGCTGTGAGCAGGCGTACACCAAGCGTATAGTGACGAATACGCGTCTAGGAAGCTATGCGTCCGTTAACAGTAAGCGTTACTCAGCCACCTTATAAGAACAACTTATTGAGGGATTAGAAGTCCATTATTACTAGACATGAGAAAAGATCAAATGTCGTAACACGTCTTTAAGGAATTCAATTACATCAAGAACAATAAAATTCGGAGTTCATAGTTGAAACAAAAAAAAAAAAAACTGTAATACGTGTACATAACAGCTCCCATACCACACAAAATATGTAATATACACACAACAATAGATTTTCGCGTGTTTCTTACGTCTAGTTTCTCGTGGAACAATGATAGACATTGTGTCGTATGAGTAACAATAAATTACTTCTCATACAGGTTGCACTCTTTTTTGTGAGATTGTGAGAGGTCATTTGGTGTGTTTGAGTGTATTATTAGTTCATAACTTGTTCAATACTCAGCAATTTTGTTAATCTGACGTTTGTCTCTGGGGCTATTTCGTGAAAAGGGGATTTCAGCTTGAATTGTTATCGTTCCTGGCATACGGATCTTATTTTAATATTTTATGTCGAATCTGTTTAGTTGACTAATTGCAACATAATCTAACGCAATAATAATGTCACACTTCTCAAAAGTTACAATAGGATTTATCAGAATAGCTTTTTTTAGGATAATGAAATCTTCATTAATATTTTAAATGATATTTATTTTGTAAATAATTTAAAAAATAAAACATTTTTACTTTTTCAAACCAGTCTGCACGCGCCCGCGTGGTGGATTACGGCCAAGATTAGATAGATTAGAGAAGAGGCCTGAGTCCCAACAGTGGGAACATTATAAGGCCGACTATGCTATGGTGTGCTAAACCAGATGAGACCGGTGTTTCCGACTACCTTGAGTAGAAACTCTCTACGTTTAAAGTCTCTAAATCTCAATATTTAGAACAGTTGGATTACCAATCAGTGATGGATTCACAGCGTTTATGAAATTCATAGCAATCATAAAAACTGATATTTAACTAAAAGAAAGATCCCACTATTTACAGCAGTCACGCTATCATTGACTCCCTTTCTCTTTCATATCACTCCTCACACAATACATCCTCCTTTTCTTTGGCCTCCCTCTCTGCTCTCAATTGATGTCACCTTAATATTTCAAGAACACTTGATAGATGATTCGTTATGATGCTCCTATGTGGAATTGTGGAACAGACACAATAGTGGCAGTACGACAACAAGAAGAAACCGTTTGAAAGCCATTAACTTTGAATTATAAATCTAATACTTTATTTCTCACGCTGATCAAAATCTTCATTTAGCTAAATAGATGCAGTTTTTTATTTAACTTTCCATCTTAAACTCCATCGTGTTATAATAATCGTTTGCAAATATCTGGGTCAGATACAAATAACTGATGATTCAGTTTTTTAGGACTGGCCTAGGAAAATAGTTTTTGTTGTGGTTTAGCCTAGAACTTTTTGTACATATTATCTGAACTATCCACGTGGTTGTTGACCTATTTTCACGGCCTTGGTCACCGATCCACTTTTGAGGAATGTTTGAAGATTAGGTACTCTAGATCAAAAATTACGAGTAATTATCATTATCAGATGACTGACGGGGTTGTTCGAAAGAGTTGCCGTGGGTCGGCAACCCAAAGGGCCACTAAAGGACTGAAGGTTTTAGTCAGTAATAGTCTAACACTCTCTCTCCCGCTCTAACCAGAGCTGAAGAAGATATTTCAGGATATTCCAAAAAATAAATGCTCAAAATATGTAAAATAATCACATAGTATCAGGATGATGTTTGAGACAAGGGCTAGAAGGTGGTAATGTGTTACTCGGCGTAATACGTTTTCTCTATCCATTTTTCGTTGTCTACCATCACGCTATTACTCACACCCTTATCTTTTGTATCATTCTTCATAAACATGCATTTTCCCTCCAAAAGACGTGTAGGAGACAAAAAATGGGCAAGTGCGAGTCGAAATCTCGCACTTAGGGTTAGGTACAAACTATAATTCCCGAATCTCGGAGTCTCGAATATTTTTCCGAATTGCATTAAAGTTTTTTTTGTGACATAGGTAAAAAAAAATTACTGTTTTCAGATTTATATCTATCCTATATCTGTGCTATAAGACCTTGCTTTATGCCAAATTTCAAGATTCTGGGTCAACGGGGATGAATTTTGATTTCTTTGAGAGTATCGAAATATACGTTATTTGCGACATAAACGACCGTATCTTTTTTATTCGTAAACTTCTAGTTTGTTTTTTTTTCACAGCTTTAAGAGACCGCATACTTGAGTATATGGTTTTAATTTCAACTCGATACCTTCACGCGTTTCCGAGATAAAAGGTCTTGACAGACAGACATACAGACAAACAGACAGACAGACGGACGGACAACAAAGTGATCCTATAAAGGTTCTGTTTTTTCCTTTTGAGGTACAGAACCCTAAAAAGAATTTAACGTTCAGATTTTGTAGTTTCAAGAAGTCACCGATATTATTGGATCTAAAAATCACCCCGCAACACAACACATACGTACAAAAACAGCAGCTTGAAACAGTTATTAAATAACCAGGTGCTCGTTGCATCATAGCCGTGCTGCACTGCATAGTTCTACAGGCCGGGCATCGGCAAAAACGTCCCGCGTTGGGTAACGTTACTTCTCGGTACCTGTGAGCAGTGCATGCGGTAATTACCCACTGTCTGTTGTTATGTGGCCAGGATTATGATCGTCTAGGGGTATATGGTAGATAGATGTAAGATAAAAAGGAGAAAAGAGAAATTGTGGACGAGTTTCGGAGATGGTACGGATGACGGCAGATACATGGGGTCAGGGGCGCCGGCTTTTAGAAAACCTCATGGGTGCTCATGCTCATTTGATGACTCGAAAAAGTGGCGAAGTGAGAGAAGAAAAATGCACAGTGATCGACCAAAAAATAAATAAATGTCCTACTAACATACTGCAGAATAACGAAGGTACCACAAACACCCAGACCCAACACAAATATCTTTTTCATCAACAAACATTTGTGTTGGTGCGGGAATCGAATCTAGCGTCTCAACCGGCGCTATAAACCACTGAGCTAAAAGGGTCGTCGAATAATGAAAAAATGTCCATCCCTAAAAGGCGATTTCTGATCTGTTTCTTGATGTCTACTCTCAAGGGTGCTCGGCCGCCGACTCCCACTGTTTATTTCTCATGGGTGCTCGAGCCCCTGAGCACCCACGGAGACGGAGTCGGCGCCCCTGCATGGGGTGACAATTGAAAGGTATTTGCAAGGAACTCAGGTAATTTATCACATTATTTTTGTGTAACTTTATTCTTCAATTGAAGAACTTGTTATTGCACTAGTCTAGAACAACCAACAACTTTTAGTGAGAGGAATCACTAAAAGTCGGATATTGATAGCTGCGCCACAGTTTTTCTTTTGCAGCTATCATCGTTTTACGTTGCTTTTTCTGTCTATATTTTGTTTTCATTCCAAATAAACGATTATATTATTCTGTTCTTTAATTATTTTTATGGAATATTTCACATCAATTCTTTTTAGCAATGTCTCTAGATTGGTGATTCTCTTTTATTATAATATATGGTTTACAGAATCTGATAGGATTTCGATCTATGGTCTTAGCTCCCCAAACAATACATTTTTCCGTGTTTTAATTACCTAAATCAAAACAGATGTTTCCGTAACTGTGGTTGTAAATGTTAAGGCTATGTTTAATAATTAGTTACGTATAATAATGTATAGGAAATGCTTAGAGATATTATACAGTAATTTTATGGTAACGTGGAATGATAATTACACTATTCGTAATTTGATTCATAATTGGTAAATTAGGGATTGTTGTTATAGTAATTTGTGAAGCGGTGTTTTACTTTATGAAACTGATCTTGTCGGTTTATTGAATCATTTGGCTTTTTGGAACGAAGTTCCTTATCGCGCGTTGTGAAAGGGGGCTAGACGGAAAAAATTCTTACGAAAAGTTGTCACGACACTTCTTTTTTTTTTTGCTATTGTTGTAAGCCGTGCGGCGTGCGCGTTTCTGTCTGCCTCTCTTTCTTTCTCTCATAGAAAGCATGCACATGGAATGGAATGGAAAACATGCTCATGGAATGGAATGAAATGAAATGAAATGAAATGAAATGAAATGAAATGAAATGGAATGAAATGGAATGAAATGAAATGAAATGAAATGAAACGAAATGAAATGAAATGAAATGAAATGAAATGAAATGGAATGAAATGGAATAAAATTTTATTACAATTCCTTCACTAATCAATCGAAAAGAACTTCGTTCCATTCGGGTGTCCCTTGACACCTCTCAAGTTTTTATTATTACCTATTGTCTACGGGCGCGTAGCTTCATAGACGCGTATTCGTCATTATACACTTGGTGTACGCCTGCGTCGTCGACAGAGGTTCATATATTTGGAAAATTAATTTTAATTGTACATGTAGATATAATGAATTCCAGATTCGCAGTTAGTATCTAGGCATATTTTTTCTTATAATAAATCTGTAGAAGTTTTTAGTGTGCGCGCATCACGTAAAATGTACGAAATCGATGTAGATAACTTTTATACATTAAAATTGTGTGTAACTTGATGTATTACTTTGGCCTTGTTTCATCGCAATCGGTTGACTTTATCGAAAGATATACTACATTAATTGACTGTTAGGCGGTACGAAGTTCGCCGGGTCAGCTAGTACGTAATAAATATTTAGCGCAAATATGCTCTTTTCTTTCTTAACATAATAAATTAAAGATTGCTAAAAGGAGTGCATGCTAGCTGCTCACATGTAAACGGAGCGTGCAAAGAGATGAATAGTGGAACAGCCACGTAGGAAACCGTCAAAGTTGGGTTACCAAAGTCTACATTACGTTTTGTTTAAGTATTTGATTCTTATATTCTTTTGTAAGCTCTTCTCGCGACGATATTACCTTTGTGACTGCAAAAGTTTCAGCGATCCTTTGGACTTAGCCTTGACACCTACCTGACACCAATTTTGATTATGGCTACGACAGATACGAGTAACATTGTAAAGCTATACCGTAGGATCCTGCAAGACTATCCTTGTGAAACCAACTTCGATCAATAATGTACTAGATTCCTATCATCATCTATCTGCCCTTGTCCCGTTTTATTTGGGGTCGGTGTTCAACACGTTTTTTTCTTCCATTCTGTCCTGTGACTTGTCACGCTATCACTAACTCCCTTTTCTTTCATATCACTTCTCACACAATCCATCCATCTTTTCTTTGGTCTCCCTCTCCCTCTCCATCCATCCACATGTAAACTCATAACTCTTTTAGTAAGATGCGTTTCATCCCTCCTCTTTATATGACCATACCAAGACAAACGATTTCCTTTCAATTGCCCTTTCGATTGTTTTTCAGTCACTGGCGCCACTTACAAACTTTCCCTAATATAGGTACTCATTTCTCACTTTGTCCATTCTCGTCACACCACACATCCATCTTAACATCATAATGTGCTAGATTCCCAACCGCTTCTAACAGGGCCCGACAAATATCACCACAAATGAATGAGTGCACTTATTACAAGTTAGCGCGGTCCGAACGCAGCCAACGTCATCATCATCATCAACATGTGCAAATAACCACCGCAATATTCATGATTTCTTTCTTCTTTGAAGAAATACAAATGTTTACGTATAACATTATTGATCACGTAGGCGATATGATTTTGTTCTTGACCCTCAATCTAGTACATTATTGATCGGGGGCTAAAAATATTTCTGTTGAGTTTTTTTTAAACACTCTTTACAAACTGAATCGAATGCTAGTTGTTACATGTTATTATTGAAATTAAAAGGCCTAATAGACCCAATAATTGATTGCGGAAAGAAATAAATACCTTATGGTTTATGAATCGTTAAAATATGTAATTTCTTTATTGATAAGCTTCGTGTGAGGCGGTCTCTGAGTTTTATGAATCCAACTGATTAGCTTCCTTATTGCCCCAGCTTATAGGCTTTTAAGGCAGAAAGATTAGATTAATATCCTATTAATATTATATGACTAACTGTAGCGCGCGACTTCATCTGCGTGAACCTTATAAAACAGCACAAATGCCAAGGCATTTTTTTTCACAACTTTCACACAACGCCATCTAGTCCCAAACTAAGCAGAGCTTGTACTATGTGTACTAGACAACTGATAAACATACATATATATTTCTAAATATATATATATTATAGATAATAGATAAATTAAACTCAGAAACAGAACAAATGATCGTGCTCATCACACAAACATTTGTCCTGGGTGAGAATCGAACCCAAGACCTCTGGCATAGCAGTCAGGGCTACTGACTACCAAACCAACAGGTCAGTCGGATGAATAGGTTTTGGAAACCTATTCATTTTCTCAAATAAATTACCCCAAGTTGCTCCTCATAATATCAGCTATCTATCAGGATGTTTTGTCAAAATTGGAGATTAGATAAAGATTTTAAAAATTGTGTTATGACATAAGTACCGTGTAAACATTCATTAGCATTTAGTAAAAAGCTGGTTTTCATACAGACACTTCAATTTTATTTATTTGTTCTTTAATGATTTTTAAATGGTGTCCTCATACCTAGTAGGTGCTTAATTTTGAAACGAGTTTCATAGACATAAAGTTGTTTCTTCAACTCAGTCTGAGAAATCTTAATGACACAAAGGGCTTGATTTAACTTAAAGATTTGCCTCTAGTCATCCGCTATACCAAACTTGTTATAATTTTATGAATATTCTCAGTAACGCCACAAACAGCGCACAGATTTGTGAGTAGCCGTACATTAAAATCTTGACGACTGTTCAAGATTTCCATCTCGCGTTGCATCTTGCATTGCCACTGCAGCACAATGCTGTGATCTTCTCAAATGACGCCAGAGTCTCACCCTATCTGATGGAGAGCCTCCAGCAATTAATCTTAGTTGAGATCAGTAATCAACGAAGTTATTACAAGTTATTATAAACTTCTATTATAAATTGCACAGTGCAGGAAAAGCGGCGCGCGAAACTATGGCTTTATGTGGTGATTTGTATCTTGAAACATCGTAGGTTTTGAATCTGTGAAGAAACCTTTTGGATTTTATGTTAAAAAGTTATTATCAACATCATGATCATAATTTCAGCCAAAAGTCGGCCACTGTTGGACGTAGGCCTCCCCCAAGTGTCGTTACAACGAACGGTCTTGGTTGCGCTTATCAAGTCGGTGAGGTTTGCCATAGTCGCTACGCTTGGCAAGCGGGTTGGCGATCGCAGTGTGGTTGCAATGCACAGAGAATGCTACTGCCCATTCTCTGGTGTGTCCCTTAGTCGCCTCTTACGACACCCACGAGAAGAGATGGGTTGGCAATATTCTTTACGTCCGGACGCTATACGAAAAAAGTGGTAAGCACAAGAAGAAAGTAATACCATGATTTTTCATCTCCCTGAAAACGCATGGCACGGTTTCTTTATACATAAACTTTAAACTTGGACATCTGGGTCTCTAAGTCAAAAGTGAGTAGACTAGGCTAGACTTCTAAGCAAGCATGGTTCATCGTCGACCACATCATCGCTTATCTTCAGCTGGAATAGCGGTCAAGCGCAAACCTATCAATAATACAGTACCTAATAATAGGCAAACATCATATGAGGCTCTGATTAGGAAGGTAGAACTAGGGATAGATTAAGAAAACAGTACCTATTTCTGGACACGGTTCGTATAGTTAGGAGGTTCCTTTCTCTGGAGTAATTCTTGTAAGTATTCCGACCATAAAGCCTACTGGTGTTACCGATATAGTTATTGTCAATCCTTCGCTGGTACCTACAATGTGGCTTTATCTATTGCTCTTTACAACTAAATTGTGTTCTTTGAAGGTGAACCAAAATCTACAGCACCCAACCCATTTCAAATGATTTCTTCATTCGAGGTCCCAGTAAGTAATGTTTTGGAATTAACAATATAGTTGTGTGTCGGGGCGACTTCCTGAAGTTTTTGAACGAATGAACGCAATACGTGCTGCAGTCACGTTTAGCGGTCCTTTTAGATGGTGGTCTAAGTAAAGAGTAATAGCTGATTTAGAATGACAGGATATATGAAATGAAATGACAGAATGGAATGATAGGACTGTTCCTTAACATTTCGACTAGAATTTTTGTAGGTAAGGACATCTGGTTGGCAACACTTGAAGGAGGCCTGTGTCTAGCAGTAGAACTCTCTCGGCTGAAATTATGGTGAGCTATATTCGATTGTTTTAGCTACAACCAAAAATTACAAGAAAAAAATTATAATAATTGCAGTTTCTTGATCTAATTTAGTTCAACCTTCAAGGTCATATAAAAACAGACACACTAGATGTTGTAACCCAATCCTTAGTAACACAAGTCGATCAGTCGTATGAAACATTTGACTAGTGATACTGCGACAGATTAGATGGTTCACAGTTGTGAGCCATTGTGTACAATAGTGTGAATGATGGCCTGTCTCTGTGCGAGACTAGGCCGTGTGGGAATATGGTTGCAACAATTTGGCGATGAGAATGAAATGTAATTAAATCTGCATGTTGTTTGATGGTATCAGTGGAGGATGCTGATATCTATAGTGAAAGATCGTCAATGTCTTTTTTGCAACTTGCAGATTATCTGAGGCTGGGAGCTATCAACCTAAAAATAGCCTTTTTTATTTTCTTTATTTAGGCTATACGTTTCTACTGCCGGGTAAAGGCCTGTCCCAAATTCTTCTAGGTATACTTTTTTCAAAGCATCTTGAATCTGTTCTCGTGGTAGGCATCTTGGTCGTTTTGTCGTAACGTTGGCATAAAATACATAGGTATTTTTTTTAAATTGTTATAAACTAGTGTTAGACTGCGAACCCCCCTGATGGTAAGCAATGATGCAATCGTTGATAGTACGGCACACTAGTTTATAAAGAGCCTATTCACTCTAGCCTTGAAGACACCGAAATTATAATAGTACGGGAAGACCGCAGCAGGCAAATTGTTCCAATTTAATTTAAGATTGTGATATTTTTCGAAGTACTGCTTGTAGATAGGTACTATCTGCATCATCGACTCATATTTTAAAGTAACTCCTCCCAAAAAGTTATTTTAAAATATTAGTCTTTAACTAACTTTCCTCAGTCAGAATCTCAAACAAGACTCGATTTCATTGCGCGACACGTGTACCTGCACCGCGTGCGCGCGCGCAGCTTGTCGCGGTACTAACTGCGCTGTAATACTGTCGCCAAGCAACTAACTGTAACTTGTTATTGAGGCTAGGGGTGTAGTGATTCTGAAGCTTTAGGAGCTAAATTGACGCTATAAGATAAGTAACCTTGCTAACTATACATATAATAAATCTGTAGGAGTTTTTAGTTGTGCGCGCATGGCCTAAAATGTACGAAGTCGATGTAGATGACTTACATACATTAAAATTGTGTGTAACTTGATATATTACTTAGGCTTTGTTTCATCGCAATCGTTTGACTATATCGAAAGATATACTACATTCATTGACTGTTAAGCGGTACGAAGTTCGCTGGATCAGCTAGTACGTAAAGAATAAATCACGGTTCTGTCGCCCAAACCATGATTTTCAATACACTACTGTAAATCATAGATTATATTTATATGTGATCTAGAAATGGTTATGATGCTTAAGAGCTTTCATCATAATTTTTGCCTCTGGTCGTAGCGTTTGATCTGCTTATGTGTCGTCCTTTAAAAAGGGTAACTGCGAACACGCTTCATTTAGTTATTAGTTAATATACACAGAAAAAGTAAAAAAGCGGTGATAAATAAGCACAAAGGTGTTATTTATTTGATTACTTTTCAGTAGACCTGTGATATGAGAGTTGGATGCATTACGTATTATAATATCGATTACGAAAACTGAACTATCTAAACTATATGGATAAGGACCATTTGGCACCTTCGCGGAACTGTGTCGTACTTTCTTAGGCCAATAACCAAACGAATGCAATGGATTTGCAAGCGCTCAAGAATGTTTAAGAGCTTCAGATTGAGTTAAATAGATTAAAAATCTAATTTCTAATCTATGAAATTATAATCTATTTTAAAGGGTCAGATGAGAGAACTCTCATTTCACTCAAAATCAAAGAAAGGTACAGATAGCGGCACGAATCTTGAGCGCTCGGCGAAAGAGCGGGGATCGCATTGCGCATCGTAAAATATCGGCGAGCCAATCACTGTACAAGGATTTCACTCCCCGCCCCCGCATCTCTCTTCATACCACTAAAGAGACCCAATATTTCACTACTGCGTCTGTGCAAGTAGAACTGTAGAAGTCAGCGCTCATGATCCGTGCCGGTATCTATAGTGACCACCTTTCTTTGACTTCGCTAAAATTCTAAAACTTAATTGCCACTAACTCATTAGATCCGCTTCGTGCTTATTATTGATAAAATAATACCCATTACAAAAAAAAAAGTGATCAAAACAGTATGCCGGCAGTTGTAGCGTAGCAACGCTTGCGCAGTGGGTCGTCGCATCGACTCCCGCGCAGCCTCGGCTGACACAGTTGAAATGAACGATCGATGCCGTTACTGTTCGTATCACTCGCGATTAGCCGACAATCGAGATGTACCCAGCATTCATGTTCGCTGATTCGATACGGTTTAGAGTTAATCTTAACTTGGATTACGTAGGTAAGGTATGGTGTTAGGGGCCATAAGCGTGATGGTTGGTATTTGGGTGAATATCACGCTTTTGCCTTTTTTTTGACTGCCCTGTTGGTCTAGTGGTTACTGGCCCTGACTGCTATGCCGGAGGTCATGGGTTCGATTCCCACCCAGGACTAATGTTTGTGTGATGAGCACAATAATTTGTTCTGCGTCTGGGTGTAATTTATCTATAACTAGCGGTCCCGGCAGACGTTGTTCTGCCCAAAAGCGGGATTTAGTAAAAAAAAAAAATTACCCTACTCTACCCTACTCTACCCTACTCTACCCTACTCTACCCTACTCTACCCTACTCTACCCTACTCTACCCTACTCTACCCTACTCTACCCTACTCTACCCTACTCTACCCTACTCTACCCTACTCTACCCTACTCTACCCTACTCTACCCTACTCTACCCTACTCTACCCTACACTACCCTACTCTACCCTACTCTACCCTACTCTACCCTACTCTACCCTACTCTACCCTACTCTACCCTACCCTACCCTAAAAAAAAAAAAAAATAAAAAAAAAGTACCCTATGTCCGTCTCCTGGTTCTAAGCTACCTCCCCACCAATTTTCAGCCAAATCGGTTCAGCCGTTCTTGAGTTATAAGTGGTGTAATTAACACGACTTTCTTTTATATATATAGATATGTATGTATTTAGAAATATTTAAGTATGTTTGTCAGTAGTCTAGTACTCATAACACAAGCTCTGCTTAGTTTGGGACTAGACGGCGTTGTGTGATAGTTGTGTGGATATTATTATTATTTTTTTGTTTATCTTCAAACTAGCTTTTGCCAGCGGCTTCATCCGCGTGATAGTAAAATATATGCCTTTGTCACTCAGTAATAAATTAGCATTCTAATGGTGAAAACATTTCTAAAATCAGTTAGGTAAGTAATTTTTGAGTTTATTAATTACAAACAGAAATACAAATCTTTTCTCTTTTCATGTTATAGTATAGATAACTTTCTCGCTCTGGGTGGAACGAGAGGGGATATCAGACTTACACCGTCTTTTTTTTTTTTCGGTGGGAAAATCATCTTATGACATCCCCCGCCCTTGGGCGGGGCGGGAGATAGTGTCAGACTTTTACTGACTAAAAACCCACTCCTGTTCCTTCGTTACCTTTCGTACCAGGGCCGAGTCTTCCTTTCAGAATCAGACCCTTGGCCCCAGTAGGCTTCGACCCTGCTAGGCCCCTACAGTTGCTGACATCTCCTTGAGGCGCGCGTGGAACATCACGCGCCGTTGACGACTTGGGCTCGGTCCGGACGGTTACCGGAAGGTCGGACGGCGAGCCACCCATTGCTCGCTGTCCGCAAGCCTGAGCCTTCACCGTCTAAAACGAACTCAAATATACACACAAAGTTTCATCCTAATCAGTCAAACCCTTTTGGTAGAGTTAGGTGACAAACACACGTACAGATATAAAATTGTTACAGCATCTATGTATAACAGTGGTCAGTCAAAATTACGAGGCGAGGTATACACAATAATGTCTTATACATAAAAACAACCTAGTTTCCATTGATATTGTCCGTCATTCTTGTTATTTAAGACAACCAATTAAAACAGCTTAGTAAAGGCTAACAAGTTAATATAGCTTATCAAAGGCTTTAATTAACATTTCAGACGGTTCGAATATATCTTCAAACTTGTCTATTTGGCAGAAACGGTCCATAAAGCCCTTTTATTTGAAAGTGAACCAATATCTTGTATACTTGTTTTTGCATACCGTTGCGTAACTGATCCATTTCGACACACATTTCCTTGGGAATCATTAGAACACAATGTTTTATTTAAACAATGTACAGTATAGGAGTTGCAATGGCACAGTGGTGCAGCGTTTGGTTGCTACTCCGTGTCGCGGGTTAAATTCCCGCACGGAATAAAAAGATAGTTGTTCCAGTTCTGGGTGTCTTCTGTATGTGAGTTTACGTGTTTGTGAATGCACTCACGATACAGAAGTTAATTTCTAGTGCTGAGCAATATTTCTCAAAAAGAAAAGAAAAAAACTTTTTACAAAAAAATACAACCGACCTCAACGTAAAAAAAAAACACTAAAAAGTGCAAAATAACTTTAATTGCGGAAGTCAGTGTTTCTACAAGTTTTGTTTCTTCTTTATTCAATACCTTCCGAAATTAAAGTTATTTTGCACTTTCAGTGTCTTTTTTACATTGATGTCGGTTGTATTTTTTTTTTTGTAAAAAGTATTTTATTTTACACTTTTTAGTTATGGTATACCACTAAAAAGTATCTCTCAGTCAAACTTAAATACCTTACAGCCAGAGTGCATCTCATGACAATACTTATAATCCCAAACACGGTTAGAATACATTAATTTATTACAGAGTTCCGGTGCCTAACTTCAGGCTTCATCATCAGATCAGTTCAATAAATACTCCCTCTTCTTTCAGTCAGTCATCGACTACACGTATAAACAAAGCAATTTTACCTGTTACGACAGTTCTACTGTGATCCTTTAAGGAGTTCTGTTCCATATCTTCGAAGTTCATGATCAGATCATAACAATATTTCTATGAATCCAACCTGGAAGCATAACATTTCAATAAAAAAATAAAAAAATTGATCCACAATTGACTGAGAAATCGGTGAACATACATAAAAAAATACATTTTGCCGAACATAGAACCTCCTTCTTTTTGAAGTCGGTTAAAAACAAGAAAGTATATTGTATGAATGTCAACAATATGTTCTGCAGATGTGTAGTTGGAGAGGCAATTTTATTATTAGCCAAGCATAAACTTGATACCAGCTGCTCTAGATTTTTAGTGGAGTAGACATTTTGATTTGAAGTGCAGCTTTGCAACTGCATTTTACACTAAATTAGTAACAAATCTTTTACACAAACTTAAATCTATGGGTACACTGGCGATCTTAACGATAACAAAAAAAGATTAAAGTTGATTGGCCAAAACTATCCCTACATGTAACATATATTCCTAATAAATTATATTGTAACAGATTAGTAAATAGTATTTACCAATTGATACATATTTCACGTCATAATTACAATAACTGTGCCGGTGGATTGTCAACAGAAACGTGACAATAATTACTATTTGTTTGCAAGACACATAATAATAAAATTATGTAGGTAAGTATTTGCATCAGCGCAACAAGGAATGTGTTGTGCACGCACTATTGACAAATATGCGTTTTGTGTTACGATATGTTACTCAGTAAATAGTTTATACGGGTATTCGGATGTTGGTTTATTCGGATACGGACTGACCTGTTGGTCTAGTGGTTGGTGGCCCTGACTGCTATGCCGGAGGTCGTGGGTTCGATTCCCACCCAGGACAAATGTTTGTCTGATGAGCACGATCATTTGTTCTATGTCTGGGTGTAATTTGTCTATAATATGTATGTATTTAGAAATATATAAGTATGTTTATCAGTTGTCTAGTACTCATAACACAAGCTCTGCTTAGCTTGAAACTAGACGGCGTTGTGTGATAGTTGTGGAATATTATTATTTATTCCTTGTAAACACATATAAATTACATTTTTAAATATTTTTTTTAAACAAAATCATACAAAAAAAAACATTTAAAAATATAAAAAATAGTACCCCACCGGTATCGGGAACAGGGTCCAAGCTACCGGCGGTCAGGGCTCCAGAGAAAGGAACCTCCTAACAATGCGAGCCGTGTCCAGGAGTACCGCTTTCTGAATCAAGGCCTTGATCCAGCCGCCTAACGTGAGCCTCCTAAGGTGTTGGTCGAGGCTCTTGGCTATTAAGCCATTGCCCGACCCGACTATCGGCACAATGATCGCTGAGTCCACATCCCACATGTCTATTATTCGATTATTTTGTATTATATTTTTAGCGAGAACAGAAAATGCCCTTACGATGGGCATTTTCTGTTCTCACTGAGCTGAATCCGTTACGAGACGCAACGCATCACTCTTAATATATTCTAAAGGTTAACTTGTGAATACTTATTAAATGTTTGTCATTCTTCATGCTCGAACGGCTGAACGGGTTTCGATGAAATTTAGCACACGGGTAGACCATATCCTGGAATAACACATAATATACTTTTAATCCCGAAAGTATGTTTTCTTGGGATAATTTTATTTATTTATAATTAGGCATTTCAACAATAAGTGCGCTATTACATTATAATTTGTACATTAGTAACTTACGTCTAAGCGGCTTATCACTTACAGAAAAGCACAGCATGCACCAGTATCACCGCAGGTGCGGGCTTGCCGCCGTCCGGTATCCGTCCGGACCGAGCCCAAGTCGTCGATGAAATTAAATATACAATAACTTGTTTTAAATTTGATTATAATGATTAATTAAAATTGATAAATTATTTTTGATTACAATAAATTATATTAAATTCGATTATAATGACTTAAATTAAACTTGATTGTCATAAGTTAGATTTTATTATTATATAATATTAGGTAAACATTAGACTTTTGATTAGGACTTAATTATAAGTTAGCAAGTACGACTTTTTTTAAAGCTGGAACCGATGAAATGAAAGAGGTCAATGTCATTGTCCACATCCAGCTCATGGTATGCAGCACTCATTCTAGAGAATGCACAGTATTGTCTCAAATTTTCTAAATTTACGCAGGCGTGGTCGGTGGTAGCAGCTAATTTATTTTTATTTTTTATATTTTTATTCGATATAAACCAGTGCTTGACTGCGATCCCACCTGATGGTAAGCAGTGATGCAATCATTGATGGTGAGGCGCACTAGTTTATTAAGAGCCTATTCACTCTAGCCTTGAAGGCACCTAAATTATAGTTGGACGGGAAGACCGCAGCAGACAAATTGTTTCAGTCCCTCGAAGCTAATATTTTAATAAAAAAATTACACATTGGCTCATGGTTAGGTTCATGTTTACCTGATAATACCTCGTCAATTTGCCTGCTGCGGTCTTCCCGTTTGAATATAATTTAGGTGTCTTAAAGGCTAGAGTGAATAGGATCTTAATAAACTAGTGCGCAACACCATCAACGACAGCATCACTGCTTACCATCAGGTGGGATCGCAGACATGTACAAGTTTATATCAATAAAAAAAATGCTGAAAATATAATTCAGAAGACACCACGTTGTATTGCACATATTATGAGGAAGCTTTTCTTGTATAAATCTTGTTTTTGTTAAACTTGGCACCGTTTATGAAGCTGTTAAGGTTTGAAAAGAAATGAGGAAAAACTGAATAGTGTGATCATTTCACAGTTCAATGCCAAGCAATGAACTCTTTTGTATGTTCCATTATTAAATAGGTATTGTGTCTCCATTCTAAAACGCCAAACGTAAACTGACAAATTATATTAGTGCTACCGATAGTCATTAGATACCATATTTCTAGCAAATGAGATAGCCACATGCGTGCGAGAATGAACATCCTTACCTTACTTAGTAAAACCATAGGGCGCTAGGCCGCTTCTGAAAAGGAAACCCGTAGTCCTAGCACGTATAGGATAATTAAAGGCCTGTTTGGTTTTAGTCAGTAAAAGTCTGACACGCCTTGCGCTCCACCCTAGAGCAGAAGAAGTCATTTTATGATTTCGCTCCTCAAAAAAAAAAACGCTACATTTGACACAGCACCTCCACTATGTAATGGTGTAACCGAGATCCAGCCTTATACGAAAGATCTATAAAGCCAGGTTTTGTAACAGTTTCGTGAGAAATACATTAAGTTTTGATATCGTGATGTGTTTAATGGTTTCAAGTCGGGCAATTGTCTACTGTGTGAGATATGCATGCTTAATGTGCACAGAACATAACTGGGTTATCTGCTCTTGTATTAAGATGATTTAGATTGGTTCGTGTGCCTGTAATTTCACCGACGCCCATAATGCTTACAGGGTAATGCTGTTCGGCTGCAGAAATGTTCAAGGCTTTGATGGAGTTGTACTCTATCAAATACCATTTCAATTTGCAAGTCCGGCTTTAGCTGCATAATGCCCAAAGTGCAAAAATACCGATTCGCACAATGTCAAAAGTTCTAATAATACGTTTAAATGAGTTGCCAGTTTAAAAAAATAATTTGGTTAAGTAACTTACAAGTTTTCGTGAAAATTTAAAGACTTTTTAATATGAAATCTATATATATAAAAGGAGAAACTGACCGACATATCAACGCACAGCCGAAACTACTTTTTTTTTTTTATTTCGGTGGGAAAATCATCTTATGACATCCCCCGCCCTTGGGCGGGGCGGGAGATAGTGTCAGACTTTTACTGACTAAAAACCCACTCCTGTTCCTTCGTTGCTTTTCGTACCAGGGCCGAGTCTTCCTTTCAGAATCAGACCCTTGGCCCCAGTAGGCTTCGACCCTGCTGGGCCCCTACATTTGCTGACATCTCCTTGAGGCGCGCGTGGAACAGCACGTGCCGTTGACGACTTAGGCTCGGTCCGGACGGTTACCGGACGGTCGGACGGCGAGCCACCCATTGTTCGCCGTCCGCAAGCCCGCGCCTACGGTGGCCGGAAATCGGGATCGGAATCCCGGCGGCGGTTGGGGCGTGAGGACCGCTGCCTCACGCGATTGGCCGCCTCCTTTGCAAGCATTACTGCTTCGCAGAAGGAGGCGACCGCCTGCCATTCCTCCTCGCTCCGGATCATGGCCTGTACCAAGGCCCGGCGCGAGAGATCGCCGCCGCCGATCGCCCCCACGAGGACACGGCGTTGCTCTGCCCAAGCGGGACACACCTCCACCGTATGCTCCACCGTGTCCTTCGGGCGGTCCACACAGTGGTGACACCCGGGCGTCGCTTCCGCACGAATCCGGTGCAGACAGCCGAAACTACTAGGACTAGGAGCGTGAAATTTTGCACAAGGCTTCCTTTCATGACGTAGGCGAGCACTTAGAGTGGATTTTCCAAAATACACCCCCTAACCGGATGAAACGGGGGTTCAAAGATTGTATGAAGAAACCTACTTTAACGCGAGCGACGCCGCGGGCAGAAACTAGTAATCAATAAAATAAAATCAATTGTCATAATCATTACCAAATTCCACTTCTAAAACTTGCTATTAGTGGAAATGGATATTGAATTCCTAGAATGTTGTAGCATTTGAATCACGTAAATAAAAATAATCTTTTCAAAAACAAAGCTTATTCAAAGTTATGTTTTTTTTTACATTTCTGTCTTAGTTTTTTAATTTTATAGCTGACAGTTTATTAAGACGTATTATAGGAACTGTTGACGTTTTACGCTTTTGGCATTAAGCTCCTTAACCGTCCGCCGGTGCGTGACTAGGCTTCACCTAAATATGTATAGCCATTATAACAATAGACAATAATTAGCTCAATTTAATTTGTTTATATGCAGGATAGTGCAACTCGCGTGCATTTCGCCAAACTGTACTCTCTCTAGCTAGAAATACAAACACGGACTGATTGTGGTCTTACTGTCTCCGATTTCTAACACAAATATTTGCACGCTTGCATTGATATTCGGTCCAAATGATTCGCAGAATAATCCCTTTAATTTCACAAACTTCTTGTCATTGGACCATAAAAAGTTAATAATGAGGGACTTGGGACATGTTAAACGCTCAATAATTATCAAGAAAAGCAGGCTATATTTTAGTTTCACTCCCGGTTTACAACAAAACAGCTTCTTAGCTTCTCCACTATATTTATCGTTTTATTGTAACGGTACAATTACATCCTTAATATCGCGTGTCGCATGCAAATCGTGCGACTTTTGTAACAAAAACTCTTAGTTCACGCTAGATTATGAAGTAATCGTCACACATGCGTTTTTCTCACTGGATGCTTGGATATGCGTAACAATGCACCCTATTAGCCGGCTTTCTACTGACGACAACGTTACGTGACGTAAGGGTGAGGCAATTAATGATGTGCAAGAATAGAAGCTCTCACGGCTGGAGACACTTGTCTCTAGCAAGCATGCGATGTACTGTTGGTAGTCAGAACTGAATTGTACCGCTTTCATCAAACAGTCGAGGCTATAGAGTCATGCTTTTCCACTATTTCTAGATTGTGCTAAACCGATTCTACTTAGATGCCTTGAAGAATCAGTGGAAGTACATAGGTTGCGAAGTCATTCAGTTGATGGCTAAAGGGAAAATATTATCTACCTAACTGGACATGTTGACTTATGTTGACTTAAACCAACTATTTCATTTTAAAGACAACAGACAGAGTGGTCATATTTTATATAAGTCGTAGTAAATTCCCAAAAAACAATCTCCGTTAAAAGTTATTAACAGATCACGCAACGTTACTGTATGACAATGACATAGAGGTACATATTCAAGCGTATGATGCTTGCATTGAATGATTGATACAACGGAAACCGCATCTCTAGAGGAAAAGTAATCAATCTTTAATTTTATCATTACCAAAAAAATGAAATCGTTTGTTTGTTTATATGTTGGAAAATGGGTATTGATAGAAATAAGAAAATTCACTCATTAATTAACAAAATGTTAGCGTTGCTTTCATGGTGCGAGTCCAAGAATAATCACGTTTTCCACGGCATATGCCTCGGGAGCCAAGCCAGAGGTAAAAGCTAGTAAACAATAAACCAACATCCAAATTCTCATGCTTTATGGTAAACAGAAAACCAAATCTTTCTCTTTATGTCGCGCATATTCTAATTGAATTACCTGTACCGCGGTAAATATGAGAATTTCGTAACGTTGGCAAATGTTCCGAGTAAACAGCTGTGTGTGTCGTGAAATTCGAAAAGCTCTGTAAATAGTGATATATAAGTGATAGGCAAACTGTTATATAAGAGTTTATTTAGTATTTGCGTGGGTCGGTAATCAATTGTTGAATTAGTAAGTTCGTGAAATTCTCACGTCCGTCGTTCACTTTCTTTGTTTATTTGCTGATGTTACGCACGCTTTATTCATTTACCGGTGCATTTTCCGGGAAATGGAGGAAACCATAGCGCCCTTTGTAAGAAAATGTTAACTTTTCTTTGGTCTGACATCTCCAAATCAGGTTATCGAAGACATATCGTTGCCTTTCCAACATCTTCTGGGTCATAATCAAACTCAAACTGAAAATCATTTTATTTCACATAGGCCTACATGGGCACGTATCAAACGTCAAAAGCTAGCACGCGGTTCCAATCGGTCGTTTCCTGTGGAGAAGAACTTGTAAGAAACTCAATGGTAACCTACTTTAAAAAAAAAAAATGATTCTACAATACTTCCATATTGCAATATACGAGTTCATCATAAGAATCGGTATCCATTTTGAACACTAAAATCTTCTTAATGTCTATTACAAAAGCAAATGTGGCTGCTTAAACGACTTTCAAAATTCAGCACAACATTTGCATCCATATCAAATAGGAAATACGTTGCATAAGCATTAGAACCTGTAGGTAAATTGATTCAAAACACAAACAATCACCGTTGACCACTATAATAGTATCCACTATGGTTTCAATCTGTAATAAATCACCGGTGCGATACTGGAGCGTGGTAATCGTCGGCGTTCGGCCGTCGGTCGGCCAGTGGTCGGCGGCGGTCGGCTGGTCGGTGGGTGCTTGTTGACCGGCGCATGCGCGGTATAGTGTGCGCCCGCGCACTTGCGTAAGGTGCGGGGAGTGCAAGGCAGAAGCGGCAGAGTTGGATGAAGGAAAAGGATTTTTTTTCACTAACTTTGCCCCACACTAGAAATAACTTCTGTATCGTGGGTGCGATCACAAACATGTAAATTTACATAAACAAGAGACCCGGAACACTTATCTGCAGGCCATACAGAAATTTGTCCCGTTCGGGAGCCGAATCCGCGACACTCAGCGTAGCAGTTCATCGCTCAACCACTGCACTCACCGTGCCATTATTATTTAATCTGAAACTTTCGCAAAAGCTTGATTTTTCTGAACCATACTTGGGCATATCAGGATTAGCTATGTGTGTACACTCACCTACTAATTAAAGTACAAAAGATCTAGTCTAGTCCCCCTTCGAAGGCCAATTGTACATACCTACGTCTGTACAACTTGAGTAACCTTGAAAAACGCTTAATTGTCGTTTTGTACACACGGGTGTACGAAATTGATTCGGCCGAAAATTTTGGTCTCTTTATCGTCGTTTTTCCTAGAAAAATCCAATTTTTTTTTAGATTATACGTTTAAACCCGCAATAACTTAATAATAATACCCCTATACGCGCGAGGGGAAAAAATGTATCTGACTGATAGCTGAAGCTGCTTCTTATTTTTTTTAAATTTCGATCGCTTCCTCCCATGCCTTACTCCAGCCGGCCTACCGAATTCTCCCACGGCAGTCGAGAAATGGCGGGCTTACCTTGGGCCGCAGTAACAATTGCTACAATTAGTCAATTGTGTTGCAACCGCTGCCACAAAGTGCTGGCCTGATCCAAGGATCCTGCTGATGGCAGGGCTGGTCGACTGATTCGTTAATTTAAGGTTAAATGAAGATTAATTTCTTTTAGTTTGTCTTATGATAGTTATTCAACTAAAATATCAGTGGTTCTAAGCATTTTACTTTTGCGTTTTATGCAGCCAAGAACGAAAATGGTCTAGCACTTATGCTAGTTATCAAATGTAATTGAAAATAAATGATGTTTATTTTGGAAATAGGTTATAAATAACACTTTTACACATCAATTTCATTGTTAATTTAAACTGGATAATAAAAGTAAGTAAGTAGTGGTAGTAGTAGTAATAAGTGATTACCCTAATCACCCTGAGAAGAAATACCGAAACAAACTCAGAGGTCAAATTTAGGTCTTATTTATTTATTTATTTACACACAAACACTTAAAAATGAAAAGAACAAATACAGATAAAAGAGCACAAAGGTACTGCTTATTTCAAATGAAATTTCTTTTTTTTTAATTGTTATAAACTAGTGCTTGACTGCGATCCAACCTGATGGTAACAAGTGATGCAATTGTTGATGGTGAGGCGCACTAGTTTAATTAAGAGCCTATTCACTCTAGCCTTGAAGACACATAAATTATAATCGGACAGGAAGACCGCAGCAGGCAAGTTGTTCCAGTCCCTCGATGTACGCTGTATAAACGACAAGGCGAAATGCTTGGTCCGGACCGTAGAGGTTTCAACAATGTAAGGGTGGATACTCGCCGGTCGTCGGGTTGTCTGATGGTAGAAATGAGATGGTGGAATCAAGTCATGCAATTCCCGCGCACACTCTCCAAAATGCATCTTGAAAACCTGCGACAAGCGAGTTGGATGAGAGATGTAGACACAGTGTATACAAATAAGTTAGAAAAATCTCTTTTAAAGTCCATTCAGTAAACATGTAATGGTCTGTAAACATGTATATTAAAGTCTGAGATGGTCTTTTGAGGAAAGAACCACACAGATTTAAGTTTGTAGAAGGTTTACTCTATAAACAAAATCAAGTTTATTATTACATTCTCAATAAGTTAATTTCTGAGATAAATAAGGTAAGATCCTTGGAACAACATACTGCTAACTGCTACTTAAAAATTAACCAAATACCAAAAACAGTTTAAATTACTTGGTTAATTCTTATTTGTTTGTATCAAAAACAAGGAACAAGTCTACAGTTTTCTTTGAAACTGCTTCAAGTTTGCCGAAAGTATCCATTTCAGTAAAATTAGAGGTTTGTACCAGAAGCTTGCTAATGATAGGCATACTAATTCACGATTTCATGAGTCATCATTTTTTGTTTCAACATTCTCGAGATGATGCTTATGAGATTCATGCTGAGGTCAGAGACCCGAGTACCTACACAATACAATATGTTTTATAGCATAGGATTTACTATAAAATCAACATCAAGTTCGTTCATCATCATCTCCTTTTTGAAACTAGTTTTTTTTAGATGTGAAAATCATCCAATGACATCTCGCGCTCTTCGGCGATGCGAAAACCCACTCCTTTTCCTTCATTGCCTTCTTAGGCTTTGACTCTGCTCGGCCCCTACGGTTTGCTGAAACCTCCTTGAGGCGCGAGTTGAACAGTACGCCGTCGACGACTTGGGCTCGGCCGGACGATTACCGGACGGTCGGACAGCGAGCTGCCCATTGCTCGCCGTCCGCAAACCTGATTTGAAACTAGCTTTGGGTCGGCTCCACTCTAACCGTATGCGGCTGAATATCTGTGTTTTACATGGAGCGATCAGACCTTAACAACCCAGTTACTGGGCAACACGATACTTGTTAGATAGACTGAAGGTCAGACTTTCTAGCGTCTGACTACCTGTAACGACTGTCAAAGATCTACGAATGAAATCCGGGACCAACGGTTTTGCGAGCTTTCCGAGGCAGTCAGTAATATAATATAATATATAATATAATATAATATTCCACAACTATCACACAACGCCGTCTAGTCCCAAGCTAAGCAGAGCTTGTGTTATGGGTACCAGACAACTGATAAACATACTTATATATTTCTAAATACATACATATTATAGATAAATTACACCCAGACACAGAACAAATGATCGTGCTCATCACACAAACATTTGTCCTGGGTGGGAATCGAACCCACGACCTCCGGCATAGCAGTCAGGGCAACCAACCACTAGACCAACAGGCCAGTCAGTAATGTCCAGGTAAACTTAGAAAAGTACCTACATATGAATTGAAAAATACAAATTAGTACTTGCCCGGTTTCGAAGCCCCAATCATGCATGAGAGGCGGGTACCTTAACCACTAGGCCATCATGACAATGTATTGCTATAGCGTTCATGACGTTAATTTTATAGTTAACCCTATCTCACGCTTTATCATAAAAAGACCTAAGTCAAAAAAGGATGTTTGAAAATTGAACCATAAAATATATTCGTTAAGATTCAATTTTTAAGTACCAGTTTTTGACTTAGGCCTCTTTATAATGCACGGTGCGCTTTGTTATAATATATATTATTTTGTTTAATTCACTGAGTCCCATATCGTATATTAGGTATACCCGACCACGAGGTCTTAACGCGGTCCATTTAATAACATAAACTGAACTGTTAAAGCAATGGAGCTATATAGGTTGTATAGCTCCATTCCTTTTTCTCGCTCGCATGCTTGACAGTTTGACACGTCACTGTAAGTTTATAAGTATGTATATAATTTGTCGGATGACCATCATCATCCGACAAATCATCATTATGCCCTTGTCCCATCTTATTTGGGGTCGGCGCAACACGTTTTTTTCTTCCATTCTATCCTGTCAACCGTCATGCTATCACTAACTTCCTTTTCTTTCATATTTCGTTCGTTCACGCAATCTGGTAATTTGTCGGATGACAAGATGCTTTTTTCAAAAAGGTTACGGACGACAAGGAGTCGGTGCCAGTAGTCTATAATCCGACAAAGTGGATGCAAGTTGCCTGTATAGATACTATTAGGTGACCACTTTCTGTTACACCCTGGGGCCATGAGCCGTAAAAAGAAAGTGTATAGGCCTGACCAGCCCGCGATTGATTAGCAGAGATAGTGCTTTCGAGAGCAAATTTACTATTAAAGATGCGACAAGCAGGGGCGCCGACTCCGTGGGTGCTCGGGTGATCGAGCACCCATGTTAAATAAACAGTGGGTGCCGAGCACCCCTGAGAATAGACATCAAGAAACAGAGCAGTAATCGCCTTTTAAGGTTTTATTGGGTGGTAAAATCATCTTTTGACAAATCCCGCTCTTGGGCTGAGCGGGAGATAGTGTCAGACTTTTACTGACTAAAAACCCACTCCTGTTCCTTCTTTGCCTTCGTCCCAGGGCCCCGGGTTTCACTTTCACACTACCCGTGGCCCCAGTAGGCTTCGACCCTACTGGGCCCTTACGATTTGCTGATATCTCCCTGAGGCGCGCGTTCCAGGACGGGTTTCTCTTTCGGACCTTTGGTCTTGGTTTCGGCCCTGCTATGGACACTACGGTTTTGCTGACATCTCTTTGAGGTGTGCGTGGGATACTACGCGCCGTTGATGACTCGGGCTCCGACGGCCGGACGGCTAGCTATCCATTGGTTGTCGTACAAGCCAGACTTTTACTAACTAAAACTTGCCTGTGTCCTTCAGATGGCCTTTGTGATTCAGGGCCACGGTCTCTCTTTTGTATAATCCGCAGCCCTAGCAAGGTCTCGCGCGCTCGTGGACGGCGAGCAATGGGTAGCTCGCCTTCCGACCATCCGGTAACGGACCATGCGCGCTGCAAGGAGATGTCAGCAACCGTAGGGGCCCAGCAGGGTTGAAGACTACTTGGGCACAGGGTCTGATTCTGAAAAGAATACTCGGTCCTGGTATGAAAGGCAACGAAGGAACAGGAGTGGGTTTTTTAGTCAGTAAAAGTCTGATATTATCTCTCGCTCCACCCAAGAGCGGGGAATGACATTGGATGATTTTCCCACCGAAAAAAAAAACGCTAGCAAGTCCTGTGAAATATATTTGAGACGTCTAATTACACGCAGTATTGTTTGTATGCGCCTACATTCTATACACACGGTCAACGTAAAATAACTCTAGCTGAGGTTACGGCTCAAGTACATACATAATAGGTATATAATGACTTATGGGAGATCTGCTCGGAATACGTAATTATATACAATTATTATTGTTACGTCATGTAAACACTTATTCTCTTTTAATTACTGATTGTTTTTTGTATGTTTGTACTTTTACGTTGAAACGTTTAATTGAGCTTATTATGGGTTGTGTAATGTGTTTGTTTTAGATGGAAAGGTTTTTAATGGATCATGACAGGTACATGGAATTAGATTTTATGATGTGAAGTTTCTAAAAATAAATATTTTACGGTTTCACAGTAAGCTACCATGGAATAAGTTCAGAATTATACGGCATCATTACTCATCTTTTTTTATTGAAAGCTATGCTTATGATTACTACGGCGAGTATCCACCCTTACGTTGTTGAAACTTCAACGGTCCGGACTAAGCGTTTCGCTTCGTCGTTTATACCGAGTACATCGAAGGACTGGAACAATTTGCCTGCTGCAGTCTTCCCGTCCAACTATAATTTAGGTGTCTTCAAGGCTAGAGTTCGAAGCTCTTAATAAACTAGTGCGCCTCGCCATCAATGATTGCATCTCTGCTTACCATCAGGTGCGATCGCAGTCAACCACTGGTTGTAGTTATCAGGAAACACAGACTCCTCAAAGATCTGAAGCTTGATCTATACTAATATTGTAAAGAAAAAGGTGTTTCTTCTCAGGGTAGTCAGCTAGGAAACACCGGCCTCATCTAGTTTAAAAATGACGAAAAAAAATTGACATTTAAAAGTGTTTTTTTAAACCTATTTACAAAATAAATATCATTTATCAAAGATTTTTATTTTTATTGCAATGTATAAACTCAAAAACTATTAGACCGATTTTAAAAATTCTTTTATCAGTAGCCTGCTACTTTATAGTTGATTGATATGGGCTATATATTTTCTACTTTCACACGGGCAAAGCCACTGACAGAAGTTAGTGTTTTATATTATTAGATAAGCGGTGTAATACTTGACAGGCAAATATCATAGACTCAGCAGCACTTAGCTTGTCTTTGAATTACAAATACAAATACAAAATGTTTTATTTCTATAACAAGTAGTTTACATTAGTCTATGATTGGAGTCTCCTTTTAGGCATGATGATGCCTGTATTAGGAGACTCCGCTCCTCCTTAGCGTTGACTGTTTACAAAACTCAAATATATTATAAATACTTAACAAAGTTTTTTTTTTTTTTTTTCAATTACCTAACCCTTCCCTTTATTACAGTCAAATCTTTGCGTTTACCGTTAGGGACAGGTTCCATTCTAAAACCTAGGCACCCAGGAAACATGAGTCACTCCCAAAGCCTCTAACAGTTCCTGAATCTCAATAATTACATAAGTTTATGTCCCAGCACGAGGTTATCAGCCGGCGCGCCGCCGCCCTCGTGGCCCCGCGTGGCCATAACATACACAAATAATCCCCGCTGCCGTTGGGGCCACGCTTGCCTTATCTTCTTATATCGCATAAATATCGAAGGACACGGACGCCAATTACACATATCTATGTGTTTTCAGGGCTGGCGGATGAGTAGATCCAGGAACCGTGAGAGCTGATAGAATTACTCGTTCTAGGACCAAAGAATCTTCTAATATTTTCGGTCGATTGCAGAATAATGTAAGATTTTCAAGTACCAAAGGGTCGTTGACTATTGAAAATACTTCTAGCTGAAAGGATGGACCCATCCTATGTTTTATGGGCAGCAGTACTCATTTTAGGTTACATTTTAGTATCGCTCTATATATTGCAACCCGCTGCATTGTTCTCGCCAAATATAATGGAAATGCAATGAGATAAACGCTATTTTTTTCAGTACCTACTATACTATAAACTGAAAAAAAATTAAAACAAGATTTCACTACAAGTTTGGAATTTTTTTTTACTGTATCAAACACAACATTGTAAGTTTTTAAATGTTCCCTGGCAACCATAAGTTTTGGGCACGCACGACTCCCACGCACCTCTCCTCACAACCTCAGCGATAGAACGGCTATCTCACACGCTCTGCTTTATCTAATGATCGATCCTACAATGTTATGAAGCTATGATAGCTTCCTCGTTTACGTCAGAAATAATACCTCGTGAAAATCTGGGAATAATGAGGATTGGCACACGGTACGTAGGTATATGTCATAGGATTATTGCACACATCGGCTTACGATAAATCGCGCTAGATTAAAAACTCTTTCTGTTCGTAAGATAGGAGTATACTATATTGTAAAAACTGTTAAAGCGATGGAGCTATACAGAGTGTATAGTTCCATACCTCTTTTTCACTCGAACGACTGAAAATTGGATATGTCATGGTTAGGCCCCGTTCAAAATATATCAAGAGCTTATAATGTCGCCAGATTAATTGTAAACTTACGGTCTTTTCAATCTTATCTAATCTTATTGTGGGGTAGAGCATTTCGACCCTTTTTGATCTTTTGTGCTATGCCCCTCCTGTCTACTCAACCCCTAGCCCTCCGTGAACCTTCTGCATGAGTCCCAGTATGGCCTTGATGGGGCTAAGCATGTAGTCCTCTGGTCTTGGTAATGGTTGGTCAAGATACCCTAGTCTTTTGGAGCCTAGTGCTGCACAGTCGCGCAGCAAGTGTAACATAGTCTCTTCTGCATCTCCACAGACCCTACAAGTCGAGTTGCTCGCTAGTTCCATGTTGTGGAGCTGTTTGTTGGTGGCATAGTGCCCCGTGAAGACTCCTGTGATTGTTCGGAGCTGTGATCTGCCGTACTTCCTCTTGTCTTTTCAATAATCCGTTGCCATGTACACACACATAATGGTACGCTATGAAAGAGAGAAAGTAATATAAAAATACTAATTACTTATTAATACGCCATTAAGATATGTATGTTACATAAATATACGAGATACTAGAGAGTACCGTTGTCCATCCACAGATCTAACACCATATACCATACACGTAAAAGACTTATTATGGTATTAGAGTCATCATAACATCATTTTATTGGCTCCAAATCATTATCATGAGTAGGCCCACCCACTTACAATAATATAGTAATGACAGCTTTTCATAACCCCATGTTAAATAATCTAAAGGGTCATTTATACAGAGATTTTCTTGATTCGGGCTACAATTTTTTTTTTTAAACTGGGCAAGTGCGATTCGGACTTGCGCCCTGAGGGTTCCGTACACCTATGAAAATAGTTTAATTACCGAATTGATCAGTTACGAAGATTTTTCCGAATCACAAAAAAAAGTTTTTCGGCTGAAATTATGTTGATAGAGAAAACCATCTTGAAGGATTTTGTATGCTGTTTCGTTAACAGGGATGAATTTGCATGGCTATTTTATTTATTTATTTATATATACTTTATTGTACACCAAGATAATAAATGATACATATGAGCCTTATATCAAAAAACATACAATTGGCGGCCTTATCGCATTCCGCGATCTCTTCCAGGCAACCTGGTATGGAAAGAGATTGTCTGGACATTAAATGGGGTTGCACTTGGTGCATTACAAAAAAGATAAAAAAATTGGAGAGAAATAAAGTACATATTAACACTAAAATACATACTTAATACATACATACTAAATAATTATATAGGCGAGGAAACAAGTGACAACTACAATTAATACAGCTAAAAACGAAACAAAATTTCACGGTGTCTTAACGGACAAGGAACTGGCTCTGTGTAAAGTAACCTTAATAGTCTGTCAGTCTATTACCTAGCACATTACTATATCATTTGTCGTCGCCTGTCATCGTTAAACATTTGTATTAGAAACCTCGCTAATACGGTTTCTATGTGGACGGCAAACAGAGAGTTACTCGTAAATGAACGATTTAGATCTCTCGTCATATCGTTTGTTAATGGCTTTCTCGCTGTGAGAATCTTAGGATTTAGAAATGGTTCCATATGTGTTGCGTCAAGTGGGTAATGTCCCATCAAGACCTATCATATTTTACTCTTTTTTAACCTAAAGGTTGACTGGTAGAAAATGCCTTCTTGCACTAAATTGGCCTCTTAGTGTATATAAAAATTAATTAAATAAATAAAGATGTAACTATATTTATAATTCTTCTGTAGGTACGTGTGTTTGTCACTTAACTCGTCCTAAACGGCTTGACCGATTTAGATCCAATTTTGTGTGTATATATTAAGTGGATCCCTGGAGGGTTTGATAATACAATTACGGCCGGTAGGTTTCGTTGCAATCGAGTTATCAATTTTTTGTTCCGACGAAAATCCAACTTTCGGACAGGACAACGTCTGTTAGGACCGCTAGTTTATGTGTACATGTGTTAGTCACCTAATTCCTCCTAAACAGCTTGACCGATTCTGATGAAATTTTGTGTGTACCTATATTTGAGAGGGGAATCCTAGATGGTTTGAAAATACAATTGAAACCGGTAGGTGGCGCTACAATAAAGTTTATTTTATTCTATTATATTCATCTTTCTCTTCCAGAATATTTAATCTAATTAATACCAAGTGTTTTTTCTTTCCAAGAAGCACTGCGAACACATTCACACCGCACCCACGCACGTATAATCGAACCTAAGATTAATAATAATTTCTATAATAAATTACAACTTTCTCTCAATGAAACTAATTGCTTTACAGAGTATCCTACGATGTTACGTAACTTGACTAAGTTAAAGTTATCGATTAAATCTGACCGGCCATCTTAATGTACTTAAAATTAAATATTACACTTGAGTACCTACGTTAAATGCGTGATTAATTGTCTCCTATAGACTTTTCTTCAGATGGAATCAAATAACTTGTATTAGTACGATGTTTTTTTATAGATTTGCATAAAAATTCTGTAAAGTATGTACTAAGTACTGAGGATTATGATAGGCCCGACGCGACGGTAGGTTGAAATGTGAAACCTTTTATTGAGCACTAGCTTCTGCCCGCGGCTTCGCCTGCGTGAAAGCTGGTTTCTCCATACAAACTTTGGACCCCCGTTTCATCCCCTTAGGGGGTGAATTTCGGAAAATCCGTTCTTAACGAATGTTTACACCCTATAAGGAACCTTACTGCTAAATTTTAAGTTTGTAGGTGTTATAGTTTCTGGGATTCGTGATTAATCAGTGAGTGGTATTACGCTTTTATATATATAGATGTACATTAGGAATATAAGTTGGGAAATAATGGATACGATAGAGATGTGCCCCGCTTGGGCCTCGTAGGCGTGGTGGGCTTGTGGACGACGAGCAATGGGTAGCTCGCCATCCGACCGTCCAGTAACGGGGTCGAAGCCTACTGGGGCGATGGGTTGACTTCTGAAAAGGAAACCCGTGGTCCTGGAATGCAAAGGGCAACTGAAGGAACATATAGGTATGGTTTTAGTCAGTAAAAGTCTGGATCACCCTTCCACACCGCCATAGTGCGCGAGAAGTCATGATTATTATATGATATTCCACCTCAAAAAAAAGTGGAGAAATAATTTTCCCTTATTCAACTAAAATTCAATAAACACGCTGCTTTGGCGATAAAATAAAACAAATAACAAACTAATAATAATAACAATAGCTGTAATGGTGTTATTTACATAATTTTAAATAAATAAATAATATAAATAAATCATCACATTAATGTTATAAAGGTGAAAGTTTGTGAATGTGTGTGTTTTTGATGTATGTATATGTTTGTTGCTTCTTCACGCTTGAACGGCTGAATAGATTTCGATAAAACTTGGTACACGGGTAGACCATGTCCTGCAAAAGTAAAAACCTACATAGGATTTATGCCGGGAGTATGTTTTCTTGGGATATTTTTCTACTATTACACAGGCCAAGTCACTGGCAAATACTAGTTATGAATAGGTTATTTCTAGGTAGGTTACTGAGAGTTCCGTACAACCTATGGAACTGTGGTACCTATGAAAACAGTTCAATTCCCGTATTTAGTTACGAAGATTTTTCCGAATCGCAAAAAAAAGTTTTTTTTTGTGACGTAACTACAAATTTACTCTTTTCAGGTTTTTGCCTATACTTGTGCTATGAGACCTTGCTTCATGCGAAATTCTAGGATCAGGATTCTGTGTACCCTATGAATTTTGATTCCCTTGAGAGTGTCGAAATACGCGTTTTTTGCGACATAAACGGCCGTAACTTTCTTTTTCGTTAACTCAGTAGTTTGATTTTTTCACAGCTTCAAGGGACCGCAGACCTGAGTATTTGGTTTTAATGTCAACTCGATATCTCTACGCGTTTCGGACATAAAGGGTATTGACAGACAAACGGACAACAAAGTGATCCTATAAGGGTTCCGTTTTTATTCCTTTTAAGTTATTGAACCCTAAAAAAGGTTTAAAATGATACGACTATATTAATGCATTAGTTTATCATAAAAAAATAAATCTCTCTCTTAGTAACATAATACTATATTTATCATATGAAAATGCTGACATTTGATACGGTCAGTAAGTCCAATTTATGATAAACAGCAGACTATTTGACATTTATAAATAACGTGAAATTGCAAATTGACTATTCATTTCAGGTGTCACAAACCAACATTATAGAATGCGATTATCGTTATGTAAGATCCACGTTGTCGCGAGGTGAACGGTGAAAGCACGATGACCGATGCATCTTAATGTAAATAAGAAAATTTATTTATTTCTGTGAAGTTCGGAAGTGTCAACAATGTGTTTAAAATACTATACAATAGACATGTCAATGGTTATATGATAACATTGTGTTTTGAAGGTTTGTTAAATTTAAATAGAGTTTTTTTTAAAGTGGGTAATTATTTCATAACTTCTCTCGCCCTGGGGCGGGGCGGGAGGGCGTGTCAGATTTTTACTGACTAAAACCACACCTATGGTCCTTCTTTACCTAGCGTTCCAGGACCCCAGTAGGCTTCTGCCCTGCTGGGCCCCTACAGTTTTGCTGACCTCTCTTTGAGGCGCGCGTGGAACAGTACGCGCGGAAAGTTACAGGACGGATTTTAAAATCTTGAATTTTAAAATGCATGTCAGATTTATTTGTAAAGGGTAACGTTGGAAAGAGGAAAGAAGTTAAAATAATTGAAAGTTTTTGTCGTGTAGGCAAACAATTCGATGACATTGTAACTCACAGCTGAGAAAAGGTCATTTGATTTCTATGATATAACTTAAGTTCAATGACCATTATAGTAGAATTAATCTCTAAATGCCAGGTCAAAGTCTTTAACCAGCAAAAATGTGCTGCTTATTTATTGAGAATTGATAACAAATTATTTGTTTATTTATTCTTTATGCACACAAAAGTACAGAGGCGGACTTAATGCCATAAGCCATTTTCTACCAGTCAACCTAATAATAATTATATTTCTTTTCAGAAAGAATGGCAGTGGTTAGCGTCATAAAACAAATAGATGTTATTTTTATTTTTAAACCTCGCTGATTATATTTATTATGGTAAAGCAGAACTTTATTGAATCTAATTAGACGGTACCCAGTAATATTCACAAAGAAATATATTTCTTGATTGTTCTCAAAGAATTTATCGCCTGACATTACACAGATCTTGAGGGCTAAAATGACTTAATCTGTAATAATTTCTGTTCTAAACCTTGATGAATACAGCAGTAATCTGAATTATGACGGTAATCTGGATCAGTACTCTTAATCTTAAGGTACCAACTTGTACTGATTACACAATCATACCTTTATTGCAGGGATAGTCAACCATTTGACACTAAAGAATAATAAAAATTGAACTCTAATTTTCTGATCTTGCATAATTTAATTTTAAAACATGATGAGGAAATTAATGATAAAAAAAAAATTATGCATATTTTCGCGTTTGACCACTATCTCACCTGATGGTAAGGGATGATGTGGCCAACGATGCAGCACGCTTGCCTAAAAGTAACCTATTCTCTCCTGACTTAAAGACCCTTAGGTTATAGCTATCAGGAAGTACAGACTCCAGCAGGGAATTTCACTCCTTAGCTGTACGCATATTTTGTATATTGCAACTGCCTTAACAGCTTAAGAGCCTTAATAATTTAGTCACGTGCGATCTTTAAACAAGATTTTTTTCACGTTTGATTTGTTTCATTTCAGTGTAAATTGTAATTTACACTTGCTAAATGTTTATGATAATCTAAGTTTCTTAGATTCATGTTATATCTGAGTAAATCCCACTGCGTTGAAACAAAATCGATGACACTGATATAAGGCGTAGGTATAGAGTAGGCCCATCAGACTCTAAATACCTAAGTTGTCACGCATCATCAACTATCGCACGCGATCCCAAGGTTGGTCATCCCTGCTCTGGAACCAAACCTGCTACTTGATGCCCGTGTCACTAATGTGCGGGCGGCGTCTACAAAGAGCATGCCACATTAACGTACTACAAAAACTAACACCTTAGCCAGTTTATCCTGAGATACGGGAGAATAGGGTACCAAGTCTGAAATTCCTTCAACTACTTAAAAGGTGGACAATTTTAAGGAGATAAAGGCATTTTTGGTTCATGACATGTCATTGTATGCCTCATTACAAATTCCTCTTAATTAATAGTGTAATATTCGTTAAATTATTTACACGTCTTGTATGTAACTACGACCACTCAAAAAAAAATTTGTGGAACTCCTAAGGATTGCAGAATCATTGCACAATTTTCTTTTTTCCTACTTTTCCATCATTCATTAGTTTTGCGAGCAGTTCCACTATGACATAATGATATGCCTAGCCATTTTCCAATTATACTATTGTTGGCTTGCATACCAATAGCCAAATAAATATTTTTACTGTTCATTTGTATTTTTATTTTGTTTATTAGTATTTTTAATATTATTATTGCGTTTTTTTTTCATTTTGACCATTTTTACTTCATCTGATTTTATAAATTTATCCTAATTGTATGTATGTTTACCCATTTTTTTTTAATGTGGAGTATAATGTAAATTGACAATAATTAAAGAAATTAAATAATGACAAAATGTGAATACCAGTGTTTTACACGACCTCCACTTTGTAACACTGGTCCCATGTCAAGTTACACTGGCCACTCTTCTTCAGTAGCGCCACCGTGTCACGGCACTGTAATAGGGTTAGGAATGCCGTCCCATTTCCGACCGGGGCCATTTGTACCCGGTTATTTGTATCCCGGTCATTTGTACCCTGGCCTGTTTTTGTAGATCATAAAGTTAATGGCACGGGTGTGTTAACTTGATGGTCTGATGTCGACACGATTAGGCGTAAATGATAGTGGAGCGCTTTGGTCTTAGAGCGTCGGAATGTTGGGGTCAGGGGCCCTGCCAGGAGCACATTTGACGACCCAGACTGAACTGTTAAAGGGATGGAGCTAGATAGGGTGAGTGTATAACTTTATCACTCTTTCTCGCTCGCACGCTTGACATTGACATGTCAAGGTAAGGCCCCAGATTAGGGTTAAGAGTGGATCTTGTTTCAGACATTCTATTTTTAAAACACTTTTCCAAGTCAAGATTAAAGTGAATGCGAAATAGACTGGACTTGGGTAGTTTTCTTTAAACCTTTTCTAGTACCCCGACTGCCAGCCACCGTAGGCATGGGCTTGCGGACGATGAGCAATGGGTAGCTCGTCGTTCTGCCGTCCGGTAGCCGTCCGGACAGAACCGGAGTCGTCGACGGCGACGTAGTGTTCCACGCGCGCCTCAAAGAGATGTGACAGCCGGGCCAAAGACTATTGGGGCCATAGATTTACTTCCGAAAGGGAAACCCGGGGTCCTAAAACGCAAGGCAAAGAAGGAAGATAGGTGTATGACACGCCCTCACGCTCTGCTCCAGGGCGAGAGGGCGTCATTTTATGTTTTCCCACCTTAAAAAACCTTTCTCTAGTACCTACTTCCTGTATCTCTGTAGAAATTTTGTTTACGTATTTCAAAATGTTTTTTATCATTTTTCTTTTTTTTCTTTTCAGGTGTTTTCTTTGGAATTGGATTGACAAAGGTGTGCAGCCAATTGTAAGTTATATTTAGTTTTGACATTAGCCATAATTTATTGATTAAACCTTATAATCTGGAGTTTCATTCACTTGATGTCTTTCTTATTTCAAAGTATGTCATCAAGAGTTGAACCTAGCCTATACGCATAAGTTTTACTGGTATAAAGAAAATTGTTGGTTAAATTAAAAAAAAAAAAAACATTGTAAACTTCATCAGCGTATACAACATGGTCGTGGGTTCGATTCCCACCCAGGACAAATGTTTGTGTGATAAGCACGATTATTTGTTGTGTCTAGGTGTTATTTATCTATAATATGTATGTATTTAGAAATATATAAGTATGTTTATCAGTTGTCTAGTACTCATAACACAAGCTCTGCTTAGCTTGGGACTAGACGGCGTTGTGTGATAGTTGTGGAATATTATTATATCTTTATTTCACTTATATAAACATATTAATTACATTTTTAAATATTTCAAAAATAAAAAATAAAACTTTTAAAAATATAAAAAACATCATCCCACCGGTATCGGGAACAGGGTCCAAGCTACCGGCGGTCAGGGCTCCAGAGAAAGGAACCTCCTAACAATACGAGCCGTGTCCAGGAGTACCGCTTTCTGAATCAAGCCCTTGATCCAGCCGCCTAACGCGAGCCTCCTAAGGTGTTGGTCGAGGCTCTTGGCCATTGCCCGACACGACTATCGGCACAATGATCGCAGAGTCCACATCCCACATGTCGACAACCTCGCGAGCCAAGTCAGAATATTATTATTATTTCGTTTATTCATTAACTTATCATATAAATTACATTTTTAAATATTTCAATAAAAAATATTATTATTATTATTATAACTGTAATAATACACACCCTTATACACCCCAATCAGACCATTAAGTTACAATCATAATATAATTCAAGCACTGAAATTTTAATAAAATGCACTTAGTTTTTGTAATCCTAATTGTAAGCAAATAATATGGTAAATTGGTAACGCATAGGTATTAGTATCTACGTACTCATAAATTACCTTAGTGACGCAATCAAGATTTATCAAGAATTTTTTAAATTACGGATGCGGTTATTTTTCGAATCATTAATTTACTACTATAAAAACAGATAAAATCGATTCAGTAACCGATTCAGATGATACTACTTTCAGTATATGCGTTCGTTATGTTTAATCTTGTATATAACATAACATACTATGTATAAATCTAGACCAGCCTGTCTCGTCATGAGACTGAGCTTCCACAAGCCGATCTCCGTTTAATTTTCTTCCCACATCACTATTAAAATGAAGCCACACCACAAAAAACAATAAGACAAGCGGAACTTTCCTCTCATTAAGACATTTCACCCGGATTCTCTCGGATGATCACGAGAGTATCTATGTCAATAGACATACAGACCACGGCACATGATCTGACTTGTATATGAGTGCTTTTTACTGGGTGGTGGAGTGACATACTGACTTCAATGACTGATAGTATAATCTAAGCAAAAGTTAATAATTTATTCATCAGGGTTGATCCCTCACGTGAGTAAGAGAAATCTGTACCTAACAATAACAATGTTACCGTAATCTGCAAATCACTGATATTATTTATTTATCTATACAACATTAGTTTTAGTATAGCAAAATACGTGTCTAGTATTTTTATGTAAAGAATCTGTGTACAAAATTTCATAACAGTAGGATGAAAAATATATAAGCTTGATGAAGTTATAAGCTTGTTATGTTACCTGGTTGGCCGCACAAATACACGACCACCGGGCCACGGGTGATTGAGGGGTTGTTTTACTCCTGTATCCAGCTGTGCGCTAGTGTCTAACGTTCGCTATAACCTGCCGTGGCCTGTGTTGTACTTAGTGCCAGTGGTGTAAATATTTTTGGAAAAAAATATAACATCGTGTTCACACACAGTTCCTCCACAATCCTTTTAAACACAGGCAGTGTTTGCGCATGTTTTATTGTCACATCTTTCTTTCGATCTTTCTTTGTCAAAATGAATGTCACCACCAGGTAATGCAATAAGTACTCGTTGTAAATGATTCAAAAGTCTGTCTAATGACGCTGTTGGGTTTCAGCCATCTTTTATAACGTTTACCTCAGTTAGTCGTTTGTTATTTACCATTTGAACTGACTTAAGTTACGTGATCAGTCTTGCGAGTCTGTGTGACTGGTAGTGTTTTTCCATCTCCTAAACCTGGTTTCTTGGCTTACTATTAGTCCTTAGGTGGCATGGTGCAAACATCTTGAACTGTTTATATATTTATTTTAAGTCATGTAAATATTACTATTACAGCTATTATTGCTGTTGCTTTTATAGGTATATATTATATATTAAGAATAGAAAGAAAAAAACGAAAGAAATATAGGACTTGTAGATCTTAGTAGGTTCTCATAAATTATCTTAGAGTCATGTGCATTACCACCGTTAACGTCATTGCAATCTTCTTGTGTGGTTAAGTTGCAAATGACTGTACAGGGGAGGTTCTCCATTATGTTTTTTTTTATGTTTATTACATCGTTATTTGAAAGCATATAGGTACATGCTTCCAGACTGAAACAATTTTTATTCTATTCTGATGATATTTCATGAGGAATCGAAGGAGCTCCTAAATAATAAAAGGCACCTGAATAACAGAATTGGTATTTTTATTAAATAATAATAATAATAATAATACTTGAGAGTACTTGCATAGACACAACCTTTTAGCCAGGATTATCCATCAGCAACTTGCTTTGAAATACTCTCTTGTGGAATCGCAAGTGCCGTACTATAGGTATGAGCCCGACCCAGTTCTTGATAATGGTCATATCAGTTTGTACTGGGATCGGTCCATCATCACTGACAGGACTATTGTAGCCAATAAGCCTGACATAGTGGTGGTGGACCGAAGCGAGAGGCGTGCAATGATTGTTGACATATCCGTCCCGCATGACGAGAACCTCGTGAAAGCCGAGAAAGATAAACAAATCAAGTATATTGACTTGGCTCGCGAGGTTGTTGACATGTGGGATGTGGACTCTGCGATCATTGTGCCGATAGTCGTGTCGGGCAATGGCTTAATAGCCAAGAGCCTCGACCAACACCTTAGGAGGCTCGCGTTAGGCGGCTGGATCAAGGGCTTGATTCAGAAAGCGGTACTCCTGGACACGGCTCGCATTGTTAGGAGGTTCCTTTCTCTGGAGCCCTGACCGCCGGTAGCTTGGACCCTGTTCCCGATACCGGTGGGATGCTGTTTTTATATTTTTAAATGTTTTATTTTTTATTTTTGAAATATTTAAAAATGTAACGAATATGTTTATATGTGAAAGGGAATAATAATACATTTATTAAGACACACTGCATATTACACGTTAAGCACAACAATTAAAAACATCACAATATTCTTAAGACTAAACAACTATTAGTGCAAATAAAAAGATAAATTTTGCATATAAAAAGTACCATTTAATGAAGTGGAACTGATGAAAAATATGGCTGGAGAAATAAAATTACGCTTTTGTTTTTCGCTAAATGCTTTATTCTTTCCCACATCAAAATTCTTCCAGCACCCAATACCTTCCGGTTATCGAAATGTAATCTAATAATAACTATACTAATGTATGCCAACAAAACATAGTTATATGCAATGAATATCGACTCCTTCCGTAGTAAATACTAAAAGTACGTATGTACCTACAACCATGTACGAATATACATATCGTGTGTTGAATCGAAACTAGCCAGCAATATTTTTGCAATCATGCTAAACTTCAATGTCATACGTTTTGAATGACAATGTGATATTATATCATATTGGGAAACGTTGTTGCGGAAATCAATGATATATTTTATAGTTTTCGAAAGTAAGAATGTATTAAGAATTGGTAATTATCACCTTTAGAGAAGTGGTGGCCGAGTGGTAACGGCTCTGACTTACGAGTTGTAGGTCGCGGGTTCAAATTCAAACCTAGCCAGGCGCATTACTTTGTGTAATTTATTTCATCACCACTGCTCTTAAAACGGTTAAGCAAAACATCGTGAGGAAACCGGCATGTCCTAGAACCAAAAATTCGAAGACATGTGACATCCACCAACCCGCACTGGGCCTGCGTGGTGGATTACGGCCCATTCCCTCTTCAGAGTGAGGAGGCCTGAGTCCCAGCAGTGGGAACATTACAAGGCTGATTATGCTTACCTGGTTGGCCGCACAAATACACGACCACCGGGCCACCCGGGCGACTAAGGGGTTGTTTTACTCCCGCATCCAGCTGTGTGCTTATTTATCACCTGGAACTCAAAAGTATCAAGAAAGACATCACAAGTTAAGTTTAATAGATTCGCAATCTGTAAGTGCAGTGCTGAGCATGAAATTTAGAGTTCGATGCTCGGATCTGGCTGTGTTATTGGGTTTTCTATTTAGAAGTGATGCTTGTTTCATTTAGTAACTTCTCCCACTCTGGGTTAGCCCGAAGAGGTAAGTGGCGATGAGTAGGTCACATTTATCGTGGAACACATGGTCGATGAGGCCGACAGGTTCTGGAATAGTTCCCGCAAGGTGATCCGATAACGCCGGGGCGAAACTCCGCTGCCGCGCCAACAAGTCGCCGGCCACCGTAGCCGCGGGCTTGCGGACGGCGAGCAATGGGTGGCTCACCGTCCGATCGTCCGGTAACCGTCCGGACCGAGCCCAAGTCGTCGACGGCGCGTAGTGTTCCACGCGCGCCTCAAGGAGATGTCTGCATCCTTAGGGGCCCAGCAGGGTCGAAGCCTACTGGGGCCATGGGTGATGCGAGAGAGATCCCCGGGGCCCTGGAAAACAAATGGCAAAGAAGGCGAAACCCGGGGCCCTGGGACGAAGGCAAAGAAGGAACAGGAGTGGGTTTTTAGTCAGTAAAAGTCTGACACTATCTCGCGCTCCGCCCAAGAGCGCGGGATGTCATGAGATGATTTTACCACCCGAAAAAAAAAAAAGGTGATCCGATGACTTGTTGAGGGTTGCAAGAAGCTTAATATACTATCATTAGACAGTCACATTAAATACGCCAACACCATTTTAGCGAGCATATCTCAAGCATTTAGATGTATCTATTACCGCACCATTTGCAAACGTCAATTTGCCAATTTACCGATTCACTCCAGAGGCCTTATCCCGTGATCCATTTGACAACCTAAGCTGACTGTTAAGTGTAACTGTTAAAGGGATTGACTTACATAGAGTGTATGGCTCCATCCCTCTTTCTTGCTCGCAAGCTTAACATTTTATCACGTCATGGTGAGGTCTCTGAAACAATTTGCACTTCCCCTTCTTTAATTCAGTGAGTGCGCCGATAGATGGCGTTGTGTCCAATTGAGCGTAGCCATCGGTAATGCCGGGAAGCTCACTGTAGGCTAGCTTCCGCTGTCGACGACTGACGACACAGATGCCGTTTTAATGGCCACAGAACTCACTGACCATCACTAATATGCTTGAATGTAGTTGAGGGAATCGGTCGACGGACGAGCTATGTTTGTTTGTCTATGATTGTGATTTTTTGTTGAAATTATCTACAGGTGTAATTGTTGATAATTTTTTTTTTAAGGGGTTTATCATCCAATGACTTCTCCCGCTTTTTTTCGTGTGTCGAGACTTTTACTGACTAAAACCCACTCCTTCACCTTCGTTCCAGGACCCCGGGGTTCTCTTTCGCACAACCCATGGCCCTAGTAGGCTATGGCCCCGCTGGGTCCCTACGGTTCTGCTGACATCTACTTGAGGCGCGCGTCGTCGAAGTCGGTCCGAACGATTACCGGACATTGTTGATGTATGGCTAAAGAATTCCGTCGTATTTGAACATCATAAACGCAGTTATGTCTTTGACAGGAAAACATCATGCCTAAACAACCTGTCATTGCTTTTTTTTTTAGAAAACACGCAGCATGTTTTCAACCACTATTTTCAAACTACATTCTAGCAATGGGGCACTTGCTTGTGTTTATCTGTATCAAAATTGATTAAAAAATAAAGTAGCAATTGACATTTCAAATATTTATTTATTATACTTATGCTTTAACGTACACCTCATGATGTAGACAGGAAGAACCTTTACAAAAATTAAGTGTAAAATGGGCTTATGGACTTATCGCACAGAGCAATCTCTTACAGACAACCTTAGAATGATCTGGACGAAAGGAGATAGATTTGGGATTTCATATTTGTATGAGAAAGATTGGGGGCGCGGTGGGAACATCTCGCTATCTGTTTTGTTTACGAGTAATCTAATGGCGATTTTTTTTTTTTAACGTGGTAAAATCATCTAATGACAAATCGCGCTCTTGGGCGGAGCGAGAGATAGTGTCAGACTTTTACTGACTAAAAACCCACTCTTGTTCCCTCTTTGCCTTCATCCCGGGGCCCCGGGCTTCGCTTTCACACTACCCGTGGCCACAGTAGGCTTCGACCCTACTGGGCCCCCACGGTTTCGCTGACATCTCCTTGAGGCGCGCGTGGAACACTACGCGCCGTCGGCAACTTGAGCTCGGTCCGGGCGGTTACCGGATGATCGGACGGCGAGTCACCCATTGCATCTGCAAGCCCGCGCCTACGGTGGCCGGAACTCGGGATCGGTATCCCGGCGGCGGTTAGGGCGTGAGGGGTGACGTCTCATTTCAGTTTATGTATCCTTTTTCTGTTTCTTGACAGATTCTTTTTCCGCAAGATTTGAAAGGTTTGTAACTTACATAATTTTGAACGGATTTGAAAAAAAACTTTCTGTTTGCGATTTTGGATAAAATTACTGTTTGATAGATAGAAAAAAAACCGGGCAAGTGTGAGTCGGACTCGCGCACTGAGGGTTCCGTACAAACTTACTTGTATAAATAGTTCAATACCCGAATGCAGTCTCGAAGATTTTTCCGAACCGCAATTTTTTTTTGTCTCATTGCTACAGATTTTCAGTACGAGACCTTGCTTCATGCCAAATTTCAGGATTCTAGGTCAACGAGAAGCATCCTATAAATTTTGATTCCCTTTAGTGTCGAAGTACACGTTTTTTGCGACATAACCGGCCGTGTCTTTTTTTTCACAGCTTCAAGGGTCTGCAAACCTGAGTAAGTATAATTATGCTCTTAATTTCAACTCGATACCTCCACGCGTTCCCGAGGTAAAGGGTCTTGATAGACAAACCAAAAGACGGACAGGCTGACGGACAACCAAGTGATCCTATAAGAGTTCCGTTTTATCTTTTTGAAGTACGTAACCCTAAAAATGAGTCAGGTACCCAATTCCGCTTGCTGTTGTAAGTATTAAAACTTTCATATTATTTAGTAGTAAGCAATGATTAAGTAAATATATAAAAACTATTAATAACAATAACAATAACTAAAACAGTCAATCATTATCCGTTTCGCACAATAAACAGTTACGTATTGCACAAGACGATCGTAATAAAATATATTTTCTAAACATTACAACAAAACATATTTCTTCCGTTTCATGAAAGTAATGATATTGTATTGTATTGGCCGCACGTTCAAGGTTAACACGCGATGTTTTAATTAATTGCCTTGTTTTCTTCACGATTCGTAGCCACACTGTCTGCTTTTACATAGGATAAAATAGATAAACAGATAAATATAATAGTACAAACTTTTCCCAGTTGTAGATTTGTAGGCAAGTCTACAACTGGGAAAAGTTTGTCATTGCGACCAAGGCGGAATTTTCCTGAGCCGTTGGCGAGGGTGTTATGGAGCCAAATTACTTCACTGACAAATTTCCACGCTGTTTTTCAATACACTTAAGATCTAATAAATAAACGGGGGGTTGACGTGCGAATCGATTTTAAACTTTATTTTTATCCTTAAAATACCAGTATCGCTTGAGAGGTTCAAAACGGACGCACTGCCGCTCGCGGTGCTGCGAGCATCCATTTGAATGCTTGAACGCCAGGCGCGTCTTGTCGGCGGTCCTGCCAGTTCGGCTGCTCTTCACGTCGCTGCAGGTCGCTCTTTTTTTTTATAAACTATTGCTTGACTGCGATCACACCTGATGGTAGGCAGTGATGCAATCTTTGATGGTGAGGTGCGCTGCCATTCTGGTGTGAATTAGCCCTAAGTTTTTAGTAGAAGATATATATAGTTATACAAATATTTATTTTAATTTAGCAGGATGTGTTATTTGATACTTTAAATTAAGATTTCACATATTCTATTTGTTTATATCTCTATAAATCTGTCCTTCCGCAGGTCTGCTGGAAGAAATTTCTTTGGAAATAAGTAGTACTAATGTCCATTCCCGCATTTACTGGGCCAGCGTGGTGGATTACGGCCCATTCTCTCTCCTAGAGAGAGGAGGCCTGAGTCCCTGCAATGGGAACATTAAAAGGCTGATTATGCTATATGCTTTGCTAATGTCCATTCTGTATTATCTTATTCTGTTTTTCGTGTATACATAAATAAGTAATCATTCAGTCTTATTAAAATATCTTAATACTAAGTCGAGTATTTACTTGTGAGTAAGTACAATATAATCTGTATTACTTTGCTGCGCACTCATTGACCTCATTTTTTAACGATTTGTGGTTTTAGAAACGTAACTATTTTTCAAATGTCTGCTTCACATGATAAATATTTAGTATAGTTTTCAAATAACTTGTTTTTCTTATGATTGAATTAACTTACCTAAGTTATTTTTATTCATCAAGTCTAATAAGAGTTTCGCTGAAGAATAGTTTAAGTTTAACAATTGAATAAAGATATGTAATATTCTTTATAAGGCTCTATTTATGAATGTTGAGCAATTAACAAATTATGAAAAGTTGATTTCAAAATGCTAGATTGAAAATATTTTAGACTTTTTCTTGTAACGAATTTTGAATTTAGAACACAAACGAAAGATTTAGAATCAAAGACGAATCCAGTGAAAACAGCCCCCCTAGCCAAGTTACAATCTTTTCGTTCGCGCCGAACGCCTCGAGTAGGCCACGCCAATTATAAAAATATACGCAAATATAACTTGGCTAGGAGGGCAGTAAAGGTTAAGACTACAAACACTATACGACAGACAAAAACAGCTACTACGGTAGTTGCAAAAAATGGTATCAACAAAGCCGACACTGATAACATAAATACACTAACATTTTTTATTCCCAAGATCTAGTTGAATTGCCAACAGTTCTGCTCTATTGGATACGCACGTCTTCCGTTATCACATCGAGATCAATCGATAACTCATTCCAGAGGCCTTTTTTTTCGGTGGGGAAATCATCCAATGACATCCCCCGCCCTTGGGCGGAGCGTGAGATAGTGTCTGAGTTTTACTGACTAAAAACCCACTCATGTCCCTTCTTTTTTTTTCATTCCAGGGCTCCGGGGTTCTCTTTCGCATCCCCCATAGCCTCAGTAGGCTTCGACCCTGCTGGGCCCCTACGGTTTTGTTGACATCTCTTTGAGACGCGCGTGGAATACTACGCGCCGTCGACAACTTGGGCTCGGTCCGGACGGTTACCGGATGGTCGGACGGCGAGCTACTCATTGCTCGCTGTCCGCAAGCCAGCGCCGACGGTAGCTGGAAATCGGGATCGGGATACCGGCGGCTGGGGCGTGAGGGCCGTTCTCTCGCGCGTGCGACCACCTCCTTTGCTAGCATTACTGTCCAGAGGCGTTACCACGAGCAAAAACGCAATCCATTTGACGACCAAAACTGTTAAAGGGATGATGCTATATAGTGTGTAGCTCCATTCCCCTATCTCGCTCGGCTACAGCTGACATTTTGACTCGTGATAGGCAGGCCCCAGTTAAAGAGAGTAACAGCCGGACTATGCCATAGAGTAAAAAATGCAGCACAGGTTTGTTGGAATCCCAACACTAAGATTAGTCAATTATGACTGCACATCACTATAACTTTTCTACGCATAGCCCAACACTGGCGCCCACTGCTAGTGTCAGACCAGTAGCCATCTTTATTCTCGTACGTTCTATACACGTATGCAAGTCACAGTGACAAAGAGATCAAATTGACCTTTACATTTAGTATAGTTATATACATTTGTTTTTTTTTATTATTTGATATAAACCAGTGCCTTGAGTGCAATCCCACCTGATGGTAAGCAGTGATGCAATCATTGATGGTGAAGCGCACTAGTTTATTAAGAGCCTATTCACTCTAGCCTGGAGGGGATCTAAATTATAGTTGGGCGGGAAGACGGCTGCAGGCAAATTTTTGTGTTGTTGTTGTTGTTGCTGCTGTTGTTGTTGTTTTGTGTGTTGTAGTTGTGTTGTGTTGTTGTAGTCCTGTGTCTGATTATTATAACAAACGTAATAAATAGTGTTGACTAAACCTCCGCGTTTATTTGGCTGTTCATCACCTTTCCCACAAGGTTTCAGCTGTCATAAAAGCCATACTAATTATCAGAGGCCGACACCAAAGGCTTAATAGTTAAAATAGTATTCATGGGTTCAACTATGGAATTACTTTTTCAAGAAAAGACTTTCCTTTTAACATAACTATTTATTTAGCTATTTTTTTTTTTCCTGGAATGGCGACCACGTACCGGAAGACGTAGCGTTGGAAGGCCTCCTACAAGGTGGACCGATGACTTGGTAACGGTTGCGGGAGTCCGATGGATGCGAGATGCACAGGACCGTTCATTGTGGCGACACTTGGGGGAGGCCTATGTCCAGCAGTGGACGTCTTTCGGCTGAAATGATGATGATGATGATGATTTATTTAGCTACACCGCACACGGCCCACTTTTTTATTCTAAATTGTTTCAGTCCACTTAAAGGTTCAGCGATAAGATCGCCATTGTACCCATAGATTTAAATTGCCGTAAAAGTTTTATTTTTTTACACGATATAAACTAGTGCTTGACTGCGATCCCACCTGATGGTAAGCAGTGACACAATCGGTGAAACGCACTAGTTTATTGAGAGCCTATTCAGTCTAGCCTTGAAAACACCTAAATTGTAATGGGACGAAAAGATCGTAGAAAGCAAATTGTTCCAGTCCTTCGATGTACGCAGTTGAAACAATGAGGCGAAACTCTTAGCACTTGGCGCTTTTAAGGTTCCGTACCTCAAAAGGAAAAAAACGAATTCCTTATACGATCATTTTGTTGTCCGTCCGTCTATCTGTCTGTCAAGACCCTTTATCTCGAGAACGCGTAGAGGTATCGAGTTTAAATTAAAACCATATACTCAAATCTGCGGTCCCTTGAATCTGTAAAAAATTCAGTCTACTGAGTTAACGAAAAAAATATACGGCCGTTTATGTCGCAAAAAAGACGTGTATTTCGACATTCTCACGAGAATCAAAATCCCGTTTACCTAGAATCATGAAATTTGGCATGAAGCAAGTCCGACCTAGATTCGGAAATTAAACTGTTTTCATAGTTAAGTTTGTATGGAACCTCAGTACGCGAGTCCGACTGAGACTTGGCCGGTTTTTTGCTTATATGTTGCTATTTTGCCGTAAGATTGAGTTAATTGTATTTTATTGATAATTGTTTTTTGGTTGAGCAACAAAGATGAGTAATTGGACCGAATCAGAGGCTAAAAAGCCATTAGATAATACTGTAAGTATTTAGTACTGACAGCCTTCTTGTAGCTCTGTGGTCGGCACACTATGTACTCCGGTAGTGCGTGCGCGACGATCTCATCAGCCACATCGCCACACGCCTGCGCAGGAGTTCCCACGAATGTGCTGTAACTAGGTATGTGCTAGAAAACACATGAAATCATCTCAAGATCGCAACTTTCCGGAATGTTGACAAGATTGCGTGTCGAGATATCAGCTGATTTTTTCATAGACGATGAGGAAATTGAAGTATCGTTATTTTGAAATTTTGTAGCGTAGAAAAATATTAATATAAAAGCACGAAGTCTTGCTCTGGGTTTGCGGATGACGAGCGATGGGTAGCTCGCCATTCAGCCGTCAGGTACGCGGGTTCCACGCGCACCTCAAAGAGATGTCAGCAAAGTTGATGGGGTCAGTTAAAAGCGGCCAACACGAGGTGCATTTTCATACAACCGCTCTCGCGTAATTATGATGTTATTACACATCTTTCTCCAGATATTTTGGATACACAATATCTAGTGGATATTATCTAGATTTCTATGTAAATCAAAATAAATTTGTGTAAATCTAATTCAGTAAAGACCTCTGAAAATCTGCTATTTTACGTAAACTTTGGCCCTCCATAATGTACACATATATTAAAAATTTTAAAAAGTAGATTCATAGAAGCCTTGCACATTTAATCGAGATTCTGAATGATGGCAATTTTCCTTAAAGACTTTTAAGGGTTTTAAAAAAAAACTCGTATTTCCTGGAACAATATGATACTCCCTCTCGGTCCAACCAGAGCAGGAAAAGTTATTTTATAATTTTCTACTTAAAAAAAGACTTTATTATTTTATTGTAAGAAGTTTTATTGTTTCTGTGACCCATTTCTTTTTATTCAGAAACTAGTCTTATGAAGGCTCAGTTAAAGAAACTTGTGTCTTATATCACTAAAAATATTTGTATTTTCAACATTCATATGAAGCTAGTTTTTTTGTAAAGTCATCATACTAAGAAAATAGAAAAATTCCAGTACAACTGGCGTGATCTGCAAACGCTTGACACACTCATACAAGTCATACACTTTAGTAGATATAACTGACTGGTGACTCAACAATATTAATTTGAAAAATAACGGCTGTTAGAAGAATTAGTTATGGCAACGATAATCTAGAATTCTAGATTGATTGGAATTCCAGAAAATGAAGTTTTCTCATTTTCATCGTGTGAGTTGCATTTCCAAAATGGGAAATCTAGTACTTTGTCAGAATGACGAATGATCTTCTTGGATAAAATGAGCATTTGTTGGACACTCAATTTTCTTACATCATCATCATCGATCAGCGTATAAAAGTGTTACCCGCCTACTTAACACCTTGTATGAAAGATCTGCACTATTAAAAATTGAAGAAGTGTGCGTGTGGTATAAACAAACAGTTTTCACTGTGTGAGTCTTTGAGTGATCTTGTAAAAACAGTATTTTATTACGTGTGATCCACCTACACATGACGGTACAGTCAAACAAATACAACAAACTAGTTACTGCCATGGGCTTCGCCCGCGTGATAGTGGAATATTGTTCCAAGGGTAGGTACATACTTTCGGGATAAAAAGTGTACCGTGTATCCTATTTTTGACATAGTTTACTAGTGCGCCAAGTTTCATCGAAATCCATTTAGCCATTTGAGCACAGAGAAGTATCAAACACACTTACACATGTGTGTCATGGTGTCATCACTCACATGCTTTCAGTTTTTAATATTAGTGTGATTTTTTGAGGTGTGAAATGACTTATTCCATTAATTGAATACAAAAAAAAGATTCTTTTTTCTTTGAAAATATGATTTATTCCGTTCTAATACCAAAAACTATTGTTTTGAAATCATATTTATTTCCCATTCCGAACAAATACCAACCACTTCAATTTGATACAGTCAGTTTAGTCAAACCTAATTAAAATAAATTGGTTTTCTTACTTCTTTTTTATGTGATTTCTGTTCGGATTTAACTGTTTTTTTTTCAATAAAAGTTCTTATTATTACACACAAAACATTTTTATTGACTGTACCAACTTATATCTTTGGACGTGTTTTTAAATATGAGTTCAAACAAATACCAGTGATATTAGATGTTGGTATTACATTGGAATAAATTGAAAGAAAATTTCGTTCGGCTGGTATGTAACCGATTTGTTTTCTTGCCTGTACACATGTATCATCTGTGCACAGTTGAGCATGTGTGCGAGTGTATCGGTGCTTGACGCCGCAGCTTCTGCGTCGCGCTCCATTTCCTGCGCCCGCGCATTGCACAAGCCATCGCCGCCGTACGCCGCCGGACAATGGCGCTCAGCACATGCGAACACCCCTGCTTACCTACTTCGCTGCATTGTTTGGATATCACTATGACAATGGATATGGATTATGACCCGACCGCCCCGTTAGATAGCCGTTATAAGGAATATTGAATTGTATTGTATTGAAAACCTTCGGAAATGTTTTAAATGGTATAAAATATTATTTGAGAATATAGAGTAAACCAATGCCAAGTTATTGTTATTTATTTGTGCGTCTATTCGGGCAGAATGAACGTGTTTTCTTTCATTCTTTTTTTCTAGTTTGTGAATATGCTGTTAACGGGACCACAGGAGTTTGGAAGGGAAAGCTACTTTTAACTTACACTTTTGGTCATAGAGCATTTCAATCAGGATTCTCACCACCAGCTGGCGCCACTTAGCACAGAAGTATTCTGTTTTTGAAAACGTATACATGAAGTTATCGTCAATTTAACTATTGTCATTAACATAAGCATCTCGACAGGTGCCTGGACCTGACGCCTCTGTGCTGACACCTGGTGAATGTCATTTTAGAAAACCCTTATTTTGATCGCATGACTTTTTGCACCCATAGCAACTACGCAGTCACGGTAATTATTGGCTCTGTGTTCTTAGTGTATCAATTGCTACAAAAAGTCATCATCTCTCAAGCCTTTTTCCAACTAGCTTGGGGTCTAACCGTATGCGGCTGAATACCCGGGTTCTACATGGAGCGACTGCCTATCAGACCTCTACAACCCAGTTGCTGGGCAACACGATATGTACTCCTTGGATATACTGATGGTTAGACTTCTTGACGTCATACAGGTAGTTCCCGTAACGACTGTCAAAGATCTATGAATGATAATCGGGGCCAACGGCATGAAAGGTACCTTAACCACTAAGTCATCCATGACCATTAATTGCTACTGAAGTGCGTGTATCAAAAATAGTAATCATTATTATTATTTTGAGCCTATTTTGTCCCACAGCAGTGTGTCCCTTCCATTCTTCTACTCGTCTCTGTTCTGAGCCACTTCTGGTCAATCCTTTAGGTAGGAGTCCAAATCGTCACGCTATCTCCTTCTGGGCCTACCGCGTCACCGGCTCTTGCTATTCGGGATCCAGTCAGTGGTTGCCTTCGCCCAATTTCGATGCAACATGCCGCAGATGTGCCCAGCCCAGTTCCATTTTAGATTGCCTACGTCTGCGACACCAAAGCTATTGTATATTTACAGTCATTTGCATTATTTTCTAAACAGAAAGGAATCGCTACCACCGTTGTTATGCGCTGTTTTCTATTTACAAACAGGTAATTGCAATAGTTTGCATCACATGGTATGTTGTGTGGACAGGAATGTGAATCAATTTACTCTCGTCATAAAATTGTAGATTGTAGTCGGCGTCCGGATGCAGACACCTGTACTACTATGGTCTTGCTACAACTGAGCTTTAACGGCTTTTAAATCATGCGTATTTAGTGTTATCTGCTGCTATTTTTTTCTATGAAGGTCCTAGGTGCTTCGTCTTTATCCTCGTCTTAGCACAGTATACGGGGACGGCTTTTTTCATCGTGTAGCGCCATGTGGTTCCTTGATTCGCGGCCACAACGTTGAGATTTAGGCTATGCTTTTTGGATATTATTGTCATCTAGGTGGTTAGTGGTGGCACTGTAATAACAGCCCTGACTTACGATTTGTAGGTCGCGGGTTCAAACCCAGCCAGGCGCATTATTTTGTGTAATTTATTTCATAGCTACTGTTCTCTTAACGGTAAAGAAAAACATCGTGAGGAACCTAGAAAATATCCTAGGAGCAAAAATTCGAAGACATGTGACATCCACCAATCTGCATTGGGCCCGCGTGGTGGAATTTTCGCCCATTCCCTCTGCTAAAGAGGAGGTATGAGTCCAAGCAGTGGAAACATTATAAAGCTGATTATAACATGCTTATGGTGGTATATGGGAGAGTAGGCTACCCATATTTTAGTAGCCATGGAAAGACACTTTCTCACAACACAATCATCGGTGAAATATGAAGGTTAAATGAAGATATTTTTTTTTTTTTGATAACAAATAAAAAAAAGTATCTTAACATTAGACCTTTATTATCAAAAGGTTTGAGGAGGTTACTGAAGTAAACACCAAAAAAATTATAAACTACACAACTGCATTTACTACTTGATGTATAATTGGCGGTCTTAAACCCACGCAAATATCAGAAAACATTAAATCACACTATTTGGTTGTAATTGTTGTAGTATAAATATAGATTTAATTGAAAATAGAAATCACTAATCTAATCTAATTTTACTACTATGAGAATGGTATATATAGAAACAAAAGATATTAATAAGCCTAAAGTCCTCAAGACCAGCAACTTATTTCACCTTACCATTATACGATTAATAACCTCAGAATACATTTCAGAATAGGTACAAGTTTCATACTAGTACACGCTCCAAACACATCATCAATCTAAACGAGGCAGAACTGGCTAGACCAGCAGACAGCACTGGATCCCAGCTGAACGAGAAAGTGACACTTTTCACTTTCAAAAGTAACATAGGCTTTAGGCAAGCAATGTGTCTGTGTTAGTTTGCGTAGATGTCATTACTTATGGATCATGTCAATAGTCTATTACTCCAAAAGCTTCGATACTGTAGTTTTCACACAGTTTATTTAAAGGTACTTATGTCATGTGAGCGTAAGCTTATGGATGTGTCAGATTCAAAAAAGTCCAGACTCAGAATTTGTGAACGTGCTGTAGAGTGCACTTGGTATTACTCAAGGTAGCGAGATGAGTGTCCGATTTTTACTGATTAAAAGCCACCTGTCTTCCTTCAGTTACTGTTCTTGTTCTAGGGCTACGGTAATTCTGTCTGTCACATATCACATTCTTTCTGCCTGTGTGTCACCTTTATGACATCTTGTTTGGCTTATTAATCTAGATACAAACAGAAAAATCTGCTCTAATAGTCAAAGCTAATGACCAAGTACATGATTCAGTAAATTTGCAATTACATCGACTCATTAAGGCCGTTTAGGAATCCGATGTGTCCCAGATTCACAAAGCGATCAACACCAAAGATGGGATCACTTACACAGTGGCGCAATCAGAAGTTGCCGTCCTTGGACTACGTTACGTAGTATAAGAATTTAGTACCAGTGGAAATGTTCTGAACTAGCTATAACCGATGGTTTTGCCCATTTTTTTAGGTGGGATGTCGTCTAATGACTTCTCCCGCTTTATACTGGAGCAAGAGGGTGCCGGGTGTGTCATATTTTACTGACTAAAACGGGAGAACCAAACGAGCATCGCCCTGCAACTTCCGACGCCCGAGCCGTGTCTTGTCGCAGCGACTGAGGTGTGAAAATATCAGTCCCTGAAAAGGCGGTGACTGCATTCACCGCATTACCTCTCGCTCCGGACCATGGCCAGAACCAAAGCCCGGCCGGCGCAAGAGGTCGCTACCGCTGATCGTCTCCATGATGACGCAACATCCCAAGCGGGGACGCCTTCATTTATGTATGTATTTTCCAACGTGTCCTCCCGGGGCTTTGCCCCCGTGAAAGCCGAAAACCATCCCAGGGAAACACGCTATTGGAATAAATAGTATTTCTGTGTCCTATTCTGGCTTACAAAATCTAAGCATACAGAATATCTCATTAATAATATTGAATAGGACCGCCGTGCCTAGAAAATAGGAAAATCACAGAACAATATCTATTTTAACATGTTTATTGCTAGATTCAATATCACAAACATCGCAAGACTTATCAGATGTAAAGAGACTAATCGCTGATACATCTAGCAGATGGAATTCTGCGCACAGTAAGAGCGACGCATTTTGCAAATGTTTCTCATTGAGGCCAGTTTTCTCGGCATTTACAATTTCTCCTTGATGTTAACGCCAACATTCAATACATTAGAAATAAACTGTAATTACAAGGCCAGCGTTATTGCCATTTTCATTCTAATTCACAGAGTCTCTCTCCGGCTTTTCATCGTGATATGTCCACGGTGATACAATCTAGTAGTCGTCACATAAGAGCGAATAGTAATTATTTATTGGAAACACAAAGTGAAACCAAGTTATTAATTACTGATGATATTACCTTTACCTTATAAGCACCTGTTATAGTATTTTTATTAACTTAGAAAGTGAACTAAGTTCGAAAGTGGTTTGGTGTCTTATCAAATGAGAGTATGTGGTGCGAAATTATGTTTGCTGTTATAAAATGTTATGTTATTCGATATCAGGTTTTATTAATAGTGGTAGAAGGTTGATAAGTTGTTTGAGGAGTGGTAACTGTATGTTGGTGGGTTTTGTTTCGTAGATAGTGACAGTGGTTTGGACAAAGATTGTTGTCCGTTCAATGCCGCCGTTGTTTTTGTTTGGTTGCTGTAATGGCTGCATTGATCTCCAGTGCGTCGGTATCTTTGTAACAGTATATTGTATGTATTGTTGTTTTATCAGAACATGGCGCTATCATCACGTTTTCTGGCACAACTTTGAAAAGTGAAACTATGTTTGTGCTGCTTTTCAAGCTCCGTTTTGACAAGTTCTTTTGTACTTTTGTATTATTCGTTTATTTTCTTAAGTTACGAACTCAATAAAATAAATCTATTATGAATCCGAGAGGCGATTGAAATATCACGGAATATACATCGTGAGAACTTTGTTGATGTAACATGTTTTGTTATTTATAATACCAAATAAATCGCGTTGTTATCTAACAAATGTCAGCGCCAATTAAGAGGTGCGATTAATAACACAATTATACAAGTCCATTTGTCACACTAAATTGGCAATTTTTCGAACAAATCGTGATTTTTCCGTCCTCTATTATTAATTGTAGTTTTAAGCCATTTGAGGTCGAAACGCTTGGCATGGGGTCCGTGTGCACGTCATCTTTTCAAAGATTTTTCTCATTGACTGATCGACAGTTTATGTGACCAGAGGATTGGCTCGTTCTTTGCCCAAAGAGACTCATGTTTCATCATGTTTTCTTTATTTCTTTCTTTCAATGCCGATCCATTCTAATTCTTTTTTGTGGCAATACTGCCAGTCTTTTGGACACGTTTCTAGCGTGTTCAAATGTGTACTTTATTCGTACTCGGTGTATGTTTACTATTTAAATCTACAAGTATTTACCGATTACCCTATACTTTTCAATTACTTCTCTTTACATTGTAATTTAAGCCAAATTTTTTTTTTTTTAATTTGACTTGCCTGTTGGTCTAGTGGTTAGTGGCCCTGACTGCTATACCGGAGGTCGTGAGTTCGATTCCCACCCAGGACAAGTGTTTGTGTGATGAGCGCAATCATTTGTTCCGTGTCTGGGTGTAATTTATGTATAATATGTATTTATTTAGAAATATTTAAGTATGTTTATCAGTTTTCTAGTACTCATAAAACAAGCTCTGTTTAGCTTGAGACTAGACGGCGTTGTGTGATAGTTGTGTGAATATAATAATGTTTGCAAATTAATTTTTGAGTTTTCTCATTTAAGTGTATTGAAATTGTTATGAGAAATAATGATATCTCAAACCTCACTTTGACGCTATTATTTGATCTTATATATATACATATGTATGTAGTTAGGTTGTAAGTATTCGTAGTTAGTAAATAATTATATCATTTATAATTTATTAGTTGAACTGTATGGCGTATTTACTATAGTTTACTAACATGGCCATAAGCTTAGCCTCGTTTTATATGATGAATATATTTGTACGGTTTGACCCAGTAAGACAATGCTAACCAGTGCGTTTTTATATAGCAATAAAAACGTGTTCATGATTCATGAATGCAATATCTTTTAGTTTGTATGAAGATTTAGAATTGATTTGTTGCTTTAATATTCATTGATAGTTTTTTAATTGGTGAGTTTACTAGATGATAATTTTATTAATTTAGTGATTACCAAATAATTTTAAGAGATTATCGAAGAACGATTTGAAGATAGAAGTCAAGGATAAAACATTTTATTGGAGTGTTTGTAGCACCGGCGGTCTTTCAACCTCAAAATAAACCCAACACATCTATTGTGTTCAAACAACCAAATAGTTATTGTTCATCCATTACATTCCAGGCTCTAAAACCACAGAAGCTTTCTCTGTGACCACCCTCAAACTGTCCATCACTGCACCTCACAAGATGTTAACAAAATACTGGGATGACCAACATACTCGTGTCTTGTAAGTCAAGCGTGGTGCCACTTGTTAAAGTGTATAGTCCCTTGAACGTCTCCCCCTCTAGCCAAGTTACGACCGTTTCGTTTCGAGTCTCTTGCGTCGAACGCCTCGAGTAGGCCACATCTCCGATTCCTTTGTTCTGATCACGTGACTGAGCGTTAAGATGACGTCAAACAAAACAGTCGTAACTTGGCTAGGTGGAATGCATACATCCTCCTGCTGGCCTTTAAAACCATTTTCTTTGCAAAATATTGATTGGTTTACGTATGTAATGTATATATTAAAGAACATTTAATTCCATTTTTTTTGTGTTAACGTATTTTTAATAACCAAATTCGTTTGAAAGGAATAGGAAGAAACAGCAAAAAAAGACACGTTTAAAAAAAATCTTTGGCAAAAGTGTTAATCATACGAAAAAAATATATGTTGATAATGTTATATATGATGAATCTATAATAAATATTTTTTTTACAAATCTATTAACTCAGCCGCTACCGAAGAGTATGCTAGGCAAATAGGCTACTTCTAGGCAAGCGTGCTCCATAGTCGACCACATCATCGCTTGCCATCGGGTGAGATGGTGGTCAAACGCGAGCCTATCATTAATAAAAAAAAAGAGCTTCAGAAAGTTACTGTTTTATGCCACTAAATGGGAGCACGGACCTTAATGCGAAAAGCTCTATTCTCCGTTTCCATTTTCCCGTACGTCAACTCAAACTGGTCAAGTGTTGTCGCTCATATTTTGCGGTTTAACCAACAGTGTTCAAGAGAAAAGCGTGTAATATTTAGCGATAAACTTCATTGTAACTGAGTCCATTAGTCTTTGAAAGTTATATGAGTTTCTATGATGTAGAAACTGCTAGTCACTCTGGTTGTTAGACATGGCTTATAATAGATCTGACAGCTTTGGGAGCTAGCTAACAATAGCATATTGGAGATAGCTGGTATTATAATGTAGGTTAGAAGCTAATAAGAGCATCAAAATCATGTCAAACTACGATTATTATGTGGGATTGCTCGAAAAATTTAGCGAAACCCTGGAACGCAAAGGGTCATTGATGGAACGCCAGTGGGCTTTAGTCAGGAAAAGTCTAGCGAAGCCCGGGGCCCCGGGATGAAGGCAAAGAGGGAACAGGAGTGGGTTTTTAGTCAGTAAAAGTCTGGCACTATCTCTCGCTCCACCCAAGAGCGGGATTTGTCATTAGATGATATTCCCAACTTAAAAAAAAAGTCAGCAAAAGTCATTCCGTCCAAAAACAGTGACAAGAGAGAAGTAATTTGATGAGTTCCTAACCCATAAAAAACAACGGCTTTCAGATCTTTAACAGTTATTATGGGTAGACAGAAACCTAAGAGTCTTGCATGAATTATAAATTAAATCTATAATTATTTTTAATATTATTTTCTTTATTTTTAGCGTCTTTTTTTCTTTGTATTTTTTTTTTATAATTCATATTTAGTTGTTATTTTTAATAATAATATAATTATTATTGATTGCACGTGTTGGTATAAACTATAAATGCAGAGTAAGTCTCTATAGAGAAGAAACAGCAAGAAACACATAAATATAATTGATTTTACAATATTAATAGATATGAGAGAACAGTGTACCCAATACCAGTCAACATTTACATAGTTAGGAAAACAAATAGAAAAGTGAATCAAAGTAGAAAATGATGTTTGAGCCTACGGAGTCTACAGTGTTCTCACATTTATATAATTTAAAAAAAGGCTATGTAAAAATAAAAATAAACCAATTGATAAATGAATATCATCATATAAAAATAATAAATTAAAAAAAACTGTACATTAATATTGCAAAATCAACATTTGGGATGGGATGCCATCGTGACGAAATCTGCGGCATAAGATTCATGGAAATGCACCTTTACTTAATAACGCGTTTATGTCTAATCTATGGATTAATAATTTTATAGCTATTACCGTGTAAGTTGCTCCTAGAATAGTAAACTTTATGAATATCGTAAAATATTTAATAACAATTAACTACTAAATGTTCCGTAAAATCATCTTAGAGAGTTATTTATGTGTCGTTAATAATATTTAACGTAATAAAATTAACTCATTTTATGTGCTGAAGATTTATTGAATTTGCTTCTGTTTAATTTAACGGGTTATTTCAGTGTAAAAGTGGCTGAAACTATCACAAACTGCGATAAAGCTGTCGTATATTTTTTATAATTTGATATTAGTGTGAATATCTTATAGGGCCTCAGTTTTAAGCCTAATATCATGTTATCATCATTTCGTATTTCAGACGAAAGATGTCCACTGTTGAAGCGATTTCCAGCCGTCGTAAGCGTGTGGTTGTGGACGACGAGCAATGGGTAGCTCGCCGTCCGGCCATTTGGTAACTGTCCCGGCTGAACCCGAGTCGTCGACGGCGCGTAGTTTTCCATGCGTATCTCAAAGAGATGTCAGCAAAACCATAGGGACCAGCAGGGCCAAAGCCTACTGGAACTATGGGTTACCTTCCGAAAGGGAAATCCGTGATCCTAGGCCGCAAGGTAAAGAAGGAACATAGGAGTAGGTTTTAGTCAGTAAAAGTGTGAAAAAAAGGCCTTCGCGAAGTGTCGCCACAACAATCGGACTTGTGCGTGTCGCATCTAGCGAATTCCTGAGACTCACCAGATCTTCGGCCCACCTTGTGGGTGGCCTAACAACGCCGCTTATACACACAGTCTTCCGATCACTTTTAAGGCACTAGTCCAACATCTGGTTAAACCTCTAACAATGCCTACCACTTAGAAACCAGCTTAATCAACATCACAAATTACCGAGCCAAACAACAATTTCAATAGAGAGAAAACGTAACAGCCATGTTATTTGTCTGTGTTTACTTAAAATTGTATCGAGAAAGTGTATGCGATAATGCTAATACACTAGGAAAGTGGCGATAGTTTCGCTAAGAGTTGAGGGCTTGTGATTGGTCAGTTAGAAGGTGGTCGGTGATTAGGAGCGTCACGACTTGAAGGAGGCAACATTGTTGTTGATTTGAAGACAGTTTGAGCTTGTATGTTCCATATTCGATTTACCCTGTTCCTTGCTGTACTCTTCCAGCGACGCCCTAAGCCGAGATACGTATCGTACTTAGTATAAGTAAAAAACTTACTAAACTTTTATAAATCCTGGCTGGAGGCTTAAATTTATTAAGGCTGGCTATTTAAGCAGACGGCAACCTCGTAAGTTAACATTTGAGGGCCCACTCACAAAAAAGAAAAACTGAGCTTGTATGTGGAGTAAGCTAACCTAATGGAGAGGGTTATGCTTCGATGCTCTATAGTAATGACCAGTGAACACTCGTGTGGAAAATCTAGTTGAAGTCTATGCCGAAAAGATGATGTAGTTGAACCTTCGTTCATTGATCTTTAGAAAGATGGAAAATCTATGAAGTTTCACTTGGCAGGACAATTGAAAATCTCTACTAAGTACCTGAACGCAGCGTTGGAAGGCCTCCCGCAAGGTGGACCGACGACCTGGTGAGAGTCGCGGGAATGTAGTAGATGCGAGACGCACAGGATCGGCCTATGTCCAACAGTGGAAGTCTTTCGGCTGAAATGATGATGATGATGGTGTACCTGAAAATGTGCGATAAGTAGATCATTTATTATAGTAAAGGTGGAGTGTGAGGTTGGAGTTAGATCATCCGTCTAACAACAACTGCTCCACTACGATTCGATCTCGAAACCGCGATTATACAGCATCAGGCAACCAAGATCATACGATCAAGAATGTTAAATTATAATAATTAACTATCGTCTAATTGAAAATCAAATGCATTCTCAGACACGAGACGCAAATCACGCGCTTGCGTGCGCCGGCGGCGGCGGCGGCGGGTGGTACAGTTATCAACCAATTTGTCATGGCAAGTGGGAGGAAAAAATATAGTTTCAGAGCAGAACTCAACGATGAATACTAAGTAAGATTGTTAATAGAATGTAAATGAGTAACTGTGGGGCTAATTACGGTGGTAGAGGTGTGGTTAGCAAATGAAGTGAGTTAAGACAATGTTGATTTTACCTCTTGCGACAATTAGCGATCATTATTAGACTCAAATACTTAATGTCCCCCATCATGATGCGCAACGCTGTCAAATTGTCCAACAACATGTACCGCGTCACGTGACTGCGTTGTAAAATGTTGCGGGACACTGGGCAACGTAGCGGCGTCACGTAGACTGAGCGTTGCGCGTCATGTTGGGAGAATTTTGTCCCCAAGTGTATTTTTAGGCTTATGTTTTTTTTTATGGTTAGTTAAAACTTTGCAGCTCCAAAAGTTGGTTACATTGAGTAATTGATTCCTCTAGCTGTATTGAGATGTCAGAACATATTTGTATACAGTTGAAAATCTGATACAAGACCTGTAAGAACTACCTTATAACTGAGTTTCCAGATGACTATGTGACCTCAAGAGAAATTAACATTATAAGCAAAGTAAAATTATAAAGCAATAAGCGACACCTTTGTACTATTCTTCTATTATTATGTGTACTTAAATCGATAGTTGGTTCCATTGGTTCCAACTCATACCTATCCAATAAAAATTATGCATGTCTAGCTTCTGCCGCGACTGGGGCCATGTGAATATAAAAAATATCCCATGGGAAAACTACTCCCGGGACAAAAAAATAAACCAATTCTATTGGAAAATTTGGCACAACTTGGTCAAGCCGTGTGCCCAACCTAATCAGCCAACCGTTTACCCGTTTGAATGTGAAGTAGTAACAAACATAAACACACAAATACATACAAACTTTAGTCAAGCAACTAGAACTACTTACAAATATGAATACATTTTTAATTATATAAAATACCAACCTACCAATTAAAACAACCCAATCATAATAACCCACTGACAGACGAAGACACAAACACCGCTAATGAAATCATATCTGAGCAGGTTCAAGAGTCATAACATTTAATTTACATAACAATCACTAAAGCCGTGGGTGATCCATGATCAAGAGGTCGACGATGACTTTCTCGGTAATGGGTGCGCCGGCTTTCTCGCAGCTACACCTGTTCACACGATGGACGAAGGTGGACCATGGTGGATGGTGACAAGAGGCAGAAAGTTGGGCGGTAACATTATTATGGAAAATTTATACAATATATCATAATGATTTATGCTAACCGATCCAAGTGAATTGAGAATGTTATGATTGTTGAATTCATTGATATACATAAATAGGTTTAATGTAACTTCGATATTTTGTAACTTTCGACTGAATGATTAAATATTTAAATAACTTTAACAAACACTGCGATAATAATAATATTGTGTACGTATTTGTATTTTATCTTATCGATATTGATCTGAAATCAATATTTGGTTACATTAGATCTTAGAAAAGGTTGTATAAATCATAGGCTTTTAAATAATATTTAGTCCTTAAAGGTACCTTTGTCCACAATTACAAGAAATCCTAACCAAACAGCGTTCGTCGATGTCCAATGTTTAACACTATACCTTTAGATAAACCTCAAGCCAAATATCCGATAATATGACACCAGCTTAACCTGGTCAGGGTTGACACATGACCACTAAATCAAATCGAATAAAAATATATTAACAAAATAACCTACTTATATTATGTTTATTGATTTCTACACGTACTCAGATATACAGTGTCTAGGTGGATTCAAATCGATTTCTACTAATGACTTCGAGTGATCAGTCGATTCTACCTTCGCGTAATACAGAAACAAAGATAGCATAGTATAGCATAATCAGCCTTTTAATGTTCTCACTGCTTCGACTCAGGCCTCCTCTCTCTAGGAGAGGGAATGGGCCGTAATCCATCACGCGGGCCTAATGCGGATTGGTGAATGTCACATGTCTTCGAATTTTTTGTTCTAGGACATGCCGGTTTCCTCACGATGTTTTCCTTCACCGTTTTGAGAGCAGTGGTGGCCGAATGGTAACGGCCCTGACTTACGAGTTGTAGGTCGCGGGTTCAAACCCAGCCAGAGACAAACACCAACCATTTTTTCTAATCATTTTGGAAAAATAAATAGAAATCTTCCCGTTAACTGAATAATTTATTTTTAATTTTGTAATTTAAGATTTTCAATGAATATAAATACTTATAATATTATAAAGAGGAAGGGTTCGATTTATACTATTAAATTTACTAATATTAATTTGTATTTTCGTTTGTAATTAAAAAGATTTTGAAAATCCTTAAACCAGTATAATGCTGCTTTATTGCTGAGTAAAATAGGCTATATATTTTCTACTTTCAAAAAAAAATGATTACTGTTTGAAAACGCTAGCGTGGTAACCCTTACCCGCTCGTGTTAAGACGAAGGCGCGGCCCTTGGCGCGTGGTTCGTGAAATGTTGACCAAACCTTCACATTTACGATACACAGTCTGCACTCTGTACCAACCGAAGAGAAAAAAAAATAGTTTCTTTGGTTGGCATTATAACGGACTGTTTGTAAGAATAGGGCTGGTGATAAGTGAGACGTCACGTTCTGGGACATGGATTACGAAGTGATAATACCTTTACACATAGTGTAACGGTAGCTTACATCTTCAAGAAAAAAAGAAAAATATTTCACTTGGCACACATGATATTACTTCTGGGTACATTGGTTTTGGATTGAGTACCCTTAATATTTTTTTATGTTAGCGAATGGCTTAGTAAAGAAAAAGTAAAAGATTCAACAAAATTTTAACAATATTTGCTGTTTTGTTTTTCAACAATCACATTGAGAGCCAAGGTAACTGATTTGGGTGGGAAATTATCCAATGACTTCTTCAGCTCTAGGGCGGAGCGCGAGGGTGTGTCAGGCTTTTATTGACTAAAACCCACTCCCTTGTTCCTTCTTTGCTTTACGTTCCAGGACCACGGATATCGGTATGGTTGACTGATAGAGAATGCTTTGTTGCATTAAGTTCGCCTATGTACCAATAATATAATAATAATAATATAATAAATTATTTATTTCAGATTCTACATCCATATTTGTTAGTACAATGCGAGCTTACAAACTAGTGTTAGTAAAAAAAATAAAATAAAAATATTATTGTGGCCAGTCCGGGTGAACCTCCCGATGATGGTGGAAAATCACTGTACGACTGCATGCAGCCATATCCAGCGAGCCAGCATCGGGGAGTCCCACCGGTCCGCCAGCGCGCGCAAGATAGTGTTGGGACTGTCGCGCGTACGGCGCATGATAGAAGCGCACCGTTTGCGCGTGATGGCCGCGAAGCCGTCTGTGTGGGCCGCCGCGAACATCGTGGAGGCGCTGCAGTGGCGCGGCAGTCCCATCAGCACCCGGAAAGCGTTATTGTATTGAACTAATGTACATGAAGTTTAAATAAATTAATAGATATCCCTTCCGGAAGCCAACCCTTGGTCCCAGTAGGCTTGGGCCCTGCTGGGGCCATATGGTTTTGCTGACTTCCCTTTGAAGCACGAAGATTCTTTTTGGATTAAGTACTCCTACGGGGCTGAAAGTACCTAAAAAAAAAGTAACTGCAAAATTTTAACAATATATAAATGCTGTTTAATTTTTCTTTAATAAATCAATCACAACAATCACATTTCGAGCCAAGACAACAGTAACTTGTTGACAAGTCTTCAATTAACGGTCGTAAAAATACGTCGTAACCGAATGAACTAAACAATTTTTCACCCAAAATTGTTGTACTACCACTAAATTGTGAACTGAAGGAAGTCGTCCTATCTTTATGCATCAAGGCATTTAGCCAGTGGCTCCCGATCAGATGAAGTGGTCGCAGCTAGTGCGTGAATTAACAATAGAACGGCAAGGTGAAATCTGATGCTGGTGAATTGGTCCAGATGAATGATATGGATCATAGAACAAATCTGATCATGTTTAGTGGATTAGGAAGGTAAAAAATTTGATGGATGTTAGGGGTATCGATTTATGGCTAATGTTGATGATCCAATAGCCATTTCTTATCAAACTTCATTGTGAATGAATTAGGACGCCGAGTTTCTGGTGGTCGCCATTGCAGATTCAGAAGTTGGTTGCGTATAATGTGACGAACTCGTTCCATTTATGACTCAATAAGTCCGCCTTTCTTCACATATTCTGATTTAACTTGTGGTGCCTTTAACGACTGAGATAAAAATTACAGTTATATTTTTTTATGTCTCTGCCACTGAAGTTTTAAATTTGATTCCATAACACATAACTGAACCGGACGTTTCAAATCAATCAGAAAAATTAAGTCATATCCGATAGAACTAGAAAATCAAGTACAAGTACATTATAACATTAGTAGTGAAGCATAAACGGTAACGGGCTTATGTAAATGAGTTGTATAATTATACTTTAAGATGAATCACGAACAGAAAGACTTTCTCCCGAACCGATGAATTAGGAAACCAGATTTATGATGAAAGTCGCGATGATTTACTATACTTTTCTTTATTTAACTTGTTACGGGTTTAAGTAAGTTGATATGTACTTGGTAAGAGATTTAAGTTAGAGATATGTGGCGTGTGAACTGTGGCACTACGAGTGGCTTCAAAATATAAATATGAGATAGTGTTTACTTTTTAATGTTACGATCTTTTTTAAGTAAATGGTGATTATCTTGTTAGGAGTGGGTGTTGGTATGACTCGTCAAATTAAATACTAAGTTTTGGATATTTATTATGTATTTAATAAATTCTCATGTAATTTGCGTATCATAATTTACATTACAATGAGTGACATGACAAATGACATATATATGAATAGCTGTTCGTTAGTCTCGCTAAAATTAAAAAAAACGGCTGGACCGATTTGGCTAATTTTGGTCTTGAAATACTTGAGACAGTCCAGGAAAGGTTTGAACGGTGAGAAAAAATGGAAAAACTTACGATAAAAAATTGTGTTCGGATTTTTTTCGTCATCTCTGATTAAAATTTCATTATAAAATGAATTATGCTGTTCTGGTAATGGCAGTAGATGGCGTTATCATTTGAAAGTTTAGCTAAAAGGTATCACAACATTCATTGACTGTAAGGCGGTACGAAGTTACCCGGGTCAGGTAGTATTTAATAAAATCATAATGAAATGAAAAGAGAAGAAAAAAGAGGTTGCATATCTAAAATTACGGATAATAAATCCTAAATTATCGCTATTAACCAACACACGATGGTAGCAAATTTCCAAAGACGCAAACGTTTGACGAAATTGCAAGACTAAATAAATTACTAATTATACAATTAAGTAGTTTTCAATCGATATTTACAGTATTATTTTGACTTCTAATAGCACGTGCGGGGCACATGTTTCAGTTACAAATCAAAACCTATCTTTCTCAAAACCAATTGTATTTTTTTTTTTATCGGTTTATTATATGTTAATGGCAAAAGTACGCAAATATACAACAGTGACAGTAATATTGGTTCTCACACTCCACTGCTCACCAAAAGACGGCAACGCAGCATCAATAGCAGCTGACCCACACCCAAGGATGCGCTGACCTCGCTGAGTAACGACCAGAAAAACGTCGATAAAAACTATCGACACAAACCTATCGTTTTTACGCCACTACTCAGATTACGCGCGACCGTTTTTTGTTGAGCGGATGAATGATTCGATCGATCAATGTGTTCGCTTTTATGTGGATTTATATAGATGCAGAATGAATTGCTTAAGGATTGCAAATTGTACCTATAAGTAGATTAAATTATAGAAGTGAGAAATTATTAATAAAACATACTAGTGGTAATCAGCGAGTTATAGATTTCGATAGAGAGAGTTTTAATGTTTTTTTTTTGTTTTATCTGTAAACTATTTATTACCTTTCAAAAAATTAAATAAAAAGGATTACATGCACAATTATTTTAATTAGTCAAAAAGAAAAATAATCAATTAAAATTTATTATTCATCTTGTTCACTCGCACTTAGCAATTACGACTTCAATATCATAATATGTGTCTGTTTTTTTTTTTATTTCTTCTACATAAGTTACGAGTATTTCGTAACTGTCAACATAGTTAAGAAACACATTCACATAAGTCAACTCAAAATATTTCTCACCTTTCTCCTCGTAGGTACCTCAATTGGAAAACCGCAACATAAACCTAGAAATGACCTGTCTATCATAACTCCTACGTTCAATAACCACCCGATCACTTCATGTAACAGTCTATTTACGTCAAGCGTATGCATCGAGTCAGGGACCTGCCGAGAATGCACTGGTATCACGTAATTATGAAGTAATCGCGTAATTGTCGACATCATCGTAATACTATGGATTATCGACACACATCACTAAAAAAATGATACGCTTTGTTAATTAGACAAGTGTCTGTGAGGTGTTTTTATTTTTTTCTTTGTAGTGCTGTAATTTTCCTGGAGCTTTTTTCGAAAAGAAAACCGTGACAGTAATTCTGTATATTATTTGCAAATACTTTTAATTACTTTAATATCAATTAAGTTTTTTTACTTGCTTATAATCGGTAGATTTTGTAGGTAACCTTGTTACTTAAAACGGTTATGTTTTGTTCGTTGTTCCACCTTATAAATCGATCACCTCTCAAATAAGGAAAATGGCTCCAAATTTTAGTCACAGTTGCTATTTTAATTATTACATAGTGAGCAAGTACGTTCTGCCAATAAGATGTCGACATGGTGTCAACATAGTCTCAAAATGGTGTCAACGCATGGTCAAAACAATTAATTTGTCTTCGTCTTTTTATGTAAATAAATAGAAGAGTATTTGTGACAGCTGTCAAAAATTATTCACGGCTGACGTTACAGCGCAAAAGCAACCGGCGTTTATAATTGTTGACAGGTCGGTAGACGCAGTCTCTGCCATGTTTCCCAACATAGTTACACATTCGGTTTCGGAACGTGCGAATATTCGCTACTGGTTTCATTCATAGTTTTTTTTGCTCTATTACAAAATGAGGTTTATCTGTTCGCGATAATTTGCTGGAGAACGGCGTTTGTAGTCGCAGTTGTTGCAAAGATCGCGATAGTAGGGTTGAAACAACTGCTCGTTTGTTTCGTGTTTATTTTGTTATTTATTAAATTAAAGTTTTGTAAAATGTTTTGATTGTTATCGTAATTTGTAATTTCGTTAGAACTGTTTATGATACGCGTGACTTTGTATGACTGCTCGAATTAAAGTTACAGATTTATCTATATCATTACCTACATTCACGTAGACCATTTTAGTAGTGCATAAGTATTTTCGATTTGCTAGACAGGATTGTAGTAAAACATTTGCTATGTCTGTTTACATGGTGGTCAAATTAAACTCCATAGTGGTAATGACTGATACTATGGTTGAATACATAATACTGACTTCGGGGTCATCGACCGCTCGTAGAATAGTTCCTTGAAACTTCAGTTTTTGTTGCCATTAGATATCGTTACACGTCACGTCTATATGGTTCTGTTGATCAATTTTTATTATTTTGACGCTGTTTAGTTGTGGGACAAGAATCTTATAAAACTTCATAATTGTTTATTTTATTATTTATGTTCACTTAGGTAAATTGCTATAGATAAATTGTATTTTAAATATGCTTCTCAAATTTCGATTATAGGAATCATTGCCCGCGTATTATTGAAACTGACAACAATATAGATCCTCCTTTTTATAATCAGCATGAAGACTGGCACACTAGGTATAAAATAAACTTGAATGAACACAAACGAGGTGTATTGAAACGTAAGTGAGCGAGTGCACGTGTGAGTCCCGAACCAGTGTTATGCAACACTGGGTAACGTGCGGCGACTGGTGCAAGTCAGCTACTGACGTGACAGAAACACAGTCAGGCCTATAATATTCCCAATGAGAGGGTATAGGCCTTAATCCACCACGTGGACCCAGTGCTGGTTGGTGGATATCACGTTTTCGAATTTTTGGTTCTAGGATATGCTGATTTCTTTAGGATGTTTTCCTTCACCGTTTTGAGAGCGGTGGTGATGAAATAAATCACAAAAAGTATTGCACCTGCCTGGGTTTTGAGCCCACAACCTACACTCGAAAGTCGGGGCCATTACCATTACGCCACCAAAGATCAGAAGGAACAATTGGTTTCATTTAATGTTGTGCGTTTCCCAAAAACTCTACAACTCAGTGACTGCGATGATATTTATTTATTTTTATTGAGGTACTCCAACGATTTATTCACTAATTACATATAAAAAAATAGCTTACGTATATATCTGTTATTATGGTGAACTTGTCATTTAAAGAAGTACACAGCTTAGACATAAATCAAAAATTACATCCAATTAGCGATAGTACTTTTAAAATAAACTAATTATTATTTTATGTTACAAATTGAAATAAAAATATATTTTATATCGTCAAAATATACTACAATAATAATAATTACAGTCACAACATGTCAAGCTAGTCAAATAACCCGCCCCTAACTGTTCCCGGCGCAAAGGTGCCCAAAACGCTTGCTGCATTGCCACGTTGGATAGCAATGGCTAACCTTTGCACCAAGAACGAGCCGGAGTGGGAGTCACCCTTTTTATCACGGAGCTTATGCCCTATCTCACTAATGAGCTTCCTGGTCTCAGTGCCCCAAGCACCCATGGTCTCCACGGCAATGGGTACAAAGAGGTAACGGTCCACCAGCGGTGCGTACTTCACCCTCTTCCTCTCAGCGGCGTAAATAAATAAAAAAGATATTATATACCTTGGTAATACTAAATTCTGACTATCAGTAACCTCAAAAAAAAACTACGTGTAACGTAAATAACTGAAAGTTTGTCCCTTGCGCCCGCGCAAACTTGCGGTATGTAAGCAAAGTAGCCGGCTATTATCGCGGTGAAAGGAAATCAAAATATCACATGTTTGTATCGCTTACTGCTGGGACTGTATCCCTGTTGGTACAAATTGTTGGTAACCAACTGTTGGTAACAAACTGTTGGTTAGCAGTACTTAATGCGTAGCTTGTTGCAGGAAATGTTAGAGCTTTGTTATTTTGATGTAGATTTTTGATCGACTACCAGAATTTCATCGGAAGGTGGTTCTTACTACTGACCAGTGTTTAAGTGGTTTATAAAACGATGCACATATCTAAAGTATGATGGAGTTTATATGTTGGCTTTATCGAAAAGTTCCAGCCAACATTTGCTTGTGTGTCTACGAATATTATCTATATCTATTGTGAAAACATATCAGATTTCCACTAAACTTATGCTACTTTTGACATGTATAGACTAGAGGCATGTAAACGGACAACTAATCTTTAATTACTCGTAGCAATTTGATAAAACCTACGGCATTATGGAACTTGGTAGGTTTTTATCAAATAAATCAATTGAGACAAATGGATGGCCATTTGTCCTCATTTTACCTTTGTTTTCTCAACTTCTTAAAATTCCATTAGTAGGTAACACTAAATTTCAGGCATGCCGCTATCTGAACCAAAACATTCCGAAGCCTTAATTGAATCCCAAATAAATAAAACGAGGCGTCAAAACTCATTTAAATATAATTTATAAGACGTAGATGTTCTATGCACAAGTAGGTCAAGTGATAATATTGTTAGTGCTAATTATAATTCCAATTAGAAAAGACTTAGACACGTGTCCTGTCACTGTATATGTTAATTAGTTGAAAGGGATATTGGTATAAGTCGTGAATGTCAAAGTCACGGGATTCATTTACAATCCAGCCCTCCTAGCTAAGTTACAATCGTTTCGTTTGCGTCGAACGCCTTGAGTAGGCCACGCCTCCGATTCCTTTGTTCTAACCACGTGACTGAACGTTGAGATGACGTCAGAAAAAAAGGAATCGGAGGCGTAGCCTACTCGAGGCGTTCGACGCAAACGAAACGATCGTAACTTGAATAGAAGAGCTGTATTGAGTGGCCTGCCTTGTGTCTACGATTAGGGACCTTACAACGACGTGTCTAAACAGGCTAGACTAAACATTAAACTCGTCATTCATGCAGATGCCTTCAGGGTCCGTCGCACCGCAGTTATATGTATGTCATATCATGCGAAGCGGAAGACCAGTTCTCACCGCATCCACATGTAATCTCGATTGCACAATTATTGATGAATAGCAACCGGTTGCAGTAGTAAATAGTTACGTGCGTTTCCTGCGAGGGTCCATGCGTTCAGTCAGCTTTATGTAACAGTGACAAGTCATTTTAGGCGGGCTGAGCATTCTGTGGCTTTGATTTGTAATTAAACGTTTGTGGTTGTAATTTAAAGTTATATGATGAAGTCAAAATTATTACAGTGAAATTGTTACTTTTATTAAAAAAAATAAAATGGCTTTTATTATTAGTATTGTTGAACGTAATTTTAAGCGGTGGCTTCCTTGCGAAGTTTCCTTGCGTGATCGCATAAAGAATGAAGATATCCGCAGGAGAACCAAGGTCACCGACATAGCCCGAAGAATCGCCAAACTTAAGTGGCAGTGGGTAGGGCACATCGCACCGGAAGACGCAGCGTTGGAAGGCCTCCCACAAGGTGGACCGACGACCTGGTGAGGGTCGCGGGAGTGCGGTGGATGCGAGAAGCACAGGATCGGTCATTGTGGCGACGCTTGGTCTATGTCCAACAGTGGACGTTTTTCGGCTGAAATGATGATGATGATGATGAGGCCTCAAGCTCTTAACGCAATACATTTGACGACATAAACTAATCTGTTAAAAGGATGGAGCTATATAGGGTGTATGGATGTATAGCTCCATCCTACTTTTTCTTTCGCATGATTGAAATTTTAACGAGTCATAGCAAGGTCCCTATTTTATTTTAGTTTTAAACTTAATCACTGAAAATTATTTTTAAACTTTATCTTTTTGATATTATATGTCTATCTATATAAAAGCCAAATACCACTCAAAGTCAAAGTCAAAATTTTTTATTTCACACAGGCCTACATGGGCACTTATAAAACGTCAGAAGCTGGTGCACGGTTCCAAATTGGACGTTTCCTACGGAGAAGAACCGGCAAGAAACTCCATGGTTACTCTTTTATAAAAATGATTGTTTACAATATTTTCATATTACAGTATTAATAGACATTATGATTCTGATTAATTACGAAATCTCATTAATTACGAAATGACACTCACAGATTAATTACGAAATCTCAGACACTATAACACATACAAACTTAAAATTTGGCAGGTAGGTTTCTTATACGGTATAGTCATCCGCTAAGAACGGATTTTAAGAAAGTCCACCCTTAAGGGGGTTGGAAGTTTGTATGGAGAAACCGATTTTCACGCCGGCGAAGCTGCTGGCAGAAGCTAATCTTTAATATTCGACTGTCATAGTTCCCCCACAGGCCAGAAAACCTTACGTCAGTTTAGCGAGAAGTGTAAATGACACTACATCTTTAAAACATTAAATAACAGTAAGATTCATAGGTCAATGACTGTCAACCTGGTCGGTATTCATACCAGCGAGAAGTTCCGTCAGTGTGGGAGCGCGGGACTTGGCAGCCAGCTACTGTGAGCCTGCCAACCACTGCGCCTATGGGAGCTGCGTGGTTGACTACTAAGTGGCTAAGACAGTTAGATTACACGGATTACTTAATAGTTGGTACGTGATGTGAATGTTGGCGGGTGATGTGTTTAATGGACGGACAATTCGTGGGCTCATTCTAGCTTTATTCGACTCGAGCTTAACTCCAGCCAAAAGGGACACTATCTCTGTCGTGCAATGGGAAGACACCCGTTGTTTTTAGGGTTCCTTACCTCAAAAGGAAAAAAGGTACCCTTATAGGATCACTTTGTTGTCCGTCCGTCCGTCTGTCTGTCTGTCTGTCTGTCAGTCAAGACAGCATAGGCGTAGGAATAAATGTAAAAATAGTAATTTTGTTGTTACGTCACAAAGACAACACTTTTTTTTGCGATTCGGAAAGTCTTCGAGATTCGGGAATTGAACCATTAACATAGGTGAGATTGAATGGAACCCTCAGGGCGCGAGTTCGACTCGCACTTGCCCAGTTTTTACCCTTCTACCCCCACCCCCCCATTTTTTCTTGATAATTTATACGACCGATCAACGTACTTGCCAAACGTTGTTTAACAGTTGTTTACCAGCTGGTAAACGTATTTTCTTTCGATATAGCTTCGTAAACCTAGGCCTCTGATGGGTTATAATCAGAGGTCGGAATTGGGTAGAATTATTTAAGTACTTACACCAATTCCATACAGAGAAAGAATAAAGTGGATATGCCTCAAATCCCGAGATTAATTTTGAAGAGCAGATTTTTTTTATGACACTATCAGAAATATAGCAGAAAAAATTTCTTCGACGAGAAGAAGGAAGTTTATAATTTTTTTAACCTCACCTCAGTCGACGTTTCATGACGAGACATCTTTTTTAATGAAAAATACTAACAAAAATTGTATGTTAATTATCTCTGTTTAATTTGTCTTATCTATCTCTGAGGTTTTTATTATTATTTATTTATAATATTGTTGGCCACACGGGACTTTTCATCCAAATTAATGAAATGAAATGATATTTATTTTGCAAATAGGTTTAAAAAAACACTTTCACACGTGTATTTTTTTGCCATTTTAAACTAGATGAGACCGGTGTTTCCTAGCTATGCCTGAGAAGAAACACCGAAACAAACTCAGGGGTCAAAGTCTCTTTTAAAGTCCACACAGTAAATATGTAATAGTCAAATCACAATCAACATTTCGATGCAAGTACATGAATAACTCTACCTAATTCCGACCTCTGGTTATTATTAGAAGTGGATACGATTCCAAGTTTAGAGAGATAAGCCCCCCTAGCCAAGTTACAACAGTTTCGTTTCGATTCTCTTTTCGTTGATCGCCTCGAGTCGGCCACGCCTCCTATTCCTTTGTTCTGATCACGTGTTTGATCGTTGAGATGACGTCAAAATAAAGGAATCGGAGGCGTTGCCTACTCGAGGCGATCGACGAAAAGAAAATCGAAACGAAACAATATTAACTTGGCTAGGGGGGCAGGGGTTTTACACACATTGACGTGTTAAAATGTCAAGTTTGCGAGCGGTTAAGAGGGATGGAGTAGACTATACACAGTATACAACCTTCCCTTCCCTTCCCTTTAACAGTTCAGTTTATGTCGTCAAACGGATTGCGTTATAAAGTCGTGGTCGGGACTCTGGAATAATTCGTTTCTATTGTCAGGGTCACATTTAATTTAAGAACACAACTTTAATAAGACCGAGAAAACTTGTGCAAAAAATCGATTAGAGAGACGATTGTATTTACAGCTCAATGAAAAATAAAAGAAGGTGCACGTTTATCTCTCAGCTTTCCACCAGGCCGTTGAACTAGATCTTCAGTTGTAGCTATTTATAGGCAGTTCATTGATGTTGTTTTCTTGTTTCGGGCTACAAATAGGTAATGGTTATTGTTTCAGTTCCGAGTGAGGGCTCCGAGTTTTCCTGCTTAATTGTTTGATTGATGTAACTTGATTTGGCACGGTTGGTAGCAGAAAAAAGAGACTAACCAGCATCGTGGTTCACGAGAATCAGTAGTGCGACATAGTTACTGAGTTGTAATATGTGAAGATCTTGATGAAAAACGCATCTCGAAATCTAGCCTATACCTGCATTAACATTTTTTTTGATGAGGGAAATCGTCAAATAACATCTCTCGCTCTGGGTGGAACGAGAGGGCGTGTCAGAGTTTTACTGACTAAAATCACACCCGTGTTCTTTCAGTTATCCTGTACTTCAGGGCTACAGTAACTCTTTACAACATTTCCGCATGTTTTTGGGATATACAATGCTTTTCATTATGCGGGCGGCGCCTTTGACAAAGGCTAGTTTTTTTACAAAATGAGTAATTTTACTTAATTTCTTTCCAAATAAACAAAGAGAAATTATAAGTTAAGCTACACATTTCCTTATTAGCCATTTAATCAAACTTCTCATGTTAAAAACTAAGCGACAGGAAAATGAGATAGTCTCTAATAAACTAATTCCGACTAATTCGTCTTTTTTACAACGCCACGATCAGTCTATATATCATATCAAATATTCTTCGTCCAAGAGCGAGCGAAGCGAGCTCGGAATTATAAGACTTTTTGACACGGACAGGTTAAGTTAGAAGGCTAAGGCGGGAGCTCCGCTTAGCCTTCGTGGTTATTTTTTTTATAACCACCTAAATATAGTGGCTAAGATAGTATCATTCAGAAGCTCTTTAATTGTGGCTGACTTAGTAATTTAGAAGGCAATATAAATTTTTAGAGGCGAATAATGCTATTAAAAAGAAGTCTGCTTATTATCGCTCATAAACAAATACCTTTACAAGTCGTCAGCCATGTTTTCTTTCATGCTTTATAGCGATTTCGTAATCGATTATACATTCTTGCCAAAATTTACGTTGCCATCCTGGCAAAGTGGTTTTTCGTAAGTAAGAGAAAACGTGGGAACTTTTAAACTTCAAGTTTTGAGAGGTTTTGTCTCATTGACAAGCATGGCCTCCGATGGTACGGAACGAACCATGCGGTCACACTGCTTGCTCCACGTGGAACACCATCGTGCTTTGTAGGCGTGATTAGCAGACTGATGATATAACAATTTGGCACCTTGCGTCACAATTTGTTGTAATTAAAAGAAAAAATAATTAAAAAACACTTAAGTGTCCGTATTGAAACAGTTTTCCTCTATAATAATACTTTGACCAGGGCAAAGTCAGTTATTGCAATAGTTCAATTTTTTTTTTTTGGAAGCATTAATTATAAATTATATTGGTTTTGATAATGGCTAAATTTATTAAGGATCATGGTAAACGTCTGATTATTCAGGATTTTATTTTATTAAGAATGTCATGTAAGGCATATGTAGGTCAATGTCCGATAATGCCATTCCTAAATAAATAAATAATTATGAAATAAATAAATGAATAAATAGTAACAAAAGAAATTGATTAATAAATAATAATAAAATAAATAATAAATTAATTAAAAGCAACATAATTTGTTGGGCACCCTGCACAATGTTTTCTTTTGGTTATTTTAAATTGGTTTTCAAAAATCCAAATTACCTCGAATAGGATAATTTTTAATCATCATAATTTCAGCCGAAAGACGTCCACTGTAGGACATAGGCCCCCCAAACGTCGCCATAATGACCGGTCGTGTGCGTCTCTCGCATCCATCGGATTTTTAATCCTCTTGGATAATTTCCGACGACGCTTCTGACAGAAACTGGGTTGCTTCATAAAGACGTCAACATTCAATTTACAGTAAAATATTAATTTGCACTGCATGCATGTTTTGCTGACGACATTTGATTTACGTTTACAACCTGCAGATTCGCGGCTGAATTAAGTTGTTCGATTGTTTGCGTGTGATGCCTCAATAACTCGCGCGTATAGTGCTGGTCATCCGACCTAACCTTACAGGCTTACAGTTTAATCAATTGTATATTATTTCATTGCTCTCATAGCTGCGTCTATGCTTCCTTAGTTATATGATTGGATAGAGTCATTTATTAGGCATAGTTTTTTATGCTTCCTTAGATATGGTCGAATTGGGCACGCCATAATTATAGCGGTAAGTCCACTCTTTGAGGACTAGCTGGAAAGGCAACACGGTGTCCTTAGCTTCCGCATGGCTCAGATCCTCACCGGACATGGTAAGTTCCGGGGGTTGCTGCACCGGATTAGTGCGGAGGAAACGTCCGGGTGTCACCATTGTGTGGACCGCCCACGATGGAGCACACGGTGGAGGTGTGCCCCGTTTGGGCAGAGCAATGCCGTGTCCTCGTGGGGGCGTACTGCGGCGGCCTTACACGCCTTGGTACAGGCCATGGTCCGGAGCGAGGAAGAGTGGCAGGTGGTCGCCTCCTTCTGCGAAGCAGTAATGCTAGCAAAGGAGGCGGCCGATCGCGTGAGGCAACGGTCCTCACGCCCCAACCACCGTCGGGATTCCGATCCCGATTTTGACACCGTAGGCGCGGGCTTGCGACCGACCTTCCGGTAACCGCCACTGGCTTCAATAGGTTCTATAGATTAAAATATAAAGGTACAGTCCGTCAATCATAGCTTACCAATCAAAGAACGCACAATGATGCCCATTTCATGCGTCAACTTATTCAATGAAAGTTATATAGCCCGAGGTGTGACAGCTTCTGTACACAATTACTTATACAATATTTTTTTATCACTTTCACTCTTTGTTGGTGCCTTCTTATCAATAGCGGTTGATACGTGATGTCTTTGTGGGTGCTACGTGAGCTTGCAGAGGTTATATCAATATCACCAGTTTGGCATTCTTCTGTGGAGAAAGTTGGGAGAAAATTGATTATTTGAGCATGGGAATGTCAATATTAAATCGCCTTTTAAGTCCGTCATATTTGTAAGACAAGTTGATAGATTGAAAGATAACTTATTGAAATTTCTATTTTTGTAAGTGCAAAAAACCGGCCAAGTGCGAGCCGGACTCGCGCACGACGGGTTCCGTACCATTATATATACAACTTTAGATATTAAGCAAAAACACAGCAAAAAATCCCCGAATGTATTTTTTTTTTTTTTTTGTATATTTTATTATAGCGGTAACATAAATTCATCATCTGTGGAAATTTCAACTGTCTAACTATCACGGTTCATGAGATACATGGTGGTGACTGACGGACAATAGACTTAATATGGTCTTAGGGTACGGAACCCTAAAACATTCATCAAGGATAGAAGCGTTGTATAAGATTCATACTGAATCTGGATTCTTTAAAAGACAATATTTATATTTTTCCTTATAAGTTACATCTAGGCCGCAGACAAAAATTAAAAACATGTATAAGAGGGTACTCTTATACATGTTGACGATAGGCGAGTGCCTATCGTCAACATCGAGCATGGTTTAAAAGCTTGTTTCTTCATCTAAAGGATTGCTTTAGATGAAGAAACAAGCTAGCAACGCGATGTTTGAAAATAGGCAACGCAAAAAAAAAAGGGAGAAACTTTGTTAGCATTCTGTGTGCATATTGATTTACTCGAATATTTTACAAAAATAGTTCCAGGAAATACAATGTTTTTTTTAACCCTTAATTTTTTTTGAAAAAAATGGTCTTCATTTAGAATCTTGATTAAGTTTGCAAGGCTTCTATTTTAATACTTTTTTGACTTTCTAATTTTTGAGCATATTATGAAGTGTCAAAGTTCATGCAAAATAGCAGATTTTCAGAGGTCTTTACTGGATTAGTTTTACACAAATTTATAAATTGATTTCAATAGAAGCCTAGATATTATCCTCAAGATACTGTGATTCTATAATATCTAAAGAGAAATGTGCAATAACGTCATAAGCGCGTAAGAGCGGTTGTATAAAAAACAGTGAAAATGTATGTCGAGTTGCATCCCCTTAAAGGAGATAAAAACTGATAAAACATTGCAAGTGTCTTGTTGTACAAAAACACATCGAACGCTAAAGGAAACTGCCGACTTAGAGAGCGTGTCTTCGCGTGTGTTCTTGCTTTTAGATCAATAAACTGACGTTATGTTACGAGACTTAATGTCAAGTAAATAAATACGATCAACAATGCTGCACGCTACATTATTTAATATCTAAACAAAAGTTTCTTTTTATTGTTGACTAGCGTCTACCAGCGGCAACGCCAGCGTGTAAATAGGTTTTTCTGTACAAAATTCGGACCTCCTTTTCATCCATTTGGGGGTGAATTTTGGAAAGTCCTCTCTTATACTATCCACTAGTTTCGGCTGTGCGTTGATATGTCAGTCAGTCAGTTTCACCTTTTATAGATATGCTCTCGATTGATCACATCTCAATCATTTACTTATCACTAGAAACTAAATAAATATCGAACACTTTCAATAAGGTTCAGTCATGGTTCAGTTGAAAACCAGCTTCAGGCAACTACCAAGTCGGTGTCTGGCATTTTTGCTGAACTGGACCTATTTGGCGCAGGCGCGAGACTCACAATGTTAGTATTTTTTTTTTAAATCTTAAGTGTCTACATGTTGTCTCTACATTGTGTGTATCTATGTGTGTCAAATAAAATATTTTCTTTCTTTTTTTTCATCTCACCTGATGGAAAGCGACGATGTGGTCGAAGATAGAGCGCGCTTATCTAGAAGTAACCTATTCACTCTTATAATAAAGATCCGCAGGTCGTAACTATCAGCAAATGCAAACTCCGGCAGGGAATTCCACTCCTTAGCTGTACGCACAATGAATGTATTTCCAAAACGTTTTATGCGTAGGTGGGATGTTCCACCATGTACCGGTGGCGCATCGCTTTACGCTTGGTGATACGATGATGGACCGGGCTTGACGGAATTAGGCTATGCAATTCCGGAGTACATACCCTTAAATGCAACTGGTAGAAAACCGACAGGCTAGCAACTCGGAGTCTATGCTCAAGACTTTGAAACCTCGGCTCAATAAGTACATCATCACCCATGATCCTATTTTCTAATAAAAATCAACACATTTTCAATATATTCTTTGCTATTTAAGATTTAAATTCTACTAAAGATTATTTAGAAACGCTAACTGCAGCTTAATCTGTATGCAGTAAAAACGGAACAATAATAAAATTAACTTTTTTGTTAAAATTATTACTTTATGGTAACGAAATGAGGCAAAAACTCGTATCGCTTGCACTTCGTAGACCGGGAATAAATGCGTTACTGAGAATTTGTAACATTTTTCTTAGAAAACAATTGTCGATTGAATTCGACACCGATTTTACGAATATCTACTACACAACTACAATTGATACAATGGAAATAAGAAATTCGCACGTAAGATTGGTTATTGAGAAAATGTACATTTCCGGAACTTTATGATGTAAATAAATATTTGACCTTTATCCCTGCCAGAGCTGCGGGATTGTTTAAAAAGAGGATTTTACCAGAACCCTTTTTTTTGAGGTGGGAAATCGTCTAATCTCTTCTCCCGTTCTATGGCGGAGCGATTAAATCCTCACTTATGTTCCTTCAGTTTTTTTGCGTTCTAGGACCACGGGCTTCCCTCTCAGAAGTCAACCCATGGCCCCCAGTAGGCTGGTACCATAGATATCCGTGGCTGGGCCCCTACGGTTTTGTAGACATCTCTTTGAAGCGTGCGTGGAACACTACGCAGCTCCAGACGGTTGCGAGCAAATCTGGAACGCAAAAGGCAACAGAAGGAATGCAGATGGATTTTAATTAGTAAAACTCTGAGATTGGCTCGCTCCACCCAGATCGAGAGCGAGGAAGCATTTGATGATTTCCTACCTCAAAGAAAGGTCTTTCATCTTTGATTCATCATCATCATCATTTCAGCCGAAAGACGTCTATTGTTGGACATAGGCCTCCCCCAAGTGTCGCCACAATGAACGGTCCTGTGCGTCTCGCATCCATCGGATTCCCGCAACCCTTACCAGGTCATCGTACGTGGTGGTACGTGGTCGCTATTCCAGAACCTTTCCGCCCCAACGGCCATCCGTTCTGCGAGCAATGTGCGCTGCCCTTCGCCACTTAAGTTTGGCGATTCTTCGTGCTATGCCGGTAACCTAGGTTCTCCTGCGGATATCCTCATTCCTGATTTTTCATATTTGATTATGTCTTCCATATTATCTTAATTTGTCGATTTCAGGACACAGATAAACTTTATTAATCCCCCTGCCTGTGTAGTGAATCGGTACACTGATATAAATGAGTGTTTTTTTTAAACAGTTCGAACAAAAACTATTACTGACTTCAATAATAGACGAATTAAGATCGATTGCCAGATCGTGCAGTGTGTGCCACGATTGTACTAAACAGGTGTTTCTTTCTGAATAGAGTCGAAACTAGACAGTTAGCCTGAGTTCAGTACTAGATTTTGTCGATATTTTTTGTGGCAATTAAATTGCGGCTCGTATTTCGCACGTAGAATTTACCGGACAATTTATTCGATTAAAAAAAATAGGATCACTTAATCTTTTTTTTATTTTTACAAGTGTTTGTTCCTGTTGCTCGTCTCACTGGAACCGTATTTTTTCCACAAGAAAAAGCTTTCTAACAGCGAGTTTGATATCAGTAATCGGAATAGTATTTCGAGAGGTACACACAAAATTAATTTTACCATTTCATTACGGGGAAGTAAAATTGGGCACGTAATGTAACCATTTTTTTAAATCATGTTCGCGAGGTGGACTAGGCCAGAAATCGCCGTAGACAAAGAGGTTTTTAAGGACAAAAGGAAAGGTCTTTGCCCAGCAGAAAAAAAAGGATACCTACCAAGTTTTAAACTATTCCCTGTTAACTTTGTACAGAATCTATTGTTTAAATTTAATTTTACCTTCTTTTCTTTTTTTTCTTTTCTTCACAATCAATAAATCCATATATATAAAAGGGGAAACTGCCTGACTGACATATAATCGCACAGTCGAAACTACTGGGATTAGGAGCGTGAAATTTTGCACAAGGTTTCCTTTTATAACGTAGGCGAGCACAAAGAAAGAATTTTCCGAAATTCACTCCCTAAGGGGATGAAGCGGGGGTCCAAAGTTTGTATGGAGAAACCTACGTTTACGAGAGCGAAGCCGCAGGCAGAAGCTAGTCTATATATATAAAAAGAGAAACTGACTGACTGACATATCAACGCACAGCCGAAACTACTGAGTGCAGGAGCGTGAAAATTTGCAAAAGGTTTCTTCTTATGACGTAGGCGAGCACTAAGAGAGGATTTTCCAAAATTCTACCTATAAGGGGTTGAAACAGGGGTCCAAAGTTTGTATGGAGAAACCTATTTTTAGGCGGGCGAAGCCGCTGGCAGCAGCTAGTACTTATATATATTTTCTTAATCTCCAGTATCAAACGATCACATTACAATACAAATGATCGGCGTCGTATCGATTGCGGTGCACGTTCATTTCTACGAGTACTGCACGACGTTATAACACGAAATATGTTAATATCTTGTTAATAGATTACCACCATAATGTTAGTTGATGACCTTGTAAGAACTGAGGCTAGTTAGTTAGTGTTTGTTATTTTTTTTTTTAGTTACTTCTATATACATTTTAATTACAACAGAATAAAACTACAGTATACTTATAAACAACTCATCACCATCTTCCTGCCCTTGTCCCGTTTTATTTGGGGTCGGCGCAATACGTTTTCTTCTTCCATTCTGCCCTGTCAGTCGTCATACTATCACTAACTTCCTTTTCTTTCATATCACTCTTCACACAATCCATCCATCTTTTCTTTGGTCTTCCTCTCCCTCTCCATCCATCCACATGTAAACTTATAACTCTTTTAGTAACATGCGTTTCATCCCTCCTCTTCACATGACCATACCAAGACACACTTACAAACAACTTGCTATCTTCCTGCTCTTGTCTCATATCACCTGGAGTCGGTACAACCTCTCTTATTCTTCCATTTTATGCTCTCAACCGTGACGCTACCACTGGCCACCCTTTCTTTCATATTACTTCTCATACAATTCATCAAGGTTATATATTTGAGCCGTTTGGGGTTGAAACACTAGGGCCATGGGGTCCGAGCGCTCTTCGAGTTGTCCGGGATATCAGCAAACAGCTGGTCGATTCTTCGCGTGATCAGAGGGATGGGCATCCAGCGTGGTAATGCTGCCAGCGGTCTGGGCACTTTTCCCATTGACATCGATGTGGACGAATTTTTTGATGCCCTATGAGTTTTATTTCTACCCATTTGTACATATTATAATTTTCAGTTTGTTTATATACTTATTTAGTTATAACATTTAATAGTTAAGATGTATATATAAAAAATTTAAAATTTTATAGAAACACCGACTTCCGAAATTAAAGTTGTTATGCACTAAAAAAAAAAAAAAAACATCAATTTTTTCTTTTGCCTCCCTGTCCACGCATTGATCCCGGCTAGCATTTGCAGGTCTTTGACAGTCTTTACACATAATCAGAAGCTAGGAAATTTGAAAGCAATCTTACCAAGGAGTAACGGGTTACCTAGTTACTGGGTGGTGGAGGTTAGAGAAGCAGTCGCTTCATGTAAAATGCTGGTATCCAGCTGCATTTGTTTAGACTGAAGGCTGACCTCAACTTAGTTGGGAAATGGCTAGGGACATTGATTTACACTAACATAATGGGTGTGGTGACCTAATCATTTCGGCGGCACCTTATCAGCTAGTAATGACAAAATATTACACCTGTCAGCTGTCACTCATTGCTCTATAGTTTGATATTAATCACAGAATGACCAACCTAATTGTAATAGCTGATAAATTACTTTGCATGCTAAACATAAATATCTAGTGAGCCGCCCCAGCCTCGAACGGGTGTTACAAATCTTTTCAATTTTCGGCTTTTTTGTACTACAATATGTATGTAATATATATCTTACCTTTACCTTTCTCATAAATCACTCTATCTATTAATGAAAACCGTATGAAAATCCGTTCAGAATTTTCCGAGTTTGTCGCTTACTGACAGACATCCAGACACGGGGGGTTTGTTTTTAGGGTTCCGTACCTCAATTGGAAAAAAAGGAACCCTTATAGGATCACTTTGTTGTCCATCAGTCTATGTGTCTATCAACACCCTTTATCTCGGGAACGCGTGGATGTATCGAGTTGAAATTAAAACCATATACTCAGGTCTGCGGTCCTAAAACGTATATTTCGACACTTTCAAGGGAATCAAAATTCATAGGGTACTTCCCGTTGACCTAGAATCCTGAAATTTGGCATGAAGCAAGGTCTCTTAGCACAAGTATAGAAAAAAATCTGAAAACTGTAAATTTGTAGTTACGTCACAAAAAAAAACTTAAAAAAACTTAGTGCACGAATCCGAATCGCTGTTGCCCGGTTTTTTTAATATGTATAAGTTTATTAAGTACTAAGTTTAGACTGGTAGCCGACCCCAAGCTAGATAGGAAAAGATTGAGGTGATAAGGTTACTAAGCGTCTAAACTGTGTGTGTGTGTGTCTGATATAAAACAAAAGCTCTGGAATTTTTTTCGATAGAAAACTTATGTAGGTATTTCATTAATGTGGTGCAAGATGTGAACAGTGAAAATAATCACCAAGAAAATGTCATCGGACTATAAATTACAGGACCCTGGGATCGACCATTCTAGGAGCAAAGAAGAAAAACATAGCCTATTTTATATCTCTGCTGAGTAGGCAATAGTCCTCACGCCCCAACCACCGCCGGGATTCCGATCCCGATTTCCGGCCACCGCAGGCGCGGGCTTGCGGACGGCGAGCAATGGGTGGCTTGCTATCCGATCATCCGGTGACCGTCCGGACCGAGCCCAAGTCGCCGACGGCGCTTACTGTTCCACGCGCGACTTAAGGAGATGTCAGCAACTGTAGAGGCCCAGCTGGGTCGAAGCCTACTGGGGCCAAGGGTCTGATTCTGAAAGGAAGACTCGGCCCTGGTACGAGGGGCAATGAAGGAACAGGAGTGGGTTTTTAGTCAGTAAAAGTCTGAAACTATCTCTCGCCCCGCCCAAGAGCGGGGGATGTCATAAGATGATTTTCCCACCGAAAAAATAAATAAAGTAATCCCTCTGCTGGGTAAAGGCTTCCTTTTCCTTGTCCACACGATACTGTCTTTCCCTAGCGTGGACCAGTCCATGCCGTAGGAGCCGAGTTCGTCGTAACTCCATTACATAAACCAAAATTATTATTAAAGCTTAAAAAAATAATAATAAATCAACATCCAAAGTTATCAGTGCAACAGGTTTTATTATACGATATCATGTGTTACATAGCTACTACGACTATATACTTTATGTATACCTATGTGTGGTCGAGGTCAACGGACGATGTACTGCACTCTGAAATTTCACTTTCGATCGACTCGTCTGGACCGAAGTCGCATCGGTAGTAGGGTTGGCGCGCGATGGGTTTTGCATTTTCCCTTTACATATTGAAGATGATGAACGATACGATTTTAGTAAAACTTTGGTTTTGCTAGCCTAAGGGTCGCCGCACACGAACCTTCGGCCACAATCACAAAGCGTCGCCATATATTTCATATAGTTTTCATACATTTTATATGGATTCGCCGCACACGGTTGACGCCGGTGGCCGCCAAACGCTAGAAATCGCCTGCTTCTTGTTGCCCTCACTGGCAACTAAACGCCGTCACATGCCATTCGTGCCTTTAAACCTTCCTCGTTAGAGTTCATTATGATACTGCGCGTTTCGATTTTAAAAAGTAGCAGCCACCGGCCACAAGTGACTATCGCGCGCTTCAGCTTTCTTTGTGGCCGCTTCTAGCTTCCCGTGGCGGCGTTTGTGGCTATCGCGTATGGTCTGTGTGGGGCGACCCTAAGTTATGTCCTATTGCTGGGCAAGGCCTCATCGTTCACCTTACAAACCTTCGCAAAACTATTTGATTTTTTTGATTTAATTCAATGTTATTTACCCTATATAAAAAGTAAAAACTCTTAAGTTTTTTTTAAGTAAGAAGTCATCAAATGATTTCTCCTTCTCTAGGTGAAGCGGGTGGGAGTGTCAGACTTTTACTGAGTAAAACCCACAGTGTTCCACCAGTTCCAATATATTGCGAGAGCTGCGGTAACTCCTTTGCACAATCCACAGGCCTGGCAGGCGTCAGCCCTAACTGGGCCCTACAATTTTCCTGACACCTCTTTAAGGAGTCCGTGCGACACAATGCGCCGTCAACCCAGGCTTGGTCCTTGCCGGACGGCGAGCCATGGGTAGCTCGCCGTCCACTATCCCGCGCCAACGGTGAAAGTAAGACATAATTCAAAAGGAATTTGTAAATTGATGACTCATTAACACATAATCAACAGTGCTTAATTTTGGAAATAGTCAATGAAATATTTCAACACTTGGGTGTACAGAATTACTCAATCGATGCCCTTGCTTGCCAAAATATTGGTTTATAGCTATTTTTCCGCACAAAACCACCATACAAGTGAAAGACTTTAGTGAAATCCACACTTATCTTTATAAAATAATCAATCAAGAAATACATTTCCTATGGTGGTAAGGAAGGTAGATATCGAAGCACAGATAGCGTTGACAGCCCTGTACGGTTAGCAACTTACGAAGGAATGCTGCTAATTAATTATTATCCGAATGTATGCTATCTGTACTTTCTAAATCTGAGAGTTCAGACTAATGGTTTTTAAATCTCTGTACAATATTAACTTTAATTCTAGGTTTTGTTTGAAGTAAGAGTGGTAACTCATCAGACAATGTACCTGTTGAGTGATGAGTTAATAGTTCATTCGGTAGCGCTTCTGATTGGCGTGAGCACTTAAAAAAAAATTTTGAATAGAGCTTTTGGCCCCAGTCAGTCCCAACGAAAACGGTGAGGCATTTGACTTAGATTAACTATGGTAAAAGATTTTTTTCAAGTCATTCAAAAATCATTATTCTACCCCAACTGTATTTAAGCTTGCAATGTAGAGTATTTTGCACAAATGCGGAAAAGCGCGGTGGCTATCCCCGTCGCAATTTATTATAAATATTGGATCATTGCAGGCTGATATTCGGCCAGCCCCAAATGGTCGCACGGCAGTAAAGTAAATGTATCGAAAAATGTCGTTTGACACACGTAGGCAATTGTATTGTAGTTGTTCAACTCCAAAACGACCTCGCCTGCAGCTCTGGCGTGTATTCCGCCTCTCCTGCTATGAAAACTTTCCCCACTTTTCATTTTTTAGTTACCTCCTGCAAATAAACAACAATTTTTTCTTCTTTACCTTAGACGTAGTATTCTTACATACATAAGCCTTGTAGTATTCCCACTGCTGGGACTCTGGCCTCTTCTCTCAGGACCGTAATCCACCACGCGGGTAAACAATATTCAGCACAACCAAAACCGCATATGTCTCAACTCTTCAAGTGTAAACTTCTCATTTCCATACATACTCGTAACATGGTAGGTATCATCTAGAAACAATCAGCCAACTTTTTACTACCTTTATCGAGTTTATCGACTTTCTCGAAGTGATAAGTAGCTGATTTTAATGGTAAATGTTATTTATTTCAATATTACCGTGGTATTGACTAAATTTTATTTTTTTTGCATTTTATTGTTCTTTGTGTGCTCTTTAACGCTCTTAAACGTTATAGTGTTGGTCAATGTGTTCTTCTTTCCGTTACAAAATTGAGGTTTCAATTATTACAATGTCGTAATACTAAAATCAAAGTAATATTTACTCTGTATAAGAAGCGCGCTCTGTGTACTTCAAAGTTTTTTAAATCTTCGATCTTTGGCCCTTTTGAAAAACATACTAATTTTTTTTACGTCATCATTATCATCATTTCAGCCAAAAGTACTGGTAAAGTAGTGGTGTACTGTTGCACATAGGCCTCCTCCAAGTGTCGCCACAAGGACCGCACCAGTGCGTCTCGCATCCATCAGATTCCCGTGACCCTCACCAGGTCATCGGTCGACCTTGTGGGAGGTCTTACAACGCTGCATCTTCCAGTGTGGTCGTCACTCCAGAACCTTTTGGCCCCACACTTTCGGACTCAATACTGGATTATAAATGAATCCCGTGACTTTGACATTCACGACTTATACCAATATCCCTTTCAACTAATTAACACATACAGTGTCAGGACACATGTCTAAGTCATTGGTCTTTACTGATTGGAATTATAATTAGCTCTAACAATACCCCAGGCTCCATCGACCATCTGTTCTGCGAGCAATTCTATACGTCATTACCCACTATTAACAATATCCTACATACAGTGTCCCGCTAAGGGTGTGCCGCTGCAGACTGATGTACGGTGGTGATTAGTTGTATCTCTATAAGTTAATAAACAGAAGGAAGAAAAATGACGATCTACCTATCCTCTTTCGTCCAAACCGTTGTGCAGTGCAGACGTGTTGATCAGTTTCTTAGTTAATCTAATGGTACTTCTATTACGATAGTAATTCCTAACTGCGGCTAAATAAGTGGGATAATTGCTAAAACATTGCGCCGCGTAGTGCGTGAAGACACGGCGTCAGGAGCCCCCCGAACCTCGAGCCGCGAGAAAGAGAGCTGCTCAATAATTGCCATCCCGCTCTCGCACCGCTGAGACCGTACGGCGGACGCTCGGACACGCATTGCGTCACACAGCTGAGCTTGTTTGTGTCCTGCGCCTGCTACGAGGTAAATCGCTTCACGTCGACTACGTGTGCTTTATTGTAAATATATTACTACATCACTCGCTGCTGAATAATGAAGCGCACACCACCGAAATGTCTTTCTTCCTCAGACTCCAACTTAAACGTAACCGTAAGACCTAACTTCAAAAGGGCATGCCTGGAAGAAGGTGTTGTAATTGACAAATTTGAACAATTCAAGTTGGATATTACGGAAACATTTACATCAATGATAACCCCTCTGATATCACGGCTGGATAGTGTAGAAAAGAGTTTGTTTAATATCGTACAGCAAAATACAGATATTATTTCGTCAAACATTGAGATAGAGAAGACACTCGGATTCTTAAAAAATCAAGTTATTGATTCTGAAGTTAAAATCTGCAAGCTTGAGAAGGAAATTGTTTCTACTCGGATTTGTATTGCCGAAATTGAGGAAAAGTCGGAAAACCTTGAGCGTTTCCTTAAGAAAACCTCCGTCGAGATTAGAGGCTATCCTATCGTGAAAAAGGAGAGTAAGGCAGACCTCCTGAACCAGGCAAGCAACCTCATGAAATTAATTAGAATGGAATCAGTCAACGAAATACGAGATGTATATCGAATCCCTTACAAAGCGAGTGCTACAACATCGACAGTCGTAGTGGAGTTTTCCAACATCTTTGCGAAGGAAAAATTTCTGAGGAATACGAAGTTATACAATACTGAACATCGCACATGTCGGCTGGATTCCTCTCACTTAGGTCTCGCTGGCACACTTTCACCCCTCTACTTCTCTGAACACCTCACGAATAAGTCTAAGCGCCTTCATTTTCTTGCTCGAGACTTTGCTGCTACTGAAAAATATCGTTATTGCTGGATCGCTAACGGTAGAATTTTTCTACGAAAGGAAGAAGGAGCAAAGTACGTATTGGTTAAAAATGAGAATACTCTCGTGCAATTGCGTGGTAACTAGTTGTATATTTTTGTTATCCTACTTATATATTTGTTTTTGTTTTTACCTTCTAAATGTAACTATAGCTTACCAGTGTATAGTAACTTGTATTTTGTGTTCCCAACGGTACCTTAAGGTAACTAGTATAATTTTAACTAACATTACTTTTATGCATCATTTTTCATTAATATTATTGCTTTTATATAGCACTATAAATCATACAAAATTAAGGAAAACCCGACAATTAAACTATTTTAGCACTTATTCATACTTGATATGCAAACATATAACACACCTTATTTCTTTCGCACTTACACATGTCCACTCGCAGAAATCTAGAACTTACAACAGAACCACACGTACAACTAATTTAAAGAATGGCTAATTCAATTGACCTAATTGACGACATTGACAGTACTGAAATTTTTATTAGTACCAAACATAATAACCCAGAACAATGTGCGAATGACTTCGGTGACATTAAAAACCAGCTTACCATCATTAACCAAAACATACGAAGTATAATGAAAAACTTTGACAATTTCACGATTTTTCTATCCAGGCTAAAATTTTTACCTGATATCATAATACTGACCGAATGTAGACTTCACGAACACACTCCAAAAGTTCAACTTCACGGCTATGAATGCCATTATTCTCATGTGTATATAAATCAGAACGATGGTCTAGCAATTTTATATAAAACGGAACTAAATGTCACTATATTCGAGCCATCTTTAAATGATGCCAACTGCTTAGTTATTAATGTAGGGTCAGAATTTACCATTTTTGCTATTTACCGATCCCCCTCAGTTTACAACATAAACAAGTTTTGCGAATCTTTAGAAACCCTCATTAGCTCCTACAGCTCATCATCCATGGCAATTATAGGGGACATAAATATAGATATAAAAATTGGCTCTGAAGACAAACGCGCTAATGAATATCTTGACATTACCGGATACTTCGGTTTCTATCCCGGACACCAATATCCAACACGTGAAAATTCTTGTCTTGACCATGCATTGATAAAGACAAAAAAAACAACAAAAGTTGTTGTATGCCAATCTTCACTTACCGATCATGATACAGTGCTGATAGGAATAAGTAAAGAATCTTCAAATCAAACAGCTGGGCAAACGAAATATAAGCTAAAATTAGAATACCCTAACATACTTAACGAAATCGAAAATACAGATTGGAAACCTATTTTAAACACTGATGACTTGAATGTAGCAGTGAATATATTTACTGATAATTTACGGAACATCATAAATCAACATACTAAAAAAGAAATTTTGCGCAACTCTAAAACCATTAGAAGACCCTGGATGACAAAAAATCTACTAAAATGCGTACGAAAAAGGGACTCACTTCACTTAGAAACAAAAAAAGAAGAAAATAGAAACAATTACGCTCTGCAGCAAAAATATAAAACCTACAGAAACTACTGTAACAATATTATCCAAAATCTCAAAAATACCCACAATAAAGGACTCTTGGACAGTTGTAAAGCTGATAGTAAAAAAACCTGGGCAGCAATTAAAACAATATGTGACCTGAAAAATAAAAAATCGAATAGCTTAACCCTTCTTAACGCAAATCCTGATCCAGTAGTATCACTGAATATAGCTAATAATTATTTTGCGGGTGTGGGACTTCAACTTGCTGAACAGTCTTTGAATCAACTGAAAACAACAGAGACAGAATTAGCTAATTTAGCACTGACGTTGGATAACTCTGACTCTTCACTCTCACAGTCCTTTTTCATGACTCCAACCGACGAATCGGAAATTAGTGCTACCATATCCAACCTTAAAACTGATTCTGCTCCTGGCTGGGACGGTATTCCGAATCGAGTTCTTAAACTAGCTCAACATTGTCTAGCCGGACCCATATCACATTTGTGCAATTTGAGTATGTCGACAGGAATAGTTCCAACTCAGTTAAAAACAGCAAATATCTGCCCAATCTACAAAGCTGGAGATGCATCAGTCCCATCTAATTATAGGCCTATATCTCTTCTTACGTCTTTATCCAAAATTTTAGAGAAGATAGTGAACAAGAGACTATTAGCATACTTGGAAAAGAAACAACTGCTATCGGCCAACCAGTATGGGTTCCGAAAGGGCAAGTCTACGGAGGACGCAATCACTAATTTGGTGGACCATGTCATTGGTAAACTTGACAAAGGTGAAAAGTGTATCGGCGTCTTCCTTGACCTTGCCAAGGCCTTTGACACAGTGTCCAGGCCCATACTTATCAACAAGTTGGAACGGTTTGGTATTAGGGGCATTGCCTTGCAATGGTTTATTTCTTATCTTTCTGAACGCAAACAGAAAATTTGCCTGGGTGACTACGAGAGCACTTCTGCGAGTGTGGCATATGGAGTGCCCCAGGGCAGTGTCCTTGGTCCCACCTTGTTTTTATTATACGTTGATGGTCTCTGCTCACTCAATCTGGACAATGCGCAAGTATCTGCTTACGCTGATGATACAGCAATAGTTTTCCACGGTGACTCTTGGAAGGAAGCCTATAGTGCCGCAGAGGTTGGAATGCAGAAGGTTACCAGTTGGCTGCAACACAATCTGCTCACCCTAAATGTCAACAAAACTAAAGTTGTAAATTTCTCTGTGAGCACAAAAACAACAGCCCCTAAACAACTTGTACTTAAATTCCACCGATGCAATTATAGCCTAGGGAGTAGGTGTAGTTGCGCCGCTTTTGAACAAGTCAAGTGCATCAAATATCTTGGTATTAATATAGACCAACACTTGTCATGGAGAGCGCAAATCCAATCTGTTACTACGCGAGTAAGGAAACTTTTGTACATATTTAAAAGACTTCGATCAATAGCTGACAAAGACACTCTTAAGATGACTTACCTGGCTTTATGCCAGTCTATAATAAGTTACTGCATAATATCGTGGGGTATAGCTGGTAAAAGCTGTATCATTACAGCTGAACGTGCACAAAGAGCAATCCTCAAGGTCTCTTACAGATTAGGAATCCGATACCCCACTGATAAGTTATACCGAGAAACGCGTTTGCTTACGGTGCGCCAATTGTACATTTTGGCAGTGGTACTAAGATTCCACAAAACTGCAACGATCACAAAAGTAACTGATCAGCGCATGCGTAGAATGCCTAAGTGGAACAGAGCTTTCTGCAAACTTAAATTCGGTAATAAAGCTTACTCATGTATAGGACCATACTTGTACGAAAAGATTAACAAAAAGTTAAAAATCTTCACCCTGACGAAGTTTGGGTGCAAAAAACAGGTTCAAGATTGGCTGCTCGGACATAGTTATACTGAAACGGAAAACCTGCTATCAATAATTAATTAATGAAACTGTTCGTTAACACATACACACTTACACTCATCGTAACTTGTAATATTTTCCTGATAGTCGTAGTGAAAGGTGCTGAAACTCATACTGGTTACCTACTTATCCCTAAGTTTTATTTATTTTTGTTGAAAGAGACTAGATCCTGCGACACAGGGTATCCTAGTGCTGGAACTAGTGTCCCATATTAATGTAAAACTATACTTAGAACAATAAAGTATTATTATTATTATTATTATTATTATACCTAGACTGCATCCACCGTAGGCGCGGGCTTGCGGACGGTGAACAATGGGTAGCTCGCCGTCCGACCTTCTGGAAACCGTCCGGACCGAGCCCAAGCCGGTTTAAAAGTTTCAGAAACTCCTTGAGAACATTTTTGGTTGTTTGAATTTTATGGCATGCAATACTTTTGCCATTTGCGTGAATTATGATTTTTTTGATTAATAATTTTGTAAAAAATAACTTTTCATTTATGGTGTACCTTCAAAATTTTCCGATTTCTCTAGTGTACCATGAACACAAAAAGTTTACGGAACACTGTCCTACAACACATTTTTTTTTATTATTGATAGGCTCGCGTTTGACCACTATCTCACCTGATGGTAAGCAATGATGTAGCCGACGATGGAGCACGCTTGCCTAGAAGTAACCTATTCACTCTTGACTTAAAGACCCCTAGGTTGTAGCTATCAGGAGACACAGACTCCGGTAGGGAACTCCTATTTAAACTCATATTTTCTGTTTCAGAAGAATCTATATAACCCCGGTAATGTACGGGTAATTGAGCAGCAATGCGTATCGAAAGCGAGCGTTGCACAAACAAGCGCGTGCGCAGACCCCCGGGGGTCAAGAGCTGTTGCGTCACATATTGGGGGGCGGTGCATTTCGGTGCATAACATAACACGTTACGATGACCCAGTTCGATCAGCTGCGTGCGTGAATGCTTGCGTGTTGACGATGCGTTTTATTATTTTGGCAACTGTTTTTTTGGGGTTAATTGTACTAGTATACACTAGGAGCAGTGGTGGCCGAGTGGTAACGGCCCCGACTTACGGAGTTGCAGGTCGCGGGTTCAAACCCAGCCAGGCGCATTACTTTGTGTAATTTAATTTATTACCACTGCTCTCAAAACGGTGAAGGAAAACATCGTGAGGAAACCGGCATGTCCTAGAACCAAAAATTCAAAGACATGTGACATCCACCAACCCGCACTGGGCCCGCGTGGTGGATTACGGCCCATTCTCTCTCCTAAAGAGGAGTCCTGAGTCCCAACAGTGGGAACATTATAAGGCCGACTATGCTATGTACTAGTATATAGACATTGTAGGTACACCTGTAGAGTTTTACATTTTATTGATTTGTATATGTCATCGGAAAATTACAGACTCTGTATGGTCACAATCATATACATCTTAGTAGTTCGTTAGATTATAATTTCTCTATATATTATGAAAAAAGTGTTTTGTTTTGATCACATCCTAATTCATTAGTTTTTAATATAACCGTTTCTTATTTAGAAAACAAATTTTTACAATTACTCGCGATATTTTACAATCTTACATCATAAACAGGAGAAAGTGTGGGTAGTTGTACCAGTGACACAACAAAAATTTGGTCCAGTTTTAAAAATTTAATTAATTTATTTTATACATTTTAATACATTTATTTATGAAATATTTTAAAAGTTCATAATCAATACCTGCTGGTGTAGCGTTATCTCTTCATTATTTCTTTGCTACTCACTACTGTTCACTTCACATTATTACATCATCACTATGGATTCACTGACTAGCACTCTTGGTGAACTGAAAGAGTTGTTCCATGCGAGAATGTCAGTCTTCGAAGAGGAATTGCAGAGGGCCCCTCCATCTCCTGTCACAAGTTCAAGCCTGGCTGCAGAGTTTGCAATGTTCCGCACATTCATCACGCAGTCACTGAACAGTCTTCAGCAGCAGGTGGAGCTTCTTGCCCGAAGTGTCGAACAGCTTGAAATGCGAGGACGGAGGAAAATCCTACTGTTGCATGGTGTTGATGAGGAGCAGAAGGAGGACACCGCTAAGCTCATTGTTAAGGTGATATCCGGTAAACTAGAGATGAGCGATTTTACTGTTGGTGACATCAGCCGATGCCACAGAATGGGACGAGCGGTGGCCAACAAAACACGGCCTATCTTATTTAAACTTCGCAGCCTTGCAGTGCGGGATAAAATTTGGTTTTCCAAAGGTAAGCTAAGAGCTTCAGGTCTCACTATGTCCGAATTTTTAACAAAGACGCGGCATGATGTGTTTTTGGCTGCGAGGCAAAGATTCGGCGTCTCCAGGAGCTGGACTAAGGCGGGCTGCGTCTACGTCCTTGGCACCAACGATGCGCGGCACCGAGTGGAGTCCCTCGCTGAACTGGACAAGATTGCGCCGATTTCCAGTGAGCCACAGCCAGGCGAACCTAAATCGGTCGTGCCAGACGCTGTTCCGACTACTGCTGCTGTGAAAACCGCAAGATTAAAGCGTGTTGCTGCTATTAAGAAGTGATATTCTTCCTTGTATTGATGCATGTCCGGGTAATGTTTTATTTTGTTTTTGTACCTTCACGTAATGTTTTTAAGAACATTTGACATTGACATTAAATTTTACTGTTGTGACGTCTCGGTACTGTCAGTGTCATGTCAATGTCAGTTCTGTGCGTTCCTTTTTAAGTAACATGTATGAAAGAAAGAAGAAAAAAAAGTAACGTAACTTAATATTAAAACTATTTTGTGTTTTTTTTTTTTTTTTGTTTCGGTATGATTTTTCTTCAACAATTTTTTTTTTTTTCTTTCTTTTTATAATTTCCTTTCGTCATCTTTTTATTTTATTTTGCTTTGTTATTCGGAAATAGTTTTGTTCAACCAATTATTGAATAGCGCAACCAGCAGGTGAATTAGTAATATTTTAAGTTTTAGTAAGTATAATATAAGATAAAAGAAAACTATTATATATATATAATATATGTCTACAGATGATCAAAGTAGTGATAATGGCAGTTTTTTTTCTATGACAAGTAATGATGACAGTTTTGTGAGTGTTCCTTCTCTTGCAGACAGTCTTGCAGCGCAGTTTTCTGATGTTCCTAAGAACTTTAATGTCTTACATATTAACGCCCAGAGCATTCCGGCCCATTTCCACGATATGCTGGCAAGTTTCGACTGTAAAAACATACATGCTATTCTCATTTCTGAGTCGTGGCTTAAACCTTGTCTCCCTTCCACTAGTTACTCTCTTCCTGGTTTCGTGCTTATAAGAAATGACCGGACAGTTGGTGGTGGTGGCGGTGTTGCCATATATCTCCGTTCATTTATTCCTTTCTCTGTTGTACATGTGTCAGCACAGCCTCCGCCATCAAATGCTGGTGAACATCTCTTTCTTGAGGTCGAACTTAATCATTCAAAATTGCTACTTGGCGTTTATTACTGTCCCTCTTTGCGCATTAACTTTTTTTCATCTTTCGAAAACCTCTTAGAACTGCTAATCCCTTCGTACAGTCATAGCATAATCATGGGTGATTTTAATACCTGTCTCCTGAAAAAGGATCATCGCTCTTCTTCCCTGTTTAATGTTGCGGCTTCTAGCAATCTTTCTATTCTTCCGCTAAGTGCCACTCACCATTCTCCAAATTGTACTCCTTCACTTCTAGACTTGATTATTGTCTCCTCTCCTGATCGCGTCGCTAAGTATGGCCAATGCTCAGCTGATGCCTTTTCTTATCATGATCTGATTTTTCTCTCATATAAAATTCGTCCACCTAGAGCTAAAGCCAAAATTCTCATGCAACGCAATTTTGGTGGCATGAACGTTGACGGTCTTTGCGAGGATGCTAGTAATATAGATTGGTCTTCTCTATACGTCTCTACATCGGTCGACGAACAAGTTGATATTTTCACTACCAAGCTTGTTGAGCTTTACGATCACCACGCTCCTGTTCGAGCAGTCAAGGTCAGACATTTTCCGGCACCGTGGCTTACGGATGAAATTAAATCTTTAATGAATAAGAAAGCTATAGCTAAGTCTAAATTTAAGCGTGCCCCTAATGACGCTAATAGAGAACGATATGTCTCCATCCGAAATCACTGTAATAAGGTGTGTAGGAATGCTAACCGCCAACATATTCATAACTCGGTCCAAAGTGGGGACACATCCAAAGTTTGGAATTTTCTTAGATCCTTGGGGGTCGGCAAAACCCGACAAGAGTCGATTCGTAAAGATTTAGACATCGATGCGATGAATAATCATTTTACAGCTTCGTCCAACTTTGATAGGACAACAAAATTGAATACATTAGATTATCTTTCATCTCTTCCGACTCCCAGTTATTCTCCATTCGTATTTGGTCAGTTTTCTGCGTGTGATATTAAGAAGAGCATACTAGCAATTACCTCCAATGCGGTAGGAAGTGACTGTATCAGCCGTAAAATGTTACTGCCAGTACTGGACATAATCCTCCCTGTCATATGTCATATTCTAAATTTTTCTGCATCTAGTGGTATCTTTCCATGTTCATGGAAAGATGCTCAAATAATTCCTCTACCTAAAAAGTCCAATCCCACATCCTTTTCCGAATACCGTCCAATATCCATCTTACCATTCCTGTCTAAAGTCCTAGAACGTTTAATCCACAACCAATTGAGTACTTTTCTGTCCAAAAATAATCTCCTCAACCCTTTTCAGTCCGGCTTCCGTCCTGGTCATAGCACCACTACAGCGCTGCTCAATATTACGGACGATATAAGGTCAGCCATGGAAAGCAGTAATCTGACGGTCTTGGCATTGCTAGATTTTAGTAATGCTTTTAATACGGTTGATTTTGATGTTTTACTTGGTATTTTATGCTCTCTTAATATATCTCCACCAGTGATTGATTGGTTTCATAGTTACCTGTTCGGTCGACGGCAACGTATTTGCATCGGAGAGACCATGTCTTCTTGGTGTAGTACTTCTGCCGGGGTACCACAGGGTGGCGTTTTATCACCATTACTTTTCGCAATTTTTATTAACTCAATCTCCAACGAATTAATTTCTTCCTACCACCTTTATGCAGATGACCTTCAGATATATTCACGGGCACCTCTTGGAAAACTGTCTGAGGCTATCTTGACCATTAACCTTGATTTGGCTCGTATATGCGACTGGAGCAAGAGGTACGGACTTATGGTTAACCCTGTAAAGACGCAGGTTATAGTGGTGGGCAGTTCTAGGATGGTCTCGAAGATCGACTGGACGACTCTTCCCCAAGTTTCTTTTGACAGCTCAGTAATTCCCTTTAGCGAGAAAGTTAAGAACTTGGGGATATTCATCGACAAAAATTTCTCTTGGACTGCCCAACTACAAGAAGTTAGCCGCAAGTTATTTGCATCTGCTGGATCGTTGAGAAGACTGCGTAATTTTCTGCCGACTGCCACCAGGATTACGCTTGCACAATCTCTTCTTCTACCCATCCTTGATTATGCTGATGCCAGCTATCTTGACCTCTCTGAAGTACAACTGGATAAACTTGAGCGACTTCAAAACTTTTGTATAAGGTTCATATTCGGTTTGCGTAAATATGACCATGTTTCTGAATTCCGCGTTAAACTCAAGTGGTTGCCAATTCGCCTTCGCCGTAATGCTCATATTCTTTCCCTCTTGTATAATGTGCTCTTTTCCCCTTCTACCCCTCGTTACCTCAAAGAACGGTTCCAATTTCTTTGCGACTCTCACATGAAAGTTCTTAGGTCCTCAGACAACTTAAAACTTAAAATGCCAATGCATTCGACTACTTTCCTGGATAAATTTTTTACTGTCCAGGCCGCTCGTCTATGGAATGCATTGCCTGTGGCAATAAAGCGTGCGCAAACACTGCCTGTATTCAAAAAGCTTGTGAAGGATCATTACTTGACACTGTGATCATGCCTTCGTTTCATAACTTATTCCCTTGCTTAAATATTTATATTTTGTATGTATGTATATGTGTATCTATTTTAGTATTAAGTATCTATTAAGTTTTTGTTTACTTTTATATTTGCACCAAGTGCAACCCCATTTTGTGTCCAGGCAATTTCTGTCCATTCTGGGTTGCCTGGAAGAAATCGCCGAGTGCGATAAGGCCGCCAATTGTATGTTTTTTTTTTGTATTATAATATCAGTTAAATGTGTAATCTTGGTATGCAATAAAGTATATATAAATAAATAAATAAATAAATAAACATACATACAGAAACTGGGGCAATTAATTTTTCTGTGACTATTGTTGGTCCCATAGTAAAAGTTGTTCTTGATTATGAGTATGATTATGAGTATTGCCAGTGTTTTCAATTTATTGTACTGTCTTCTCCAGATTATGAATGCTGGTTTCCCTGAAATAACTTAATATGGAACGATCATGTTGGTTCAATTGGTAGTATTAACAACATGAAACCTAACACTAAAACATTTAGCATCAAATCAGTATTTGTGCTTAATTAATTCGTTATCGTCCCTAACAACTTAATAGCTCAATTTACTTTAAGAAAAATCTGAATAATTTCTGTACCAAATGTTAATGAATTCCAATATGACTAACACTATATTTCCTTCTGCAGGTGCCATCGGTCGGGTTACGGCCGCCACGCGCTGCTACGTGACCGAAGCCGGCTCATTAAGGTAACCGGAGTTTTACTTGTACCACAATGTAACGCGACATAATAAGTCACGTTAAGAGTTGCTTTAAAGTAGCCATAGCGATTTGTTACGGTTTCAGGAGTCACTTTTTCAATAAGTTGAAAAATAAAAAGAAATATATTTTCTCGTTGCTAATTAGTCAGAGTTAGATAGTAATTAGACAGGTTCTCTAATTTCTGAAGAATTACAAAATCACTATTATATTATTTTTAAAGTTTTGTTAATCATTTGATCAGACGTCTATCATCGATTCCGCTTGCAACAGCCCGTGCTGGCAATTAAATAATTTACCGTATCCTTCCTTGTTAGACACAGTAAATGGTGGAGAAAACTATAAAAATATTGAAGCAATTAAGGTTATTAACTTTGGTGATACGGAAGAGGTTGTATCGGAAACTAAATTAAAAGCCGGTAATGAAAAATCAATAAACGTTACAGGTTGATTGATTGCTGTGGAGTCTTTCCCTACAATAATTAACATATTCAGTGCTAATAAAGAATTCGATGAAGATAATCATTCTGTTGAAGTGGAAGTAGGTCTGATACCAGGTCGTGGGTATGGCGACACAATAGCAGTTCACATTACTGCTGGCATGCTCACGGTTGATCGTAATGTGAACTGCATTGTTGAAGCTTGTACTTCGGCTTATCTGGTGCAAGATCCGGCTGCCATCACTGATCTGTGTGACAGTAATTGTTGGAAAATGTGCTTGTAATTATACCCGTTAAGTATTAACAGTGCTTGAAAGAACCTTGAAACCGATTTTAAAGTAGGATTTTATGAACACAAAAATTATGAAGGTATAATATAACTCGTTCTGAATTCAATATTAGTTTATAATCTAATTGACAACTTGGTAAGGCTAAAGAAACCAAACTCATCAGCCCCACTCAGCTCAACCATTTTGAAGGGAACCGAATGACCCAACAACACGTGCCACCATCAGCGAGACATTTGAGTGAGCATGACAAACTCTTAACTGCCATGCTCGTAATGTCAAACAAGTTGTAACCTAACAAAAATGCTTCATGGTACTTCTCATTCATGAATTTGAAAAAAGTGGTTCTACATTATACAATGCTATTATTTCCAAATAATTTTATTAATCATAGTAATCAATAGTTATTCTTGTGTTCGCCATTTCTCCCTCTTTTATTAAACATAATACTATTTTTCTTTGCATCACCCAAGGGTCGACTGGTAAAAAATGCCTAAGGTAATGCCTGAGTTCACCTCAAGTATTTAATAAGTAAATATTCAGAACCGGGGAGAGATCAGCCACAGGACTAATAGCTTAATGTGCTTTCCGAAATACAAAGATGTCGCACGAACAACTTAAAAACTCCGGGCTGCTAATATAATACTTTTTGCCCGACCTGAGAATCACACCAGGACAATATAATATAACGTTATATTATAACGTATGCAAACGAAGTCACGCCTAAAATCAATACAAATCCTAAATCTACTTTAACTTAAACTGCAAATATTCACACAAGAACGTTAATCAATTTCTTGTCAAATAAGACGTGAACAATAAGAACACAGTCAAAATTTCAATGAACAAGTCTATAAGGCCAGTTTCCCAAATGATTTACGACTCCTAAATTATGCTTGAACCGAGAATTTTCAATTGTATATCATTATTGTGATATTTTAAGTTCCGGATAATTTACGAGGCTTCGAGTTTGATATGCGTAAAATGTTTGCCGTTGTGAATTGTTTGAACGAACTGCTTAAACGGCAATATCAGAATTTTTGTTCTTTTTTATACATGTCACATTAATCTAACTTATAATCCGGCAATTTATGTTTCTAATTTACATCTAAACCTTGATCTGTTAAACCAGATGTTTTGTCAAAAACTGAGATTTATTTTGTGTTCACTATTTACTGTATTTTATTTTCTTTGTCAACTTTCACATCTGCATTAGAGATGTGTTCATATTTCATCATTGTGGTCTTTCACAAACAATATCTGTTACATATTTAACAATATATTCCTGAGGAGAATCACCCGCGTTATTCAATTTTCCTGTTCTAATATGTCCATTCACAACATCCAAATCTTACAACATCAAAACCGCAAAACTTCTAAGCCTCTAACATTCTCGTTGCAAAGCCGCTGCATATTAATTAAGGCTTCATTTCGCTCTCCGAATACCAGAGATAGTCAACCCCGAGATGTATCGGGTTCCCACAGGCTGCGCCGGAGTTTTTACGTGTTATCGCCACCTCGCATCTGTGCCCGCCGAGTGATTGGAATGGCCGCCAATATCTGTAACACCGAGTGTGGGATAAGTGTTAGGAATGTGGGGAATTAGATAAACTACTTGGATCTATTTTGTAGTTATGTGTGGTGCAGATGAAAGGCTAACCATATTGTTATCAAAATCTTATTTGTTAAATTCAAGTCACCATTCATACCAAAAATTGTGTATTATAATTAACTGTACTTTCCAGAAGGTTAGGAACAAGATTATTTTATATATATAAGAATTATGTATTATAAGTACCTACACCTACATTTATCCAGTTATGATTAAGAAGTTAGTTGTCTTCACTGAAACATATCTATGCTCATCTTAAGTAACATCTAATGTGCCTGAATGGAATGTAAAAAAATTCAAAGAAATCTGCCTGAGAGCTTTTAAATTTCTCATTTACCTGTATATTATCTGTCTACATAAGCTTACTTTTGTCAAAATACGACATTTCAAAAATAAACATTTTAAATCGCATCCGCTTATAACTTAGCACAACCACTATAAAACCGTCCGGGCCGGCGCACGCGCTCCGCGTAATCTCAGCCATCGATCCTTGTTAATTGATCACCCGCACCTGTCCGCTGTCCGGCGTCTGTCCGGCCGGACGGACCGCTCTGTCCGGTGGCACGCCATCTGGCCGCGTGCCTAGCCTATCTCATCTTCCACCTTTTAATATTAGCCGCGTGTTATCTGTCCTTGCTACTTCTCCTTTTATGATCAACTGGTTTTATATTGAATGAAGTTTTCTTGGAATCTGTTAGTTTTATGTAAATGTTTTGCTATATTTAATGATGTAGATCTCAATGTTATATGCCAAAAACATCTTTTTGAATTTTACGTTTTAAAGAAGCGGTTATATACAGTACAATTCTATACAACGGCAAGTAACAGCTGGAGTTCTACAAGTAAGTGTGCTTGGTCCGATCTTATACTTACCTACTGTTACGGTATTCCTTTAAGTCAGAAGTTTACCTCCGAAATGTTAAAATCAATTTTGTTTTCAAATAGTATGTAGTTTACAAATTATACTGCAGTTGTTAGTCAATAACATAATTACTCATAAACACGGGTACACGGTAAGTTTCACAATAAAGTCGAAGAACAATAAAACCTATGAATGTCCAAACAAAGTGGGTCGACGGCGTGTGTTCGCTTAAAATAAAATGCCATGAAATATCAATTTGTAATTCCTGCGACACGGCATTGTGTAAGCTGTACCTTTACTGGCCAGTAATAGTAGCATACATACATCAAAATGGGAGACCTAAGAAGGTCAATTTCAAACGAAACTGTTTGTGTGTTCATCATCATCATCGTCAGCCTAAAAAATATTACTACAGGATAGCTTCGCAAATCGCTTGACCAATAGGAACTTCGATCCTCGGCTGCGGCTCATCCTAGTTACTAAAACCCGCATGATTTTTCTACGAGGTGGAATAACCAGTTTTTAATGTTTACGAACTTTAAATAGTAAGTTATTCATCATCTTGTTCCTTCCCTCTCTTGTGGACCGACAAGAGAGGATAAGAGATAATTTGTAAACGTTATTTTTAAGTATCGTGGCACATTTTCATGTGCTTTCTGTATTCTTAGTCATTTTATCATCATGTTATTGGTGTGACTTCTGCGAATTCTTGTTGACAACAGCTACTAGGGCGGGCCCAGCGCATGCGCTTGCGACACACGCCTTTCTGATTATCCACCGTTGCACACATACATATATGTCCAACGTTTTGTAATTATCAATTGCCGCTGTTAATTGCTCCGTGTGTCACGAAATTTAGTAATAATCGTTGTTTTCTTAGAAATCGTTACACGCAAATTCACGTAGATTAGTTCACAGTTTCATACCAATGACGTTTAGTATCGCAATCAAATGGACGCAACAACTAATAAACAAGCAATAAAACTAACACATTGTAAGTTGTTTGTAATATAGCAGTTACATTTTCAATTTACATACAAATTGCTTTACAAGTACCTGTAGCCATTGATCGAGAAACATTCGGAAACGAGAGAAGTACAAAGTACAAAGACAATACATTACAATCAGAATATTGTATAGGCAGACAGATTAGTATACATAGATACGAAGTTACCCTTGAATAGAGCGAAATATAATTGCATAATGGCTCACGCAAGTTGAATGCGCCATTAGTGAAGTGGTAAAGTGGCGAAAAAGTTGTGTGAAACAATAGTGGCGCGCGCGCAGGCCGGCCGGCGAACAATGAGCGAAGAGCGCCGCGGGCAGAGGTGGTGCCGGCCGTCTGACCACACCACGACGCGCTGGAGATGGTATCTCTACTAGTGTAGGAATAGATTATTTAGAATCTGAAAGAGTTTAAACAAGTTTAAATTTCCAAAAAAAATCGAATCTAAATGAAAAATAATTACACTAATGACGATTCTAGGATCAAGTTTGTATCGCTAGCTACAAAGAAAAAATTGATTGAAGATGAAGACCTTAGTAAGACAAAATATTATACCTACATAAAATAAATGTGATCACACCCAAAGTTAATAAATTGGAAATTATCAACTTGATCAAAAAAGTGGAAGTCCTCTGGATCATTTGTTTTTCACAATTAAGCGCCGATTGCTTATTTCAAACGGAACTTAAATATTCGAGCACTTTATATTTATTGGAAAATCTTAATTTTCTAGACCCTACCGCATCAACCGTCATTCCTGGCTCAGTTGGTTGCGGGCTAGCTATTAGAGCGTTTGGTAGACAATATGGGAGATGCTAGATTGCGCCCATTGTTCCGGCGTCGCCTGCCGGTTGCTGGCGGCAAAACGACCACTCTGCGCCTGCGCAGGACCACACCGAGCTGTGGGTCACTGGAGAACACCATGTATAGTAGTTGTAGCATTCTTGTCCATTGTAGTGAGGGAATGTAAGTAAATTGTTTTACCTCCGCCTTTTGTAGTCTTGCAATAGATGTGGCGCTAGAAACATCGTGTTAGCAATTAGAAACATTTAAGTTGTATTTCTAATTAATTGCAGAATTTATAAAAGTACAGATTTACCAGTTAACAGATTCATCAGTAATTTAATTAGAGTAAGCTAATTGCTGAATTGTGTGTGGATGTAGCAAATGTTTTAGACAGACTACAAACATTAATTGCAGAGAGATCACGATACATACAAATGTTACGTACACTAACTGCCACTTACAAGTACCCCTTCATTTATCTACCGTATGTAAAGAAATGTCTACTCAATCTCTCCATACCAATTCCCCATTGAAAGTCCATTACATCTTCACTGTGTCCACCTGGTGATTCCAACTGCAGATCATTCATTAGATTAGTCCAAGTCTCGCTAATCTTAAGAAAAATCTCAGCAACATCTGTCGGTGCTAATTCAAACTTCTAAAATTTCCTGTCTACGTTTCCTGGTTTCCTGATAGACAAATAGATATGGACCTTAGGGTTGTACGTCACTAATGTTTGTTGAACATTTAAGGTCTTTTTACATAGCATGGGTAGGATGACAGCAGGACGAAAATATGCATCTTTAAGATGAGAGAAAAGAATATCCTCTATATATAGCAATTGTAGTGTCACGTTTATTTAAGTTAATCTCTTTAGAGACCATTTAAGAAGATTTAGTATCATTGTTCATTTTTGTCTTTTAAACTGTTGATTCAGCTAAAATTTGGTATTTTTTTTATGAATTAGATTGATTAACTTACTTTATTATATTGTCCTTTTGTTTTGGGTCCCGCTCATTAGGAGGCCCTAAATCAAGTGTCAACATTGAAGCCTTGGGCACGCCGTAATTATGGCGGTAAGTCCCTTCTTTGAGGAGTGGCTGGAAAGGCAACACGGCGTCATTACCTTCCGCATGACGCAGGTCCTCACCGGACACGGTAAGTTCGGGAAGTTCCTGCACCGGATTCGTGCGGAAGCGACGCCCGGGTGTCGCCACTGTGTGGACCGCCCGGAGGACACGGTGGAGCATACGGTGGAGGTGTGCCCCGCTTGGGCAGAGCAACGCCGTGTCCTCGTGGGGGTAATTGGCGGCGGCGATCTCTCGCGCCGGGCCTTGGTACAGGCCATGGTCCGGGGCGAGGAGGAGTGGCAGGCGGTCGCCTCCTTCTGCGAAGCAGTAATGCTTGCAAAGGAGGCGGCCGATCGCGTGAGGCAGCGGTCCTCACGCCCCAACCGCCGCCGGGATTCCGATCCCGATTTCCGGCCACCGTAGGCGCGGGCTTGCGGACGGCGAGCAATGGGTGGCTTGCCGTCCGACCGTCCGGTAACCGTCCGGACCAAGCCCAAGTCGTCAACGGCGCGTGCTGTTCCACGCGCGCCTCAAGGAGATGTCAGCGACTGTAGGGGCCCAGCAGGGTCGAAGCCTACTGGGGCCAAGGGTCTGATTCTGAAAGGAAGACTCGGCCCTGGTACGAAAGGCAACGAAGGAACAGGAGTGGGTTTTTAGTCAGTAAAAGTCTGACACTATCTCCCGCCCCGCCCAAGAGCGGGGGATGTCATAAGATGATTTTCCCACCGGAAAAAAAAAAAAAAAAAACATTGAAGCCTGAAAATCGTTATGATAATTCTCAGTTCTGTTTATAACAGTGGCATCTAAAATTAGATGATCTAATTAAAATAACTATTAATTCTTGGGCTCTTGGTCAAAAACTTATGAAATTATAAGTCCAAGATTTACAAACCTAGTAGGCACTCGGAATTTTGACTTTACTGGCAATCCTAGCTTAGTCAGTTGAGGAGGAAGGGTATGCGGTAACCCGAGCGTCGCGTCGCACGCGCAGCGATTGATGCGCGAGTAGGAAGGGACGTGTGCAGATAGTGCGGCTCAAGTTACCTGCGGCCGGCGATCTGTACGGAACCCGAGGTCTCCTTACACGTGCCTGGATTATTGTCGCAAGATTCTACATTGGTAATATACGAATAGAATCATGTGTCATGGATATAACCTGGTGAAGGAAGCTGGAATCCGCTTGGTATGAGAAAGATAGGACTGATAGTAGTGATATTTGAGGGAGATAATTATGATACATGTTCTGTAATGGGCTAAAATGATGGTGATGATATACAGGTAGCAGACATTAATGTTTATAGATGACTTATTCCTTGAAATATTAGTCAAAATATTGTGAAAAATGAAGCAATAAGCAGAGGTGCAGTTAAGGTTTTAGGTATTGAAATAAAAATTTGCTATATTTAATTAATGTTAAGTTGGGACTCGAGTTCTTATAATAACAAATTATTATATAAGAGAAGCAGGGATGCAGATAAAATCTTACAAAAAGGCAATTGCTAATACTACATTGGCTTACACTGCCGCATGTTAATTTTCTCTTACACTTTCATCAGTCCGATCCTATTGTCTGTCATCGACAATCCTGACATGACCAGTATCTTTTGACCTTTTTACATCATATTTATAAGAGCATGAGCAACCATATTTAAAGGTCTAACCAATTTGGTTACTTTTATCTTCAACCCTTTTGTGTGGCATTTTTAATCACCACTACTTGCATCGTCATTGATGTGTTAATATTCATTTAGATCCCTAATTTAAAACCTTATAGTTAATAGATTAAGGTTTCATTTGTTAATAGCATCATTTATTGTTGTTTTAATCCTAAGATTATCGCCAAGTCGTTATGGGAATGAGTAATCGATTTTTGGGTCTTTTGTATCAAGAGATCTGGGATCATTTTAATTATCGATTACATGTGGGTGATTTTTATTCAGTGTATTCGAAGGGATAATAATAACAATTTTTGTTGATATTGCTTGAGATTGTATCGTTAATAGTCACGTCATGAGGTGCATGGTTACAGGCAAGACCACCTCAGAGCTTCTCAGGGTCAAAGATTCAAAAGCATTTATTTCAAATAATCATCATTCAGGTCGGTGTTGATTGTAGTGACTTAGAGCTTAAGGAAAGATGGATATTAATGAGTTTAATTATGTTGTAGACAGAAAAAGAGTCATGAAGAAAGAGTTAGAATCTCTCAGCTGATTAATGTCAGAATAAAATAGCCATGTTGGTGATTATAGATCTATTTCGTAGAAACGGGACCTAGTAACCTACAGCTTCATGAAGTTTTTAAACACGATCTGATATCTTTACCGACGTGTCCGCATCGCCACATTAAAAACCTCATTAAACTGAGCTTAAAAACAAAAAACAAAGATGCAATAAAGATGCCACCGTGAAATTCACCCTCCTACCTGCGGCATCTTGTTTTTTTTCTGCCATGTTTATGGCCTGACATTTCAGCTGACAACACTCGCTAACTACAGCTACACATGTAGATTATTCCCAGTACACTGTGTATTACGCCGAGCACAGATTAAAAATAAATCTTAATATACTTATATAAAAATTCTCACGAAACAAAGCCGTATTAACGTATACAAAAGACGTTTTGTCCGTCCGTCAGCGGTACAAATAATGTGACATTTTAAAATAATTGCTCGACAATTTTTCTAGAGATTCTCATTGTTGCAGCCGCACGATTACTATGTGGAAGAATGCTCGTTTAATCACACCACGGTGTAATTATTAAAAAATAAGCAACATTTTCGTTTGGACGGGTTTTCGTAATTAGTGGATTGTATGGCGAGCCTTGTTGGACATTGCGTGAGGGTAATCGACGACATCTTTTGTTTTTAGATTGCCCCGAAATTGTCGGGAACTTGCCTTGAGGACTCCGCATGTGTGTAATTTTCTATTATTCAAAATTTTCAATTTGCTTTCGGAGTTGTGAGAGCAGCATCAAGGTTGTTGGTTGAATGTAATTATTTGACCATTTGATAGTTGGCTGCTATAAAATATTTCTTTATAAATATTTAAGTAATAGTAAATTTTTAGAAGTCTATTTCTTTACTGTTGATAGAAATAGACTTATAAAAAATTGTAGCGAGAGATTTGTCTAACCCGGGATTAAATTTTCTTTAATTAAATCAAAGAATGTTCAAATTTATGTTTACAAAAAATTGCGTAATCTTAAAATGGTTAACTAGTTTCAATAGCAATATCTCAACTATCTACGAATTACTAGTCAAGCTGTTTACCTTAATAAATTCAAATCAATCCTGAATTACTTATCAGGCATGACAAGCGAATAATTAACCATTTATTTTTATCAATGGTTATTGGCACAATTTGTAAGAGAAAAAAGGTTGCAAAGTAAAATGAAAAGCGTATGAAAGAGGAGCGGCTCGGACGGGTTTATTATCATAACAGGGACATATTAATACGTCAATGTGTTATGTCGCACCCACTCGTGCGCAGCGCGGGGGACACTGACGAGCGGAGACAGTAGACCAAGCCAGTAATTTATTAATCAAATAAGAATTTATACTTCTGATGATGATTCGATCTTGCCATCTAAATCACTAATTATATTCTTTGTACTAATAAACGAAGATCAATAAATAACTATAAGATTTTGCCGCATGGATATGCTTCATAGGATATACACAGGAGTAACCAATAAGAGGTGCATAGTTAGGTAAGACATTGACTGGCCTGTTGGTCTAGTGGTTAGTGGCCCTGACTGCTATGCCGGAGGTCGTGAGTTCGATTCCCACCCAGGACAAATGTTTGTGTGATGAGCACGATCATTTGTTCTGTGTCTGGGTGTAATTTATAATATGTATGTATTTAGAAATATATAAGTATGTTTATCAGTTGTCTAGTACTCATAACACAAGCTCTGCTTAGCTTGGGACTAGACGGCGTTGTGTGATAGTTGTGGAATATATATGTATGTTTCATTTCACAATATACAATTCAATACAGCCTACTCATAAACTCGTGTATATGTCGTGGTCAGATCATAGAAATTGATCACTTAATGAAATGGCCAAGTAAAACTGGCCAGATCGTTTTAAACGTTAAAGTTTGATGATATGTAAATCCTCGTTACCCTACTTTCTTTAGATCTTTTATTACCATAGAAATCCTACATATGGAAAAACAAGAATTGACATATCATTGTTAACATTTAAACGATCTGGCCAGTTTTAGTTGGCCATATCATGAAGTGATGAATTTCTAGGATCTGGCTACAACATAATTATATATTGTGATCTATGGTACTTTTGTATTTGACAATAAAGCGAGAACAAATTTCTAAATGTCAATAAACTTTAAAAATTATACATCTATAGATAAGTTGCGCTTGAAACTAAAACCACCACTGGTTTAGACAACTTTAGTTTCATAACATGTTGAAGTGATAGTGAAAAGCAAGCAAAAACTATTCGCGCTCAAATCTTTAACATTGCGTCAACTTTATCAATCAAGTCAATAAACGATTGAAACTAGTTTTATACACAACTATCAATTGAAATGTTCCAGTTCCCCGGGTGGTATTTTAAAAAATACGTACTACTTTCTGATTTTCTTTTTTTTATTATCAAATTCGAGCACTATTAGGAATGTGATCGACTGCTTTGCGTAATTTTACGTCAAGCTAACAACAATAATCAACATTTAGGTAGTTTTATACACCCAATAGTGTCGCAAAGCACCACTTTCATTATTATTTGTTGACTTCTGACAGCGGGTTCGCCCGCGAAAATTCGAATTCGAGAGAGAATCCAAAAATAATTTCAGATTAAAAGTTTACTATGGTTTATTCCAAGACATACGACAAATCTACACAGAAACAGACAAACAAAGTCACTTTTGCATTTGTAATATTTATATGGAATACCAATATACATTTGTGATTACAACAGATAACAAAAACCGTCCAAATGTCACATTGAATGCTAATTTCAGAAAGACAACATTCTATTCAATAAACATAATTTCATTTAACATCAAACTGACATCGAAGGGGCTGACCAATCATCCCACTTCCTCACTTCAGAAAACTCAAAGCTAACTCGAGCTACTGCGTTCATTGTGCTGTGTCTCTGTCATGGCTACCTGCCCACCTGTCCCGTGAAAGTCTGCAGATGCTATTGTTATGTTACTATCACTTTATGAACTCCCAGTGGCTGCATTAGCATACACATAATGCCGGCTTATTGTTTAAACATTATATTTTTGGTTTATGATGGGACGTGGGACTTTCACTGGTTCTAAGAGTAACTTTGAGCTATTTCGGTCCCAAAAGGGCTTTTTTTATTTATTATTATGGATAGGTTTGCATTTGACTATTTATTCGCCTGATGATAAGCGATGATGTTGTCGACGATGGAGCACGCTTGCTTAGAAGTAACCTATTCACTCTTGGCTTAAAGACCCCCATGTTGTAGTTATCATAAAACATAGACCCCGGTAGGGACTGTACGCAAAATAAATGTGTTCCCAAGATAAACGAAATCATCATCATTGTTCATCGAATCCGTAAAGCAGTCATAACAAACTTGCTCAAAGATCCAGGTAATGGCAGCATGACCATTAGATAGCTATAGTACTATAAAATACTTGACTGTTTGACTGGCCTGTTGGTCTAGTAGTTAGTGACCCTGACTGCTATGCCGGAGGTCGTGGGTTCGATTCCCACCCAGGACAAATGTTTGTGCGATGAGCACGATCATTTGTTCTGTGTCTGGGTGTAATTTATCTATAATATGTATGTATTTAGAAATATATAAGTACGTTTATCAGTTGTCTAGTACTCATAACATAAGCTCTGCTTAGCTTGGGGCAAGACGGCGTTGTGTGATAGTTGTGAATGATAATTATTATTATATAAAACCCAGCAGAAATAAAGATTCTAAAGTCATTATTATCAATCAGGCTTGTGCACTAATCATTGCACTATTTTGTAAATGATTATATATCAAGACACGGCTTAAAAATGTAGTCTCCTTTGTTAAGATTTATATTTTGGAAACCAATATATCGGAGTTATTATTAAACTGCGTATCAATCCATCGATTTGAAAAATAGCGTAGGTGTCTAATACCGTATTTGGACATGATAAATTACATGCGAATACTAATTTCTAGGTGTGTCATCTCTAAAAACATCAAAGGCCATTTAAGGAATCAGAAAAAAATAAATAAAAGAATTTAATTATAGTATCATTCTCACGTCCTTTCAGAGACATTTAATAACAAAAATCAAATACAATTTGACTACAAATTAAGGACAAAAACCTCATGCTTGATCTACTTTAATCTGCATTCTCAGTCTTGAAAATGTGTGAATAATTTATGACATACGCAAATTAAAAGTTGAATAATGATTAGCATGAATGATGGAGCAGCTAAATATGAATCACAAATGGCGTCGTAAATAAACCGTTAATAAATAGGTTACGGTTATTTATGGCTCTTCAAACTTGTTGCTTTGCATAGCTGATACATAAAGATTTACTAATGAGATCAAATTCTTGTGGCGTCATAATTAAATAAGCCGCAATAATTTTGCAATTGCAGAATACGAGCAAACCTTACCAGTTTCTTATTTTGACTCGAAACTATTTGTTGATGCCGATACTCTAATCAAATTCAAAATTTACATTCACAATTTTGACTCACGTTAAAATTACTATAGTATCTGAATAGCTTCTATTTCACGGTCCTCTTGAAGCATCTTCTACTACCTCAAGTGAGAAAAGGTGATTTATGATTTATCAATTTAATATTGAAGATAAGTACTAAACTTGTACTTGTTTTAGAGATCAATAAAATCTTTAGGGCATATTATCATTGTTATATTTAAATAGACTGCGCTTGATTTATCTTATTACCAGTGGCGTAACTATACCATCTGAGGCCCGTGGCAAAATCATTAGATGGGGCCCCAGGAAAATCGACAACTTTGTAATTTAATTTGGATAAATCAAGGAACGTACTTCATTGATTTATCCAAATTATAGGCATAAAATATTCTTTATTAATAAATCGGCAAGTTCTCTAATATACGAGGAGTTTTATATTGAAATTGATTCTTTTCTTATGAATACGTTTAATAAATCTTAGTAATTTATTTGAATTTGTATATTCACTTCTGAGCTCAAGGCTTCTTAGACCGGGGGGCCCACTAGGCCAGAGGCCCGTGGCATTTTTCCAGCCTTGCTACTCTATAGTTACGCCACTGTTTATTACAACTCTTTATCTCAATGGTAGATGAAATACCTCACACAATTTTGATCTCTATGAGTTTCCATTTGAAAAGAAATTCACCTATTAAGTAACGATATCTCACTGGCTTCACAAGAAGCTGTTCAGTGAGAACCTGACAGTTCCCAGGGTGTGTCGCAAGAGTCGCGTCGCGAGGCTTCCACCCAGCGGCGCAGGAATGTGTCGGTCAGCACGACGCGGTAATGTTCGTAATCATTACAATTATATGCACCAGCGCCGAACTTTGTCGAGCGGTGCTAGCGCCGCCGATTGAATTCGGTTAAGGGGGAGTTTTGTGTGGAAATTGCTGAGCCAGAAAAAGATAATGTGCAATTATAATGAAATGTAATAGAAGCAAACTATATTACAAGATACTGTATTGTCATTAACATTTATCTCAAACTTGTTTGTTATTTAATTTAAAATTGACTTCTTATTTAATTTATTTATTGGAAATGCACTCTTTTTTCGTTATTAACGTGGTATTACATTAGGTAGCCTTTTTTTTCGTTGAGTAAATCATCTTATGACATCCCCCTCTCTTGGCCGGAGCGGGAGATAGTGTCAGACTTATACTGACTAAAAACCCACTCCTGTTCATTTGCTGCCTTTTGTACCAAGGTCGAGTCTTCTTTTCAGAATCAGACCCTTGGCCCCAGTAGGCTTCGACCCTGCTAGATAGATGAGTCGACCATGGTTGCTGACATCTCTGACATTAGGTGGTCTACGATTACCACACGATTTTGTTGAGTATCATAAAAATGCTCATATTGAGTATGGGCGTAAATAAAACCCATATTTGTAAAACTGAAACAGAACTTGAAGTTGTATTAGAAAATTTTTCGACTTAGCATACACCACGCCTGTGTTTCCCGAAAGTTACAAACTGGTACGTATAGCTCAGAAGGAACAACATAAATCTATCCTATCAATCCTACATCAGTTATAAAAAAACAGCAGCTACTAAACAATTCGCCTATGAACAACGTCGCCTTAACACACGTAGTGTGACTTCCCACAGGTGATCAAAGGCGCCGTCAAGTGACCGCGATGTTCTGTGGTATTATCACTTAGGTGCTATACTTTTGAAATAAGCCCGGCGCCATATTGTTCGAGCCTAATCTAATTTATATTATAGTGAACACTTGTTCATTGTAGACTGGAGGCGGAGGAGAAACATACGGTGTCGAAAGATTTGTAACTGGATTATTGGATTTCCACGAGACTTAGGAAAGGGATATGGATAGTGTAAAAGACACTTCAAAGGGATAAAAAGGACCTGTCATCAGATAAGGATATCTGGAAACAAAAAACTGGAATTATAGAAAAAAAAATAGGAATTACAGAAAAAACACGAATTATAGAGAAAAATAAAAATTATAGAAAAAATAGGAATAGTAGAAATAAATGTTAATTATAAGTTACCTCGTCGGCAGTTATATTTTTGAGCCGTTTGGGGTTGAAACTCTTGGGCCGTGGGGTCCGAATGCTCATAGGCTTCTTAAAGAACTGTCCAAACGCTTAGTTGACACTTCGCGTGACCCAAGGGCTGGCTTTTACCTCGGTCATATATTAAGCATTGCCATACAACGTGGCAATGCCGCCAGCCTTTTGGGCACACTTCCAGTCGACAGCGATGCGGAGGAGTTTTATGACACCATATTTTAGTTAGGAGTAGTTAGTGTATATAATTATATAGTTTTAATTGGTTAAGTGTTTTTGTATATAATTTTGTATCTTAGCCAGCTAAAACATTTGTGATCTGATTTGGTATTCACACAAAATCAGATTGGCCGAAGGACCCAAGTCTACATTCAAGCTAGCTCACTAGTTAATCAGAGTAGAGCTTTGAATGCGCTGGTTACCTTTAAAAGGTGCGTGCATGTTTATTGGCACATTAACATTTTTGTTTCATTGACATTTTCTGATTTTTGCTTTCCGACAATATTTTGGAATGGTATGAGCGCCATGATTCTGCATAGCAAATCAGCTTGATACCTTTTGTTAAATTTTAAGCAGCTAAATTTAAGTAGGCGAAAAAATGATTCCGTTGCTTCTAAGATTTCATAATTTTTAAAACATTTAACGTCAGCAGCATCATAACTTTTAATTATCATATACAATTAACATTATTATTTATTACAACGTAAAGCCAGCTGCAAACCCACACCGCGCGTGCGATTTAACACCAATTAAAAATAAGATCATGAAAAATCTCGGTCAGACCGAATGAATGAAAGAATGAAGTCAAGTAGGTACATCACCGATATGGCGCTGGGTTACCTTGGCCAAATTACAGTGTTATACGGACTAAAGGTATGCGGGCAGATACCTCGAAAATAAACGGGTAATGGCAACATTCTCCATGTAATGGATGGCATTTGACCAGTTAATGGCGTTTAATGGTGTTGCCAACATTTGGAATTGAATAAGATCTAGCGCAATTTTGTGTGTTTATGAATCTGTGGAATGATAAATTTTGGTTTTGTATTGCGGTTTTTTTGAACTTTTAAATTCATGTACAAACTTATTTTATTTGGGCCTAAATAGTACATTTTGATACAAGTAGAGAAAGCTTATCAGTGTGACCGAGGCAGAATTCCGACTGTGTTATGGAGCCGAGTGATGCAGTGACCAATTTCCACGTGTATCAAACGACGTCTTTTAATACACTTACGAATAAATAAGTTAACGGTGTTTGACCGGCGACTCGTGGCGACGCTTAGCGCCCATCCTGATACGATAAATACAATAATTGTGGTGGGAGCGATCTCGCACGCACTAGTGCAGAAAACAGCAAATTGCGTGCCTAATAGCGGTAGAAGTAGAAGCGGGTATTCGAGTAAGTGTATTGAAAATACCTATCTTTAACAATACGAAGAATACGTATAAAATCTATCTAGGAAATAGGCAACTAGTAAATCCATTTATTGAAAGGTCATACAAAAATAATTAAACCAATCAATAAAAACAGGAAACAAATTAAAAATATTTACGATACAAACAAATCGTTTACCAAAACGAAATCGAAAACTTTAGGCTAGCGTTGATTTGATTCGCATTCCTATGCAAATGATATTATGTTCTCAAGTGTCCGAGCTTTCGTCAAGACCGGTCGTGCTAAAACAACTGTTGTTTTCGATTGTCGTTGCAAAACAACAGGTGCTGTGTTTTGAGATTAGAATGCGTCTGTATGGCTGCGCGTGAGCAATAAGATGTCAAGATATTATCGAGCACATTAATGTTATTGAGATGCGATTAAGATTAATTTGCTGGTTGGAAGTGGTGTAATATTAATATGTGTTTTTTTTTTATAATAGTGGCCAATGGTTTGTGTTTCGACCTTGGGTTTCGGATTTATTTATTCCCGCATGCTATTTTATTGTATAAGGAACTAAAGTTCTTGATCTACTGACCGTCTAAACATCTCCTCAGCAATTTTATTTTTTTATTGTTGTAATCTAGTGCTTGACTGCGAACCCGCCTGATGGTAAGTAGTGAAGCAATCGTTGATGGTGAGGTGCACTACTTTATTAAGAGGACAGGAAGACCGCAGCAGGCAAGCAACTTACCACAAAACCACAGGAACTATAAATCATCCAGTCACCTCTTTCCATCTCTTCAATGATTCTACAATAATACAAAATCAAGTTAAGCAACGCTTGCTGTGGGGATGGGTAACTATCTTAACATACTAAAATTCCTCCATGCCATGGAACACACGGTAAGCCACTGGTCCCAGCTGTCTTTTATAACCTTACGGATAGTCTAGGAAATCTGACAGCACTCTCGCACAGAGAAACGTCTTTTTAAAATACTGAGTTAGATAGACAGTTTTTAGCTGTAAAATACTGATATACAGCTTTTTTTAAGGTGAGAAATCATCTAATGACTTCTCTCGCTCCAGGGCGGAGCGCGAGGGCGTGTCAGTATTTCATTGACTAAAACCACACCTATGTTCTTTCAGTTGCTCTTTGCGATTCAGGACCACAGGCCCTAGGCTGTTGCTGTTGTCCAGTTTATTTGGAAAACTTTTGCAAATCAATATAACTTTAGTTAACAGGTGTAACACATTACATCTAACACGTTACACAATTCCTGACCCATCGACTGTTCCTCATCACTTTAAATGCCTTTTCTTCCGTGACTCAAACAAAACATTCGTACAAGCTCACTAAGCTTACATCACTGTCGGAAAACATAAAAAGCGCGTCTTAATACCATAAGAGGCATACGATAAATTGTTTCTGCTGAAGTTACATCGCAAAGACGTACGGGTGTGTATACGTAATATGTCACCCGGCGATGTCCACTCTCCCTGGACCTGTCGACATATGGTAACACCGTGCTGTGACGCATTATGCCAGAATCTGTGACGATGTGGACGCGTTATTTGGACAGTAGGGTTGGCACTGAAGAAAAGTACAGGTTAATTTAATAGGTCTTTTTTAGGTGGGAAATTTATCTAATGACAAATCTCGCTCTTGGGTGGGAGATAGTATCAAACTTTTACTGATTAAAAACCCACTCCTGTTCCTTCTTTACCTTCATCCCGGAGCCCCGGGCTTCGCTTTCACACTACCCGTGGAATTTAATAGGTTAAATTAATCTTTCTGAATTTCGTGCTCTTGTTTTGTTTTGGATGCAGGGAGAGGACCTGTCAGACTTTTATTGACTAAAACCCACCTGTGTTCCTTCAGTTACTTTTCACGCTTTAGAGCGACAGAGACTGTTTCGAACGATCCCATAATATCCCTAGAAATATGGAGTATAGGCTGATAATGATGACGGTGATAGATTCTTTCTCCATCTCGTTATTTCCCTCTGTTCCTGCATTAATAAGCATTTTCTTATGTGTATTTGTGTGACACCATGTGTGTTTGAATTATAACCTACTGTTATAATAAGCTCTAAATCTGTCTGAGCCGACACCCATTACTAAACCGGACAACGGAACCTACCAATTAATAAAAAAGTAAAAATCCGGATGTGGGGCAGCCCTACGTCCGGTGAAAGCTATCTCATAACATTGCGGTGGACACACCTTACGGGATGGGCAGCATTCGGACGTAAGTTTACGTGAACCAAGCCATCATGCGAAAGTATCGTGGGAGCTTTCCAAGTAGCTTTAAAATTCGGAGATTTATGGCAATTTGAATTGTTGACAACATGTGTTTTCCGCTTATTTGGTCTGGTCAACCATTTTTATTCTTCTTAAAAAAACTTTCTCCTACTAAAAATTACCCCTGTATTGTAAATGCGTTCAGAAACATGTAAACTCACATACACTAGACACCCAGACTAGGAAAGACTAACAATAGGCCATACAAATATTTGTTTCATGCGGGATTTTAACCCGCGACACGCTGTACGCCAGCCAATCGGTCAATCGCTGCACCAACCGTGCAGTCAATTACGTCACCAACCCGCACTGGGCCCGCATTGTGGATTACGGTCCATTCCCTCTCCTAGAGAGAAGGCCTGAGTCCCAGCAGTGGGAAAATTAAAAGACTGATTACGCTTATGCTTATTATAAACAATTGCAAGAGTTCCTTCACAGATGACGTTTTGATGAATACCCAAGTTACATTTAGATAAGCCTAAAAATTAAGTAACGTGAGATATGGCTTCACCTTCACATCTAAGACAAAATCAACAATCAACACTTACCAACAACTTATCTAAATTGTAATCAACAATATTAACAGCTTACCTAATAAAATGCCAATCAGTCAGATGCGCAAGTGTCTACTTCTAGATAAATAATGAGTTAGACATTACATCAACTGACGATGGGTGTCAGATGACCAACTTTGAGTATCACTTAATCATCCTCAATCATAATAAAGTGTGTCAAGCATGATAGTGTAGAACTGTGAACTTTATACTATTATTCATTTACAATGTTTATTTAAACTGCTGAATCATAATATTGTATAATCTTAAAGATGAAATGACAAAAATCCGAACTGTTTAGAGATCTGTGGTTGTTACATCGATGGACTGAAGAACTATTTCACATAGAAAGAAAAGGAAGAAAGAAAAAGAGTTTATTTACGACAAACATAGCACATAACTTAAAAAATATAACATTATAACAAATCTATATAATAGAGTGAGTTTTGCGACACATCCGCGCAAAACGGCCAGCGCTCAGCAAAATGCTGGGGCTCATGTATTGAACAGAACCACAGCGCTGAAAATCAGCGCCAGTCGTCGTCGACGAGACGTTGAACGGCTAGCAAATTTTTCATTTTATGAACTAAAAACACATTATCATCATTACCTTCCTGCCCTTGCCCCATTTTACTTGTGGTCAGCGCTTTCAATCCTATCAATCATCACGCTCTCACTTACTCCCTTTTCTTTCATATCACTTCTCACACAATCCATCCATCTTTTCTTTGGCCTCCCTCTCCCTCTTCATCCATCCACATGTATACTCATTACCCTTTTAGTAACATGCGCTTCATCCCTCCTATTCACATGACCATACCAATACAAACGATTCCCTTTCAACATGAAATCTATCAGATGATTCAATTGGCTGGTATTAAAGTCAAACAAATTGAACGGTTTATTTGTTAAATCTCTATGCACAACTAAAACTCAGTAAAAAACGAACCGGTCGACCTTAAGGTCGTATAAAGACAGTACATGGAAGGAAACACTTAACTAGATTTGGCAACGTGTTGGTATTCATCAGCATTCATCATCGTCATTTCAGCCAAAAGACGTCGACTGCTCGCCATATGTCTTCCCATGTGTCGCCACAACGACCAGCCCTATGCGTCTTGCATCCATCGGATTCCCGCGACCCTCACCAGGTTACTGGCGGAAACACTTAATTTGATTTGGCGTTGACATGTTAGTGTTCGTTAGCATTCATCATCGTCATTTCAGCCGAAAGAGGTCCAGTGCTGGCCATAGGCCTTCCCAAGTGTCGCCACAACGACCGGCCCTGTGCGTCTTGCATCAACCGGATTCCCACAACGTAGGAGACTTTCCAACGTTGCATCTTCCGGTACAACGTCGTCACTCTTGAATCTTTCGGCTCCATCGACATTCGGTTCATTCGGCATTCTAAAGTCAAGTGTCCTGATTTTTTTGCACTGGCATCTGCACAATCACATGTACGTATCAAGAAAGCTATAATAAATTAAATAAGTTTACGCAACATATAGTTTGGGCACACCTTGGACTTGTGCGGACACGGGCGGCCCATACACACATACATACAGACAGACGCACCCACTGTCTACATCTTACGTCAACGATGAGTTGACGAGAAAATGTTATATAATACAAGAATTCCTGCTTTTTGTTTGGTGAAATTATTTCTACGTAAGAGTATTTGCGCCTTGCCGTATTGAATCACCACTTAAAGCCAACTCTAATTGGTCGGAATCAATTATTTCCGCATCACAGCTTTTACACTTCTCTCTAATAATTATCTTTAATGATGACAGTTTGTGTTAGTCCGTAGGATGAGATCCGGATAATAATAATACTAATTTATGTAATGAATCATTTCTAGTTTATGTTGTGCCTCATAATTATCATCATCATTTTAGCTGAAAGGCGTTCATTGTTGGACATAGGCCTCCCTCAAGTATCCCGCGACCTTCACCAGGTCATCGGTCCGTCTTGTAGGAACCAATCAGCGTACCAATGCTACGTCTTCCAATACGCGGTCATCACTCTAGGACCTTTCAGCCCCATCGACCATCTGATCTGCAAGCAATGTGCCCTGCTCACTTCTACTTAAGTTTGGCGATTGTTCGGGCTACTCGTACGTTCGGGTTCTCCTGCAGACATTTTCACTTGTGCCTACTGTATACATGTTACTATTGAATCGACATTTAAAACAAATATACGAGTGCAGGGCTCTCGATAATCCCCAGACACGTGCGATATTTAAATCTCCATCACCGGTTTCTCTGAACGCTCATCATCACACTTACACATTTGCACAACCCACTTAAATCTGATCCCATTTATTTTTTCATCTACATTTCACCAGTGCTCAACATAATCTGCAAACAATCAGACGCTGTGGGAAATCGGTCGGCAAACACTGCATACCTCGGGATCATCAGCGCTTTGCTCACAAATTACGCCCAGAATGACACAATAATACCACGGGGCCCACTTTTTAAAGCAGTATTAACTTGTCGCCTCATAAAAAGAGCTTGTAATTATTTTTCCCCACGTCTCGGACAATAATACTGGCCTCATTTAACTATCATGAGTCTCCTTGTTCTATTTTCTCGTGATAATCACCTTTTAACATGTCATGGCGGCGATTTTTAGGCATTTTCGCTCGTATTTTAAGATGCAATTAAGTAAAGTTGTTTACAAGATGTAAGCTTGCACTGCGGTATTTATCCTTGTTTGTTTAAATGAAGATTTTGCTTGATATTAAGATGTTGATTGAGCTTTTATTATGGTTAAGTGTTTGTTTTGAATTCTTTTAAATATGATTTTTGCCTTAGTCATTGTTTTTGATTACAAAAAACCGGTCAATTGCGAGTCGGACATGCGCACCTAGGGTTCTGTGCAAACATACCCATAAGTAATTCGATTTCAAAGTAAAAAAGTAATTTTGTAATGTAACTAAGACATAGTTTTCTGACTTTTCCCTTTACTTGTGATATGAGACCTTGCTTCTTGCCAAATTTCAGAATTCTAGGTCAACGGAGAGTATATTTCTATAGCTTTTAATATCCTTGCGCATGTCAAAATTTACGCCTAAACGTAGCATAAATACCCGATCATCGAATAAGGCCCGATCTTTGGATTGCATTGCGTTGATTTAGAAGTATGCCTCTGCTCCAAGGGATAGCTGACCAGATTTGGTAGTAATTTCAGCTTATTGGGCCTCTACGCGTTCCTGAGAAAAAGGGTCTTGATAGACGGACAACTAAGTGATCTTCCTTTTTTGCCGATGGCGTTCGGACCCCTAATAATAGGCAAAACTTGTAGTTTACCTGTTTCTTTCTTGTACGAATGTGAGTTATTCATAATTCAGGTTGATATTCAATTAATTAATTGATGTTTTAATCAATAACGAGCGGTTTGTAAATGTCAATATCAATTATGTGCCATTACTAGCCTAAGTGGTCAATTAGTATGTGATAGCGGTATAAAACGATTGACGTAGGCACCTCGAGCTAGGTAAATAGGTAGGTACGTACTATACATTCTTGTGTAACTGTAGTAATATTTGGTTTTATTAACATTAGAATATAACTATAATATACTTATGAAAAACTAAACATATTTAGAAAACTTTTCTAGCTATACTACCTTTGTACTCCTAACTACACAATATTGCGTCAATAAATTCCTCCATATTGCTGTCGACTGCTAATGTGCCCAAAAGTCTGGCGGCGTTACCGCGCTGTATTGGCAAAGCTTAATCTCTGATCGTATACTAACACGCTTTTAATATTTAAAATAAATGAAAAAACTGGGCAAGTGTGAGTGGGACTCACACACTGAGGGTTCAGTACAAACTAACTTATGTAAATAGTTCAATTCCCGTGTGTTAGTTAGTTTAAGGATATGTGAAAAAAATACTTTTTCTACAGTCGATAACGCCTCAGATTCCTTTGTTCTGACCACCACATTAAATTCAACAAAAGTTTGTGTTGTTTCTGTAATTTCAAAAATAATTTGGTACAGCGAAAATAGAAAGTGAACTCACTCGTTGGATCTCACCCGACTTTTAGATCTAAATTGTATTTTATGCGCATATTCACGTAGAGCATATTGATGATTTAAACACCCAGTAATTACACAGCATAACTACAGCCATTACTAAACACAACTACAGAAGTAGTCAGCGATATCCCACGCCATATCTCACGATTAGATCGGCACCTGCGCGCGCGCAGATCCGAACATCAGGCAGTAGGCTGCACACGTCGTGACCTTTGCCTCTGACAATAGACACTAGAGTTCATACCGTTACGAAATTAATTGGAGCTTTGTTCGGTTTTGAAGATAGCCAATTTAGTTTTCAAGGTTAGCTATTTGACGGTGTCATAGGTTTAAGTAGCTGAGTAGTGGTTTTTTGTTGACACTCCAACGACATTCACTAGTTCGAAGGCAGAGAAGGAACAGGAGTGGGTTTTAGTCAGTAAAAGTCTGACACGCCCTCCCATCCGTTCAAGAGCGGGAGAAGTCATTGAATGATTTACTTTTTTTTATTTTATACTTTGCGCTCGTTCCAGGGCCCCAGTACGAAAATGATACCCGGTGTCGGTGGCAACCGAAAGAGCATAGGTGTGGTTTTAGTCAGTAAAAGTCTGACACGCCCTCTTGCTCCACCTTAAAGCAGGAGAATTCATTAGATGATTTCCCACCTTAAAAAAAAAACCAGTTTCAGAGCCAAGGTAACTCTTTCGAACATTCTCTCAACTCTGGAGTAATAATAAAACCCTCCTAAGAGGGTTATTTATGTACCTATAGTCAGTAACAGCTGTAAATTCCTTCCAGTCAATAAATTGTAGGAAACTAGTTACTAAGACTTTAAGCAATGAATAAATAGTGTAACTTATTCAGGCAATATCTTTAAAAATGTCTCGAGTGTTAATCAGCGCAATAATATAGTTGTTCCAGTCAATCAATCAATGAACCGGTTCCGTGAGCGATAAAGTCTAACAAGCTACGTCTAGCGTAAATAAGTCGATACTAATTATTATATTAAACTTGCAACTTATTTAATTCCTTTAATGAGAACTTGAGCACACTGAGAGCACATTGCTCGTAGAATAGAAGGTCGATGCGACCCTAAGGTTCTGGAGTGGCGACCACGTATCGGAAGACGCAGCGTTAGAAGGCCTCCCAAAAAGTGGACCGATGACCTGATGAGAGTCGCGGGAATGCGATAGATACCCTGTTGCGACACTTGAGGAAGGCCATGTCTAACAGTAGATGTCTTTCGGCTGAAGTGATGATAATGATGATAGATGAGAACTAGTTCAAAACGAAGTACTTCATTTTAGGGTTCCATAACTCAAATGGAAATTACGGATCCAATATAGGACCACTTTGTTATCCATCTGTCTGTCAAGACCCTTTATCTCGGGAGCGCGCGGAGGTATCGAGTTGAAATTTAAACCGTATACTGAATACAGCAAATTTTTTAGTTATTACGTCAAAAAAAAACTTTTTATGCGATTCGGAAAAAAAAATCGAGACTATTCGGAAATTGAATTGTTTTCATAGAAAAGTTTGTACGGAATCCTCAGTGCGCGAGTCATACTCGCACTTGCCCGGTTTTTGTATGGGAAATCATCTAATAATTTTACTCGATTTGGGAGAAGTGCCCTTCAGTTGCCCTTTGCGTTCAAACAATCTCGCAACCCTGGCAGGCATGACACCTAGCAGGCCCGTTAATAGGATATAATTAGTGATTATACGCTATTCGCGATAGCATTAGACAGAAGTTAAAAAAGGTTGTTTTATGGTACAGTTTGTAATAAAAGTACAATATATGTATATTGTGCTTTATTACAATTAAAATTGATGCTGATATTATTATAATCAACTTAAATACTAACTCTTCTGAATTTATGGGGCTTTTTATTAAATAAATTATTTAGTTCTTACTTATATTACTAGTGTCCATGTTAAACAATTAAAAGAAGCAGGGGTTGGCAGTACGTGAAACGTTTTTCATTATACTATAATATAATGTTAGTTATTTCTATTTGTATGAATGTTAAATAATTATCTTGTTGCCTTGCATTGTGTACAATTCATATGTTTTGTAAGGAGTAAACTTGTTGATAACCTTTTTTTTTTAATTGTTTGAAATAAAGTTATGTATATTTAAAAAAGAAACCATTTCATTTATCTATATAAATGTTTAGTACTTACCTTACAATAATCAAATTTATCTAAGTAAAATTTTACATTAAAATCATTATTTATTAAAATGGCTTGAATATTTCTTGAAAAATAAATGTTATGCACACCTGCTTCTATGAACCTCTTTTGTCTAATGCAGAAGTTTATAGGTACGATAAATGATAAATGATATTTATTTTGTAAATAGGTTTAAAAAAACACTTACACGTAATTTTTTTTTTTATGTTGAGTTTTCAATTCCATCATTTAATATTCACTACACAATTTGAATACAAGCCTACATCTTATTACACACGCAGTTTGGACATCACTTAGTACATCAGCTTCAGGTAGCGTCTGCGGAAGTTGCGCAGTACCATCATTGTTTGTATCTTTGCACACAGTATTAACTACTGCTGCTTCGTATACAATGTTATCATTAACCTGCGCTTTGAGTGAATTTAACGATTTGATGAGTCCTGTTGTATTGTTTTTTTGTCTTCAATGCAAATGTACACATTTTGGCGATTATCACAGGTCTTTGTTAATGTCTACTGATTTTAATTTGACGGAAATGATTTTTTCACAGCTTCAAGAGACCACAGACCTTAGTATATAGTTTTAATTACAATTTGATACCTCCACGCGTTCCTGAGATAAAGGGCATTAACAGACAGACGGACAGACAGGTAATTTTGTGCGGAACCCTCAGTGTGCAAGTCTACTAGCACTTGCCCGGTTTTTTTTCACTATTACGCGCGCGCAGTCTAACAACAATTGTTCATATTCCGGTGTAGAGCTTTGCCTCTACTGGTGCAACTTATTAGCTCTATCAAAAAATACAACATTTTTACGATGTACTTCCCATTGTATATCAAGTTAAATTGCTTACAATTTAACCTTCATATTTCAAACCTCTGTTAAAACGATAAAACTCCATACACATTATAAAGCCAATCAAACTGCTGTTTACTTCAAATATCTCCATTATTCAATCCGACTCAGTTTTATTTCGTTTCGAAACTATACATAGGGAATGATATCAAAATACAATTAAATTCAAAAGCGCGGTTCCAATTGATCGTTTCCTATGGAGAATAACCGACAAAAACTCCATGTTTACGTTTTTTTAAATAATATAATCTTGTACCTGACTGCGAACCCACCTGATGGTAAACAGTGATGCAATAGTTGATGGTGAGACCCACTAATTTATTAAGAGCCTATTCAATCTAGTACTGAAGGCACCTAAATTATAATTGGACGTGAAGCCCGCAGCAGGCAAATTGTTCCAGTCCTTCGATGTACGCGGTATAAACGACGAGGCAAGCCGCCTAGTCCAAAACTCTTTTAAAAAAATGATTGTACAATATTTCCATATTACAATATTAATCTATACGGAAAGTATTATATTCAATTTCGACAAGTCTCAAGAATTTTGAGTTAAAGTTCACAAGTTCCCGCACTAAATCATCGTTGGCGTCAAAGCATTGCTCAAGCATAGAACCTGCTTACCTACGATCGGTGGGCGCGGCCGGCTGCTCGCCTTTCGGCCATTCGTAATTCATATTATTTACGAACTAATTATTTATATTAGGTAGCCGACGGGCTCAATTGTGGTCATTTGAATCAAGTGCTCGATTTCATTATAGCTGGCATTTAGAATAACAAGCTTGTTACTTTAGTACATAAGAGAGCTGTGTTTAGTGTACAAATAACAGTAGTTTTTTTTTTTTATTCTTGATAGGTTCGCGCTTGACCGCTATCTCACCTGATGGAAAGCGACTATGCAGTCGACGATGGAACGCGCTTACCTAGAAGTAACTTATTCACTCTCGACTCAAAGATTCCCGGGTTGTAGCCATCAGGAAACACAGATTCCGGCAAGGAATTCCACTCCTTAGCTTACGCACAATGAATGTGTTCCCAAAACGTTTTGTGCGTATGGGCGGGATGTCTACCATGTACCGGTGGCGTATTGCCGTACGCCTGGTGGTCCGATAATGGAACGGGCTAGGCGGAGTCAGGTTATGCAATTTCGACGCACACTTGTATCGTAGGTTCAATAGAAGACGGTTTGAATTGCCAATCTTGCCACGGGACATCGTGATTCCCAGTTACTGGGATATGAAGATGAGACAAGTACCTAGTAGCTCCATGTAAAAACTACAGAACTTCACCTATTATGAACCGTATCCTTTGTACATATATTTCTGAATAATTGTAGATTAGCAATCCTGCCTGTTTTTTTTTTATTTTTTCTAAATGGCAATCCATCTTTGTTGATACGAAGATTGTATTTTGTGCAATAAAGACAAAAGATATAATAATTAATATTAAATAAAAGATATTTAAAAAAAAATACAGACTTGTTCACAAGGTTTGTCTCATGATGGTATTCGATTGCATAGGTAGAAACTTTTTCCCCACCGTAACGAAACTATGAGGATGTCAAACTCATGTTTGATTGGGAAATCCAACTCTGATCTTAAACTAACGGGGGGGTTTTATACCTGTCTCTAAAGTGGATTGTTTCTGATTGGTTCTAAATAGTTAAATAAATAAATACCTTTCAGCTTGGAAGACCGAATCTACTTAAGGTATGTTCGGTTCATAGGGGAAAACAGCGCTCATTTCCTCTTACACCACTCATTAAAAACATTCTAATGATCACTATCTCTTCGATACCAACCATCATTCACCATCAAACTCGACCATTTTCTCAGCATCAACCTCACAAGTCTCAACACTAGAGAGGAGGGCGTGTCGCGCTGCGCGGGCGCAAGGCCGTCCGACTCACGCGCACTTGTCGCGGTTCCCACATCGCGCCAGCGCCGGCTCGCCCACTGACCTATTACTGACCCCGGTTGGACACAGCCTTATCGTAGTTTCAATGTAATTGGGTGATATTGATGGCCGCTATGTTGATCGATATGGTTATTTGCAAATGTTATGTGTGGGATTTGGTTGAGAGTTATGTGGGAATGAAAGTTGTTATTATGGGGGGTCTTATTTTAGATATAGTCGATATCGATAGTATGGTGATTTTCCCAGATAGTTACTTGGATAAGGTTACATTTTTTGCATTGCCATAACACATAATTTAGATAGATATATAAGTATTTAACAATATTGCTGACTAATGACTGGCCTCTTGGTCTAGTAGTTACTGGGCCTGACTGCTATGCCGGAGATCGTAGGTTCGATTCCCACCCAGGACAAAAATTTGTGTAACGAGCACAATCATTTGTTTTGTGTCTGGGTGTAATTTATCTATAATATGTATGTATTTAGAAATATTTAAGTATGTTTATCAGTTGTCTAGTACTCATAACACAAGCTCTGCTTAGCTTGGGACTAGACGGCATTGTGTGATAGTTGTGAGAATATTATATTAAATTATAATGTACGACATTGTCTACATATATTTAGTCCAATTATATGTATAATATAATTATAATACTACCTTTCATAGAAATGATGTCCTTATATTACAATTAGTTGTATATTTGGCTAGTATTTACTTCATTACTCACTTGTAACTTAAGTAATTAAACGGAAATGGAATAACTACACGATACCTCAAAAAATGAACTCAACAAAATACTTTACCATTAACAAAGTAAATAAAATACTTCAAGTTTCTCGCCGCAGATAACCATGGCTGCCGGCTCTAGCGTGTAATCTAATAGATCGCAGCTCGGCTGATTAGTAAACAATGACTGAATGGCTTCCTAGTACTCGTTGTTAAATACTTATTTGCTGTAATGTCACGGTCATTTCGGTAAATATCAGTATAGCTGCGTGAATGCAATTAAATTTAATTCAAAACATCTTCTCAGTCCTACACTTCGTGTGGTCGTGGTCGTGGATCGTCTGGTAGGTTGGCAACGGCTTGAGCTAGACTTCTCCATTTCTCTCTATTCATGGCACTGCGTGTACATTCGATAAGGGAACATTTCTAAGATGATTAATAAGATCTGTCCGTCTGGTGGGTGATCGGCTGCGAGAACATTGGCCCTCTACTCTTCCCTGCCCCCTAGCCAAGTTACGATCGTTCCGTTTGCGTCGAACGCTTCGTGTAGGCCACACCTCCGATTGCTTTGTTCTGATCACGGGTCTGAGCGTTGAGATGACGTCAGAACAAAGGAATCGGAGGCGTGGCCTACTCGTGGCGTTCGACGCAAACGAAACGATCGTAACTTGGCTAGGGGGGCTCTACCACTAAATGTTCCAAAGAGCTTTCATTGCAGACGATTATTTAACATATGCCACATTAATCGTTAATTAGAATGTGAACAAACTACACACTTATCTAGCCGTGCATCGTATTTTCTAAACATATAATGTAAACATGCTAAGTACATTCAAATAATTACCTTGCATTAGTGGTACAATAATATATTTTTTTTCTGATGAAGCATGTATTTCAGTAATGCAATACTGTCTCTTTCCAAACATCTGAAGAACTCAGTGAAAGCCTGAAGTATAAAAATAGGTTTACCAAAACGTTTGTGTGAAAGTTAAAACTTCATGATTCGTTTTGCAAATAAGTATTTTTTAAGAAAATAACCAAATAACATAATATTGTTTTTTTTTTCTTCTAATGATATTTTAGTGATGGCCAGTATTCTTTATCAAATGAAAATTGTGTTCGTAGTATTAAATATCCATTTAAAGAAATATAAATTGCAAAACTTATGACATTGACTTGCCAAAATAATTTCACATCTTACATTTTTAGAACAACAATGATTAATGTGTGTATTGTTTTGTTACAGGTGGGTGGTCCGTCATCTAATTACAGTGAGTAATTAAACGTAAATAAACTAATGAAGTTTTTAATTACAAAACATAATAGCGTGTAATTGTTCTGTAACTGTGAAGTAATCATTCGTGGCATAATGTGCTCGTCAACGACTGGTATGACTGTAAATGACGTCAGTAGTAGTAGATTATGAGTAGCGTAGGCACGGGGGTGTAAAAACAATACAGAAATCAAAACATATACAATATAAGACATAGTATACACACTTTTTGTAGTATATTCAGATTCAGTAGTCACTGAATCGAATTCACATATTTTGGTAAATTGTTGATAAATCTCGATTACGTCGCTAGTCTTTATGTGTGCGCGCTTAAATACCAGCCCCCCTTAGCCAAGTTACAATCGTTTCGTTTCGATTCTCTTTTCGTTGTTCGCCTCGAGTAGACCACGCCTCCGACTCCTTTATTCTGACGTCACCTCAGCGCTCAGTCACGTGGTCAGACGAAAGGAACAGGAGGCGTGGCCGAATCGAGGCGATCAACGAAAAGAGAATCAAAACGAAACGGTTGTAACTTGGCTATGGGGTAGTACCGGTGCGCTACCAGTGTAGGGCATTGATTCCCATATTATTTGCCTACAATTAGGACAACTAATTTCTCAAAAAAACACTACTTAAAGTCATTTAAGTAAAATTTCAGTACTTGAATTATGATTGTAACTTAATTTTCTATTCAGGGTATATGGATAATAAGGATGTGCATTGTTCCAGTTACATGTTGCACAAAATATAAAATTTTTAATTTAAGTTTTATTTGTTTAACTTGCGTTTTTTGTACAACCCTAACGTTTGCATTCGATTGATGACACACTCACACAGTGCACATGGAATCTGAATTCTCGATTCTGCCGGATTAATTCAGCAGCAAATCAAAACTTTCCATCTTAAAGCCTTCAATCTGAATATCACATTACTCATTTGGCATATTACGTTGGTAGTTATATAGGTTTATGTAAAATAAAAGATCAATGGAGTACAGAGGCGTCGCTCTGTCTGCTAAAAGGTCATACTACGACCACATACTTGTTAAATTAATAAATAGTGAGGTAAGTTTATAACAACGGTAACAACCGATAAATTGATAAAAAGAACTGCAAGCCTAGCCAAGTTACGACCGTTTTATTTCGATTCCCTTTCGTCGATCGCCTCGAGTCGGCCACCCCTCCTTTTCCTTTGTTCTAACCACGTGACTAAGTGTTGAGATGACGTCAGAAGAGAAGAAGTGAGAAGGCGATCGACGAAAGAGAATCGAAACGACACGGTTGTAACTTGGCTAGGGGGGCAGGAAAGTTGAGTTCAACAACTTGTAGTTTCCTCCGTATAACTGAAACAACATGCAATGTACATTCTTTAAATAATTTTAGATAGTAGGTATTTCGGGGCACATTATACCTCTTTCAATGAACCCGAATCTGTTCATCCGTCCTGTGTGGTTGGGTAACAACCATTTTGTAAAATCTGCTGTAGTTTAGAAGCTCGGGAATTTGACAATAACTTTGACTGGATTGTACAACCTACTCTTTCTCTATGATATGTACTGTGTTGTTTCTTTTATGTATTAATAAACGTAATATATACACTTTCTCATGTTAGATCTGAATAACCTCCGAATTTCTCGCATGTTCAACTTCTTACTCTAATCACCAAGAATTCCCCGAAGGGTAGAAGCTAGTAGCTATGGCACCAGACCCCGTCTGATGGCCACACGAATCAAATATTAAAGGGTACCGGAGGCGCGGGTGCACGACATTGTGTTAGCTAAGATCTTTTTGATGGCGCTGCGCCGCTACTGTTCGTGTCTGTGCCCTCTAGAATCATAAATAAGCTGTAGTAATTATGTACCTACATACAATATATACATATACTGTTGAATAGCCTCTAACTAACATGTGGTTCGCGCACTTGAACACGTGACCGGAGGACACGGTGGAACACACGATTGAGGTGTGCCCCGCCTGGGCAGAGCAACGCCGTGTCCTCGTGGAGGCGATCGGCGGTGGCGATCTATCGCGCCGTGCTTTGGTACAGGCCATGGTACGGAGCGAGGAGGAGTGGCAGGCAGTCGCCTCCTTCTGCGAAGCAGTAATGCTAGCAAAGGAGGCGGCCGCACGCATGAGGCAACGGTCCTCACGCCCCAACCACCGCCGGGATTCCGATCCCAATCTCCAGCCGACGTAGGCGCGGGCTTGCGTACGGCGAGCAATGGGTAGCTCGCCGTCTGAGTGTCCAGTAACTGTCCGGACCGAGCCCAAGTAGTCGACGGCGCGTACTGTTCCACGCGCGCCTTCAGGAGATGTCAGCACACCGTAGAGGCCCGACTAAAACTCGTTAAAAAATAAAAGGGCCTTTTATTTTTAGTCAACTTTAATGAACAAAATAGTTTCGTAGTCTAAACTACGAGGAAGGCATTGTAAATCTCCGTCCAATTAGTTTCTTTAAATAATGTGCTTGAGTTACTATCATCACGATTCTAATGATACTCAACTATTTATAGATGACTAGCTTTTGCCAGGGGCTTCACTTGCGTAAAAGAAGAAAATATATGCCTTATGTCACACAGTGATAAAATAACATTCTAATGGTGAAACAGTTTTTAAAATTAGTCCAGGAATTTTTGTGTTTATTCACTACAAAGAAAAATACAAATCCTTACTCTTTATAATATTAGGATAGATACACAAATACCATAACCATACTGTGTCTGTTTATTGCTTTCATAATTTAACTGCTAAAATAAAATTAAACTATGTATGCCAATCGATTTTGTAATGTTTATTTTGGATTAAGAGAAACTGGATATGAAGTTACACCAAAGCGTTGTTATCCGTTCCCATTCCAATGCTAAGATGTTTACTTATTTAAAAATCTTTGAGACTTCAAGATATTGCGCAAATATTTAATCTTTAAACTTGTCCAGTATTTGTCATGATCATGTTGAAGCCATATATGATGTAATGCAAATATTTTTAGACATTTGACCCCAGAATGTTGACAAAGCTAGCTGTCTAGATAACGAGAAACAAGGTAAGACCGGGTCTGTTTTACCTGGTTTTACAATTATAATTTTCATTAGTTACCTACTAAATAAATTACCTAGCATTTTCTAGCATAGCCCCCAAAAACGTTACATCCCATTCATACGCACAAAACGTTTTGGAATACATCGTGCGCACAACTAAGGAGTGGAGTTCCCTGCCAAAGTCCATGACAGCTACAATCTAAAGGTTTTTAGCCAAGAGTGGATAGGTTACTTCTAGGCAAGCGTGCTCCACCGTCGACCACCAATCGTTTACCATCTTGCATATAAAAAAAAAGAAAACGTCCTGATTATATATTGATTCGAAATTTTATAAGTACACATACCATGTATGTACAGTGTAATTTAAGAGTTTCAACGAATACTTAGAAAAGAACACTGACTGCTATTGCCGCGCTAAATCAAAACAACAGTAAAATACGGTCAAAATATGTTTGCAGCTCTGAAGTTGGCGTTCCGAACTATTGCGCATACTCGAAAAAATATGCAATACGCATTCGACATATGATTCTTAAAAAGAATTAGTGCGCAGACAATCGTTCGAAGTTCGGAACAGTCTAAATATTTCGACCGTACTGTAACTTCATATCCTTGTTTCGTTAATCTAAGCTCTTAAATATCAAACAAAACATAATTATATCAACTGATTCGTTCTCGTCGGCCCGCCAAGCCATCGAGCTGTCCTGAAAGGCTGACAGGCACACTCCGCCAAGTAATTCGTTGTTAGATCATTTATAACTGTTGTATATGTTTGACATTATGATAATTAGTAATTAACAGTCGTATGATGACCGGCGGCAGTTCGGTGTTGAGTGGGTGCGTGATTATCACTAGTTAGCTGTGAGTAATTTGTTAATTATAAGTCGTTGTTTTTGTATTGGGTCAATTTGGTTAGTAATTTGTGAGAGTCGATTATATTTTGAACGGAGTTGTCGATAAACTTTGAGACTTATTGTGTGTACACTTTTGTTTGACGATTTTCAATTAGGTGTGAAAAAAATGCGCCGAGCGTGCCCGCACCGAAAGGGTGATAACTTCAGCATTTGCGTTACAAGACTATTTTACGGGCATCTACTAAAGTGGGCTGCACCGGATTCGTGCAGAAGAGACGCCCGGAGGACACGGTGGAGCACACGGTAGAGGTGTGCCCCGCTTGGGCAGAGCACCGCCGTGTCCTCGTGGGGGCGATCGGCGGCAGCGATCTCTCGCGCCGGGCCTTGGTATAGGCCATGGTCCGGAGCGAGGAGGAGTGGCAGGCGGTTGCCTCCTTCTACGAAGCAGTAATGCTAGCAAAGGAGGCGGCCGATCGCGTGAGGCAACGGTCCTCACGCCCCAACCGCCGACGGGATTCCGATCCCGATTTCAGGCCACCGTAGGCGCGTGCTTGCGGACGGCAAGCAATGGGTGGCTCGCCGTCTGATCGTCCGAAAACCGTCCGGACCGAGCTCAAGTCGTCGACGACGCGTAGTGTTCCACGCGCGCCTCAAGGAGATGGCAGCAACCGTAGGGACCCAGCAAGGTCGAAGCCTACTAGGGTCATGGGTGATGCGAAAGAGATCCCCGAGGCCCTGGAAAAAATGGCAAAGAAGGAACAGGTTTGGGTTTTAGTCAGTAAAAGTCTGACACTATCTCGCGCTCCGCCCAAGAGCGGGGGATGACATGAGATGATTTCCCACCCGAAAAAGAAAAGAAAAAAAAACTGCTAAAGTGTGCTAACTGTGACAGTCATTGAAAACATCATGGCAGCTAAACACAAACCATGTTTGATTCAAAAACACCACTAAACATTCATAATATCCTTTTCTAAAGACGGGAAATAAAGAAAACCATGGTCAATGAAAATTACCGGCAATAACAAAAAGCGACAAATACTGCGCGATATTTCTGAGAGAGAAAATATCAACTGAACACTAAACATTGATGAATAAGCCAACTTAACAACATTCACCGGAACCATAGACACAGAGCTTGCTAGACACATTCACTTTTCTAACAGGGAATCTGCTAAACAAGTCAATTGATGTACCTAACTCTTGTCGTTGTATGTCCAAGGATGTGTAAGCTTTCTGTTTTCTAATCCATGGCGGTCGTGGGTTTTCTATTAAGTAGTTTTTCTTTAAAGAAAGACTTGGTATGTAACTTCAGCTCTATTTTTTTATTGATATAGAACTAGTGCTTGACTGCGATCCCACCTGATGGTAAGCAGTGAAACGATCGTTGATGGTGAAGCTCACAGTCTAGAGCCTAGTCTTTAAAGACACCTAAATTAAAATTGGTACTCCTTCGATGTACGCGATATAAACGACGAGGTAAAACGCTTAGTCCAGACCGTAATGGTGTCAACAAAGGAAGGGTGGACACTCACCGTACGTCGGGCTGTCAGAAATCAGAAACGTTTGTTTCAAATAGACCAATTACAGGCACTTTTGAATTGTCAAAATGTAGGTCAGTCAAAAAAAAAAATACAAGTGAAGCTAAATTGCACGTTCCAAAGCGTAGATCTCTATGGAGAAGAACGTGCAAGAAACTCCATGGACACTCTTTTAAATCATATTATGAGTTACATAAATCTTGGTTACATATTTCTGGTCGCTTCTAATATGAGAGCACAATGTAGATAAGTAATAATAATTAAAATAAAATAAAAACTAATTTAAAAAATAGAAGTTGGATTGCCCAATGGTAGAAAGGTGATGGCGGAATCAAGTCATGTGATTCCCGCACCACCTGTCTGGCTGGTTTTCCTACGCCTCCAGGATTTGTAGATTGATATTAACCAAATAGATGTTATTATTGTGCAACTTGTTTCAGTGACATGAAGTCAAATTGTAGTGGATAATTGCATCGAGCTCATTGGCAATAAGAAACGTGAATTAAGCAATCGTGTTGCTCCTATAAATATATATTTAATGCTACAATTCCTATTTCATTGAAATTCTACTATTAGAATGTTGAAAGGAAATATAACTGTCACGATAGACGTAATTGAATAGATACTAGAATTTATATTTCATAGGAACTTCGAGAGAACTTGGTACATAGTCAGATCTCACATCTTTTAGACACTTGGAATTCTTTCTTACGTTTTGGGTAGGTTTTATCATAACCTTTTGCGAAGCACACTCCTTGCTTTTCTGGATCCAGGTCTAGATACAAATAGAAAAAACGATCGTAGTTATTTAGAGTAAAATCGTTTAATGATAACAATACAATACAAGTTATCTTATTCACCGATTCCATACATATTGTTAGAAAATAACTAACAGCATTAATAACTTTGCCTTCTACACCATCCATTATTACGATGTTTTTTCCTACGTATGACATCCTATAACTTACCTTTTTCGAGTGTTTTTTCATACAACCGCTCTTACGTGATTTTGATGTTATTCCACATCTTTCTCTAAATATTTTGGATACACAATTATCTTGTGGTTATGACCTAGGCTTCTATAGAAAAAAAAAAAACATAAATTTTTGTAAAACAAATCTAGTAAAAACCTCTGAAAATTTGCTATTTTACGTGAACTTTGGCTCTCCATAATGTACTCGTAAATTATAAATTTAAAAAAGTACATCAATAGAAGCCTTGCACATTTAATTGAGATTTGGGTGATGACAATTTTTCTGAAAAACTTTTAAGGGTTTAAAAAAAAAAGCACTTATTTCCAACAACAAGTTTTGTGAAATATTCGAGTAAATCACGGAATTACCGAATGCCAACAGAGTTTTCAAGTGTTATCTTTCTTTTTTTGCATTGCCTTTTCATCAAACATCGCGTTGGATTGCGTTAGATGAAGCAACTTGTGGACGACAGGCGAGTTTAAAAGGACCCTCATAAGTTATCTGGTAGTAATCTAAACTTTTGGTGAGAGCACATCTTCGGATGTAATTTTTTCATGAATGGTACTTATTGAAATTTGTTAATTAGAAGAGTCTCACTAGACATACAATTTTATAAGCGTGTAGGTTAAGTATATTTAAAAATATGTAGGGGAGAACTCGAAAGGGGCTCAAAACGGTTTGTGTAATACAATCGACGGCCGAAGTGTCACCCTTTAGCTTTGCGAACTAGGCAGACATTGAATTGATCATTTTAAAATCTCCTGTCCTCGTTCGATACTAAAAGACTACAAACAGACAACACTTGAAGGCAAACGATTGTGTAAATCAATAAACAGTGTTTAACGACAAACACGACGAGCACACAGACACACGGACAAGCACACAGAACCTGTCAGTACTGTGTCACAAGGCCGCAGGGTCGGGTATGGTAATCAGTTAGGAAACCTTCAGATTCACTCGTCATTAAGTATTTTGGGAACGTTGCATGCCACGTTAAGTGACATTTTTGCATATTTGTAAGGTCATGATGGAGGTGCAATTGCAGTAAATTTTTGGTTAACTAATATTATTAGTTGGGCATTGTTAAGTACTTGAAAAGGGTTGCATAATTTAAAAAAAAAACCTCAAGGAATATCTTGAGGATGGTCAACATCATAATCTTTATAACAGACAATGACACTCTGCATTGTGTCAATTCATTTGTTATTCCTACTGCTGGGACTTAGGCCTCCTTTTTAGGAGAAGGAATGAGCCGTAATCCATCACGTGGGCCCAGTGCGGATTGGTGGATGTCACATGTCTCCGAATTTTTGGTTTTAGGACATGCCGACGATGTTTTCTTTCGCCGTTTTAAGAGCATTGGTGATGCAATTAATTACATTACACAAAGTAATGCGCCTGGCTGGGCTGCACTGGGGCACCACTGCTCTTATTTGTCTTATTTAACAATTATAATGTTTTTATTTTTCATAAACGTCTTTCCATACTATGAGTGACTTCTATATCGTGGATGCGTTAACAAACAATTAAATTCACATACTCAACACGCGCAGACCCGTAACACCTATTTGTAGACCATAAATATATTTGTACCATGCGGGGATCGAACCCAAGCTACGCAACACTACAGCCGATTGCTCAACCGCTGCGCCAACCGAGCCTTCAAGTTTCTCATCAATACAATTTACGACAACAGTTCCTAATGTTCCAACACTGAAGACTAGCGTTGGGTTTTAATACTGCTTCTGATATACGATGTTTGGGGCATGCAGATCAAATATCTACACAAAACTGCCTCTCTCTAAATGTGCATGTAGGTTCTTTTACTAATATTTGACCCAAAATATCAGAACCAGTTTGCTCCATCGCTCAGGTGTTAGTTGTCCGGTATTTGGTAAACATTCGGGACCCACCTTTAACACAGGTCGACAACCGGCCCAGCCCTGTGACATACAGACACACTAACACAGACACTGATAACGGGCCCTTCGTACGTTAGTATAAGTTATTGGGAGATGATAACGAGTTTGAATTTGCATATTAAGTTACGTGAAAGCTCACCTCTCACATCGCAAACAATAAAACAGCATTTTTAAATAAAAACTGGTCCAGTACGAGTCTGACTTGTACACTGAGGGTTCCGTACAAACTTTCCTATGTACATAAACAGTTCAATTCACGAATGGAGTTTCGAAGATTTTTCCGAATCGCATTTTTTTTTTGTGACGTAACTAAAAATTTACTGTTTTCAGATTTATTCCTATATCTGTGTTATAAGACCTTACTTTATGCCAAATTTCAGGATTCTGGGTCAACGGGAAGTATCCTATGAATTTTGATTACCTTGAGAGTGTCTAAATATACGTTTTTTGCGACATAAATGGCGGTATATTTTTTTCGTTAACTTAGAAGTTTGATAAAAAATCACAGCTTCAAGGGACTGCAGTTCTGAGTGTATTATTTCAATTTCAACCCGACACCTCTACGCTTTCTCGAGTTAAAGGGTCTTGAAAGACAGACAGAATGGCTGGCTGGCCCAATACAGTTGGTTGTCAGAAAAACCGGGAATGTGTAAATTTTGAAACAGAACAGACACAGAGTTTTGACATCAAATACACTTTTGTTTCTACCTTTTTTTTCTAGCCCATACTATCCCACTACTTGGGTAAAGGCCTCCCGCAAGTCCCTCCAGACGAGTAGGTACCATGAGGACTGGTTTAAGACGGCGCGGGAAAAGAATACGTCCCTTACATAACAGTTTTTTAGTAAATACTTTTTATTTCCAATTTGTGCAATTTTATAAAGGCCCTAATTATGCAGATAGCTAAGTATTCTTTGGAAAGTTTTCACTTTTATCCAAAAGCGGTACGGTAGCAAAACAACCGGGTTGCAAATGAAAAGCTGCGCGTTTTGAGAGCGAGCCTACGCTCTGATTGGCGCAGTGCGAACCAGTCCAGATGTATAGATACGTATGTAAATGTCACATCAGGCAGGAGTAGACAGTAGAACAGAACTGAACAAAAGAATTGGACATTTTTTAGGCTATTTACAATCTTTTCAAATGATCTGGGGCAATTGTAATATCACGAAAATTCATCAATGAAACGTGTTTAATCTGTAAATCGAAAATATATAATACTTTTCGGTAGTCTAAGTTAAATAACGAAGAAAAAAAAACCAGGAACACCGACTTTCGAATTATTTATTTTGCACGTTTTAATGTTTTCGTATGTAAGTCTATTGTATTTTTATTTATCGTAGTAATACCAGTAACGCGAAACTCGGTTAGGATAAATTGATTATTACGGAGTTCCACACTACTACCAATAACAGAGTTCTGAGGAAAAATAAATAATAAAACACAAAAGCATTGAGAACCTCCTACTTGTTGTGAAATCAATTAAAAATGTAGCTTTCTATAAGTACAAATATAATGTTAGGGTTTTATGACTGTAGACCAAGAACTAAACTAAGTTTAGCCTATATTATTTTATGTAAGTACTTGTGTTTTAGATTTGAGCAGATTTATAGTACTGATTTTCAAATCAAACTAATCATTTCATGACAAATAAATTTAACTGACGCCATTTGTCAAAAAAGGCTCTTAAAACACTGCTTTAAACTATTTCTCCGCTTAAAAACATCCATAAACCACGTACTCAACAGAAACGGATCCCACAACAATTACAAAGCAATACGATACACTTGATTGCGTCCAAGTGAGCATCTCCACGGCATACTGATCACTTAACCAGCCGTTAGAAATAGGAACACGTAACTACTGATCTCAGATAGTCGATCAGTACCGCGGGCACTAACGGTCCGTTATTGCATTACTTGATCGGCACAAAAAGTTATCTAACAGGTACTAATACTGTTTCTGGACCGCTAAGTAATTTAAACTAAACTATGTGAAAAGAAACAAAAATAATTTTGTGATTTACAAAGGAAACTAGGTCTACAAGTGAACTGAACGATTGATGTCTGTGAAGATAGCGTTCAAAAATCTGAAAGAGCTTCAAAAGATATGCTGAAACTCCAATATCTTTTTTTTCTAGGTGGGAAATCATCTAATGACATCTCTCGCCCTTGAGCGGAGGGCGTGTCAAACAATTACTGACTAAAATCCACTCCTGTTCCTTCTTTGCCTTCGTCCCAGGGCCTCGGGGATCACTTTCGCACAACCCTTCATGGGTTGCGCACAACCCATGAAGGGTTGTGCGAAAGTGATCCCCGAGGCCTCCAATATCTGACGCATGAAAAAATCTCAATGCAGCAGCTTTATGCGTGTCAAGCAGTCGGACTTTTAAGTATTTATACTTTTAAGATTCTATAATAGTTTTGAAAACGACTGCTTATACCATATACAACATTAGTTTTAGTATATATTATGCGAAACACGTAACACGTTTCTAGTACCTATTTTTATGTAAAGAATCAATGTACAAAATTTCATTAGTGTATCATGAAAAATCATAAACTTATAAGCTTGTTATGTTACCTGATTGACCGCGCAAATACATAGTCACCGGGCCATTCGGGCGACAGAGGAGTTGTTTCACTGCGCCTGCTCGGCCGAATGCCCGCTATGATCTGCCGTGACCTGTGTTGTGTTTACTGTCGGTGGTGTCCAGCTTGTGACCTTTTTTAAATATTTTTGGGAAAAAATATAACATGGTGTAAAAATGATCAGAATCGATTCAGTTACTGATTTTGAACCAACTATATTCAGCTTTCGCATATACTAAAAATAATGTTGTATATACAATTTTGAGAATAACGATTTTATACAGTTTAAAAAAACGTAAAAAACAAATTTGAAAAAAAAAACCGACTAAAAACTCCACCACTGGGGGGTCCCGAATCATGTACTGGATCCGTGGTACTGGATCCGTTCGATGTCAATGACACTCTGTATAGTTTCATAAGTCAAGTTAGCAGTTTGTAGTTTCTGTCCCACCCTTTAACACAATAAACTCTGCCTCCCACACTTTACCTAGTTAACACGGAAATTCCATCTGGCCTCATTAGGTAATCTAGTTTCAAGTTTCCCATGCTAATCACTGACAGCATGCACAGGTGCAACTTGAACAAGCATCTTGTGATTGAGATCGTAATGGCAATTCGAGTTCTATAAAAAGGTTTGCTTTATTTACTGTAAGAGGTTATAAGTCACTGTGGTTTTGGAACGCAAAGGCCACTGAAGGAACACTGGTGGGTTTTAGTTAATAAAGGCACATAATAGATTGGTACAGAAGTCAATCTCATGTATGTACTTTTTATGCCTACGCTCGACGGTCCAGCTAGGGTGCGGTGATAAATACCTACTATAAATTGTAAAATTCAAAATGGCCACAAAGTCATGTCCGCTTTCTTTCTCAGCGCAGGGCTGGTGGCCACTGAGGTCCTTACCTACCTAGCTGTTCTGCGTTACATTAAAACAAATCATCAAAATACAAGCAAATACCTACTTACGAGTACTTCTCTGAAACAACTGGTAGTTTAAATAACGATAATTTACCAATTAATATTGAATTTAAACAACCGTCCACTGAACAGTTGTACCTTTATTTTTTGTTGCTCCATTATTGCACAAAAAAGTTCACAGACGTATGTCTCAAACGGATGGCACTCGCGCTCGCACTGGTTCCAACCGGGCCGAGATATTGTGTCCGTGAGCGTTGTCTGTGTGTGCGTTGCTCGAGCGCACTTTATTTGTAGATTGACTTCTGTACCTATCTATTTTGTGGTAAAAGTCTCACACTCCCTTTCGCTTCACTCAGAGCGCGAAAAGTAACCCTGGCAGGATTACCCATTTTCAAGCCACATTATCTACCTTTTCTTTGGTCTTTTTACTCATAAAAACCACATTTATACTCGAGCCTTCATAAGTGTTTGTGAGTAAGACTTCTGTATGTTACCTGCGTGATGGGCTGCGCTTACGCATGCATGTGAGGAACAGGTGCGCGGCACGCGACCGCGCCGGTAACAGTTTCTTAGTAGATAGTTTGCACACTGATGTTGCTGATGTCTTCATTGCAAGTGTGTTTATAAATGTTGGAAAGATATTGAGTACAATTTTTAGGTTTGATCTAATAGGGAGATACGCATTTTTTTGAGATTTATAAGGTGATAGTACATACAGAACATCGTAGAAACGGAAGAAACAAAACGAAAACCAATGACTCATTCTTCCTGCCCTTGTTCAATGTTACTTGGGGTCGGCGTAACACATTTTTTTCTTCCATTCTGTCCACACGTCACGTTGCTTTTCTTTCATATCACTCCTCACATAATCCATCCATCTTTTCTTTGGCATCCCTCTCCCTATCCATCCATCCACAATTTATAACTTATGTAACACGTACTTGTTTCTTCCCGAAAACAAATGGAGTCATTATTATAGAAAAATATCTACGCCGTGATGTAAAAAAAAATGAAGAGTAGAAATGACTGTATTGTCAGTGGTGATTGTGTGTCTTCTTCGCGTAAAGATAGAAAATGGCTATGCACCTAGTGCAAAATAATTAAAAACCGTCTTTAATCCTCCATAAATATTTTAGATTTAAGCACTATTTTAATAATTACTTAATTCACCGTCTTTTACTGAACTATAATTATAACAACTACATAACAACAACTAATAACAACCTACTAATAACTAATTACCATCCATTATGTCTAACTACCAATATTCCAGAAACGACCCGTGCGCAATCCAACGACCTTTTGTTTTACGAGTACTGATTACGTACAGTAGTGGCGTGGCGTCGTGGCCATTGGCGGTGAATGGGCCATGCTACCAGTGTGGAGTGGCCACTGAGTCTATGGTTCATCGACTCGACCGTCGCACGCGCACGCGACGCGCAGTCTGGCCGCGACAATACCGGCTTTATATTCCCACTGCTAATTTTAATTAGACTATTTTCTTTATGCGATTTCTAAAAAGTTTTAATGAAAATTTACGGTGAAATAGACGTGCTTTGTCTAGATATCTGTGGTTGGGGGTAATCTTCCATGATAATAATTATGGCTTTAAAAAATGATCTACTTTCTTCTAATTTCGTCGTCTATTATATCTACTAGTCTTGTTTAGTTCAGATGTCTGCAAATAATAGTCTGATTCACTGATCACAACTCTCAATTGTTTTTCGACAAATAACAGTTTTGTAACAATTCGAATTATTATTTCTAGTAGATACTAATGGTATGAAGTACCTATACAGGCTAAGTTTTTGTTACTCGTAGTATCTTTTTAATAGTAACTTTAAGCAATTATTGTCATGGCAAGCCTCAAAATTTCAGGTAGAAATTTTCGTTTGATCCCACCCCAGCGTATTCGAGCGCATTACAGCTCCATTTGAAAGAAAATATCTAAAATATTAGCGTATCAACACAATTCTTCTAGCCTAAACTGTTTATTAAGGACAATTACCCTTCTGTTCCACAAACTGCTCCAAGCCAACGACCCGTCCGCGTCGTCTGTGCGACACTGCTGCGCGGCGCACGCGACCGACGCTATCGCTCATCTGCCCAGCACATCGAAGATGTGCCCGCGCCGCAGTTCCCGCGAAGAGCAGGCACAGCGGCACAGAGGGTGTCAGAAGGCTCACTTCCGTGTGATAGGAAACTGGGACTCATTTACATAATTGTGCAGAATAGAAAACTTGCAGAAGGGCTTCAAATAAATTACGAATGGCAAAAAAACAAACTTTTTAATAATTTTGTTTTGAGCTTTGCCAGTGTCAAGTTTAGGAAGTATAAATTTTGTTTCAGATAAAGAATACAGTTCCTATGTTTTCTGTTGCGAATACAATGCGGATGTAATATATTCTATTGTTTTTTGCAGTACTTGGCAGTAAAAGGATAGAGTCAAGCCTTCTCGGCAAGCTTCGCTGAGGTGGTCGATAGATTATAATTCTCAGCTCCATTTTATCGAGATCGCGTGTGTTGCAATGATCCCACATAGTGCCTAGTTACTTTTATCACACTATTCTCAAGGAATAAATTTTCAAATATCATGAAGGAAGATGGCCGTAGGTACTTCATCAGAGCAATTCCAGATGCTGAAAAGAATGGTCGACACTTTCCAAATGCCAAAGTCCAATAGAAAATCCATTTATGCCATGAACCTCTTCTTATGATCCAAACCAAGCAGCACACTTCTCCCAACAAATTCCCCAGCTCTCAATTTTGCAGTCACGCACAAATCTTGAATGGTACTTCTCTGCGCGTCTTATTTGCGCTGACGCACGGAAGCGCGCACCTCGGCGAATAATTTTCCACGTCCGTGCCCATAACTGTTAACATTATAATGATCCCCCGAGGCCTGCGGGGTGGGCGGGGAACTGCTTTACTATTAATGCCCAGGTTTATAGATAATGGATAATTGTGGCCTACGCAAGATCGTACTGATCGCCGTGATACTGATCATATCGAGATCTAGATGATAATCTTATTGAGTTCAAAGATAGAATAGCTTAAGAGCAACCAATCCGAGACACATTTGCATATAACCACTCTACGTGATTATGACATTATTACACATCTTCCTCTAGATATTTTGAAAACGCAAATATCTTGTGGATGTTAATTAGGTTTCTCTTGAAATGGGTATGTGTAAATATAATCCAGTAAGACCTTTGAAAAACTGCTAATGTGCGTAAACTTTAGCTCTTCATAATGTGGACATAAATTTAAAATATAAAAAATATATAATAATGTCTATAGAAACCTTGTACATTTAATCTAGATTCTGAGTGACAATTTTTTTATTCAAAAAACTTAAAAAAAAATTAACACGTATTTCCTGGAACAAATTTTATGAAATATTCGACTAAATGACAGAATTACCGAATGCCAACAAAGCGTTGAGGCGTTATCTCACTTTTTTCGCGTTTTCTCTTTATCAAGCATTGCGTTGGATGAAGCAACAAGCTTTTATACCATCTTCACTTGGACGATAAACGGCTCAAGAAGGGCCCTCTTAAGTTCATTCAGCATAAGTACTGCATTTCATTAGGTATGTTTTCTTCTTCCTTGAAAATAAGTGCTCTATACGAAACGCAGACCACACAATTTGTTTTTCCCATTAATCTTAATCCTAATATTTTACTACACACACTTCAAGTGATGTATGGCCTCTAAATATAGTTTAAACATATTGGATACTTGGTAATAATGCTCTTTACTTTACCTAATTGCGTATGGTAAATGTAAGTTATAGTTACTGGCCATAACTATATAAGTAACGTAAGCAATAAGTTCGCAAAGTTAGTGGTGTTTGTTGGCAAATCTCTAAAGTTAATTCATTACTCATTAATTATGATAACTTCATAAGCCTACGCTTATAAAACTGAGATACGTTAAAGTTACCTTTTTTACAGTATTTTATTAGTTTTTCGTAAATTCCTTGACATCGTGAATGGAAATAGCCAACGACGATACAGCCCCGATGGTCGATGAAAATAGCATAGCATAATCACCCTTAGTGTCAGCCCAGACCACATGCTATGGCTGTGGCCACAAATGCCACCATGAGAAGCTAGAAGCGGCCACAAAGGAAGCTGAAGCACGCGAGAGTCACTTGTGACCGGTGGCTGCTACTTTTTTTAACCCATACGCGCAGTATCATAATGGACTCTGATGAAGAAGTTTTAAATATGAATATCAAAACTAAAGTGAATAGGCTCTTAATAAACTAGTGACCTAGACCGCGGTAACTCTCAAAATATCCAGTAGATTCAGTCTAGTCTAAAACATTTTTTTTTGTCTAATGAACCGGACAAAATGAGCTTGAAATCTGTCAAACTAAAAATCAATGAGACAAACATTGCAGTAGCTCGTCGCGGGTCAAATGATTCTGACCGATGACGTCTCGGTTCGATTGTTGCAATAATCCGAATGAAAAAGGTAAATATATAAATAGGTACATTACCTTAAAAAATAAAAGTGTACAGAAGGGATATTTAGATTCAGTTATGGTAGAGCACCTAATCCAGCCTACAACGAAAAGCCTACATAAGATTTCCAATGGCTCCTGGGATTTTAGAGGTATGTGGAAGAGAGTGTAAAGTCCTGCTAACCTCCGTCGAACAGGGAGGATCCTCCTCCGACCAAATTAATCTTGTGTCTGGTCCAGGTAACTAACTACCCAATAGTAGATTTGGGACTTTTGTATAATGTATATTTTGTTCTAATCGCGCGGAGAACTCATACCGCGATACAGGATATTGAATTTTAATACTCAATACTCAATTCTTTATTGCATTCCACAATGTAGACTTAGATGGTAAACATTTGCCAAAAGAAACAATCGTTGACCCTGTCGGGTACAGCAAAAGAAGGGTAGAATAAGCGGAGAAGAGGCTTATTATAGGCATCTTATAATCTAACTTAATCTAAATACATGTTTTAGTTCTTATGTCGCGTCACAAATAGACTCTCAGTAAACTAGTGCGTGAGGCGCACCATCAACGATTGCATTACTACTTACCATCAGGTGGGATCGCAGTGAGATCGCAGATCGCAGTGAGATTGCAGATCGCAGGAACTTTAAAAAAAAAGCTACAGGACGATAGCAACAAGCAAGTAGGCTAAGTTTTCATAGCAATGAATGGGCTTTCTAGTATTTACCGGTGAATCCCGGAAAACCGAGACGATCTCATAGGCCCGACCCACACCTTGACAGTATTATACAGAAAGAGTTATTTTTTTTTTCTGACTCCTACAAATACAAATAAACTCTACCACCATTGCTAACTGGCTAATTTTTACTCATCTCGTGATCGGTACGTTCATATAATCGTGTCATCTTAAGATAATACCAATAGGAAGGTATGTAGACATGGCTTGATTCCGCCATCACTTTTCTACCATCGGTTAGCCCGACTTACGGCAAGTGTCCACCCTCACATTCACTTCGTCGTTTATACCAAAGAAATGAAACAATTTGCCTGCTGCTGTCTTCCCGTCCAATTATAATTTAGATGTCTCAAGGCTAGAGTGAATAGGCTCTTGATAAACTAGTGCGCTTCACCATCCACGATTGCATCACTGCTTACCATCAGGTGGGATCGCTGTCAAGCACCAATTTATATTATTAAAAAAAAACATGCCTGCAAAACCACCGGAGAGTGAGTACTACAAATGCTCTAACATGACATAAATCAACTATTACGGATGGTTACGTGCATGTCACGTTCGATGGTTCCGTCATCGATACATCGGCTGTTAATAAACAATTAAAACGTTGTCATTGATTGCTATTGTTTGTAATTATGTCATCATTTTCTCGTGGATATCTGTTGGATCCCACGCTTTTCCTTTGCAATGTTAGCAAGTTTGACTCAACATATAAGTATTGAATTAATGATTGATACTAGTTTTCTCATCCGACTGCCTCGTTTGTTAGGCGCTGTACATGAGGTCCAGGTTTTTGTATCGGGTCGGACAGTTATTTAATTATTGGATTTTTCCATCAGGATTTTTTTGATATATATACATACATAGCCAGCACATTTTTCATATTTAGAACTGGTCTAATACCAATTCTAAATATGAAAAATGTACTATTACTTTTTTTTTTTGCTAGTACTTACATTTCTGCATGACACTGGTCATATTCTTATTCTTCAATTTACATAAAACTTTTTAAAACAGTACATTTGATGTACACAGTTAAACCCACAATTGAGTTTTCTTATAGGAAACCTAATTTTGCACATGAAGTTAAACTGTAAGTACACAGCAAAACTTAAACTTACATTAATTAAATCCTACGTAAAACTAAAAATAAACTACAGCCTACAATACAGAAACATACTAAATACAATATATAAAAACCTTTAGGTGCATACATATTTATGGATCATGTCGACAGGAAATGGTCTCTAATTCTTCATCTAAAGACCTCCAACGAAAGGTCCATAATGTGTGTGCAAGAGAATTCCAGACACACACATCACGAGTAGTATCCACTGTAACGACTTGAAGAGTGGGGAGAAAAATGAAGAAGCGAAGATCATGAGTTTTTCCTCTCAGAACATGATACTCAAAGCGTTCCCGAAGATACAACGGGGACTTGGAATTATGAAGAACTGAGATGAGAAAAGAGTGTTTTGACTGGCCTGTTGGTCTAGTGGTTAGTGGCCCTGACTGCTATGCTGGAGGTCGTGGGTTCGATTCCCACCCAGGACAAATATTTGTGTGATGAGCACAATCATTTGTTCTGTGTCTGGGTGTAATTTATCTATAATATGTATGTATTTAGAAATATATAAGTATGTTTATCAGTTATCTAGTACTCATAACACAAGCTCTGCTTAGCTTGGGGCTAGACAGCGTTGTGTGATAGTTGTGGAATATTATTATTATTATTATATTATTAGTGTGGGTGGTTCTTCAGAGCAATTTTGCCAATTCTAGCAAATCGATCTGAAGACAATTTTATTGGCTATCGGTAGATACGCGCACACACAGCGTGTTCGCGTGTGTTGTTCCGCACTGAACAAATATTTAAGAAGACTTTCGGGTTGGGTGTTTATATTTACACTAGTGAGATGTAACTTTACACCCACGAGTGGAATTGTAGGGAAACATTATTAAAGTTTCTAATTCATGCAAGTGTATATCTACTGTCATAGTGTCCTCATCCTCGTTCCATCAACGACCGTGGAAAAACTTTTGACAATTCAGTTTTATTCTAGACCAGATTCTGGCAGTGGCATCGCCCGCATGAAATTAAATTTCTTCATAGAAACTTTGGACCCCCGTTTCATTGCCGTAGAGGGTGATTTTTTTAAAATCCTTTCGTCTTCTTTGTAATCACTATAAAAGGTACGTCTATGAAAATTTTAGCATTCTAAATCCAAGGTTTTAGGCTGGGCGTTAATGAGACCGTGAGCGAGCCAGGATTTTTCCTTTTATACGCCCCTATTTTCCAATTAGTAAAAAAATGGGGTTCTATCCGTACCCGGTACATGTTTGTGTAATAAAATGTAAAAAAAAAACGAAATGCCAAAATTTTCCACGAAAATTCATAATTGAATCAATCATTCATAACAATTGCTACTAGAAAATACAATGCGCTGTATTTTTCCATTTTTATCGCTATTCATTCAAGCATAATCAATAGCCTGTACAATATTTTCAAAAATTGAGTGACATTTTGGGAAATAAACAAACGCTCATAACTTTACTGTAATATTAATTGATACTTTACTTAAACAATAACATAACAAGACATTTTCTAATAACCCGTTTTAAGTATTTGTACTAATTAAAAATTAGTGGTGTATATACAGACGACAATTATTCTGTTTTTTTTTTGCAAATTATTGTTGATAATAAAAATTACCAGCACTAAAAAAAGAAATTACTTTTATTAAACTAAGTAGATGCCTAATATTTTGATAGTTCATCTTACTGAAGAGAATGGCTTCTTAGAGTCTATAATCTTTATGTAAAACACAGAACTCCACACCTCTAAATAATAATATCACAGCTAAATCTTTTGTTATTTTAGACCATTAAAATAATTATATTACTAAATTATACAAAACTACATACATACAAATATCTACAATTTCAGACTACCTACTGTTACAAACTTTCATTTAGACGACTATCGCGTTTCTAAAACATTTAGTTTTATATTCAGTTCATAATAGGTAACAAGCAATCGCCTAATGTTGATCTTGGTAATACAGATGCAAATGTACCTGCCTCCCGAGATCTTGTTAAGATAACGTTTCATTTTATAAGGAACTTTGAACTCAGTTTAACTTACTGTAGGAACCTATCGACTTAATATGGAAACTTAGAATTAAATACTTCATAGCTACATAATATTATAAAATCTCTGTAAGTACTGGTCCGATTACTAAAATTTTTTCACCGATAGAAAGCTGCTTTATTCCTGAGTGACATAGGCAACAGCTAGTTGTGTTTATGCTGCTGCCAACGGCTTCGCCTGCGTGATAGTAGAGAATTTCCCAAGAGACCAAACTCCCGGGTTCAAAATATCCTACGTGCTATACCAAGTTTTATTGAAATTTGCTCAGCTGTTCGAGCGTGAAGGTGTAACAAACATACACACAGATACTCACAAACTTTCCCCTTTATAATATTAGTGTGAAATCTGATTAAATATTGGACTAAATATAGCATACAATTTTATTTGAACCAGAACGAGAACAAGATTTTTTTCACACCTTCTGCTCATAAAAACGTCGAATATATATCGTCATGCTAAACTTGGTTAGGTTAGTTTGCATGACATATATTCGAAAATAAGTCGTTATTATTCGTTCGTTAAAAATATTGTGCTGAATTACCAGCACAATATTTTTCCAATCTCCAGTCTGGGCCCAACACCGAATAATAACGACTTTTATGACTCGGTGATCAATAAACTTAAGTTGAATATGGAATATCAACTAAAAAATCGCATAAAAACTATGGTGTCTCAACCTGCACCTAGCAGAAGCAGCCAGTCAGCACTACTCATGATAGCCAGTCAAAACTCCACGTGCCTTGCTTTCAATTACCTCACAGTAGATGTGAAAAGAAAAGTGGAGTTTTTTCCATGGTGATAAAGATGTTTTTACTTTGGGTAGCTTGAATATCTGGCAGCGTTTAGGATTCAAGTATCAACTCCATCGTCTCACTCGTTAGCTAAACTCTAAACTACCCTCGCTCCACTCGAGATCTAACACTGAAAACCTTCATTACGGTCTGGATTCAATATGGTATTGATATTGGATATTAAGCAGTGGTGAAAACAACACGAAGAAACGAGAACCATTTTGAAGACATATGACCACCGCAGTAGACCCACATGATGGATTATGACTCATTCCCCCTTTTAGAGAGGAGGCCTGAGTAGGTACCAACAGCATGCTATGCTTTGCCTGTGACATGAGTGATTTATCTCATTGGTACATTATCAGACCCCTAACAAAGTTATTGTTATCTTGACAAAACATATTTAAATTTCATGGCATTGCAAACGAACCAATTGCAAAAGGTTTTCTTGCACTCGATTGGTAGAACTTGTCTAAGTTCAAGCGCCTACGGAAGTGTTCATCGCAATAATAACAGAGTAACAGCAGAGGTTACGTAAATTACTCACTTTTTTTTAATATGATTATTTTTATTGTGCTTTTGGGTACAATATCGACTGGTCTACACTGTTCTTACATAATGTCTATTAATACTGTATTATGAAAATATTGTAAACAATCACTTTTTGAAAAGAGTAACCATGGAGTTTCTTGCCGGTTTTTCTCCATAGGAAACGACCAATTTGAAACCGTGCACTAGCTTCTGACGTTTTATAAGTGCCCATGTAGTAAAATAAAAACTTTTGACTTTGACTTTGAGTCGTTTTATCTCACAAAAGCGGGGTTGTATATAGTAATATATATTCACGTGCACATAAGTTACTTTCTATCATCCGACTTTTTAAAGGCATCCAACTCGACATACATTTTCACAGTTTTTCATACAACCGCTCTTACGCGATTATGACGTTATTACAGATTTTTCATTAGATATTTTGGAAACACAGTATTTTGTGGATATTATCTAGGCTTCTATAAAATAAATTTTTAAATTTGTGTAAAACTAATCCAGTGAATACCTCTGAAAATCTACTATTTTGCATGAACTTTGACAATTCATAATTTACTCAAAAATTTAAAAAATCAAAAAACAGTAGAAGCCTTGCAAATATAATCAAGATTCTGAATGATAACATTTTTTTTCAAAAACTTTTAAGGGTTAAAAAATAAACGTATTTCCTGGAAAAGTTTTATAAAAGCTTCGAGTAAATCACGGAATTACCGAATACTAACAGAATTTTCAGGCTTTATCTTTCTTTTTTTGTATTGCCTTTTCGTCAAACATCACTTTGGATTGCATTAGATGAAGTAGCAAGCTTTTAAACAATGCTCGATGTTGACGATAGGCGAGTGAAAAGAGCCCTCTTAAGCATACGAAATTGAGTATTTCTCAAATACTTCTAGAGCCTTTTTTTGAGATGGGAATAAATCTTATAACTTTTTTCGTTCTAGGCTGGAGCGAGAAGACGTGTCATTCTTTTACTGATTAAAACTACACTTACGTTCCTTCAGTTGCCTTTTGAGGCACTTTGCCTGAAAACCTGTCAAAATTTGTTCTTAACTCAAAATGTGCTCAAAATACTCACTTCTGAATATTTTGATACAAGTACATAATAGTTAGTTAGTAGGGGATATCGTTAAATTCGATACGTTATTAACTCCATACAGTTAACCGTTTACACGTACTTTGAATATTTAACTACGGTTTAACTGTGGCAGTGGCCGTGGTAAATGTCAGAATGGTTATTTGTTGCGTAAGTTTAACATTGAGTTATGAAGCTTCACATAACATACTGGCCACCTATATGATTAGCCATTTCTAGCTGCCGAAGTAGGTAAGTGCAAATCTACTTAGTGTAGTTATCAAAAAGTTTTTCGTATAATATACTGCTAGAAGTGTCGAGATGGCCCAGTGGTTAACGTACCCGCCTCTCATGCATGAGGTTGCGGGTTCGAAACCGGGCAAGTAACAATGTAAAATTTCAATTCATATGTGCTATTATATGGTCGTTAAACGCGGATGTGTCGCATAACTCACTCTATTGTATAGTTTTGTTATTGTTATATTTTTTTAAGCTATTTGCCATGCTTGTCGTAAATAAACTCTTTTTCTTTCTTTCTTTTTTAAGTTTATCTACTGACACCCCGTGCCTCGAAAAACACGTAAAGCCGTTAGTCCCGGCTGTCATTCGTAAATATTTGACAGTCATTACAGGTAGTCAGACGTCAGAAAGTCTGACCATCAGTCTATCCAAGGACTATCATGTTGCCCAGTAACTGGATTTTGAAGGTCTAATAGACAATGGCTCCATGTAAAACACAGATATTCAGCCGTATCCGGTTATACTGGCAGCTAACCCTAAACTGATTGAGAAAAGGTTAAGAAGATGATGATTCGTCTAGAAGGCCATAATAAAGAAGAAGTCCCAAACGTTAATTCTTTTAGACAGCTGTAAAGACACAATAGCTCAGTGACAGAAAACCTTCAACAAGAATGTAACAGTAGATTAAAAACTGTTACCACAAGGACACTCCGTGTTCCAGCTAGCGCGATAAATAACGTGCAGACGCCGATACTGGATCATTAATCGTAATTTATAGCATTCCTTCTACCGGCCCTCTCGTAAATCATACGCGATAATTGTCCACCGATCTACGATTATGGAACGGTAAAGACTATGCGGGGAACAGAGGTAGCAGATGCTGGGAAACACTCTTTAATGCCTACCAAAAAGTAAAAAAAATCCGTTAAATTGGTCAGATTTTATCTAACGTTTCGGGAACACATTTATTGTGCGTACAGCTAAGGAGTGGAATTCCCTGCCGGGGTCTGTGTTTGCTGATAGCTATAACCTAGATAGAGGTCTTCAAGTTTAAGGTCGACTGGTAGAAAAGGCCTAAGACATTAAGTCTGCGTTTGTTTTTTACTAGTGCATAAATTTTTAATAAAAATAAATAAATAAAATTGAATATCGCACTTTTCATCCAATACCGTCACTAAATAAAATTAAAAAATAAAAATTAATGCTCTCAGCAAACAGATGCCATCAAAAACAGTTTTTTGAAGAATTTCGTTTAGTGACAGTATTGGATTACAGGTGCGATATGTTCTTTTTTCACATCATCACTTACTATCAGGTATGATAGTGGTCAAGCGCAAGCCTATCAATAATAAAAATAATAAATCTGTATGGACACTTTCATAAAAATTAAGAATCTTCTAAGAATAATTTATTTTCTAACATCTCCTCCCTTTATTGGAAATCAAGAAGATCTATAATCTTTTGTTTTGTTTTTCCGGACTGACTTGTTCACTCATAGTGTTGCCAATTACCTAAAAGGAGTTTAAATTCTATTTGCATAAGATAATATCGTAATGACTTCTCATAATATTTAACTACCTATAATTTGGACTGGCTAACTCGTCAGTTATACCAAATCATAGCTTAGTTTCTAAACTAGAATATCTACTTAGCTTCTGTCAACAAACCTGTTGCAAAAACGGTCGGAGATGACAAAAATAGGCATAATCCTACCATAATTGCACATCCTAGTCTATGTCGGAACACAGGGGATCATTTACTACAAACCACTAATCGTGTAATAAACGCATGTTTCTAAGCAGTCTATGGCTAAATAATTTTCCACAACCAACTAAGCCTAGTTGGTGGCTAGTTATTACATGAGAAACTTGTATGTATCGCCGAGATCTCGGGAAGAATTCCTGAGATTCTAGGAAGAGATGCGCTGCAGTCTCGTGTGAAGCGAAGAGCGGTAGGGCCTGTGTACCGCGAAATAGTGCAATAGCGGCAATGTGTTATCAATATTTTATTTATTTTGTCTTTAACATTTTAGGAAAACTTAACTAATTACAAACTTATCTAAATCTAAATTGCTAATTACAAACTTCTACAGATAATTAAAAATTACTTGCTTAAAGTTGGTACAATTCCTATTATATATATTGGCTACTAGAATAGCAGATAAAATACCTTTTATCCTGGAAATAAGTTGGGATGATTTTCGACTATCACGCGGGCGAAGCCGCTTTGAGCAGCTAGCAAGTAATAATACTGATTTTAATATTATATATCTGACTATGTACTATGACAACTTCACGATTTGTTAACTGAGATAATTATGGTGATTTGCAACTCAAAATTCCATACTCAGTATGTAGATTAGACACAGATCTTTCAATAACAGTTACGAGTGCTGGCACAGCCCTACATCCAGCACCTGTGTGCCACAACCCACTAATAGAAAGCAAATACCACAAAATTCGTATAAAATACTTAATAGTCAAAAGTGAATTAACCCTTGAACCACATCGAAGCCATATGACTCATATATCTCCGCTGTTTGTATCTCACGTGTGGATTATCATAAAGAAAGTGGGGCCGCGCGCATCCGTGTGGTTTCCCTGCGACGACGCGACAGACGAGAAAACTGCGGAGACGTCGCACTTTTGCCTTCGATGAACAGGGTTTCTAAATATGCTTTTAGATTTAAATAATCAGCTATATTGTCTTTGCTAGCTGACTGCTCTCACTTTGGTATTTTTCCCTACGACTAATCACATCATCGCATCGTATGTAAGTGCTTTATCGATAATGTTTTTTTAAATTATATAAACTACTAGCTTCTGTAAGGTTAAATAGGTTTCTCCATACCAACTTCCAACCCCCGTTTTACCCCCTTAGGGGTGGAGTTCCGTAAAGTCCTGAGTAATATTGATAGAAAGGGAGAGGAAGGCCAGAGAAAAGATGAATCGATTGTGTGTGGATATGAAAGAAAAGGGAGTTAGTGATAGCGAAACGGATGATAGAACAGGAAGGAAAAAAAAACGTGTTGCGAGGACCCTAAGTAACATGGGACAAAGGCAGGAAGGTGATGATACTTTTTTAAGTGACATGAAAGAAAAATTTGCAGCATATTACATAAATTCATACAAAATTGCACTGTATTCTAAAATCTATCTTTTAAACATATTATTACGACCTATCCTTGAGATAATTTCGAGGTCCATGATGGCGCTCGGGGATTAAGACAATATTTCCTTCTTCTGTGTTTAACATAGCTAATTTTAGACTTGAGCAATCCGCACTTACACCGACTACAAAATTACTATTTAAGCGTAAATCTCACGTTGCAATCGACATTGAATAAAACGCGGATATGCGTATATTTGCCTTAGTTACGACTATCGGTGTCACGATCCTGATTAGCCTGGCTACTCCGACTCCTACATATTCATAGCGGTACCAACGCTGTTGGTTAATTGTTTATTATAGAGCCGTTAGATCGTTTACTTTACACCGCTTGTTCGAATCAATGGGCTGAATTAATTATTGTGGAGTTCGAACCATTATCGTGGGAATCTTGAGGATTTTGACTTAAGGCCGCCCAACCCGAGATACGAGTCTTGATTATTACGGCATTACCCATCTTTCTCTAGATCACATAGTTCATACAGATTATACAGTTTTTTTTTTTTATAAGTACTTAATTTTACTATATTTTAATTCCAATGTATTCTACTGTTTCTTTAATTTTACTGTATGTGTGAGGTACGAATAAACGTCTTTTCTTTCTTTCTTAGATATTTTGGAATTACATATTTTGTGGATATTATTTAGGTTGTGTAAATCTAATCTGAAAATATGCTGTTTTGTGAACTTTGTTCCTTCATAAGTATACTCATAAACTAAAAAAATAAACTAAATGTATCTTATACATTTAATCGAGATTTTGAATGATGGTTTTTAAAAAAACACGTATTTCCTTGATTAAGTTTTGTGAAATTACCAACCCGCACTGGGCCTGCGTGGTGGATTTCAGCTCATTCCCTCTCCTAGAGAGGAGGCCTGAGTCCCAGCAGTGGGAACATTATAAGGCTGATTATGCTATGCTAAGTTGTGTGAAATATTTGATTAAATAACGTAATTATCGAATACCAACAGAGCTTTCAGACGTTATCTTTCTTTTTTCGCGTAGCCTCTTTACCAAACATTGCGTCGGTCTGCGCTGGCTGAAACAACGAGCTTTTAAACCATGCTCACGTTGATGATAGACAAGTAGGGAAGGGCCCTCTTAACTGAGTGTGCTGGTACCTTGGTACCTTGACATCAATAGCACCGTCGGTCTTGAAAGCGCGGACTCATGGTATTTAGTTGATCGACATAACTGCAATTAAATTGTATGTTCTAACCTTTAGTTAGACGCTTTAGTTTAAACCAGAGACATTTATACAGTAAAGATACCCGTCACTAAACTCCTCTCGTGAATGGTTTTATGGTACCTATGGTTTAAATACATTGAAAAGGTCTTGTAGACGGCTACAAGGTTTCCAAACCCTTTCACTTTATCATGGGATAAAATCTAAAAACCGCGCCTTAAGTAGAAAAATATACCGTAGTGGCCCAGCATATCGTAGGAGCCCAGCCCAGCTGATGGCCATGGGGAATTTGTAAAAAGGAACCCGTAGCCCTAGAACGCAAAAGGCAACTGAAGGAACAAATGTGGGTTTTAGTCAGTAAAAGTCTGACCCGCACTCTCGCTCCACCCTAGAGCGAGAGAAGTTATAAGATAATGATTTCCCAAAAAGTAGAAAATTATAATATTAGCCAGTAAGAAAAAAACAATCAAGGCAACACGTGTGTCAACTTAGATTTCCATTGGTTGTTGTTAAGTTGCATCCATACATATGAACGATGGGACATCCATCCGAGTGTTTGTATGAATGTGAATTTCTCCAAGACACTGTATTTTCTTCACCCGTCTCCCAATCGCGGCCATGTTATTTCAAACCATTTTTGCAAACTTACCTATGCTGTTTGCCACGGGAATTTTTGCAAGAGATACCGTGATCCTGGAACGCAATGAGCAACTGAAGGGCACAGGCTGGTTTTAGTCAGTAAAAGTGTTGCACGCCCCCTCGCTCCACCCGAAGGTGGGATAAATCATTGGATGATTATCCGTCCCATAAAACCTATACCGTTTGGTCCTTAAATGTGTTGTTTACCAACAAGTTGAAATACTAAAATAAATACAGAAAAAATACAGAAATGATATATTTTACCTATACAAGAAAGGTAAACTATACGTTGCTCTTTGACCTCTCCAACAAATCCCCCGTTGATGTGAAAACGTTAATCCAATAGATTCCACCTCCACCGACTCCTCAGAACTGCCTACACTACACTAAGATGAAAGAGAAACATAGTTATTTTTAAATCTCTCATTAGAAGCCTCGACAGCTTTCCATTCCCATAAATCTAAACTGTACTGGTTACCATAAATTACCTAAATTGTCGGTGCGGGCCGCACACTGCGCTCGGGGGCCTGTCCTGACCGGCCCTGAGATATGGGACCCCCGGGTCCTTATTAAACAGAAACCAGGGGTACTTCTAGCGGTAATAGATATGAATTAGTCGTCGGTAGTAAGAGAATAGACAAATTGGACCAGCCAAAGTCATTAAACAACTATAAAAACAATTAATTTTTAGAGGTCCATTGAATGTCGGCTACTCCAATAATTATCCGTAAACGGATCATGTTTGTCTTAAATGATCTTCGTGTACAGGAGCCATAACAATTTCGAATATAATAAACTATAATCAAGTGTATTTAAGCTCCGGGTGACTAAGTAATTATAGAAAGTTAAGCACAACTAATTGCCCTGTCAAAGAAAGTTTAAAATATTGTTTGAGTTGGACGCGCCTTTACTGTTGATTAAGAGTATAAAAACTTACAATCACATTCGAAATTATTTTCAGTTATAAATAGTTACCAATGCAGAAAAAAAAACATCCCTCCAAAAAGTTCAGACGGGATCTAAAGGCTGAATCGAATAAGATGCCTGCCTAAATGACAACTGCAAAAGGCGGGAAATTTGACATGTAGGTGGGTCGGCCATAGAGTGAAAATTATTGCGTTTTGTTATCGATCGCTAGCTTTTCCAATAAGGAAGACTGTTATTGCTAGTATTGTTAGATTATGTAATAACTTTCTCTACTAAAGTTGAGTATCGTAGTAAAATGTGTAAAACAATAATTGGATAGCGTATGAACACTAACTTTATGTACAAGCAAGCGTGAGCAATACACAATGGATGTTAATGTTTTTAAAGGTAAAGAGAAAATGTGTTGGGTGTTAATTATTTATTTATATTTTCCTGCTTATTGCAAGTTCAAACGATCTATTCCATTTTAATACCAACAACTAATACCACTGGTATTTGTTAGGACTCATATTTTAAATTTATTCTGATTAGGTTTGACTGAGCTGACTGTACCAAAGTCAAGTTGTTGGCATTCGTTCGAAATGGAAAATAAATATGGTTTAAAAAAAATACAAGTGGTAGTAGTTTTTGGTATCAGAACGGAATAAATCGATGAAGCAAGTTAGCATCTGAAACAGAAAATTCTAAACATTTATCTGTAAGAAGTTTTTGTATGCAAATTATTTTATTATCTAATCATTATTTTATACCATTTTCGTTCTACTTTAGGGCCGCTCTTATTGTAAACTTGCATGTTATTCTTCTAAATAAATAATAAATAAATCTAAGGTTTTTACCAGCGTTCAACGCGATTTTCAAAATTAGCTATAGTTACCTAATAAATGTAAAATTTTATTTATTTCTGAAGTTGGTTTAAATAAACACGCTTACAGGCCGATTAATAAAAAACATAATAATGTCAAAACTATATAAGTACATAAGTCGGAAATAAGTATGCACTAAAACCATATTGTTTCTGTTAGTAACAATCTATTTTGTTTTGTTTCAGATGTGCGTGTAGAGCAGTGGTGCGGAGTGGCGCGGCATGGGCCAGGCTGGCAGCCACGCGCCGCCGCCGCAGCGCGGCCGCCGCGTGCACTCGCTGCCGCACGACCCGCCGAGACTGTCGTCTAAGGTACGGCATACACGCCGGAATCGCAAATTCTTTCATTATTTTAAGGATCCATTCCTTCATGCGTTTAAAATTTCGTCTACTTGACAATTTAAAACATGCAATAGATACTGCTGAAATGACAAAAACAAACACTGTGCTATCGATTGCCCTCAGTTGTCTTTGAACCTAAAGCGCGGTCTTTGAAACATTTTTCTATCGTACTAAATTAGCTGTATGGATCGGAATGTTGGGCTGTGAAAAAGACGGGTGAAAAAAGATTGCACGTAGTGGAGATGAGAATGATGTAACGAGAATGGATAAAGTGAGAAATGAGTATATTAGAGGAAGTTTGAAAGTGGCGCCAGTGACTGAAAAGTTGAAAGGGAATCGTTTGTCTTGGTATGGTCATGTAAAGAAGAAGGATGAAACACAAGTTTACTAAAAGAGTTATGAATTTACATGTGATGGACGGAGAGAGAAAGGGAGACCAAAGAAAATATGGATGGATTGTGTGAGCAGTGATATGACAGAAAAGGGAGTTAGTGATAGCGTGACGAGTGACAGGACAGAATGGAAGAAAAAAACGTGTTGCGCCGACCCCAAAAAAACGGGACAAGGGCAGGAAGATGATGACTAAATTAACTGCATTATGTTTTGAATGCACTATTCTAGACAACAATACAGCAACAACAATATACTTATTTACCCTTAAGAATAACATATATTTTTCTGATTCTGTTTACTCTAGTAGTACACTTTTACGCATTATAAAAATCGTGATTAGCTCCTGTTTTTAAGAGGTAACATATTGTTATTAATACTTTTTTTCAATTCATCTATATGTATATATATAAATCGAGAAGTTGACTGACTGACATATCAACGCATAGCCGAAACTACTCGGACTAGGAACGTGAAATTGCACAAGGCTTCCTTTTATGATATAGGCGAGCACTAAGAAAGGATTTTTCAAAATTCAGCCCCCAACGGGATGAACCGGGGGTTTAAAGTTTGTATGGAGAAACCTACATTCACGCAGGCGAAGATGCGGGCAAAACCAAGTTATTATTATATATTATGCTTTGCCCACTGCTGGGCAAAGGCCCCGCTCCATTCCTTCCACTGTTCCCGGCTCTGAGCCACTTCTTACGAATTCCTAAGGAAGACATCTAAGTCGTCCTATCATCTTCTTGGTCTGCCACGACCCCATCGTGCTATTTCATGGTATCATCTTTGTGTTTTACCAGCCCACCGCTCGATCGGTATGCAGCAGACGTATCCAGCCCAGTTCCACTGAAGATAAGCAGCTTTTTGAGCCACGCCAACGATCTGTGTTTTTGAGCGCAGTACTTATATTGTGTCTTACAATGCGTTCCAAATAAGAATAGGATCGATTGCCATGTTGTGACGTCACGTCATACTGTCAAATCGAAGTATTATTTGTGTGAGCAAAACAAGACATTTTTAAAATTTAATTTATTTACGAACTGTAAACGAAAAAAGTTTAATTAGAATCCAGTTCTTTTAATTTTGCTCATCTTGGAGTTCTTCAATTTTGTCCAATTTCTTGCGATTTGACAGTATGACGTGACGTCACAACATGGCAATCGATCCTATTCTTATTTGGAACGCATTGTACGCGATCCGTTATTTTAACACCAAGTATACTGCACTCCATAGCAAAAATTCCAAACCAATCGAAGGGAAAAATCCCTTTTCCTCAAAATAAAACGCAAACTATTGCTTGTTCTTCCTGAAAAACCTCGATATAGTCTACGTAACGTAAGAAATAGTAAGTAGTAGTTAAATGATTTAACATCCTCGTCTGATGAGGTTAATTGGGGGTTTAAACTCAGCATACAAACCATAAATTAACAGTCATATACGCGATTAAAATAATTTATAACATAAGTTCATAGTTATTTATTTTATTTATAATAATTATATATTGCCGTGCCACACTAGTGCGCTGTCAACCAGATCGTTTATATTATACTTTCACTGCCAGTAATAAAACTATTGTATTTATTTCATGTACCTACCTACATCTTCTGCCGTCATAATTAACACTAATTTCTAGTTGTTTTTATGATTGATAGATAGAAAGAAAGATAAAATATATATATTTGTTTCTACGTAAAACTTACACCAAAGCACATTCAAATCTTAAAAAAACAAAGCATTTTAAACAAACATTTTGACTGGCCTGTTGGTCTATTGGTTAGTGGCCCTGACTGCTATACCGGAGGTCGTGTATTCGATTCCCATCCAGGACAAATGTTTATGTTATGAGCACGATCATTTGTTCTGTGTCTGGCTGTAATTTATCTGTAACTAGCTTTTAGCCCGCGGCTTCACCCGCGTACATAAAATATAACCTATGTTACATATACATATGCAGCTTTCTATTGGTGAAACAATTTTAGCCATCGGACCACTACTTTCAGAGATCCACCTACAAAAAAAAAAAAAACTTTATCTCTTTATAAGATTAGTGTAGATATTTATGTATTTAGAAATATGTAACTATGTTTATCAGTTATCTAGTACTCATATAACAAGCTCTGCTTAGTTTGGGACTAGATGGCGTTGTGTGAAAGCTGTGGAATATTATTATTATTTCGTTTATTCTTTATTATTACATATAAATCACATTTTTAAATATTTTAATATAAAATACATAAAACATTTAAAAATATAAAAAATAGTAACCCGGTATAGGGAACAGGATCCAAGCTACAGGTCAGGGCTCCAGAGAAAAGAACCTCCTATACGAGCCGCGTCCAGGAGTATCGCTTTCTGAATTTCTGAATCCAGTCGCCTAACGACAGCCCCCTTATTATTATTAAACAAAAAATAAATAAAGATGAAAAAAAAAAAAAACAAAGTTTATAAGTGCAACTTTGTTTTTAGCCATAATCTGGTGTGTATCTCAATGTTGCTCCAAACGGAAGTGCGGTTCAGCGTTTATCTATTCCTTACCTACGTCTACGTATAACATTTTTATATAAGCCCACTTTACAAAGTCTGTTTTAACACATTTCTTTGTCACAGCTAACTTAACACCGACCTCTTACGCAGGTGCTACCAACTCTGTGCGAGTCCCCGCGCCTGCGCAGCACCGACAATGGCGCTATCCTGCACTCAGGCGGCACGATCAGCGGGAGACGACCCAATACCATACACGAAAACGTGCCGCACGGACATGTGGTAAGACAATATAAGAATATTTATTCCGAAAATATACGTGAACCCAATTCGATACTATATAATCGCATTTCTTGAAAAACGACAGGAATAATTCAGTGACTAATGTAGATGGTTCCGGTCCCAATAAATTCAAATATGTTAACCAACCTACAATAGAATGACTTTTTTAAAGCATACAAAGAAAGTCTTGTCTGAAGTGTCAGTTTTGTTTCGCCTTCGACGACACTTACAGGATTTTAACAAAAAATATTGGCTTGGCAACATTTCTTCATCATTTCAGTCGAAAGATATCCACTGTTGAACATAGACCTCCCCTAAGTTGTTGCCATAACGACCGGTCTTGTGCGTCTCGCATCCATAGGATTGCCGCGACACTCACCAGGTCATCGGTCATCAACATTTCTTATTATAAGATATCAGAATTGATATATATCAGTTTAGGAAACACATTTCCCTAAATTATTCATAAAAAAACATGTTTCATTTTTCAGCATGCAAACGTGTACCGTTCGCGGTCAGCGGGAACATCGGGGGAGAACAGTGAGATACGAACCCGGGAGAGAGACCCCCTGCACAGGTCACACACCAACCTGGAGCTAAGACATGACAGTGAGTACCTGTTACTGCCAATACCTACTTAAAGACCACGGAATACATCCAAACAGAGAACAATCTTCCCATACAAATAGCTGATGCAGCTTATCAATCCGCTCGTACGAAAATTGCAAGTCCCTAAACCATGAGTAAAATATGTTTTATTTTGTTTTTGCAGGCAGCAGTATAAACAAGCGATTTGGATCTGAACCTGATCTAAGGATAGAAGAGGAACAGAAAACGAGAAATGGAAACAAACACTTTCGAAAAAAATACAGAGCACCCCCACCACCCACCAATGACGTAAGTATAATACTAATTCATATTTGCTTTTAATTTACAAGGGAACTTGGTAATTATGGCATTAATTATGCTTTTACAGAACTTCGAGGGTTCATCGCCAGATTCCAGCGAAGGGAACGCGAGACCTGAACCCCAGAGAAAACTAAGACTATTCAAAACGAGAAACGAAACCAAAAAACTGAACGGTCAAGAAAACTTGCAGTTCAGAAACTCTTACCACGAATACAAGTCACTCGACATGACCGACAATGCCGCATTCGAGAGACGATACAGGTCTCCCTGCAAGGACAAGGAGCAACACTTCAAGTACCCTGACAACCAGGACATGGTACAGAGCAACGCCTCGCTCAAGAGGGAGGAACGACTCATACAAACGAAACAAGACTACAGAAAGACGAGGATAGACAGGATGAGCGGCTGTCGAGCCAAGACGTCCAAGAACGAACACAACGAAGCGTGGAAGACTCCACTGTTGAACAGGAATTTCAGGTACTCCGAGAGGTTCAAGAAAGATGACAATGAACTGCCCGCGCTCAGGAGAGAGAGGACATTCGACGAAACCTTGATCGCGAGCGAGAGAGAAAGCGAATCCTCTAGAGCGGCGCACGAGAGCAGGATGAAAGCCATCGCACAACAACTCAGAGGAGGCAAACTGAGCCCCCTGGCGGAGACCAGCAAACCGTTGAGAAAATCTCTTCCTTCACTATTGCAGAAAAATAATGAAGAAAAAGATGAATTTCAAGCTGAACTTAAGAAGGCTACGAGTAGAATTAGAAACCAATTAGGCAGTAAAGTTAATGATAATGAAACCAAAACTAGTCAAGAGAAGAAAGAGTTAAGGAGCCCATCGAAAATACCGAATAAAGTCAAAAAGTCTAGTCTGCAGAGTGCTGGCAACAAGCCTGAAGCGAAGGTGAACAGTAGGAGGCCTTTGAGTAGAACGAATGAGGACAACACTAGACAGACGAATAACAATGCTAACACTAAGATATCGGACAATAAGTATAAGAGCAAGGAGAACAGCCGCCCGATGCCGGACAGAGGGCAAGCTTCCGGGAAAGAGTCCACGCCCGAACACTCACCCACGAGGAAGTTGGAGTCATTGCTAAACCAATCTTCACAAGACAAGTAAGTTAATGAACATTTACCATTCATACTAAGTATTCACCTTTTCTTTGTTTGGTCAAGCTGTGTACTTTAATTTTTCTTTGGAGATTTTTTCTAACTATCGTCATTAGATTTTCCTTTTTCAATCTTCCTCATTCATTCACTCTATCCCTAATAGATTGTTCTCATTTTCCAGACAAAAACAGCAACATCCATCGAAGCAGTTCTACTTCGGCATGATCGAAAGCAACCAGCCGAACACGCACGAGCACCTGAAGGACTTCCCTGGGTTGGGCAGTCCTATCGTCGAGGAGATCTCCAACTTCCACCTCATCGAGCAGAAGTTACTCAATTATCATGAGGAGGATGCCGAGTTTGACAAGTTCAATGCGAAGATGAAGGAGGAGAGCAAAGTTAAGAACTGTAAGTGGAGTTACCAGTACTTGATGAAATTAGAATAAATAAAAGTTATCTATAGAGATCATGATTGTGAAGTAGGTTGAAAAAATATCCCAATTTACCACATTATAACTATTTTAAGCGACTAACAAAGAAGACGGTATATAATTTGAACGTATAGACAATTTGGCTTCTCCACCAATTTTCCTGTTTTTGAGGCTTTTGACAATAATACTACTAATTTTATCGTCCTGATTGCTACTGTACTGCCAATTTTCCTTCAAAGTATTCTTTAGAGTTGCCTCTACTTTATTCTAGCTATCGTAATATACTGCTAATATTACAATTCGTTAATTGGACTGGGGGTGCCACAGGTCCGAATCCAAGTTCCCGTGTCACTCTCGAGTTAACCCTCAGGGATGCCTTGGGTCCGGAATCATACATTCTATAGAGTTGTTTAAGTCGATAGTGAGTAGAGCGCTCATCGTGGTGTTGGTGTACAGTATCGTCGGAGTCGGCGCTGTCGTCGGGCGGGTCGGAGGGCTCGTGCTCGGGCGGCTCGCTGGGCATCGCGCTGCGCCTGCGCCCCACGCTGCCCAAGAAGCAGCGCGCCGTGCCCAGGTTCTCTCCCGCGGCAGCCTGGAGGCAGCTGGCTTCGCTGGACGATCATCTTGCTGCAGGTAATCATACTTTAATAGTTTTAGCAAACATGAATTATCCAAGGCATTGTGGTTGAAAAGACGAAGATTTTTGCGAAATCTTTGTATATAACCATATCATATGAACCTTTATTTCTTCTGATATTTATTTGAGCAATCGATCAATTATGTTTTTCGAGGCATTTCTGAGCTATTCTTTAAATTTCGGGCCTTGTTTGTTGTGTTACTTTTATGTTTGGTACTGCTGATTTGATTTCTGTAACAGTGGAACTTCTTAATCTTTATTTCACGCAATGATTAAATAAAAAAATGTTTTATCATATTTCTAATTATTTAATTTTTCTCGTACAACAGAAACTCAACCTCTAGCAGTGGAGACAAAAATGTCGGGCGACATATCGGCGGAGTCTTCGCCACGGTCGGACCAGTCGGCCGACAAGTCGGGAGACTCCGGCATCTCCGGCGACCACGCACACTCCGATCACAGGATAGACTCACCTTCTAGACATCATGTAAGTAGGCAGGCATGTTACATGTTGAATCAAACAAACCCTCACAGACATTCTCTGTGCCTGTTGCCGTTGTGTGAAACAGAAGTCACCATTTTTAGGATTTTTGACCCGAAGCATGCCAATGGGACCCTATTACTGAACTTCCGCTATATCCGTCCGTTCGTCTGTCTGTCTGTCCGTCTATCAGCGGGTTTCCGAGATACACCCCAGAAATCGTACAAGGTCGAGAGTAAAAATTTCCACTAAATATGTATTTCTTTTACCGGTACAACAACAAATAATAAAATTAAAATAAAGTTAAAAATTAAAGTGGGTTCTCTTACAAGAAGCTTTATTCTGTCGGCCCTTAGTATGAGAGTCTGACTCGGAGTTGGTCAGTTTTTTTAGGCAGATCAATAAGCGAATCAACTGTCATTTGCTACAGATTGTTCTATCTTACCAAGGTGGATAGGTCTTGCATCTGTGTGTAGGTTCCCATAAACTTTTCTTGTTGTGTGCGTAAGTTTGGAGCGTTCAGTGTCAAACAAAAAAAGCTATAATGTGCACTTGAAACTACGCACACATCCAAGAGCTACCCACCGCCTTTCGTGAGTTAAAACAACTGTTAGAACTTCGATCTTGATTATTACTTTCTTCAGAAGCTTCAGAAAGTTTTAATAGTTCTACTGCTTTGTTAATTTAGTGGTTGGTAGTGGAACTGCTAAGCGTAGTTCAATCTCCCGGTCATTGATAGCATCTGGGTGGTTATTATTTGTAAACTTGTGCTTGACCAGTATCTTACCTGATGGTAAGCGAAGAAACATTATTCACTCTCTACTTAAAGACCCCTAGGTTATAGCTATCAGGAAACACAGACTCCGATAAGAAATGCAACTCCTTAACTGTACGCACAATGAATGTGTTCCCAAAACGTTTTGTATTACATGGCTCTAACCGTAACTGGGGGAATTTTGGGATCCTGTGTATGAAGTATAATAATGTGAAGCTTGTCTTATTCCATTCCCCAGGCCCAGGACACAAGTCCGGCCGCGTGGACTCCGCAGCAGGACCTGGGCGACAGCAGCTCGGACGGCGCGGGCGGCGGCGTGGCGCTGCTGGGCGCCGGCCTGGCCACGTACAGCCCCGGACACCAGCCCTTCAGCCTGTCGCTGCCCCGGGACCAGCAGGACCGAGTGAGTGCAGCACGGGAGCCGCGGGCTGTTAGGAGGCGTAGGGTTTGGGGCTCTGGATTTGGACGTACCTTGGAGGGACCGTGGATCCTTCTACTTAAATTCCGTTTTCTTGTCTGTGTGGAATAAGAACTCTGCTTAAATAAAATAATACATTTGCTGCATGGCAACAGCAATCAAGGCTTCATAGGTGACTTGCCGACTGATTACAAAGACTCAACGACCTTACAGCCACTAGACGTCTAATAACAGGCGACGCATGTCTGTCAACACATATGATTATAGATCTGATGTCTTGACCAATCAGAACGCCGTACCCCCCTCCCCCGCACCAATAAGAACCAATCAGAACGTAGTAACGCGCTCCCCGTACCACGACTAGTTGTCAGAATTGTTCAAGCTTGAGGCGTCTAGTGACTGTAAGGTCGTTGCAAAAAGTATACTACTGATGGTTTTTTTTTTTTTTGAAGTGGGAAATCATCAATTTATCAGGACGTATCAGACTTTCACTGACTAAAACCCACTTATGTTCTTCAGTTTCCCTTTGCATTCAAGGGCCACGGTTACCCTTTCAAATGTTGAGCAAGCGATGGTAGAAGGTCCAAATGGTAAAAGGAACAATGCTTTTGATGGAAGACCAGGGGCCTTAACATGACTTGTTGAAATGCCAGCGGTGCGAGCGATAAAGAAGGATGGAGCTATACACCTTATATAAGCTCCATCCCTTTAACAGTTCAGTTTAGGTCGTCAAATGGATTGCTTTAAGAGCTCATGGTAGCGCCTCAACATGTTCGTGGTTGCTAAATGTGTGGTTGAAGAAGTTGCAAAGCATGACATGACTGGAATTTTAGTTATTATTTCATACATATTTAAAATATTTTTAATAAATTTTAAATTAATAAAGGTACGTCTAAATCAAGATTCACATATTGGTAATCAATTTAGTAGTGATATTTAGTTATTGTGGTGACTAACAACATTATTAACAGACTAATCGGTCTCCTAACCTCCCGCGGCCGCTGACGAGGAGTAAAGGTACTCACGTGTTCTTAACCTCTGTATGGTGCTGGGCAGTGGAGCTGGTGATGGTTGGGTGACAGGTATTCTCGAAGTTACTGACTTCTTTTGTGTGTGCTTTTTATTATAGTATCTGAATCTAAAATAAGGTAAGTTACTTCTAGGCAAGCATTCTCTATCGTCGACTACCTTTTCGCTTTCCCTCAGGTATGCATTTATTTTTAATGATTCTGCTTGCATGGGGTATTTATTTAGCTTTAGAAGTATTTTATGATCTGCTCTATTCTTATGTACCTTGATGAGGTTTTAGAATACTTTTCGAAAATGAAGAATCTTAATTTAAATTCCTTTATTTTGATCCACTCAAATATTCAGCTTCATATAATTCCTGTGTAAATCCAAACCCATTTCTATTTCTCCTCAATTCTGTCTTTGACTCTCTCTCTGTAAATTCCTCTTCAATTGATCACCTTTATTCCTCATCAGCTCTTCAAGAGACCACAACACAACACTTTTCCCGTAGTTTAAAGCGATGTCGTGTTTCTACGACTGCTTCCAGGGCAAACAGCTGGCGCAGGGCTTCAACAGTCTCCAGAAGCTTCGGAAGTCGGTCTCAGGGGCTTTGGGAGCGGCTTTAGGTTCCAGAAGGTTCGACCTGGAGCATGAACCGATACTGCAGGAGCCAGAACAAAATTGGTTTTTGACGAAGTCTGCACCCAACTCGCTGAGCAATCCGATGATGTTCCAGCAGCCCGCGAGGGCGAAGGGGTCTGAGGAAGATGCTATTAAGGAGGAAGAGTCTTTACCACCGTCGGAGAAGGTGAGAGGGAAGGGTTTTTGTGCTTTTGGACTGCAGTGAATTTGTTACTAAGACACTTTTGACTGGCCTATTGGTCTAGTGGTCAGTGGCCCTGACTGCTATGCCGGAGGTCATTGGTTCGATTCCCACCCAGGACAAATGTTTGCTTGATGAGCACGATCATTTCTGTGTCTGGGTGTAATTTATGTATAATACGTATATATTTAGTAGTATGTTTATTAGTTGTCTAGTACTCATAGCACAAACTCTTCTTAGTTTGCGACTAGATGGCGCTGTGTGAAAGTTGTGGAATATTATTTAAATCATAGAAATATGTTCGTCTAAAGTTTTAAAGCAATAATACTTTACACTATGAACACTATAATGTATTAGCATTAAGAAAATAGTGACGTCATCGTTATCTCTCAGCTTAGCCACGCCCCATGAGCAATTAGATCTTAGCAAATTAGAAAACCGTATTTACTTTGACCAGTGGGAATAATTCCTCCGCACATATTATTCATAAAAATAAAAGAAAAAATTGTGACGATGGTGATTAAGTTATTAATAAACTAGTGCGCCTCACCATCAACGATTGCATCACTATTTACCAACAGATGGGATCGCAGTCAAGCACTAGTTTATATCCTGACTGGTCTGTTGATCTAGTGGTTAGTGGCCCTGACTGCTATGCCAGAGGTTGTGGGTTCGATTCCCACCCAGGACAAATGTTTGTGTGATGAGCACGATCACTTGTTCTGTGTCTGGTTGTAATTTATCTATAATAAGTATGTACTTAGAAATATATAAGTATGTTTATCAGTTGTCTAGTACTCATAACACAAGCTCTGCTTAGCGTGGGACTAGACGGGGTTGTGTGATAGTTGTGTGAATATTATATTACTATTATTATATCATTAAAAAAAAAAAATACTTTGTAATAAAAAGACTGTTTAAATATTAATGGTTTAATTTTTACCGAAGTATGAATTCACTTTTACTTTTCAGTTGCACTAATAGACTATAATTTTATAATTCACTATTCAAAAGAGGATACGTAAACTGTATCCTGAAAGTAAGGAAATGGCCAATGACACAATTCCAACCAACATTACCTACAAATAGATTTACAACATTTACAAAACATCCTATATTCACTAGTAGACTATTCTTATATTCACATTATTGTATGGACTTGAAATGGCCATATATCAACTAATAAGCTATTGTCTGTACCGACAACAACTGCTTGAGGAAATATAAAATAACTAACAATTCGATATTTTCCCACAAACCCTTTGGCAACAACAAATGAAATTTTACCATAAACATTTACTTAATTCCTCCGTAGTCACTCAGAATAAATTAAATACTGCTCAACATCGAGAATGGCGCATTAGTTTTACAGCTCTTTGTGTTTAGGTTAAGCGGTACATCTTTGTAGATATAATTCATTTTATTTTTTTCAATTCAATTCAATTCATTTATTTCAGTAACAGTAACTAGGCCCATAGAAGTTTCACAAATACACGTAATATAAGATAAATATTAATAATAAAATAAAATGTATATATTATAAAATAAATATCAAAAATTAAAAATACAATAAAGTTCATAATAAATGTCAAAAATTTAAAAGTATTTTGGTAATGCAATAAAAGCTATAACTAAATCGCGCTACATAATAATAATGCAATCTGTTTTCAAAAGCTCGGTTAAAGTCAAAGTTATAATGGCAATTGAGAAATGACATAAGCAGCTAAGTTCGCGATAGGTCATGTGTGCCTACCGTAGTATGGATTTAAAGGCCAGCTTGTGTTTTTTTGTCGGAAAATCAACAGAATGTGTTGCACCCGCATTCTAATGGTAAACTAATGAACTATTCATACGAAGACATGGCTTAAAAGACTTAATATCCAAGCCAAAAACATTGACAAAAAAATAGAATTGGTAGAATGCAACTGCACTTTAGACCGCTGCTGACTGTACATACTTTCATATGATCTAAGAGTTTGTGAGAACTACGTTGTACCTACGTCTTTTAGACCTCAGTAAAACAGTCTTTACAAAAATCCGCCATCTGATTTTGATGTTTCTGAGCAGGAGGAGCTGGGTACATGGCGGCCCGGCACGTCGTACCTGTCGTGGGGCGGCCACGTCATGTACCTGCCGCCTGCACCTGCTGCTGAACAGCCGCTGTCCATGCTCGGACCCATCGACCGACCTATCAGGTTCGTATCACCTTTTATCACTATCTTTCCTTTCACGGTTTTTTTAGAGCCCATGTACAAGAACGGCATGTTGCCAACGGCAGAGGTAACTGCAGCAGTCGATACGGGGCGACGGCAGCTGGTGAAATGTCATCGACGGCGGCAGTCGACATTCCAACTTTGAAGACCTGCGGCAGCCGTCGTGTGTGTCTGCAGTTACCTCTGTCGTTAGCTCTTACTTCCATTCTTCAATAAATAGGCAAGAAACTACTTATTTCGAACGATAAAAAGTTTTCAGGGATCATTTTGATAAGAAAAGACATCAACGCGTCTATCAATGAAATATTTTGCTTGTCCAGTATTAGCATTTCATACCAATATTTACCTACAGGTACATATATTGATATAAAAATGTAATTGGCGGTTGTAACACGTATTTTTTTTTTAAATGATGTAATGCTTGACTACGATCCCACCTAATGGTAAGCCATGGGTTAAGTGAAAATGAACTTCGAGGCCCTGGAACGATAGGCAAAGAAGGAACAAACCAGTGTATTTTAGTCAGTAAAAGACTGACACGCCCTCCCGCTTAGTCCAAGGGCGGGAGATGTCATTAGATGATTTCCCACCTAAAAAAAAACTTGATGGTAAGCAATGATGCAATCGTTGATGATGATGCGCACTATTTTATTATGAGCCTATTCACTATAGCCTTGAAGACATCTAAATTGTAATCGGACGGGAAAACTGCAGTAGGCAAATTGTTCCAGTCCTGAATGCGTATCAATTTTACGTATAACCGACCATCTTGATCTTCTTGGTGTTACGCTGATGTGAACTCTCAACTTTGGGCCATACATCGAAGCAAAGGCTCAACTGGCAGCAAAAAGCTGGGAATCCTCGCGAAGGTCAGACAGTACTTCACGCCGGAACAGCTGCTAAAACTTTATCAAGCGCAAGTTCGATCGTGTATGGAGTACTGCTCTCATCTTTGGGACGGGTCTGCTAAATACCAGCTTTATGCGCTAGAGTCGATTGAGAGGCGAGCCAAGAGGATCATCGGCAATGATGCACTTGTTGAGTCGAAGCTCCAAAGCCTTGGGCATCGCCGCCGAGTTGCTAGCCTGTCAGTTTTCTATCGTTTCATTTCGGGGAGTGTGCACTGGAATTGCACAATCTAATTCCGGCAAGTCCGTTCCATCATCGGACCACTAGACGTACGGCGTTGCGCCACCGGTAGATGGTAGACATCCCACCCACAAAACGTTTTGAGAACACATTTATTATGCGTACAGCCAAGGAGTGGAATTCTTTGCCGGAGTCTGTGTTTCCTGATAGCTATAACCTTCTTTAAATCAAGATTGATTAGGTTACTTCTAGACAAGTGTGCTCTGTCGTCAACTACATCGTCGCTTACCATTAGGTGAGATAATAGTCAAATGCGAGCTTATCAATATTAAAAAAAAACCTATAAGAAAATCTTATCTAACAGTTCCTGTCACCCATACTTACTACACATTGCAACTCAGATACCAAGGTTACGAAGTATATTTCTCAATGTTAACCGTGATGTGTTGGTCGTCAGGAGCAAGTCCAGCGGCTGCCTGGAAGCGTCGGCGCGGGCCGCGCGCGCCGCACTGGGCGCCGAGATGCGCGAGAGGGAACGATCTGCGTCGCCTGATGTGGCGCGGGCGCTGCCGGCCAGGGTGCTGCCCTCCAACAATGTGAGTACTAACCGTTATGACATTTATGCTATAAGTGTGTTTCATTTAAGGTCAAGTCTAGCCGAAATGGCAGAAACCGGTAGCGACGTAGCACTTTCAGAATTAAACAATTTTAAACTTTACGAAATCTTAAAACAGTACACAGTACTAGTAACCTGTTTTTAATCTATATATATAAAAGGAGAAACTGACTGACTGACTTATCAACGCACAGCCGAAACTACAGGGCCAAGGAACATGAAATTTTGCACAAGGTTTCTTTTTAAGACGTAGATGAGCACTAAGAGAGGATTTCCTAAAATTCACCCCCTGAGGGGATGAAATGGGGGTCCAAAGTTTGTATGGAAAAACCGACTTTGACGCGGGCGAAGCCGCTGGCGGAAGCTAGTATAATTATATTTATTATGCTTTTGAGTACAATATTGACTGGTCTACACTGTTCTTACATAATATATATTAATACTGTAATATGAAAATATTGTAATATCAACCACTTTAAAAAAAAAAGTAATGGAGTTTCTTGCCGGTTCTTCTCCATGGGAAACGACCAATTAGGAACCGTGCACTAGCTTTTGACGTTTTATAAGAGCAATATGTGAAATAAAAATTATGAATTTTTAAATTTTGAACCAGTATCGATTACAATAGTAATAGTAACCAGAATCGCTTGAAAGGTTCAAAAAGAGCGTGCGTGTCTTTTGTCAACGTTCCTGCCAGTGGCTATCCGCAGCCATGCGCGGCTGCTAGGCTGGCCTATTCGAGTCGATACTGGCCGCTGCATTCTAGTGTAAATTGACCCTTAGGATTTTAAGCTGCTGCTCCTCGCAAAAAGAATTCGTAATAATAAACAAAAAACAGAAGTTTCTAAAATCGTTTCAAAAACAATAATTACAAGGAAACTGGAATTTTTGGCCTGAAATAATTTCGTATAAGCGAAGCTAGGCAGCAACAATTGAACATGATGTTCGAATCAAGTACCTACGTAATTGTGCAAGTTATATTTGGCAAACTTATAACTTACTTATGAACAATGAGTGTCAATCAATCACAACCCTTGGTAGGGAGAGAGCAGAAACATTGCTACATACAGGCTTGTGATATAAATCTCCCTAGCTGATTTATCGAATCAACCTCGTTTCCTAATCATCGTGTGCAACCTTACATTAACCAATTGCCATCAAATTACATTAACTAATTACCGAAGCACGATCAATGGAAATTGAGCAAATTAATATCTATCTCATGTTGCTGCTTACCAAAAGCTTATTAGTCAATATTCAGCGTACCTAGTTATACAAGAAACTACATAATAATCTTGGTAACACCAGTCCACCTCAGAGAAATGCGACCGACGTCGTCGCTTTCCATCAGGTGAGATAGCGGTCAAGCGCGAACCTATTAAGAATAAACGAAAACGAAACGACAGGAGAAGCTTAAACCTCCAGAGGGCTTACCATGACGTGTTAAAATATTAGACGTGCGACCGTGAAAGAAGAATGCAATTATACTACACCCTATATAACTCCATCCCTTTAAAAGTTCAGTTTAGGTCGTCAGATGGATCGCGATAAGAGCCCGTAATAGGTCCACTGATGATTTTGTGCCGTTGAGCATTTCTTTAGCAATTTTCTTTTTATTATGGATAGGCTCGCGTTTGACCACTATCTCACTTTATGTGGTCGACGATGGAGCACGCTTGCCTAGAAGTAACCTATTCACTCTTGACTTAAAGACCCCTAGGCTGTAGCTATCAGGAAACGCAGACTCCTTCAATTCTCAAAAGAATATATATTGCAAGAATATATATTATAAGCTATTGATGATATTGTAATGTCAAAAAAAGCTATTAAAATAATTTACTGGATTATTTCTAGCTTTAAATAATCAATGGCTGGCCTGATGGTCTAGTGGTTAGTGGCCCTGACTGCTATGCCAGAGGTTGTGGGTTCGATTCCCACCCAGGACAAATGTTTGTGTGATGAGCACAATCATTTGTTCTGTGTGTAATTTATCTATATATGTATATATTTAGGAACATATAAGTAGGTTAATCAGTTGTCTAGTACCCATAACACAAGCTATGCTTGGCTTGGGACTAGACGGCGTTGTGTGATAGTTGTGGAATATTATATTATATTATATTATATTATATTATATTATATTATATTATATTATATTATATTATATTATATTATATTATATTATATTATATTATATTATATTATATTATATTATATTATATTATATTATATTATATTATATTATATTATATTATATTATATTATATTATATTATATTATATTATATTATATTATATTATATTATATTATATTATATTATATTATATTATATTATATTATATTATATTATATTATATTATATTATATTACATTATATTATATTATATTATATTATATTATATTATATTATAATTCCAAGCCTGTAAGGATTGGAAGCGATCGAATACATTAAGTTTTCTTTGTATTCATGTCTTTCATAAATTCAACTATCAATCATTTACGTAACTACATACGTAAATTACTAGTTTATTGTCATCATCAAAAGTATTCCACTTTTGATGATGACAATAAACTAGTAATTTGACGACAAACAAACAAACGCACCGATTCTTTGAACCGATCTCCAACCATCAATTGCATTGCAATACTACACGTGCCCAGAATCTAAAAACCTTTATCGCTATAATCATAACAAAACTTACTTTATTATCATACAAAAATCCTTCAACAATTGAGTCACATTATTCCCACATAATACAGGAAAAATAAACAATCCGTAAATTGTAAAGACAAGGTCTATCGGGCCATACTAATTGACATTGCTTTTAAGAGCTCCATACATTCGTACTGTAGACAATAACATTGGTTTTGTTTACAATTGCAACCATGCTAATGATCGCTGCGATGTATTTATCATCAACTGGATTATTGAGAACAAGGTGAGGTGAGACGAATCAATTGATAAATTGCCGGTATGAATTAATTACGAGTATTACAACTTCTGTACTTCCACTGGCAAAAAGATTACAATTATTATAATGAGTTTTGGGAATTTTAGAACCGGTACAGTTGATAACAACAACTCAACGAAAAATATAAAACATGAAAGTTTTGAGAACCCGTTCAATAATTTTTATCCAGCATTGCTTTTTCGTTTAATTTAACAATTTTTTCGTTTATTATATTAAACGAAAAATTTAAAAACTTTTCGTTTAATGTAAACCATTTTTCGTTTAATGAAACTTTGTTACTGTTGTGTGTGTAATTTCTTTGTTACTGACAAAATTGGTTCCATTTAAATATACAAGTCTTTCAAGTCTGTATACATAGCATAGTCGGCCTTATAATGTTCCCACTGTTGGGACTCAGGCTTCCTCTCTAGGAGAGGGAATGGGCCGTAATCCACCACGCGGGCCCAGTGCGGGTTGGTGGATGTCACATGTCTTCGAATTTTTAGTTCTAGGACATGCCGGTTTCCTCACGATGTTTTTCCTTCACCGTTTTGAGAGCAGTGGTGATGAAATAAATTACACAAAGTAATGCGCCTGGCTGGGTTTGAACCCACGACCTACAACTCCGTAAGTCGGGGCCATTACCACTCGGCTACCACTGCTCTCATACATAGAACTCATGTATACATAGAACTCTATTATCTAATATTACATTTTTTTGTCGAAGCTTTCTACCTTCTATTTTTTTTAAATTCATATACCGCTTTCCCGCGTGATAATGACCTCCACACACACTTACTCATCTTTCAAATCTGCTCTCAATTTAATCATCATAATTTATGCCATTGTTATTATGTCCTACTTCCTTAAATCCATCCACAGCTTCATTGAACGCATTACTGAGCAATTTCCTATAGAACACTTTCCGAAACGGTTATAAAAATTAACCTATTTTGAGTCGCAAGACTATTGTATCGCGTGGTTTGGCGGTCGCATTGTAGCTGCTATTCCCACGACTAGTCTGTGCGACTAGTCGTTTCCGTGTGTCTGTCTGTGTGTATTGTAAGACGAGATGTCGAGCGTCGGAGATATCACATGGCCTTGTTACCTTCCGTAATTTGAAGATCTAGTTGTAGGTGTTACCAACTTGTAATTGTTATGTAATTGTGTCTTGAGATTGAGTAGGTGTTACATTGTTTGTGGTTATTATGAGATTACTTCTGGCTAGGTTTACTCAACATTGCGGTTATGTTTTAACTACATTATATTGCTTAAAATGTCTTATGTTGAACTTGTTTTCTCTATTCGAAGTGATATGCAAGTTCTTAAGGTTTGACTACTGGGTATATTATTTTAATAATTTATTGATTTTATGAGCCATTTACCATCAGATGAGGAAATAATCAAACAAGAGACTATCAATAAAAAAATGTGTTATGTTCTATGAGTATGTATCAGTAAGTCCTTACTTAATCTAAACCGGTGATCAATCAAACATATTTGCCAATTAAAATCACCTCGCATTCTCGGATGAGTAAGTTCTCCGTTTTCCAATCTCACTTACGGATCTGTACAAAGTTTATTGATCTACGATCTCATTACCATCGATCAAAACACGATAGTCGCCAATACGCCAGAAATTGTATGTAAATGTGTGAATAATTCAAAGTGGCTCCCTTAGCATGCGAGTGCGCAGGCTAGGGACATGTCGAACATGTTCCGAGTGGTTAATACCGCTCACGCTTTGCTCCTGTTTCTAAATCGTGACTCTATGGTGCGGGGAATATTGGACAAAACAATAGAGATGTCGTGTTCACTTGTCAGTGTGTATTTATGACTTCTTGTGGATGTGAAGACATTTTTTCTCATACTGTTATGTCTACTACGCATCCTTAGTTCTGTTTAGACTTAGCACCTAAAGACTTATACTGTCATTGAAGAAAGTATTTAATGTATTGAGACCGTTTAAATTGGTGTAACTAATATAATAGCGACAAGAAACATGTAACAGAGATATTTGTAATTACAAAACATGATTGAAAAGAGTGTCCATTGAGTTTTTGCACATTCTTCTCCATAGAGATCTATGCTTTGGAATGTGCAATTAGCATCATTTTTTTTCTGACTGACTGACTTCTTGACATTTCAAAAGTGCCTTAAATGGTTTATTTGAAATAAAATACTTTGAATCTTTGAATAAAATCAAGGTTGGGGAATTGATCACGGCAATATTTTAAGCACCTTTCATAGTTATTTTACTAGTTTTCGCACCACTTCATAATAGTGAAAATCCAAGTGTTAAAATTGACACGTATTCGAGACATACAAGATATAGCACCTAGACATGAAACAATCATCAGCTCTCAACAAACAAACTTACACAACTCATAGCTATCACACGGTGGAGGTGTGCCCCGCTTAGGCAGAGCAACGCCGTGTCCTCGTGGGGGCGATCGGCGGCGGTGATCTCTCGCGCCGGGCATTGGTACAGGCCATGGTCCGGAGTGAGGAGGAGTGGCGGCCGATCGCGTGAGGCAACGGCAACGGTCCTCACGCCCCAACCGCCACCGGGATTCCGATCTCGATTTCCGGCCACCGTAGGCGCGGGCTTGCGGACGGCGAGCAATGGGTGGCTCGCCGTTAATAATCCGCCGTTAGTAATCATCCGGACCGAGCTCAAGTTGTTAACGGCATGTAGTGTTCCACGCGCGCCTCAAGGAGATGTCAACGAAACCGTAGGGGCCCAGCAGGGTCGAAGCCTACTGGGGCCACGGGTAATGTGAAAGCGAAGCCCGGGGCCCCGGGAGGAAGGCAAAGAGGGAACATTAGTGGGTTTTTAGTCAGTAAAAGTCTGACACTATCTCCCGCTCCACCCAAGAGCGGGATTTGTCATTAGATGTTTTTCCCACCTTAAAAATAACTCATAGCTATGTATTATTATGTTTTTAACATTTTATTACCATAATATTTTTTTATTTGCTCCGTGTCGCTTAATTTTTACTACGTTCATAGATAAATATGGATACTCGAATGGCGCCGTGTTTTAACATTCACCTTTTTTTCACGTCTCATTTGTAAAACAAGAAAAACATAGATTAACATAATTAATTTATGCCTCCGGAATACTACGGATTCATCAGAGATTTTTACTTTTTTTGTAATGCCTTTACCAACTGCTGAATACACAGTATCTGTTTCTCCAAGATATACAATGTCAGCCTCTCCAAGATACACAATATCAGCCAATTTAAGATACACAGTATCAGTCTTTCCAAGATACACAGTATCGACCTCTCTAAAATATCGAATCTTTCATAAAGTGTCTTTATTGACCATAAGGTTGTGTATCTATGGATAGATAAAGACATTTGGTTGGTATACCTACACAATTAGCCTTAAACAACACAGTTACACGATTAAACATTATGTGTACGTTGTATCTGCAAATAGCAAAAAAAGAAGACCTCCTACTGAAGATCAATTAAGCATGCTGCATGCACATCAATAAACCTACTTACTAAACAAATTCTGTAGACAATCCACCATCAGTTTAATCCAAACAATCAAGCATAACAAAACAGGTTAACTTAGTACATAGAAGCTTCTATATTGATTGATTGAAACATGCATTTAGCACCATTGTTGTCGGTCCACGCGAATTCCTGACCCCAAGCAGTGGGTACGTACAATCTATTCCATGCTCCTTGTTTAGTATTCTGTATACACGAAGATCATAGCGAATCGATTGGGAATCCGTTCTTTTTAAACGGTTCATGGAGAAAGTGGAGAGGGACGTACCAAATAAAAAGAAAGAAAGAAAAATATTTATTTTCCACACGTACACAGATACACACAATGCAGAAACAACATGTAAACACTTAAGATAAAAAAAATAAGAAAATAAAATAACTAACATTGTGTGTCTCGCGCCTGCACCAAATAGTCCAGTTCAGCAAAAATGCCAGACAACTTCATGGTAGTTGCCTGACGCTGGAAACTCAGACCTCCTCTCTCTAGTAGAGAAAATGGGTCGTAATCCACCACGCGGGCCCAGTGCGGGTTGGTAAATGTCACATGTCTTCGAATTTTTGCTTCTTAGACATGCCGGTTTCCTCACGATGTTTTCCGTCACCGTTTTGAGAGCAATGGTGATGAAATAAATTACACAAAGTAAAGCGCCTGACTGGGTTTGAACCGGCGACCTACAAATCGTAAGTCGGGGCCGTTACCATTCGCCCACCACTGCTCCCAAGAAAAACTTGTTGGTTAGCAAAAACTTGACTAAGATCGTAAAACCCTGTGGATCACTCTCTATGTAAAGAAAAAGCTGTAATTGTAAATGATCTCAATAATAATTACACTACATACAAGAAGATATAAGTATTATTATATAGTTTACAACTGTGAGTCATATACTACCCTGCATTTTTACACTCATACATAAACATAGTTAGCAATAAAATCGTTATTTTAATTTGTTTTGTGTGCATTCGTCATACTCGGTTTTAAAAATTATTCGTGATGAGTGAAGGCTTCTATGTAAAGACTAGGTACGAACGAACGTTTTGGTAACACATTCATTGTGCGTAGGTACAGCTAAAGTTTGGAATTTCCTACCGGAGTCTGTGTTTCTTGATAGGCCTAGGGATCTTTGGAAGCATGCTCTCCATCGTCGACCACATCGTTGTTTTCCATCAAGTGAGATAGTGGTCAAGCGCGAGCCTATCAACAGTAAAAAAAGTGGGCAAGTGCGAGTCGGACTCATGCACTGAGGGTTCCGTACAAACTTACCTATGTCAATAGTTCAATTCCTGAATGTTCTCGAAGATTTTTCCGAATCGCATTTTTTGTGACGTATCTACAAATTTACTGTTTTCAGATTTATTCCTGTATCTCTGCTATAAGACCTTGCTTTATGCCAAATTTCAGGATTCTGGGTCAACTGAAAGTACCCTATGAATTTTTATTCCCTGAGGGTGTCGAAATATACATTTTTGCGACATAAACGGCCGTATCTTTTTTTTCGTTGCACAGCTTCCAGGGACCGAAGACCTGTGTATATGGTTTTAATTTCAACTCGATACCTTCACAACACTTTCCCGCGATAAACGGTCTTGACAGACAACAAAGTGGGTTTCGTTATTTCCGAGGTATGGAGCTCTAAAAAGACCAGTTTTTAACTGAACGAATGTTCGAACATGTGGAATATTAATAAAAATATTAAATTATTTTAACTTGTTTAAGTAAAACCAGTAGGTATCGCTAATAAAATCAAATGCGTAGTATTTTTTTCACATTAAATTAACATTTAATACTAAATCACTTTTCGCCACTTTTCCAAACTAGCTAGACTAGAAAATATGAATAAACATCAATTTAATATTAAATAAACCAGTTACTAATTCCTCTGACATCCACAAGGCAACATAATTTTTTTCTTAATTGGTTACATAATGATCGAACTAAAGAAATTAAAAAAAAAAATGTCCACCATTTTTTATTTATAGATGTTTTTTGCGGCTTAGCATGACCTAGATTTGAAATCAGTGTAACCTTTGTGCCTGGGACAAATAACTACGGGTTCGTTATACACTTCTCATAGGTCCTTTGACGAATATAGGCGTGATTTTATGTTTTTACCCTTTAGGCGGAAGAAACGTCCGGGAACCACCATTGTGCGGATCGTCCGGCGAACACGGTGGAGCATACGTAGAAGTCAGCCCCGCTTGAGTGGAGCACCGCCGTGGTGTGGTGTAGGAACATAGGTGGATTTTAGGGCGCAAAATTCTGATCTTAGACGTTCTCTCGCCCCCTAGAGCTTCCTGTCATTAAAATTTGATGATTTAACTTTTTTTTAATTTAACAACCAAATAATTAGTTCAATATGTTATACTGCATCCTCTATGTAGCAACATCGTAGCGTTTTCATAGCAAGTCAATCAATTCGTAAAACAATTAATTTTTCCAACTGTCAGTTTTTTCTTTACATTTCTGTAACCCTACGATTTAGTGCCGATAAGAAGCGCGAAGTTGCAATAAACTCGTTATAATGACATGCAGTAAAGCTAAGCGCACACTACAGCAGGCCGCATCGCATCAAAAATAAAATCTCAATACACACAAGCGGCATAGCAAACGACTAGTAGATATGCGATGAAACAAAACGCAAAAAAAATCCACTTAGTGAATTTTTGATCACAGTCTAAAGAGCAACTCTCAGACTCCAGGTTGCTCCTGACTCAAATGATCTGTGAACCAGGATACCACTGCTGAAAGTGCTTGCAGAACTCTGGTTTCAAATATATTAATTCCTGTTTACTGATTGACTGGGCTTCGCTTGGTAACGGTCCTCCGGGTACCTGAGAGGTACCCGGAGGACCTCTCACCAGGGGGGTTTTCATATCCACCTAAATCAATCTGCCTGCCTTTTCCGAACTGTGTTTTGGTCGGCTTTCATTCTAACCGTATGCAGTTGAAAACTAGTATTTACTTGGAGCCACTGACTATGTGACTGTCACAACCTTGTAAACCTGGTCATCACGATACCACTGACCCAGAAAGGTGTCAAATTTTCTGACTTCTGACGACCCATTACCGATTCATACCTACCCATTCCATAAACACAATAATATGAAAAATCCGAAATTTTGTAAGTGTGTATGTATTGTTCGTTACTTTTTCACACTCGAACGTCTAAACTGATTTCGATAAAACGACCACACCCTGGAATAGGATGACATAGGATACTTTTTTTCCGAGAGTCTGTTCCCTTGGCATAATTTCCTACTATTACGCAAATAAAGCTGCTGGCAGTGACTAGTTCCATAATATTTACGAACAAATAGATTTTTGTGATGCACCGCGGCTCGTGTGCGTCAGGCTTTACGATGCGTGAATACCTTGCGTAGTGGGAGGATGCGCGAGCCGCGGCGTCTGCGCATTGACGCGCACGTGGGCCGCGCGCGCACCTGTCCCGTACCTGTGCGATTATTATATTGTTATTATTATACTCGTGCGAGTACTTGCGCATTAACGCACTGCACTGAACAACATTGTTACTGGTTGGTGTGATTTGGAGCGAGTTGGAAGGTCAGTGATTTTATTTGTTTCATATTTAAATTATAAAAATCAGTTTTGATTTTATTTTAGTTAACTTTTTTATAAATTGATCTGCATTTATTTAAATACGTCAGTCTACGTAATGAAAGAAAAAAAAACTTTTAATTCCTCTATTATTTAACTGCAAATTAAAATGATAAGAAAGTCATAGTTGCATAAAAAATACATCAAACCGACAATAAAAATACAAGAGCTATAAAAATGAAAACATACAATGACATCAAGTGAAAGTGTATGATACTATGTATCCTACACTTACGAGTAATACATAATCCTATCAGAAGCATCTAATCTGATGCGCAAACTAATAAAATCCCACAGTCGGATGCACACGAGGAGTCTCGAGGAAGATCAGCGCATTGCGCAGGCGCATTTCCGCGCAATTATTCACTATACTCGTAAATATCGTACTGTTAGTTGTTACCTCTGCTTATTCCATTTGCATAACGAAAGCGTAGTGATGTGCACAGTAATCTTAACATCATCACTTTCTGTTTATTGCACATCTCTTTCTTTCGTTAAGTACTTAATTGTTATCTTTCTTTGTTTATTTTGTTATGCTTATTGATTTTACGAGTGTGTTGACGAGAAGGTGGATCAATGACTTGGTGAGAGTCGCAGGAATCCGATGGATGCGAAACGCAAAGGACCGGTCGTTACGGCGACGCTTGGGGGCCTATGTCCAACAGTCTTTCGGCTGAAATGATGATGATAAAAAATATTCACAGTATTGCGTTATTTTATTAGTACTAGTCGAGTGTTCCACGTGATGTATGGAGGAATTACCATAGCCCTCGCAATAAAGGGCAACAGACCCCAAGTGAAACCCACAGTGTTCCACTGTGGGTTTTAGTCAGTAATAGCAGGAGGAAGTGTCAACCACACTCCCTCTCGCTCCACCCAGACTGGAAGAAGTTGTTTGATGATTTCCTTCGTAAAAAAATGCTACGCGATGTATCTTTGTTTTTATTTTGAGTAATCTGTTAACCTCAACATTTTGAAATAAGCAGAATAAAAATATACAACTGATTTTACAAATAAAATAATATAGTGTGTGTGTACAAGCAAAATGAAACCCTCCAGAATTATCGCTTATCTGAATCTAAATAATATAAAAAAAAGTTTAATCATCACATTAAAAAATACAATAAATCATACTACAATACCCACGCTAACTGCATTTTCGATTTGCTGATGATTCGGACACAATGTCCGAATCGACACATTTTATTTTAAATATTTTTTCCCTGCCGATTCGGACACCAGCATATATTATTTATTTAATCTGTTTAGAGAAATCTGTTTTTTTTTGTAAATAAATTTATTATTATAAGTTACTTTACCTTAAATCTAGCCTAAAATAGCACAAAATAGCAAAAAAGTGTTAATGCAGTATGCATTAACACTTTTTTTGTACATATTTTAAAAACTATTTGTCTGACATAAACTGTACTAAACAGTACATCCAAGTAAAATAAAAATGTGTCAATTCGGACACTGTCCGAATCGTCAGCAACTTGCATTTTCTCACCACCATCTTCATACTAAAACATTTTGATATACAGCTAAAGGAAAACGCATAACTTACCACGTAATCTACTAATCAGTCCCTGCTTATAATTGCCTTATTAATTTATTCATGATAGGTACCTTTGTCTATCATCACTTTATTTATATTTATTGTATGTAGTTATTGACATAGGATATTAATCAAATGAGGTAAAGGATGCTGTCGTCCTTGCTAGTTTATGACGTCATAAGGAGATGCTCTATGTACCTACCTGTCTGTGTATTGAACATAGTGCATTTTTTATGTATTATTATACAAGTGGCTTAAGAGTACCCTAGTCAGTCTTTCATCCATATAAACGTAGTATAGCGATTACTTCACTGTTTGAGGGTATAATTTCTCTAATTTCCATTGTTTAGTTATTATCTGGCCTTGTATGGAAGCAAAACGGTGAAAGAAAAAAAATAGGAATTTATGAGTGTCAAAACTAATTGGCGCATCTCTAGACGTAAATAAATAAACTCATGGAGTGGAAAATTTTCAATATATATACAGAGATAGGTTGTTTGTTTGTTTAAAAAATCAGTTAATTTTATTTTGAACAGACAACTTTATTAGTTTTTTTAATTATATCCTACGTCCAAGTCTGTTCATAAAATTTTACGGGCTCGTTTCTTTATAAATCATGGAATATATCATGTTAGTGTGTATTCGTGCTAGCTTCTTAGTACTCATCACACCGTTTCTAACTTTAGCAGAAGCACATGATATTTGATGAGTGCATATACCTAGTAGTGCTGGCCGTTTCGGTCCAAGCATCGTTTATTATTTACCAAACCCCATTTGTATGCTAATTCAAGTATTCTTCTTTATTTACTAAATCAATATTATTGATAATTATATTGTTTTAATCGATATCTTTTGTATAACCTACTATTATGTTGATAATCGTGACATATGTTGGTGTATCGTTTTATTAAATTATATGTTACCTCAGGGCAAGGCCAGGGTTATATTATCATAAAACAAGATTTTGATATACCTAAATAATGTAAATCTATACTCCATTTGTTTAGGTAGTTAACTAAACGTAAACAATCTCTTGATAAATCTTTATATTTTAAAAAAATCATATTAAAGACGTACAAAGATTATTTAAATTTAGTTAATTACCAAATATCGGTATAGGCAAATAACAAATTGTAAACATTTTTAGATAAAATTTTTAGGAAACTTTTAGGCATGCATCTTTAGGCATATGAGATTGTTTACATTTAGTTAGTTACCTAAACATGGAGTATAAACATAATATTATGAAGAGGATAAATTGTTTGTTTATTTGTAAGAGGACTATAAGCTTGTTTTTCTAAACCTACCCATGGGTAGAGTGAAAACAAAACCCGGGGCCCTGGGACGAAGGCAACAAAGGGACAGGAGTGGGTTTTTAGTCAGTAAAAGTCTGACACTATCTCACACTCCACCCAAGAGCTAGACTGATCCAAATGCGATTTGTAGCGAAAAAAATACACAGATCCTTTGGAATAGATCACAAGAGTGAAGCCGTGGATAAAAAAAGATCACATGACACATAATTTTTTATACTATACTTGTTGAATGACTGGATTTAAGCACCTCTGTGCTAATCCAAAAACCACAAGAGACGCATTTACATTATAAAAGAAACAACAAAACAGAATCATTGATAAATGTAATCAAAACAAATGCAGTCATTTGTTAGTGTCAACTTTTTGTAGCGAAATCATTTGTTTATTTCGTTTTTGTTCGTATCGTTTTTTTGTTTTTTTGACAACTTTGGCTTATGCCATCCTGCCAACTAAGCAATACCAATTAATATAACAAATATTGGTATTTTATTTAAATTACAATTTATATGGGAACAGTTAAAAAGACATAATAAAATCCATTTATCACTTATGAAGTTAAGAAATATCTTAAGAAATGATGTGATTATCTATGTGGCTCTCTGGGTTAAGTATGGTTATATAAATGCTATTAAAAATCACCAAAGGCCTACTCATTAGCATATTTTCTACATTTATTCGACATGATACTTGTGCTACTACTACAACCTATTTTGAAATGTTATTTTGTGGGACATGTTTGAATTTATAAAGAGTTTCATTATAATTTCTTTAACATAAAAAGTTTTTCGAATTCCTATAGAGATTCTCAAACTACAGACTGAATTTTCGCTTACTTGAAAATTAGTTTTTCCACAACTTTTGTTTTAAATTATTTATAGGCTCGTGCTTGACCACTATCTCATCTGATGGAATGCGACGATGTATTCGATGATGGAGCACGCTTGCCCAGAAATAACCTATTCACTCTTGACCTAAAAATCCCTAGGTTGTAGCTATCAGAAAACATATACTCCGGCAGGGAATTCCACTCTTTACCTATTGGCACAATTAATGATATTAATATTTCGCTATTCCTACCTGTATGTTGAGTATGTACTTAGGTTATAGGCACTATCAATGAAGCTGTTAATATCACGAGGACGGCTCCGGAAATGTCTTGAACCTGTTTATTCGAGAAGAAAACGGCTGTGGACCATACCACACCACATTCTATTAACTTTATCACCAATATAGTCTTGCCAACAAACTGACATATTGCTGCACAAACCAAGGCTGCAGGTGATATAGGTGCTAACATTACCTATCTACCAAAACTTTTTGAGTTACTGACGCTTCGGACAGTGTCCGAATCAACACATTTTATTTTCAATATTTTTTCACTAACTTTCCTACTTTTTGACAATCGCAAGCGTACATAGAATTGTCATGCAAACGAAAGGCTCGTCTTTATATATTTACTAACACTTACGAAAACTTATTGTACGTGTCTTCAATAATATTATGTGCGTTTACTTGCTGCTTGGAATTCAACTCGATTTGCTGTAATGCGTGACAATACTGAAGCCGGATTCTTTGAATTTAGACCTTCAAGTTTCAACTATTTGTAGACTGATGCAATTGAGGAGCGTTGTAGACATTTCTATAACCAATGGACTGAATAATTCTCACTGCTAAAACGTATTAAGCCATGAGAGAATAAAGTAGTGAACTAATAGTGCATAAATGATTATATCAGCACTAGTGGGTGGTATGTAAGTTTTTGCCCGTTATTAACTTCATTTAAATGGTAATTTATGTCATCTTCAAGACAATCAGTTCACGTAAAGTCACACAAGGTGACGAGATTACCAGCATGATACCAAACTATATTTGGATGTTGTAAGTCAATTTCTCTTTTTGGGGGAAGCCTATGTCCAGCAGTGGACGTCATTCGGCTGAAAAGATGATGATGAAGTCAATTTTTTTATTCTCTTTATCTATATTATTCTCTAGCTATTTTCAAGTCATAAACTATAAACCCTTTTTTATTTCTACGTAGGAAAACATGAAATGACTCCTCCCGCTTTTGGGGGAGCGAGAAGAAGTGTCAGACTTTTTCGACCAGTTTTGAAGATAAGCAATAAACCTATAAACAAAATACCGGGCAAGTACGAGTCGAACTTGCGCACTGAGGGTTCCGTACAAACAGTTCAATTTCCGAATTGAGTTACGAAGATTTTTCCGAATTGCAAAAAAGGTTTTTTTTTGTGACATAACTACAAATTTACAGTTTTCTGATTTTTCCTATACTTGTGCTATGAGACCTTGCTTTAGGCCAAATTTCAAGATTCTAAGTCCACGGGAAGTACCCTATGAATTTTGATTCCCTTGAGAGTAACGAAATACTTGCACATTTTTTTTTGTTAACTCAAAAGTTTGAATTTTTCAAAGCTTCAAGGGACCGCAGACCTGAGTATATGGTTATAATTTCAACTGTATACGTCCACGCGTTCCTGAGATAAAGGGTCTTGACAGACATGGACAACAAAGTGATCCTATAAGATTTCCATTTTTTCCTTATTTCTCTAGCTTCAAGCAATATGAAAACCAACATTATTTCATATTATGTAAAATCTGCACAGCTAAAATTATAGCAAGATTCCCATGTTTTTGTGTGACATACTTGAGTATGTATATACGATGATGATTTCATGTTTATTTATGTACAAGATGAGACGCAGTAGTTACGTAACGGTCACGTGCTGCTCTCCCTTAGATTTAGAAACTATGTTAATTATCTACCTATCTACTTGTAAGTAGATATTTATCTAACGCTCGACTTCTTTGATGTTGGGCTGGTTATTAACTTAATAAGAGGCTTTTCATTTATAATTACGGTGTGGATATGTACCTATTTCAACCAACAAATGGCATTAGAGGTTCACAATTTTTTTATAAAATATCTTTTGTAAAAAAAAAAAAGTACACTACTTTTTTTATCGATATAAAGCAGTGCTTGACTGCGATCCCACCTGATGGTAAGCAGTGATGCAATCATTGATGGTGAGGCGCACTAGTTTATTAAGAGCCTATTCACTCTAGCCTTGAAGGCACCTAAATTATAGTTGGACGGGAAGACCGCAGCAGGCAAATTGTTCCAGTCCTTCAATGTACGTGGTATAAATGACGAAGCGAAACGCTTAGTCCGTTGAAGTACTATTCTGAAATGTCTACTGGTCTCTTCCGCCTAGAAACTGTTGAGTTCTCATCAAATTTTTAAAATCAATACGCCTATCGACCATAAGATTTCGCCAGAAAACACACAGTACTAACCACTCGGTTTAAAATAGCCCTACTATTATATAAACTGCATTCAACATCACCTCAAATAAATCCAAGAATGTCACCACGAACCGTTACATCAGAAAAATCTCGACAAAACCGTATAATTTACAACGTAAACACACTAATCATAAACGTGGAGTTTACGGTTTTATTTAACCGCACTATGAATACCAACTCGCCAAGGGACTGGAGACTGGCCTATGAATTAAAATTCCTACCATGTAGTTTTCCATTCACGCCTCACTATTAAATAGATACTTATATTTGGTTGGGACCATAAAAATCGATGTTTTTATTATTTATGATGGGAAGGTTGCAATTAAGGATCAATTGGCTTGAATTGTGATGTTCTAGTGACCTTAATTCAATTAGGAAATTAGTTGTAAATTAACTTTTGTGAAAGTCATATCAACTTTTGTTTACAAATTCTATTTCACACCTTTCTTTCCAAGAGTAAATTGGAAAAAATGATAATATTAAAACAAAGTCCGAAAGACAAACGTGCCATTTTTTTGTATTTTTTTTTTTCTTAATTGAAATAAACCAGTGTTTGACTGAGATCCCACCTGATGGTAACCAGTGATATATATAATATATGTTTATGATCCATTTTATTTTATTTATTTAGGGACAGCCACAATATATTATTATTATTATTTATTTGTTTCAGATACAAGATCCATATTATAGTAGGCACTTAAAATTATGTTAATATAACAAAATGAACATAAACAAATACAAATAAACATTACCATATATACCAATCAAATTACAATGTCAAAGCTTAAATTAAATAAAAATAAAATAAAATAAATAAAAAAATAAATAAAAATAAAATATAATGTGTATTTATACAAATAACAATAATTTGAATGGTAACAATAATGCAGCCCACTGCATTATCCGCAAAAAAAACTAGAAAAACATTGTGAAGGAACTTAAACTATAATCATCCACCCAAGATCGTGTGGTGGAGACGCGACTACACATAGGGCGGAGTCCTTTATACCTTCAGTGGGAACATTGTGATGAAATGATTTAGCTACCTAGCTTCTTTTTTTTTTCAAACCAAAGATTTTCTTTTCCCTCAAAATATTTGATCCCAGTAAACATTACCCTTCAGTGGCGTTTAAGGTCCTCCAAAATTCAGAAACGGATTTTTGGGCACGTAATGGATCCTTGTCTGGTAAGGAGCACTGCTTTTGCACATCCATGTCGGAGAGGTCTATAATCCCCCATCTTTCCTGGCCTACTTGGATGCGCTACCTAAAACTCGCTGAGCCTTTGTCACTTCACTGGCTTTTCAGTAAACCTCAGTATAATGGTGAGAATCATTTGAATTCTAGTTGGTTCAAAAATTTTAAAAACCCAATCAATAATGATAATTGTGACGTGTATTACGATATAACCGTTTACGTTAATCATGTTATGTGATTTGATGTGCTATAATTGCAATCCAATCCGCTCTCAATTACCTAAGATTGGTAGCGAACAGTTATTTTGAGGCACATTCGGTACAATTAGCGGCATAGCTGTTACTGGTACATGGTTAATTGTTAACTGTTCGTTATCGCGAGATGACGATCCGTTGGAGATTACACGATAGGTTTGTAGCACGAGACTAGTGCGTTTTTATAACGGTTTTGTCTTACTTGATGGTGGGCCTATTGACAAAGATGAAGTTCAGAAGGTTCAGTACTATATTAACTATCACACAACGCCATCTAGTCTCAAGCTAAGCAGAGCTTGTGTTATGAGTACTAGACAACTGATAAACATACTTATATATTTCTAGATACATATATATTATAGATAAATTACACCCAGACACAGAACAAAATGATCGTGCTCATCACACAAACATTTGTCCTGGGTGGGAATTGAACCCAGGACCTCCGGCAGTCAGGGCCACTAACCACTAGACCAACAGGCCAGTCAAGTATATATACCTGCACTATGGAGGGCCTAATGAATGCCTCCGATGCTGCAATTAGGTATAATTGGCATCTAATAAAAATAAATAAAAAAGCTTTTATTATTCCTTACAATAAATAATTTTTGGGTTAGTGTGTTAGTAATATAACAAGTTAGTAATATGACTTATACCTATAATTGTTAGTGTTGTGTGTTTGTATATTCGTCTTGTTCACCGTAAGGACCGCTTGTGGCGGTAAAAGCCTCCTCCAAATGTTTCCATCGCTCCCATAGTCTGGCTGTTGTAAGTTGGCATCTACTTAGGCCTAAACACTTTAAGGAGTCTACCATCGAATCGGAAAAAAGAAAAAGAAAGATTTGAAAATTTTCAAGATTTTTTGACAGAACTCATTGTTAAATTAAGCTCGCCTACAAAGGCAAAGGCTTACTGATTTGACAATTTATGTACAAACATGAATTGTCAAATCACTAAGCACTATGTTAAGTTTTGTGTATAATAACGAATTCAGAATTGAAGAATACAATGAACAGAAGATCATTTTTTTTTATGTTATAAAGAAATATGATGACAATACATAACTAATTGGCTAATGCAATATTCTAAAGGACTTAATTAGTAAAGAATAACACGCGACTATAGAACATACATACTATCCCAATAAAGTTCCAGTAGTTTATTGTTCAAAATTGATATTGTACTGTAGCAATTGTGACGAGGTTGACAATAGGCGGACGTAGTGAAGGATTGGGTACCAATCATTAGGCTACCGGCTTTTATTGAAGACTTGGAGACGGGATAGTTTTCAGAAGACAACACAGGCAAAATAGCAGATGACAATTTTACGTCATCTATAAATTACGCTAGGTAAACAGTTGATTGTTTTTCGTCATTTAGATACGTTTCAATACGATAATCGGTAAACGTTTTTTTTTAGGGATATCTCGTTCTATCTTAAGTATAGTTTGGTTTTTACACGAAGAAAGGTTAAAGGAAAAACGCTTGAAATTATATCCTTATCCTCTAATAGCTTTTAGAACATCGATATAAAACCGATATCCTTAAATTAGTATACAAAGAGTTACATTAATAATAACTTCCGGAAACAAAAGGTTAATCGTCGTCCAGTAATGCCGTTGATGCCACATTGTTAACCTTTGCATTAATTTACTATTTATTATTGATACTGCATATGACTCAGTATTTTTGACCTATGATAAACTTGCATTTTATTTTAATGCAATATTTACTAACATGAAAATCAAGTGCAGGTAGCTGTCAATATACCGTAAGGAAACTTACACACAAATATTTTTTTAATACACTTACTTGAAAACCCGCTTTTATCCCACCGCTTTTAGGCACGCAATAGACTGTTTTCCGCACTAGTGCAGAAAAGTGCGCGTGCTTTCCCCACCACAATGTTATTACATTTATCGTATCAGGCTGGGCGCGCTTCGTCCCCCACGAGTCGCTGGTCAATCCCCGTTTATTCAATTCTTTGTAAGTGTATTGAAAAAAGTCGTTTGATACACGTGCAAATTTATCACTGCAGCCCTCGGCTTCAGTGATAACCTCCGGCTCCTGCCAATTCCGCCTCGGTCGCAATGACAAACTTTCTGCACTTGTATCAAAATGTACTATATTTCAAATAAAACCTCAAACACGTTGGAGGACCAAATGTTTCCCAACATGACGCTCAACGCTCTCTAATTATCCAACATGTACGTCAAGGGCTATGCTCGGAGTTTCCTTGCGTGATCACATCAGAAATGAAAATATCAGTCTTATCAGCAAGAGTTTGCAGCACATTGCTCACTGAACAGATGCTCGATGGGGACAGAAGGTTCTAGAGTGGCGACCACGTACCAAAAGATGCAACGTTGGAAGACCTCCCACAAGGTGGACTGATGACCTGGTGAGGGTCTTTGGAATCCGATGATTGCGAGACGCACCGGAAGGCTATGCCAGTGGACGTCTTTCGGCTGAAACTATGATGTAGATGGGACATCTTCATCATCGTTACGTGAATGCGTTGTAAAATGTTGGGCAACAAATTGTGGGATACTGGGCATCCTTGCATAGATTGTGCATCATGTTATTGAATATTTTGTCCTCTAATGTGTTAAGGTTTTAACATATGCAGTCATGAAATGTCAGAAATTATTTGCACCATTACCACAATTAGTCATTAATCATGGAAAAGAACCGGCAAAAAAGTAATTTTCTGGTAATTTTAGTGCCCAGAAAACTGCGATAACTCCTTAAACTCATAATAACATAACCAAATACTGAGGTGTGCAACATTACAATCAACATAGCACTAGTTTCATAACATCTGCTGAACATGAGTCTCCTAATACAGGTACAAACGTTAGAAAAAAGTATTCTTATACCGTGGAAATATGTTATAAAATCGAACTACAAAAACATTCAGTAACAACACAATTTTCCTCACTCTAACAACGTCAGCCACCGCTACTCGTGGCTGATCGAGACACAGCTGAACAAGCAGCCAAGCACACATATTTGCATACTGATCCGCTGTGACGTGACTCTGTTCCAAGCATACTTGGAATCCGGCGCTATTGGGAAATGTGTAACATGTTTTACCTTCGAAATTAGTGTTTGAAGAGGCCTCAACGGTTCAACTGAAGTAGTTCGTATATTTAATGATAATACAACTGCTTTTATAAGTATTTCTTCACATGTCCAGTTCATGTGTACCGTGTTTGCCAATATTTCTTCTGAAATATAAAAAAAGAACTCTACTCCGAAACGGCTTCATTTATTTTATGATTTATTTTTGTGTATATTTAGTAGGTCTGAGAATAGATCGTAGGTTATTTTTTACCCTCCGATTCTAACCCCCCATTTTTTCTTTGGTCATTTATATGGCAGAAATACTATGAGTATATTAGGGAAAGTTTGAAAGAGGCACCAGTGACTGAAAAGTTGAAAGGGAATCGTTTGTCTTGGTATGGTCATGTGAAGAAAAGGGATGAAACGCATGTTACTAAAAGAGTTATGAGTTATGTGGATGGATGGAGAGGGAGACCAAAGAAAAGATGGATGGATTGTGTGAAGCGTGATATAAAAGAAAAGGAAGTTAGTGATAGCATGACGAGTGATAGGGCAAAATGGAAGAAAAAAACGTGTTTCGCCGACCACAAATAACACGGGACGAAGGCAGGAAGATGATGATGATATGGCAGAACTACGTTTGCCAGGTCAGCTAGTGAGTATATAGTTTCTCCCACATATTCCTCTCCTCTGATGTTTGTTTCCCTATTGCACATCAATAATCAATCAAGCTATGAAAGACCTAGCGACCCACGATACTCCAGGTCATTGGTCCTTCACACAAATATTTCAAACGTTACCATTTCTGTACCGCCACCAGGGTCGGCTCGTCGGTCTGTTTGTGTCACTATTGTGTCCCACAAAGGAATGACCTTGAGTCGTCCTGTATTCGATGCCACTCAAATAGATGCTATAACAATAATTGTGGGACAGCTTTGGAATAACTTTAGAATATTGATGTCACAGAAAACTCGGTATTTGTTGTCCCATTAGATATGGTGTCGCTGTTTTCTTGTTTATCATTGAAATTATGTTTATTTGTGCAGTTTGACGTACAGTAAATATGTTTTGAAGGACTGTCAAGGACTTTTCAGATAATCTTTATTTGTTGTAGCACTTTTTATGGCATGAAATATAGTTTGGAAATTAACTTAAGTTTTAAATTTTTTTTTAAATAACCTGTTTCTTTTAACTAAAATCTAGTGTTATTTATTTATTATATTCAGTATTTCTATTTATTATCGCTTACTAAGAAACAAACAATTTTATCACGTTAAAATATTTGTTTACATTTTAGTAAAACTAGATATAATTCCACGAAAATAGACTATCACATAAATATTTGAAAAGGCACTTAATTAGTCAATAATTAGCAAATTACGTCAGAAATTACTCACCTACTCCACTTTCCTGGTTATGGATCATAAACGCAAAATTAGTTGAGGAAATAAACTGAACTCCATTACAAATAAAATTCTCTCTATTTTACTAATATTGTGTAAACATAACAACGCCATTTTTAAGGTGCATACCACCAGACAAGCAGACAGGTGTCAACGTGTACTAGTATAACTTGAACCCTGCATAACCCAGAAAAATTACCATAAAGGAAGTAGACGAAGCTCCTAATACTTTGTTTGGTATCTTCTCCTATTGTCAGTCATGTTACCGCACCACATTTGTTCGGGTAGGCAGTAGTAGCTTTCACAATGTGTTACTTAAGCGGTCTACTTTAAATTGAGTAGGTACTTTAAACTATTGTCCCCTAAGTGTATAAATTAGAATTACTTAATACGCACTTAACTGCGTATTGTTTGTGGCTTCATAAAGTTTAGCAACATGACAATGGTTTTAGTTACTTTGTGACTTGTGAGCAACAGTCACGGCGAGGCAGAGGAGAGTTGAACGTCTGTTTTTGCTTGCAACGTAAAGTTTAGCTTCTGTCTTGCTTACTACATTGTTTATTTTGCTACAAAGACTGGTATTAGCTAAGAGAGCTTAAATTTATTGTAATGCATGAAATAATTTAGTCAAAGCTATTAATTTATGATCTTGATTCATTTAATACTAGAACAAGTGTCAGTCTGACTACCGGGACAACTCTATCTTTGACTTCGTTTATATCCAAACTGTAGTTAATTCTTAATGCACTAAAATACCAAACTAAGCATTTCGCGTCTTCGTTTATACCTACATCGAAAGACTGGAACAATTTGCCTGCAGCGGTCTTCCTGTCCGATTATAATTTAGGTGTCTTCAAGGCAAAAGTGAATAGGCTCTTAATAAATTATTGCTCTTCACCATCATCGAGTGCGTCACTGCTTACCATCAGGTGGGATCGCAGTCAAGTACTGGCTATTATATCATTTAAAAAATACCTCTACATTGAATTTTTGTTTTTTTTTTTAACTCCAGAAAAATTTCAACGCCTTTCACGCTCAATCGTTCCATTTAGTCTCTTTGTGCTTTCTACTCTTAATTCCTCAAGTACACACATATTCCCAGCGTGCCCTTCCGTCGTCAGACTGTCACGCAGATCACGCAGAGCATGCTGCCAATGCCCCATGACCGCATAGATGTATTTTGCGTGCCCAATCTTGATGCACGTGACAATATTTAAGTTCAGGTACAATCGACGACATACCTGTTATACATCTCCAGTATAGACTGGTCTAGCTTCGTTTAAACGTTCAACTTCGGTACATTGCGTACCTTGCCACAAAATGTTTTGGAAATATTTTCTTTATGCGTAGGTACAACTCATCATCTTCCTGCCCTTGTCCCGTGTTATTTGGGGTCGGCGCAACATGTTTTTTTCTTCCATTCTGCCCTGTCATTCGTCATGCTATCACTAACTTTCTTTTCTTTCATATCACTCTTCATACAATCCATCCATCTTTTCTTTGGTCTCCCTCTCCCTTTCCATCCATCCACATGTAAACTCATAACTCTTTTAGTAACATGCGTTTCATCCCTCCTCTTCACATGACCATACCAAGACAAACGATTCCCTTTCAATTTTTCAGTCACTGGTGCCACTTTCAAACTTCCCCTAATCTACTCATTTCTCACTTTATCCATTCTCGTCACACCACACATCCATCTTAACATTCTCATCTCCGCTACGTGCAATCTTTTTTCATCCGTCTTTTTCACGCGTCGGTACAACTAAGGAGTGAAAATTCATGAAAATCCGTGTTTCTAGATAGTTATAACCTAGGATCCATTATTTGCAAGCGTACTACATCTTCGACAATATCATCAGCTTTTCATCAAGTGAGATATTGTCAAAATATAAAAAAGTTCTGAGAGATCAGATTATACTGGATGTATAGCTCATTATGTTATGTTGTCGTGTGTACGCTAACCGTCTTAAACTTAAGATTATAATCGCGATAAATCCTTTGTTAACTACACGTTTCCGATGCTGTACATTTTGTTTTTGTTCGTTTCAATCGTGGTTTGACGTCTTGTTAGGTAAGGAGCAGACTTAGATGCTGGTGTTATGTTTGTTCGTTTACGTTTTGATGATTTACTGGGCACAAGATAACTGCTTACCGATGACAAGTTCTTTTGCAGAAACTTTTCAAAGTCATCGATAATTTGGTGTCAATCTAAACATTAAAAACTCTAGGGACTTTCTTGCAAGATCTTCTCCATAGTTTTGGATCTAAGCTTTGGAACGTGCAATTTAGCTTAATTTTTTAACCGAGATTTTGACAATTCAAAAGTGCCTGTAAATGGATTGATTGATATTATAATCAATAAAATGACTGGCCTGTTGGTTTAGTGGTTAGTGGCCCTGACTGATATGCCGGAGGTCGTGGGTTCGATTCCCACCCAGGACAAATGTTTGTGTGATGAGCATGATCATTTGTTCTGTGTCTGGGTGTAACTTATTTATATTATGTATATGTATTTAGAAATATATAAGTATATTTATCAGTTGTCTAGTACTCATAGCACAAGCTCTGATTAGCTTGGGACTAGACGACGTTGTGGAATATTATTATGTTATACAAATCATCAGAAAAACTAATAACCAAGTTTGTACAGAATCTTATATCCACTGTTTGAAGTTCCAGTTTAAAGTTGATCATTTGGAAAGTCTTTAAAAATTCAAATATTTTGTACGCGTCATTGGCGATCTAATGCAAGCACTTGAATGTTTGTCGTCAAACAGGGACCAGTCAATATTGACTGAAGCCGTGTCGTGTGCCCGAATGAGGACGATATCGCAATTGCCTTAGCTTTAAACACAAATATTAACCTACAGCATATACCTGTTAACATTATCTGCAGATTTTTAATGTTCTTTTCACGAGTAAGTTGTCTTAGGTTAATTCATAGTTTGCCGCTTGACCGCTATCCTCACCTGATGGAAAGCGACGATGCAGTTGACGATGGAGCGCGCTTTCCTAGAAGTAACCTATTCACTCTTGACTTAAAGATTCCCGGGTTGTAGCCATCAGGAAACACAGATTCCGGCAAGGAATTCCACTACTTAGCTATTTACTTGCCTAATTTTCCCTTTTTTGTGGGAATTCATAAGACACTCCTCCCTCTCTGATTAACCGTGGCCCTAACGTGGGTGGGTTTAGTCAGTAGAAGTCTGACACTATCTGTCGCCCCTTTCAGAGCGTGGAGGAAGGAGTTTTTTTGATGATTTCCTACCCGAAATAAAAAAAAAACACCCGACCGACGTCTATGGCTGGTCCTAAGCCGCCTTCAGGCACTTCCTCATTAACCGGTCTATGCTTTACGCATCCACCAGAAAAAAAAAGGCTCCTGTCAACGTTTTCGACACCACGATGGGCGCAGTGGTTGAGCGAGTCTCCTGCGCCGCAGGTCACGTCTTCGATTCCCGCACGGAACAAAAATGTGTATGACCTACGGTGTTCCGGGTGTGGGTGTCTGGTGTCTTGGGTTTACTTTACTTTATTTGTAAATGCAAGCACGATATAGGAGTAATTGCTAGTGTGAAAAAACATTTTATTAAAAAAAAAAAATTTTTTTTTACTACACAAATTATGACTAATTTGAAATCCAAATCAACCTGTTATAATATTAGCTACTACAACAAATATAACACAAAGGTCGGTTGCGCAAGCGCCGCGCGAGGATGCAACCTGCGCGCGCCCTGATAGCGATCTATGAATTAGCGCATCATAGTGTAGCATCCTCGCGCGCTATCTATGACGTACACTTCCTATAGGTTCATTATTTTATTGTTTGAGGCACACCATCGAAATTGCTCATAGATATTGTTACACGTTATTTGTAGTAGTTCAGGTACTTCACATAGTAGGTAGTTTAATTTACGAGTAGTAGAGGAGCTCGTGGCTAGAAAAATAACAGTCTTACTGGTTAGTCGCCAAGGATAAGCAACGCTTGCCAAGGTCAGTGTGTGGATGGGTGACCATTTTTAAGATATCGAGATTCTTTCGTGCCTCGGACAGCTTGGTGAACCCTTGGTCCCGGCAGGCTGTCATTTGTAGACTTTTGATACATGTTTCGGATAGCCAGTTGCCAGACACTCTGGCACCAGTCTTGCCAAGGAGTACCATGTTACCCAATTACTGGGTTGTGGAGATTAAATAAGCTCCGTGATATCCGCATCATAGCTGCATCCGGTTTATTTTTGGACCCCAATCTCAACTTAGTTAGGAAGTGGTTTGGCAGATTGAGGTACCTATTTTAAATTAGTATTAAATAAATTGTATTGTTTTTTAATAGAATATTAACAGCTGCACTTACCAAAATGTTGCCTGAAACCCTATAAAACCTTTGTGATAGTTTCCTACAATGGTTAAAAGTGGACGTTGTCATCTTGTCTCATTACTGGCTATGTTACTCCTGTAGATTCTAGGCAGACAAAGTAGGTACGACAAATGATTTTAAAGCGCGGCGTCAGGCTATCTCTCTATGGTCTATGGTTCATTATTTATTGCATTTTTATATTTCTCTAACACATGACACGTATTAACATAAATTGACGTTTTTTACGAATGTTTTGTATTCATTATTTTTCCAATATTTGTGTTTATTATTTTGTTTCGATACCTATATAGTTTTTTTAACCTCCGTGAGTGTGACCGTGGCATCACCGAGGGCCCTAACAGAATACTAGCGATGCGTTATTTATCATTTTAAATATCGCAGCATATGCTGAGTTAGGCGCCTTTTTGGCCTTGCACAGATTTTAAAGTATTTTTTTTTAATACTTAATTCTACTGTGTGTGTGAGATACGAATTATAAACGTGTTTTTTTTCTTTCTTTTCTTTCTACGACAGTGTCATCACCTGGTTACTCTATGTTCTAAAGTATATTAATGTAAGAGGGTTACCTAATTAATGCTGCTGTCTGTACTAGGTATTTAACCATATTTTGTTGTTTGTTTAAGAGGATATTAGACGCTATAAATAGTATCAAAATTAAAGCTTGTTATGTCCGCAAAGACCCGTCTCCCTTTTCCACACACGTCTTTCTAGGCCATCTATATAAAACTGAAATGAATCAAGGTTGGCTACACACCACAAGCCTTACAAGTAACCATAGGCTGCAGTTAACACCTCGCATTAGGCGTGTACCTATTTCTTAAGCTGAAACAGTATCAGCCTCTAATTTACTTCTGCAAAAAACAGCACAAACTTAATCTAAATTACGATTTCTGTTACAATCTATCTAATTACAAAACACATTAGCAAACCAACGAGTCTAGCAGACACAGAAGACTTCCTCCTCACTGCGCAGGCGCCGGTCGCACGCTCTGAATACAACGTCGTAGTCAGGCTAAGCAATCTTACTAATATTCACACCTTTTACTTTCGTTGTTGTTTGCGTTAGATGGATAGCTTTAGAAGTTTCAACAGATACTTATCTGGAGAATACTGTTATTGACTTGCATTAGATTACTTCAATAGTTTCCCTATTGCAGTCCAGTAAGAGTTTGCGAAAAACCTTCTGGACATGATCAAGAGAGACTGACTTGGGTAAAAATATAAAGAAAGCTACTTATGATGTAAAGATATAGGTACAACACAGGCTCCAGTCTTGATCTAGCTAGAACCTAAAACCTACTAGCGAGAAGATCCTATGAAGGCTGAAAGAAAGAAAAAGATTTTATTTACGTCAAACATGGCGCATACCTTAAAAATATAAACAAATAACAACAACGACTTATATTATAAGTGGTAGGATATGCGTCACATTCGCGCAAAACGGCCAGCGCTCTGCAAATTGCTGGGGCTCGTGTAAGACAGAGCCTCAGCGCTGCACTGCGCTGCGGCAGATGATAACAATAATAAGAGAAAGACTGGTGGTCTACAGTTATCGATATATCAGGAAATATTCTGAAGTGGCCACCACGTACTGGAAGACGCATCGTTCGAAGACCTCCCACTAGGTGGCCCGACGACCTAATGAATGTCGCGGGACTCTGATGGATGCGAGACGCACAAGACCGATCATTGTGGTGACACTTGGAGGAGGCATAGGCCTCCTCCAAGTGTCCAGCAGAGGACATCTTTCGACTGAAAATATGATGACGAATTGTTTGTAACCTACATTTCTTGATAATCAAGAAATGTAGGTTACAAACAATTTCTACCATCGGACAACCCGACGTACGGCGAGTATCCACCCTTACGTTGTTAAAACCTCTACGGTCCGGACTAAGCTTTTCGCCTCGTCTTTTATACCGCGTAAATCGAAGGACTGGATCAGTTTGCCTGCTGCGGTCTTCCCATCCGATTATAATTTGGGTGTCTTCAAGGCCAGAGTGAATAGGCACTTAATAAACTAGTGTGCCTCACCATCAACGATTGCATCACTGCTTACCATCAGGTGGGATCGCAGTCATGCACTAGTTTATATAATTTTGTTTAAAATTTTTAAATATTCTGATATCGGTCATCTCTTCTCCAAAATTATATGTTATATACTGTTTCTATTTCCGACAGTCGTTATCCGCCCTCGAAGCTGTGATTCCACCCATCAACAGATAAGTTGCGCTTTTGTGATGCGGAAACCGACACACAATTGATTTTCTAAACTATTTGAACGTTAAGATTGTATCTAAATTATCACCTTTTCACTGATAAGTAGGTTGCAGTTGAAATAAATCTGCTGAGATAAAACATGGCGCCATTCAGTTAGTCTGATCTAAATTAAATTAGTGGTATATATTCTGGTTTTGTAAAATTTTCTTATTTAGTCTACAATTTCTTTCGTCACACCGTTTTCGTTTGTTTTCGTAGTATTTGTACATGTGTTAACATCTATATCCAGAACTTCTCCTACCCGTGCTGGTTCGTCCAAATATTCTTTAAAAATATTAAAACTTTCCATAGATGTTTTTGTTATTCCTAAAGTATATCTCTTCGTTTTCTTTTTCTTAAAAATATTTTTTGCTAGCCCTGCATTCCTTAGTCAGCACCATCAAAAAATAAAATAATTTACCTTATCTTAAACACGTTTTTTACGTAACTATGAATGAAAACGTTCACTGTAACTCGTAAACTATGTTCCACAAGGTCGGCATGTGACCTGGGCGCGGCCGTACATGTGTGCTTCTAACAGTTGGAACTTGAAGCATCGCTACTGGCAACCATGCTATCTTGATGTACTCCTCTGATAAGGGGTCATGGGGTCTCAGTCACAGTCGCATGGATAGATTGTGAGATGGTTACCATAATGAACGAGTTTTTACGTTACACGTTATGTCACGAAGTAATATTGTGGTTATTATTAAAAAACGTTTTTATTAGTTTATAATTTACTAGCTTTTGCCCGCGGTTTCACCCACGTACATAAAATTTGTTACTCAGGAATAAAACAGCTTTCTATCGGTGAAAAAATTTTACAAACGAAAAAAAAACAAACTTTACGTCTTCATAATATTAGTGTAGATTAAAACTATATGAAACACAAAAATACAAAGGCGGATTTAATGCCTTAGAATGCTCTCTACCAGTGAACCGAGAGTGATGGAGAGACAACATGACAGGTGCACAAAAAAGTCAATAAAAAGAAAAACATGGATACCATAGCATACACAGTAGTAGCATACATTATCTTTCAAGTTTTTCCCCTTAAATAAAAAAGTTATTCATACAGACACTTTAATACAGACCTAGAACTTATTGTCTGCAGATATTGATGTTCCATGCGCGAACCGAGCCCACGACATTCGTGCGGCAGCTATTCGCTCCGCCATAGAAGCAATAGTTTATTGTGTCGATATATTGATTGAAATTGCTAATATAACTATAGCACTAGCTTTTGCTAGCACGTGTAAAAGTAGAAAATATATAACTATGTCATTTAGTGATAAAGTCGCATTCAACTGGCGAAAGATTTCTTAAATCGATCCTGATCGATTTTCTTTAAAAGCAAAAATCTAAAAATATTTATAATATTAGTATAAAGTATGAATAAATACTAAAGAAACATTTTGTTTTGTTGCAGCGCTCCTCAAACGTAGCCGGCCGCGGTAAACGCTTCACGTTCCAGTCCACTGTCAGGCAGCTGGAGCGGCGACGCCTGGCTGAAAAGCTATCCAAAGAAGCAGACCTGAAGGAGCAGCAGAGAAGAACAGAGCTGGAGGCCATGAGGAGGTAGATATTTGTACCATTAACCCAACTTACTTCAGAGCAAACTTTACCGTTACCACGGAGTAAGTAGGATTTAATAAAATGTTTGTTCTTGTTGTTTACAAAACAGCCCTCTTCTTCAATTTTTTTTAATAACTTGAATTGAGTCCCACTGCTGGGCACAGGCCTCCTTTTTCTCCCTCCAAACTTCTCTGTCTAGGGCGATCTCTGGCCGTATGACGTGTGGAATGCTTAGATAATAAGTACACCTATACTCCATTCACAATAAGAAACCTTTTTAACTGTCTGTTCAACCGATTTTGACCTTTACTACATTGGTGGTATGATAAATGCCTAGTGCAGTAAATAGTCGGTATTGTTACCACTTTTTTGCTTTTAATGCCAATCCTAAAGCTACGGAATAGAAGCCAAAATCGCTTGAACGGACAGCAAAAAATTTTTTGGTTTAAATGTCTGATCTAATTTCGAATCGAGTATATAGTCTTGTGTGTTGCACGAAGTTTTAATGAATGAATCATGGCACAGAGTCGAGGAAGAATTTCAGCGCAAGCGTGCTCGGGAGAAGGCGAACATCCGGCAGCAGCTGAGGCTCGTCAGCAGCGGCGCCAACAGCATGCCCACCCCCACCGCACATCAGAACAAGGTAACCTATAGTATAGCTTTTCTGTCAGCACTTGCCTAATAGCATACTCCAGAACTTGACATTCGTTATGGAAGCTCAGGAGTTTTGACAGCTGGGTCTTTTAGAGAAAATCTCCTGTTAACTATATTGCAATAAGACTTCTGCCCCCCTAGGCAAGTTACGACCGTTTCGTTTCGATTCTCTTGCGTGGAACGCCTCGAATAGGCCCCGCCTCCAATTCCTTTGTTATGATGTCATCTCAACGCTCAGTCACGGGGTCAGAACAAGAGGCGTGGCCTACTCGCGGCGTTCGACGCAAAAGAATCGAAACGAAACGGTCGTAACTTGGCTAGGGGATCTGCAATTACAGCTACTCAGTATACATGCAAACTTATTGTTGATGGATGAAGAGGGTGAAGACTTTCAAAATCGTACTTAAATTGGGCGCAAAATGCGTTTCCGCTGATGATACTTATGGATAAAATAAATGTAAAAATGTACCGCAAATACGACCATGTGCCGGAGTTTCAGATCAGAGCGTCATCTCAGATCGTCAACTCAGATCACACGTGATCTCTCTCTATCTCTCTCAAAGGTTTGCTGGGAAAAAACCAGAGATATTATGTATAAAAAACTTATTGTTGAGTTAATCTCTCCTTTGTAAATGAATGATCAAATCACTGTAAACTATGTTAAGTTTTTGGGTATAAATGTCCTCCTCCTTGCGTTGTACTCCTCAATGCTGAGGGTCGTGACCTCCCTGCTTCATCACCTTCATTCGAACGATATTCCTCCATCTGTTTCTGTCGGTGTGAAGGGCATTGTATAACGTAGAGTCAAGAGCGGTGTGGATCTGATCAGACCAACGAATTGGGCTGCATGCACGAGGCCTTTTCCGATCCACTATACCGGTCACGATGAGCCTTTCGAGGTTGCCACAATCTTTCCTTGCAATGTGACCGAAGTATTGTAGAATCTTGTGTAGACACTCTGACGACCACCGCGAGCAGATTTTGAGTTCTCGTAATATGGATACGTTGGTCCGAAATGCTGTCTGTATACGGAGCATCCTTCTCCAGCACCACATCTTAAAGGCGTCAATGCGTTTGCGGTCTACTGTTTTTAGCGTCCAAATCTCGGCGCTATATGAAAAGATCGAGAAGACCAGGGTCCATACCAGTTTGGTTTTGGTCTTTACGAAGATGAGTACAAATGTGTACTTAGCACTAGCTGCATTTCTGATATAACCCGTATGAAACTAATATCAGACAGTACCTCCCGAGTCCACCATACTTCAGTAGGAAAACACTACTTAAACTTACATGCCTTCCTATTAACTTAACCTAAAACAAATAACGGAAGGCCTCAACAAATATTATACTAAATTCTTTATTGGACCGTAATGAGACGCTCTGCAACATCAATCATATCTGTCACCCATCCTTACCTTGCCTTGAACCAAGGTGACAAGCATCTAATCCACAAATGGACGTATATTATGTATGTAATGAGTGATATAAATGATGTAATTACTGCTTGTATAAAAATGAGAATGATCCCGTGAGTGACGGTCACCTTGCAAAACTGTGTGAACTAGTGTGTAACCTTCAGAATGATCTCAGATCTTTTTGTTTTGCGGTATCATTTTTGTATTTATATTTTGTTAAGAATTATTTTCAGGAGACAACTTTTACAGCATACGGTGTAATTTTTTTGAGGACACAATTCTTACGACTGAATTACATTTTCAGTAATTATGGATTGGACCATGTCCTGGATTAGGATGCTTTTTACCTCGGATGTGTGTTTACTAGGGATAATTTTCAAGTTTTACACAGATTAACCTAACCCAAGTCTTTTTGTCTGTAAAAGCACTCTGGCCATACTACTATTATACATTACTGAATGCTGCTCGGCAAGCCCTGTACGATTCTATTTGACAAATTTCCAAAAGAAAACCTGATATTAAGAAAAAAACCATAGTCGATAGTAAATTTCAAAAATTACTTATTATATATTTAGATCAGAGCGAGCGTTTTGAGAGTTGTACGTCGCGGCTTCAAACCCAGCCAGGCGCATTACTTTGTGTAATTTATTTCATCACCACTGCTCTCAAAACGGTGAAGGAAAACATCGTGATGAAACCGGAATGTCCTAGAACCAAAAATTCGAAGACATGTGACATTCACCAATCCGCACTGGTCCCGCGTGGTGGAATACGGCCCATTCCCTCTCCGAGAGGAGGCCGAGTCTCAGCAGTGGGAACATTAAAAGGCTGATTATGCTATTATGAGCGTCAAAGCTTTTATATGATAAAGTAGAGATATGCGGAACAGGATTGAAAAGAGAAATCCTTTTGACCGAGAGGGTATTGTGTCTTGTCCGAGCAACTGTCCGATAGAGTGATTTGTTGTTGTAATGTTCTAATCGCACAGAGAACTCTGATACCGCGCAATGCAGGATTTTGAATTTTAGTTCCCATGTTGCGTCATAGATGTTACTTCAGTATTTTTATCATGTTGTTTTCTGGTTTCCAGTCTCGCGACTCCCCAGACGGGTCGTGTCGCGAATCCCCCGCGCCCGAACGCTCTCGCGACTCGCAGCGACACAGCAACGCCTCCTCGGACATCAGCGCGCGCAGCAAGAGCACCACGCCTGTAAGAACACTTCTTATTACCTAGCATAGATCAACACAAAAACAATGTCCACTGTTAACATCAGTAGCTGGTTACAGCCATATCCGCACCGCGTAGCTACATGAGGTACTTGTGATTTAACCTTTTAAACGCTTGTGTCGGATTTGTCCGACAGGTGTTTGCGACTGGGTACTCCATCTCGTTTAGTTCTTCAATCCCCAGAGGTAACAGTTTTTAAAATCAAGAACCTATACAGAGTAACCTACACTAGCAAACGCAAGCGGCAAAACCGCTGCAGAATTTAGTTTTTTTGTTTTTTATATATTATTGATCGTTCGCTCGTTCTTTACCACTATTTCAACTGATGGAAAGTGATGGTGTGGTTGACGATGGAGCACGCTTGCCTATAAGTATCCTGTATAGGTTAATTCAGAGTATACTCTGGACTTACTCTACAGTTGCACTTGCGACCACTGCACCAACAAGAATGTCTCATCACCTTCTTCTACTAGTTAGATGAAAATCTGTGACCTTCCCTGTACTGCAGATCCGCTCCGTGGAGCTGTCACCGTGGCGCACGGGCGGCGGCGCGCGCGTGTACCGCGACTGGGCGCCCGCGCACGCGCACCCGCCGGCCTGCGCGCGCATGCCCATCGCCTCGCATACCATGTATAACGGTAAGGGAACTTTTTGTATACCACCATCAAGTGCTGCTTACAAGCTAAACCATGGGCTGTAAACGAGCCTAATAATAATAGATTATGTAACTTGGGAATTAGGCATTGTCTTTAAATTGCGGGCAACATTTTGAATTTCAAACGAAACGAAAATTGCTAAGTTTTAATCCCGAACGCAGTGAGAGATTTATATAATTAACTCCCGAGCACAGAAATGAAAGTGTATGAATAAATGAGTTCACCCTGCAAACATGCATCGAGGATTTTATAGGGAAGATACCTCGGCTTCATATAACATATTGCATAGACTTATTTTTATGTCACTTTAGAAAGTCAGTTCCTAAATTGGTGCACAAACGCAGGTGTCGCCCGTCCCCAATGTATTGAGAAGTGGGACACTCGCGCCATAACCGACACTTGATAAACCTGAACTGTCACTGGTCTGGGGTTCCATTATTGCATTAGAATGTATGCATGCAACGCTGCACCTTAATTACAGCTAGTATATGTGCCACTGTATGACGAAGATCTTTCCTCATAGAAAGAAGGAAGAGGCATTCATAAAATCCACAAATTGTAGTCTTGCTTCTGCTAGCAACTGTGCCCGCGTAAAATTATCCCAAGGTAACATACCTACTCCTGAAATAAAAAGTATCCCATATTCTATTCCAAAACATAGTCTACCCATGCGTTATCCCCATTATCGGTGTCCCCATTAAAGGGGGCCAAAGGGAAATTAATAAAATAATAAAGATTGCTTCCCATTGTCTCCATATCCCCATTATCGGTGTCCCCATTAATGGGGGTCAATGGGAATTGAATAAAATAATAAAGTTTGCTTCCCATTGTCTCCACATCCCCATTATCGGTGTCCCCATTAAAGGGGGTCAAAGGGAATTTAATAAAATAATAAAGATTGCTTCCCATTGTCTCCATACGCTGTCCTTGTTAATTTATAGTAATATTTGTGCGTTATTACTGAAAATATAGAACCCAAAGAAACCAATAAGCAGTTAAACCAAAAAAAAAGGATAATGTACTTTTATCATAAAGTTTATTTTTGAATTTATAATTCCAAATTAATTTACAGTTCAAAGTAACCTGTTTTAAAAAACGACAATTTCATAGGTAAAGACTATCGTATCTTTGTCTTTAGGTGGTTTGTTTCTTCTGATATAATTCAAGAACTGCTTTCACATTAAATCTTAATTTTTAAAATCTATGTACTACCTCCTGTTTAGTGACAGTTCAGTATATTTTTTTAATAATTTGAGAGCTAGTTACACTTAGGCCTGCTATCTACGTAGGGCATGACGACACGACGCTGCCGGTTCGTAGACAGAGTTTCACAGTTTTGTATACAATGTAAGCTGTGAACAAGTGTATACCAAGCGTATAATGACGGATCGGTATGATACGGTACCTGTATTAGTACCCTTGGTGTACCTTATATGTAGACCTCAGTTACATATATAGAACAAAAACAATGTTATAAAATAAATTGGCTTAATGTCTCTTCGTTACTCGTTCGTCACTATTGTTATTCTTTTGTTAAAGCTGTTGGTTTTCCTGAGACTAAATAAATAATAATAATATAATAATACTAATATTCCACAACTATCACACAACGCCGTCTAGTCTCAAGCTAAATAGAGCTTGTGTAATGAGTACTAGACAACTGATAAACATACATATATATTTTCTAAATACATACATATTATAGATAAATTAAACCCAGACATAGAAAAAATGATCGTGCTTATCACACAAATATTTGTCCAGGGTGGGAATCGAACCCACCATCTCCGGCATAGCAGTCAGGGCCACTAACCACTAGACCAACAGACCAGTCAAATAAAGTATGTCACTAGTTTTCTAAAGATAAAAAAATAATAAAAACTACAAAGTATATGAACTTATTGATTGTAACAAGCACGTAGCCCACGTAGGTAAACTGTAAACACTGTTACAAATGACAAACAAATGGAAGAATCTAGGTTATTGATAAGTAATATGTAAGTAGAGGGGTCAGGGCCGTCGGAAGCACATTAGTGACTGACGCGACTATTTGGACTTCTATGTTTATATTGTAAGTATTGGTTACTTTGTGTAACATTCAATATAGATGAACATTAGGCAAATGGAACGTAATAGGGCATTAACATGATAATGGATCAAATTGACAGGTTTAAGACAATCATATTGAGATTGATTTAAACCTTAGGAATACCCCTCCCTCGTCATAGCTCTATAAGTGTGGTAAAGGATTTCGATTTTTGAATTCTGTGTGAGAATTTTATAAAATTCTCACACAGAATTCAAAAACCCTGTTTATAAACATGGTTTTTTTATTGATCTGTCTGTAATAACTTGGGTCCATCCACCTATCGCTTGGATCTAAATTTAAAACAAACTGTTTTTTATAATTTGATTATGAAGTTAGGTACTTATATAATTATTGCATTTGGCAAATAAGGTTAACAATTTCAATATGAAATCAAATGATTTCATATTGAAATTGTTGTTTTTATGAATACCTACTACAAATTCCATAAAGTATATCTCTCAAAGCACATTCCTGAGGAGACTGTACAACAGTCTCCTGAGCCTCTTTGTGCACGGCAGCACGTGATCACTGAGCCACCGTCTTCCTTGGAATCACTTGATGGGCGGGCAGAGTCCCCACTCTGCACACCCGTGGTTCCAAAGTCTCATCTGCATTGGATGATGCAAGTGGGATTTCGGCGTGTTAGGCATCGAGGCAGTTGCCTCCCCGACGCCTTCGTCTCCGATGCTATGTAAAAAGGACCTTAAAACAGTACAAAATAATAGTAAGAGTTGTCACCCCAGGAGGCGCAGAAGTGTCAGCGTTCAGCGGCAGCCCGCGCTCCGACAACTACCGGCTGGAGTTCGCGCGCGGCCGCAGCTCCGCGTCGCCGCGCACGCCGCGCGCGCCGCGCCTGCTGGCCGCCGCGCGCGAGCCCAGCACGTCGGGCTCCGACCTCTCGCTGAGACAACCCATTAAGATCAGGTACGGGGAACTGCTGCTACTGCATGCGAGACGTATACAACTAAAGCCCTATCACGATCTCATACATAACGCGATCTGAATTGAACTATTACAGGAATGGAACTATATAGGGAGAGGTATATCATCCTTTTTTCTCGCTCAAACGACAGACATTTTAACATGTCATGGTAAAGGCCCTGATATTGTACTATGAAAATGTTGTAAATCGACCATTTTTTCAAAAGGAAATGATGAAGTTTCTCGCCGATTCTTCTCCATAGGAAACGACCAATTGAAACCGTACTCTAGCTTCTGACATTTTACAAATACCCATGTAGACAGTAAAAAAAAAAACATTTTGAATTTGAATATACACTCTATACAGCTCCATTCCTTTTAAAGTTCAGTTTAAGTCTTCAAAAGGATCGCGGTAGGAAAACCATTGCATCATACGCTACTGCAATGGCGCAATGTGACTTCGGCATACGATTCGCTGTGTCTAGTTAACTTCCTTAATATTTTTAATTCAAATATCTACCTTCTGCATGAAAAAACAATAAAAATGATAAATAAATAAATTACCTTACAATAAATGAATAATGTTTTTACAACATGGTAGATATTGTTTGTGCATGTAACATCTTAGTAATGTAAAAAGCATGAAATATAATAAAATGCTTTAATTAAAAAACAATATAGTTTAATTAATATCAATTTAGCCAATAATCTGCTTGAAAAATATTTTTAGGAACAATCTTAATTTCTATTTACATAGAGCTGTTTAATTGACTGATTTATAGTAAAAGAACCAGGATATTCTACGAAATTAAATTTTTCTTAAGTTTTTTTTTTTTTAATTTTATAGATTAATGTCATGTTGTATGTTGAATTAAATACGAATATGATTTTCGACCGTAACGTATTACTTTATGGAATAACAATCATTAAAATTACCATAACAACCCTCTCTCTCAGTTCACCAAAACCTATTGCATGGCTTTTTCAAAAGTCATTCAATAGAGCTAGTAAATAATATTTTATCTACTTGACCTACAAAATACAAAAACTAAAAAGAAAATAGTTTAGTGGGCTACCCTGGCGTTTCCCCCTTAAATGAACAACTAAAGTGAGGCCCAGACCACGACTTGCTACTCATATAAAATCTCTTTAATAATCGTTTTCACTAACATTAGGAGACACGTATGAGAATGCCTACATGTTATTGCACCATTTAACTTTTCTACCGATGCTAAGCCGAAGTTGTAAAAGGCATTCATTTAGTGTCACTTAGGCATTCATTTAGTACTTTTCAGGTATTTATTTAGTGTAATTTAGGCATTAAATAAGTACCTACTTTTTAAGCATTTATTTAGTGTCACTTAGGCATTCGTTTAGTGTTACTTAAGGTTGGTGAAAACGGAGTTAAATCCAGCAAGCAATTAAATAACTCTATGTAAATAGTCGTTTAGTAAAATACAGCTGTAATAGACTAGTTGTAATAATGTTATTGTGTGGTGTTTCCGAAGGTGGTGATGTGTGGGAGTAGCGCTATACCTAACACTAACCCTGCGCGCGCGCAACAAGGTGAGTGCTTGCCGTACGCTTATGTCCCTTGTTCAGTATGAAACCTAGTCAAAAACTAGAATACCTATAGTTCCTTTGTTTAGTTTTTAGATACAAATACTTATTCTTTTTTTAATATTTTCAAATTTTGAATGGGAATTATTTCTGCTTAGAAAACTTTTTAGACCTAATGCTTGTACTCGTAATACCTGAAATAATTAGATAGTAATTAGAGAAACTGCATGTGGTAGTATTAAACCTTACCTTAGTAGAAAAACGCTTAACATAACCGGCGTTTTACTAAATAATATAGAGAATGATTAATTCTGCCATGCTTTTAATTATTCTAATCATATACCTACCCTTTTAATTTTAACTCTTTTTAACACAGCATATTTCTTACAAAAAAAAAAAAAATAACAAAAAAGTATTCATATTTTGGTTTAACATTAAACTCCAACCAACAGTGAGCCAACGAAAGAGGAACCGGAACCGGAAGAGCCCGCCATAGTCCCGACGCTGCGACCGGCCGGACCCGCGCGCACCGCTCTACTCACTCACTGACACTGAGCCACTCACACTGAGTTAAACACACTTGTAGGGTGACACTCACTAAGTAACCGACACTGAGTTTCTCGCATAATCACTGACACTGAGTTATTCGAAATTGTCACATACACTCCTTGAGAAATCTATACTCACAGGGTCACCCACACTGAGCTACCCAACCCATACTCACTAGGTCACTGACACCGAGATGAGTTACATACAAATAGATACACTGAAACTTATAACGTCATTGAGTTGTTAAAGACCGTATTAATAAATCACTCAGTCCATGATTTTCAAGATCCTGTCTATAATCAATATTTTCTTAGCAGTTTATGTCAAATTCTAAGAATATTTACTAGGCCTGTGAGTAGTTTAATAATACGAGCCTAATAATGAGTGTGAGTCAGTGATACTGACTCAAAAATGTACACTCACTAAACAACATTCGACGCTAACATGTTAACTAAGAACTTAGCATAAAACTTGTATATGGTGTATTTCTAATTGTAATCTATGTACACTTCTATTTATTTACCTTTAATTCTTATTAGGAGTTTGTTACCTGATATAATATTGGTTTGAAAGCTTAGAACTTTGAGAAGATGGCCAGCTTATGTGCCAAACGAAATCTAAAAATTTAATGTGCTGATTCAGCCACTGTGTCCGAATCGTCAGCAACTCATAAAAATATAACATGTGGAATTGCAGTAACCCTTTTTCTAAATTAGTTTTGGAACTCATTATAGCTGCAAAGGCCGGCAAATGTCCGGTGGAAGCCGGAATAGGAGTGTTAGCAATCCGTATGTAAGCTCGTCACGCAAACCACGGCAGTTGAAATTTGGGTCGGCGAACATGTATTGTGCTATTTTTATTTACCCTTTTCTTTCTTGTCTTGACCTAAGGCTTGGGAGGTCACACTGTCTGGAAAAATCGTTCAGAATGTTAGTTCAGCTGTCGGCATATAATTTTAGTGTTTTCTTGTTGTTTATTTCACTGTTTACTTATTTCATTTTACAAATCAGTTGGTTTATGTGATTTTCTTTACATACCTATACTCCATTCGCGTTAAGATTAGACATTTAAACAAGCCTTTTTTACTGTTCATTCAACCGATTTTGATTTCTATTCCGTAGGCATAAGGATGGCATTAAAAGCAAAAAAGTGTTTATAATACCGCCTATTTACTGCAGCCGCCATTCATCATGCCATAAAGGTCAAAATTGGTTGAATGGCTGTCCATTCAACCGATTTTGACTTTAAAATAAGAATTGTTTAAAAGTCTAATCTCAACGCGAATGGAGTATAACATAAGTTAATGCTCCTTTTGGTCAATTGCTTTGTTTGGGCACATTTTTAATTTTGATTTTCGCTCAAGATTTTTTTTATTTACTAGAGGGTTTTATAATAAAGATTATTACTAAAAAATCATTTGTAATATTGAGCGTGGAGTGCTCCTAGTGTTAGTATAATAACGACCACATTCTTGTGAAGTTATTAACTCCGACGAGTGCTTTAATTCGCATCTGTTATGTACTTAAGCTATGTAAAACTTTGTATTTTATTTAATCAAGTTTAGGCTTATTTTTTCAAGCTGTCTCCACAGAAAAATCTACCGAAAATGATGCTGAAAATTGTTAATGAATTGTTTTTTTTTTTTGTGAATACAGCTTACTCTAGAAATATGTACTTAGTGGAATAATTCCAATAGTTATGGTCTTCCATTATAAGCTAAATACTGAAGCTTTAATATAGACTTACGCTAGACTTACGTAGAGGTGCTAATTGGCGTTAGAGTGTAGTGTGATGCTACAATGTCAGCATCAACCACTGCAGCTTGACGCTCTACTGTTAGGTGCTAAATTATACCTATTTCTTTTGTTAATCTATGTACTCTAAACAACATTTGAATATTTTATGTACCCACAACCAATAACAGAGTTAAACAACACATGCCAAAAAAGCAGTCTCAAAAGACGACCTGCCCGAAAACTAGCTTTTTGTTACAAAAAAAAATGAGAACCCGTTTCCAACGCCACCTACCGGGTTCAGTTCTATTTTCAAACCATCCAAGGACCCACTCAAATACACACAATTTCATCCAAATCGGTCAAGCGGTTTAGGAGTTAGGTGACAAACAGTACAGAAGAATTATAAATATAAAGATAATAATTTCTTTCGGAAATCTTTTAGAAGTCATCATGTCTTCAAGGCTAGAGTGAATAGGTTCTGAATAAACTAGTGCGTCTCGCCATCAACGATTGCATCACTGCTTACCATCAGGTTTTTTTTTAGGTGGGTGAATCATCTTTTGACAGATCCCGCTCTTGGGCGGAGCGAGAGATAGTGTCAGACTTTTACTGACTAAAAACCCACTCCTGTTCCTTCGTTGTCTTTGTCCCAGGGTCCGGGTTTCGTTTTCACACTACCCATGGGCTCACCATCACGTGGGATTGCAGTCAAACACTAGTTTAAATTATTACAAAAAAAAAAAAACTAACAAAGGACCGTGCAATACCAACCTTTTGTAAAACGAAAACTTAACAATATTCATCAACAACCAAGCCCAATTCCAACCCCTACCATCTTCATTGTGTCTCCTAATTGAGACTTCCCCTTGGCATAACTTTTAGGGGTACGATCAATCATATTCCTACAGTTTTCCGGGTAGGATGGACCGGGGAGTGGCGTGACCGGGTTACCCGCGGGTACCCGCGTGGTCAATACGGCCTACTGATCGATTGTCGCAGGCTTTTATGACGTGCTAAGTAATATTGGGCGGGTGTTATTGTAATAATTTTGTATTGTTAATGGCCTGGTAATCATTTGAAACATGCTGTTGAAAGTTGTAAAGGTCAGGGTGTTATTTATTTGCGGGGTTTCGACTTTTTTGTGGCATATTATGGGTTTAAATGTGACTTGGATGGCCTATAACAAAAGCTTTGGTAATACCTAAAGTGAGAAAAAAAAAAAAAATCTCATTCAAAAGACTTGGAATTAAAAACTTAATAGACATTAAAAAAAACTCACTTTACTTAGTTAATTTGTCATTCAATCTAATACACATATTTAAAGCGAATTAAAAACTAAAGAATATTTTATTTTATTCAATTTATATAATAAATACGATTAATATAATACACAACACAACAAGTATTTTATACGTAAGAGTAAAATAAATATAAATCTAATATAAAACGGCTCAATTGTATATAACTTATTGAATAAGCATTATTAATATCATATTCATATTAATTTTGTGTAATCTTTATTCAATATATACTTTTAAGATGTCGGGACCATAGATGGTAAACATTTTCCGCAGTGCACAAAAATATAATTGATTTTAGTAAACTGCTGAAAACTATACTATTCTATTCTCGACATAATTTAGTCTTAAAACTTGTAAGATAATCATAAAAACATAGATTACTTCTGTAAATAACATAGGCTACAGTTCGGTGCATGTATATAGTGTAGAATGTAAACCGTTTTATACACGAGTAATAAAGATTTGTATAACAATTTAATTTTGTTGTTTTATTATGAACATCATACATTTTAGTCACTTTTATTATCATCAAAGACTGATTTTTTTTTTATTGTACTTTACACATACACGTATATACACTTGAAACAATTCAATACTAAATTATTTCATTTATTTTAAAAATTCTTTCACCAATAAAATACTACTTTATCACTGTGACTACATTATTTTTAGTTCTGAATATAGTTTGTTCAGAATCAGTAACTGAATCAATTCCAATAATTTTTATACCATGTTATATTTTTTCCCATAAATATTTAAAAAAGGTCACAAGTTGAACACGACTGACACTAAGTACAAAACAGGTCACGGCAGGTCATAGCGGGCATTAAACGCCAGCGCACAGCAGGGTGCGGGAGCAAAACACCCCCTCAGTCGCTCGGGTGGCCCAGTGACCATGATCATGTGATCACTTATGTCGCCAATCACGTACCATAACAGGTTTATAACTTTGTGATTTTTCTTTGCGTTGTTTTTTTTTTCGGTTTTGAAATTTTGTACATAGATACTTTACATAAAAATACTAGACAGGTGTTTCAGGTAATTAATCAATGTATCCTAGCCGTGTTTGGGCTTATTAGAATTATCATGAGATGCACTTTGGTCATAAGGCACTATCGAACTGATCTAATCATGGAGCCGGAAGGTGGAAGGTAGACACAGGAACTTCATAATATAACAATGTAACCTAGCAGTTTTTGGGTTAATTGGAATTATCATGAGAAGTTGGCACTCTGCATATAAGTGTATCGCAACTAAAAGTGTGAAATAAAAAACTTTTCCAAAAAAAAACCGACTAAGTTTTTTATACAGTTAATGGGCCATGTGATACCTAAACATGTAAACATGCATAGCTGTTATCAAGCCACAAACTTTATCACTGGAATTAAAGTGGTATTTTTCCTCTATCAGGAGCGGCTTATGCAGCTGGCTGACGTATATTTTAATACAAAAGCCCTAAATACGTTCCCGCACGAACCAATTATCGCGATTCGTTATTTTAGTAAATGTTGACATGGTAACACTTTCGTGGTAAGGCACGACCAGCGCAATTTTATTATAGCACAAGCTATAATATATATATCTAGATATCTTTATGGCTAGACTGAACAGTGCCATCATCATCATCATTTCAGCCGAAAGACGTCCACTGTTGGACATAGACCTCCCCCAAGCGTCGCCACAACGACCGATCCTGTGCTTCTCGCATCCAGCGCACTCCCGCGACCCTCACCAGGTCGTCGGTCCACCTTGTGGGAGGCCTTCCAACGCTGCGTCTTCCGATGCGCGGTCGCCACTCTAGAAACTTTCGGCCCCATCGACCATCTGTTCTACGAGCAATGTGCCCTGCCCACTGTCACTTTAGTTTGGCGATTCTTCGGGCTATGTCGGCGACCTTCTCCTGCGGATATCTTCATTCTTTATGCACTGAACAGTGTAGTGTCAGTCAATGCTAAATACCGACTTGCGACTTGCTGTTTATATTGTATGAAGCACTTTATAATATATTTTAATTTAAAATTACGTCCAGACTTTTGTACATTCTTTTGACTACCTCCAATCAATCATGTTTCGAACATGAACCCCTATGCTTTTAAACTATAAAACTTAAAAGGTGTAACTTCTTGCCAGTTTGCAAGTTAGCAGTATATATGTGGCCTTAATAGAGTAGCGCGCTTCACCATCATCCATTGCATCTCACCTTACCATCAGGTTATTGTTAAAAGCTAGCATAAGAAACTTTGTGAAGGGAAAATAAATAAAATAAAAAAGGTGCGATCGCAGTCAGTAGGTACTAGTGTATATAATTTGTAAAAGAAAGCTCCCTCTTGACTCTGCGGGCGTGATAATAATTAATACTTTCCACCTTTCTAAATTAAAGCCTTTATGTTAATCCAGAATTTAAGCTGTCCTGGGACCAAATTTCACGCAAATCCGTTCAGCCGTTTGAGTGTGAAGGAGAAACAAGCATACACATATAGACAAACTATTGTCTTTGTAATATTAGTGTAACATTTTACGATATATTTTTCTATTACTTTGTGTTTGTAAATGTTATAATTTATCTGTGTCGAATAAATACTTAGGTACCCATTTAGGTAATTCATTAGCAATCTTCAGGAGTAGTAGTACCCATAGATACAATAGGAAGGGCCTGCACGTGCACGCGCGAGGCAATGGCCCTTGCGCCCCAGCCGCCAGGATTCCGATCCCGATTTACTGATACGGCGCGTAGTTTTCCACGCGCGCCTCAAGGAGATTTCAGCAACCGTAGGGGCCCAGTAGGGTCGAAGCCTACTGGTGCCAAGAGTCTGATTCTGAAAGGAAGACTCGGCCCTGGTATGTAAGGCAACGAAGGAACCGGAGTGGGGTTTAGTCAGTAAAAGTCTGACACTAACTCCCGCTCCGTCCAAAAGCGGGGGATGTCATTGGATGATTTTCCCAACGAAAAAAAAAACCCATGGATACAAACAAGTTTCACTTCATAACTGAAATCTGAAACAAAATTCCTGCTGTTCCATACATTTTGTCATGCTATGTAAACTGCCAGACGTTTTGTATGGCACTTCAACTCAATTGAAAATATTTTACTTCACACAGGTCTAAATGGGCACTTATACAACATGTAACATAATTAACGTACCTACATCCTGAAAGTTCGATTTCAGTTATTTTTAAAATAGCTAATTTTTTATCCTAAAACAATCAAGAAATATTTTAGGTTAAAAAATTACCTATCTTGATAAATTCGTAATAAATCTGATGGCTACAACCCGGGAATTTTTAAGTCAAGGTTACTTCTAGGTAAGCGCGCTCCTACGTCGACCGCAACGTCGCTTTCCATCAGGTGAGATAGCGGTCAAGCTCGAACCTATCAAGAATAAAAAAATAAAAAATCTTGTTTGCGTCACTAGTGTATTTGTATGTGAGTAGAACTAGATAGATACCAATACTGATGCGATACTGGTTAGTTAATTTTATATTTGGGATGTATAAGTGAGCACTATTCCTGTTAGGTAGGTACATGTTGTTTATCATGATAAGCTAGTAGCAACCGGAAAAAAATCTGCAGTTGTTATTTTTTTCTATTTTTTTTTTCCTCATAAGAGGAAAGTGTAGTGAGAATATAATCAGAGTCAACTATTGCATGACCCCCACCGATCACTCTGCCGGCTCTATGAGCTCCGGAAGTTATTACCTTAAAAAATACATGACATATGGAAGCATGCTCCAAGAAAGCAATTACCGGTCAACGCTCTCAGTAGCCGGCTGAAAATTTCATAAAAACAAAAGAAAAACGGCCTCACCAACCTTACATAACGAATACATTGCCGCCTTTATACGAAGGATTAACATGTACCTATAATAAAAGTGTCAATGCATGTTGTGCTCGGTGATATTTACAAGTATAAAAGGTAGACATGCGCAAAGGGGTTTCAGAAGTAAAGCTTGGTGAAAAGTTTTCAGTTATCGCGCGAGCTTTCAGTGAAGTGTACACATTAGGAGAAACTTTAATAGGCCGGTTGGACGGTGTCCAAATAATTGTTGATCTACAACTGAAATAAATATTTGATAAAAAATCAATCCGCATAAATCAGAAGTTTAACAAGTTGCTAGTTCGTTTTTGAGCCAAAATAGTACAGTAAAAATTGTAATCAACTAAATCGACTACTGCTAATTACTTACCCGATTATATTTTGTGATAAAAGCATACGATTAAAATCAACCTACAAAAATAAACCTAAAATTATTGTTGAAACAAAGCGAAAGAAATAACTATAAAACATTAACCAGGCACTAATTTCATTCGGCAACAAACCTTAAAACTACAAACATCTGAAACAAGTTACTGAAAAGTCGCGTCAAACTCTACTCTTCGACAAATTCTAAAGGAGTTTTCCGACTATCCTTTACCGTGGCCTTTGAGGACGTCCCGCTCGGTTCCGGCGGCGCGGCCGTCCCAAAGCTTACTCGGACCACATCAAGACAGTGTATAGCTTGTGAACACAAAGCCAAGCTGTTGCCGGACATCCCCGAGCCGGTGTCAGCTCCACCGGTGCTGATACCGACACAAGCCCCCGTAATCCGGGAACAGCCGGTCTTCGCCCGCGATTCCGGCCACCGGACCGTAATGACGGCGAAACCGGAGAGCATGCACGAGACACTAGAGGACAGGGACCCTAATAGTCTGAACCAGCATGTGCAGGTTCGTATGGAGACGTTAGAAGTAAACTTGACAGTTAATAAGTAGGTGAGGAGTGTTTATGAATTTTTAAAAGATGTCACTATTGATGGGTTCGGGTTTTTGATGTAAACAATCGATATTTGCATTGACCTTGTAGATACATACAAAACAAATAAATAGAAAATAATTCACGACTTGTAGTTTTGTATTTAGCTACTGTTAGGGATAATCATTTCTTTGAAATCTGCTGGACACACTGGCCATGAGAATGTAGAGTGTTTTCTACACAAAATATAAAAGGAAACAAAAAATATGACAATATGTTACCTAGTCAATTAAATTCTATAAGAATTTGTAAAAAATATTGTTACTAACGTCAGTAAACACTGTAATTTATTCAAAGAACAATTTCAGACGTAACTTTTACATTAAAATACAATTATTCATACTTTAGCGTCGGAAATACATTAACATTTCTCCCACTTACAGAGGGGTTGTTCAAATTGTGTACCGAGTATATAATCACGGAAAAGCTTATAATAACCATATATAATGTTTTATTTATAGAAGTAACGGATGCCTTGAAGTTTAGAATACCTGTTAAGTAGAAAAAACTTAGCAACTACGGCTACAAGTTATGTTAATTCTAGACTTTGTAGAAGGTACTACAGAAACCCTACAAAATTATTACCATAATAACTTACGTACAAAGATTGAAATCAGTACAGATAAAGTCCAAGAAAACGTCGCAAACGGACAAAGAAAAATACTCACATTCGCATTCATAAAGACTAACAAAGAGTCACACTAATATTATAAAGGTAATTTGTGAGTGAATGTGTGTATGTACGGCTGAACGGATTTCGATTAAATTTAGTGCACGACTAGACCATGACCTGGAATAGCATTTAGGATACTTACTTTTTATCCTTAGAGTATGTTCCCTTGGGACAATTTGCTACTATCACGCGGGCGAAAACGTTGGCGGCAGTTAGTATTTACATAACAATTTATTTATTTAAGGATCACCAACGAGTGTTACAAAAAATAACTTAGAAATAAAAATTGGTACACGTAACCTAGTCCTATAATGCACACTCAATTATAGGCAACCACAGCTTATGCATAAACGAGTGAACATGGCTCTAAATAATTCAATAGTACGACATTAAGTATTCCAATACTTGCACCTGTGAAAGCAAGAAGATATTACAGGTTTTCCGATACCAACCACTTGATGCTGAGGGGAGCATCACGTGGTTGGATCAAAGACTTTCAGAAAAAACCTAGAGTTTACCATCTAGAATGCTCCAAGTGCCCATACACCTGCACTGTGGAGGATTTAATGAGTGCTACCGATGCTGCTATTAATGTAGCCACCTATTGGGCCCAAACAGTTAGACGAGTTTACCATCGAATCGAAAAGAAGAAGAAGAAAAAACCTACACTTCTAAAGTGGGCCAATAGTTTGCCAGCAATTTAAAAATATACCACGCTTCGTAGGAACTGAGGCCCTAGCATGAGCTCTTAACACGATCCATTTGACGACCAAAATTAACTGTTAAAGGAATAGAGCTATATAGAGTGTATAGCTTCATTCCTCTTTATCTCTCATAGTAAGGCCCCTGCCCTCCTAGCCAAGTTACAACCGTTTCGATTCGAATTCCGCTCTCTAATCGGTAACGCCTCAGTGTCAGCAATTGTAGAAAACGATAAGTTGGTAAATAGTTGGTGGCCATGTTGATGCGCCTGAGTCGGCCGCTCGTTCTACAATGTCGTTCTACAATAACAAAGGATGTAGCGTTGAACATTGTAGAAACGATAACAATTCATTCTATCATTTTGAATGATGTGAACTTGGCTACGAATTTTCTATTCGTTTATTCTGACCAAGTGACTTAACGTTGAGATGATGTCATTCCCATACATTTGATTAGTTATCGACTAGCGTTAACGATTGCAGATTATCAACTTGGCTAGGGGTACTGGTCTGCAAAATTTAACGATACCAGACGATAACCAAGGTGTTATCTAATCTTATCATCACATACCGCTCATGGGAATAAACTACATTGACGTAGCAAAAATCCGGTGTCCAATTTGACATTTTGTACAATTTTCTATTGTACAAAATGTCATTGTACAATATGCATGCAATTATTTAATTTGCAAAATTAAATCATTTTTAGCTTTAGTAAGCAAATATGAAAGATTTTTAAAATATCTTCATCAACAACGAAACTTCGAAAGAAAGAATAGAATATGGTCTATGAACTCAGATTTGATGACACCCGCATGGACGCCATAGAAAACGGAGTTTTTCGTTTGTTCCTTTTTTTAATTTTCATGTTGTTTTCACAGTTCACACACAGTTTCACAGTACCTATTCTATTTTTATATATTTATTGATAAACTAGTTAGATAAAAAACTTTATTTTTTATCCTATCCTATTGTTATATCAAAGATATTTTGCACTTTTTTGTGTGTTTTTTTTTTGTGTATTTATTGAAAAAAAAAATATATGAGATTTAATCAAATAAAATGGGAACTTAAATATTAGCTATAAATACTAAACCTAACTATGTACATATAATACAAATACACAAAATACAGTCAGGCGTCGAAGCACTCCTCCACATCGCTATCATACGGAAATGTGCCCAGAAAGCTGGCAGCATTGCCACGTTGAATGCTAATTCTTTGGGTGAAGAACGAGCGAGCCCTCTGATCACGTAAAGTGTCGTTTAAACGACGTCAAATTTCTAAGAAAAGGAGACGCGCACTCGGACCCCATGACTCAAGTGTTTCGACCCCAAACGGCTCAAAACTGTAATTACCAATAAGGTTACAGATAAACTGGTTAGATAATAACAAATATTTATTTCATGCCTATTCAATTCCTAAACTTCAAGCGTACCATACCCTGCTACTGCTCCTGCTTCAAATAAAACTATAGCCAACTTAAGCAATGGTTTTATATGTTAGATTCAGATCTAAGTAAACAACCCCACGCTCCCCGATATTAAAGTCCGTTTCTTTCCGTCTATAAATCAGTGTCGGTGGAAAAATCAACTTCATTATACACACAAATAACCATTAGTTTTGTAGCCGTGAAATTGGGACAATACTAGGTAACCCCGAAGAGGCTTTAAGGCGCGTGCAGTTCTGACGTTTTATAAGTGCCCATGTAGGTCTATGTAAAATAAAAACTTTTGACTTTGACTTTGACTTTTTCGGTACCTCGGGTCACTCGTTCAAAGGGATGGTGAGGTAGACCGGGACGTAACACATCGGATTAACGCAGGATGGATAAAATGGCGACAGGTCACGGGAACCACTTGTGACCCACGGATGCCCCTCAAGTTGAAGGGTAAAATCTACAAGTCCGTGATAAGACCTGTCATACTGTATGGATCAAAATGTTGGGCTGTGAAAAAGACGGATGAAAAAAGATTGCACGTAGCGGAGATGAGAATATTAAGATGGATGTGTGGTGTGACGAGAATGGATAAAGTGAGAAATGAGTATATTAGGGGAACTTTGAAAGTGGCACTAGTGACTGAAAAATTGAAAGGGAATCGTTTGTCTTGGTATGGTCATGTGAAAAGGAGGGATGAAACGCATGTTACTAAAAGAGTTATGAGTTTACATGTGGATGGATGGAGAGGGACAGGGAGACCAAAGAAAAGATGGATGGATTGTGTGAAGAGTGATATGAAAGAAAAGGAAGTTAGTGATAGCATGACGAATGACAGGGCAGAAAGGAAGAAAAAAACATGTTGCACCGACCCCAAATAACACGGGACAAGGGCAGGAAGATGATGATGATGATAACTTTAACTTTGACTTTGTATAGTCTCTTGAACATCAGACCGGAGTTAAATGCACACATACTTGTACTGCCACCTGCGCCCGCATAGCACTCCACTGACCTTTAAATCCAGGTTCTTTGTGAAATATTGATTGATTTACATATGATGATTGATTGATTTAGATGATTAAACCTACGTTCCTTCAGTTACCCTTTGGGACCCCAGTACGTCGACCCATGGCTCTAACCCTTTCTATAGGTAAGCTTCGCTTTAAGGCATTGTTCAAGCGTTTGACCTGGGGTCAGCTATTGCGTTTTGCGCTTACGATTATCGTCAATCACTTTCTGAAGCGTCATAAAAACCCAGCTAGGTCTTTTATGTCTTCGTGTTACCAAATAATGGTGAAACCATTCTTAACATTAGTTACAACACCTAATCACAATGTAATCAAATATGCAAATACTTACAAAAACGAAAGGTTTAATTAAAAAGCTAGCCTACGCCGCCGGACAAAGAACTCGAGACGTTTGCGTGACTCAAGCACCTACCTAAGTACCTGCCTAGCTCCTAGACTATAAACTACGTACTACGGGTCACTTGCTCCTGTACTATTTATTATTTCTTCACTAATTGACTTTCTGTACTTTTACCCTTGAAAAATAAAATCAGAGTTGACCGATGACCGATACAAGGTACACTTTCGGATGAGAAAAGCAAAGCAAATTTATTATTACTCAGTATTTTCAAATATAATTATGAAGTTATTATTTTAAAACCATACTAATATTATAAAGGCGACAGTTTGTGAGTGTGTGTATCTCCATTACGTTTCTTCACGCTCGAACCGCTAAACCGATTTGGGTGAAACTTGGCACACGGGTAGACCATGTCCTGGATTAGCACTTGATACATTTTATTCCGGGAATACTTTCCCTTGAGACTATTTTCTAATTACATGTAGGTAAAGTCGCTGTCAGCAACTAATCTATATGTTCGCGGCAATTTAATAAAGGCTTTATTAAAAGTTTAATAAAGGCTTTTTTTTTAATTGATATAAACCAGTGCTTGACTGCGATCCCACCTGATGATAAGCAGTGATGCAAACACTGATGGTGAGGCGCACTGATTAATTAAGAGCCTATTCACTCTAGCCTTGGAGGCACCTAAATTATAGTTGGACGGAAAGACCGCAGCGGGCAAATTGTTTCAGTCCTTCAATGTACACGGTATAAACGACGAAGCGAAACGCTTAGTCCGGACCGTTGAAGTTTCAACAACGTACGGGTGGATACTCGCCGTACGTCGGGTTGTCCGATGGTAGAAAGGAGATGGTGGAATCAAGTCATGCAATTCCCGCGCACACTCTCCAAAATGCAACCTGTAAAATACCGATAGGCTGGCTACTCTGCGCCTGTGCTCGAGGCTTTGTAGATTGGACTTAACCAAATCTGGATCCCCAATTAGCCTCTTCGCACGCCTTTCCACTGAGTCCGAAACTGCTAGATGGAATTTTGCAGCACCAGCCCATATGTGACTGCAGTACTCCACACACGATCGGACCTGTGCTTTGTATAACATTAGAAGCTGTTCCGGTGTGAAGTACCGTCGGACCTTTGCAAGAACGCCTAATTTACAAGAAGAGACAAGTCCTTTACAAGAAAGCCAAGGTAGCTGCTAGAAGCTACCTTGGCTTTGGACTCAATGAACCACCCAAAATTGAAGTCTGAGGAAATTTCAACTCCCAAGAGCTGAAGGCGGTCGGTGCACTCCAGGGATACATTCCGAAAAGCAGGAGCCAAGTTGAACGGGCTGCTTTTTGCGGTGAACAGACACGCTTGTGTTTTAGCGGCGTTGAATTCTACTAGATTGGTTTCGCCCCACTTGGAGACTGCCTAAAGTGAGACATTCGTACGCTCTACCATAGCCTCTCGTTCGGAACGGATTAGTTCCTTACTAGCCCGAGCACCTGGAAGGTATCTCTCTACAACTGTGCTATCATCTGCATACCCATAGATACCGGGCAACAGCAGATCGTTAATATGCATCAGGAAAAGAGTTGCAGAGAGAAGTGACCCCTGAGGAACTCCGGCATTAGTGGTCATGGGCTCTGATGAGCATCCATCGACAACAACTCGGAGAGACCGTTCACTCAGGAAGTCTTTTACCCAGTTAATCAGACAAGGGGAAATGCCGTACGCTGGAAGCTTACTCAAAAGGCTGGCGTGCCATACCCTGTCGAAGGCCTTCGAGACGTCTAAGGAGACAGCAATCGCTTCTCCATTCTTCTCAAGGGCCTCGCCCCATATGTGAGTGGTATACACTAGTAGGTCCCCAGTAGACCGATTGTGGCGAAACCCGTACTGTCGGTCACTAAGGAGATCGTTACCTTCCAGGTATGCCATGGGCGCGAATACACGCTCCATAATCTTGCAGAGTATGGAGGTTTTCTATAAAATACCTAGGAAAGGTATAGAATACCTGAAGCGATACAAACTTTCACATTTATAATATTAGTAGGATTATGAATATTATTGTCCATTACATACGTTACCTAGGTAATGTATACAATTCCTAGGGATTGTATAGAGTATCTGCTAGTCTAACGGCAATGTGTAAAATAAATAGATTTTGATTTATATTTAGCAACTTGTACTTTAAACCCCGCGGACAAAATAGGACTTAGTACTTACACATAATAAAATCAATGTGAAATTAAAAATTCTTCTGGCTATAAGTAACATTATGTAGTTTGGTTACTAGTAGCCTTCTAACCTTACCTGCCCATGCTGGGGAGCCCTTAAATTACGTCACCTCCTTCCCTGCTCTCGTCTTTTACACACATTACCGGCTGCGCATTCAGTATTGTATAGAATACCAAGGCAAAGTTAAAAAATAAATAATATGTCATACATTACCTACACGTGTTAGGTACTCTATACATTGCCTAGGTATTACATATAATTACGGATTATACAGATTGCCGGTAACATATATACATCTTTAAAAGGAAAAACTGACGGACTGACATATCAACACACTGCCGAAACTACTGGAAATAGGAGTGTGAAATTTTGCACAAGGTTTCCTTTTATGACGTAGGCGAGCACTAAGAGTGGATTTTCCAAAATACACCCCCTAATCACCAAAGCAAAGCCGCTAGCAGAAGCTAGGTTAATAATAATCTTCAAAATTTTCACAAATATTTTATTAATGTAAGCTACATAATTAAGCAGGTGAGGTTGTAAGTTTTACCTACACACACGGTATGTGCCTTGTTAATTTGACAGGAAAAGCCATTAAGTTCTTGAGCTACTAACATTGACACACTGACTCACAGCATATTGTATACAAGGGGATTGCCAAACTATGACATGTTTACAATCGACTATCGATTCGAATTCAATTGTAATTGATTTCGAAGCTATTTATAGGCTTACACTCTATGATTACTTTTTTTTGTAAAATTTAGTTGATTACCTACCATTCACATTATTTTTTTTTTTCAATAAATAGCAGGTCTACATTACGAAGCAAAATAGTCGTATTAATACGGATAGCACTGAAAATTAGTTAACCCTCGAAAAGTATCAAAAAATAACATTTAATCTTACGAGACAAAAGTAACGCTATGGAAATAACGCTATAGCCAAATGTGAAAAAATCTTCAGCCCCATCCATGCTTTATCACGCGTTGGCGACTATATTTTACGGTTCCGTACCCTAAGGGTGCTAACGGGACCCTATTACTATGTATCGTGTTCTCGGTGTTGTGGAACAAAACCAGCCAAAACACTCGCTCTTTCTACATCTCACGGATAGTCACGAAATTGGCAACATTATTGATGACCTCAAGGCTGATAGCGCTCCAGGTCTTGATGAATTCCGTCCTATGCTCCATAAATACACAAAAAAATATATTCTTGAGCCCATAACGTATATACGCAACCTAAGCATGGAAACTGGTACCGTCCCTGCTTGCAAGTCCGGTTCTAAAGATTCCCCAGATAACTATAGGCCAATTTTGGGAACCATTGCTAAACTGTTAACGTAAAAAAAAAAATGGCAAATAAATAAAAATAAAAAAGCCTCCACTGTCCGTCCGTCCGTCCGTCGGTCGGACTGTCTGTCCGTCCATCTATTAGCAGGCTATATCTCAAAAACTGTAAGTTGTAGAGAGTTAATATTTTTTTACAGAATGTGTGTTTTTATTGGAATTACAACAAAAAACTGTAAAATTAAAAAAGTTACAAATTTAAGGGAGTTTCCATACAAAAACTTTTTTTTTGTCAGCGTTTTTTGCTCGAGTTTTAATATTGTAGAACGGACCCGTTAGGGTTGGGAGTCCGAGTCGCACTTAGCCAGTTTGTATAGTCACGAATACCTAGGATTGTCCGGGTGACAGCTGTCGGATTCATTCAATGTAACACTGCAGGGACCAGGGTCCTTGTGGTCCAGGGAAAGGTACCAGGCCACGAGGAAGATCGCCTATGAGGTGGACTGACCAGATTAAAACGGCAGTAAATGGCTCTTCATGACTGCACGAATGCACGAGGAAGGCGGCCAAAAGAAAAGAGTGGCGGCAAGTTGTGAAGCTTGCCACCAACACCTGAAGTGATGACCACGACCACTCTGTCAAAAGTGATACCAACAAGGAAGAGAGAACATAACCTAACCTTTTCTCTCATCTTAAAGATGCATATTTTCGTCCTGCTGTCATCCTACCCATGCTAGAGAGAAAGAAAACACGTTTATTAGTACCTCACACATACAGTTGAATTACAAAAGGCATGAAAAGAATAACTTTAAAATCTGTGCAAGGCCAAAAGGGCGCCTAACTCAGCATATGCTGCGATATTTAAAATGATAAATAACACAGCGCTGGTATTCTGTTAGGGCCCGCGGTGATGCCACGGTCACACTCACGGAGGTTAAATAAAACTATGTAGGTATCGAAACAAAACAATAAATACAAACATTGGAAAAATAATAAATACGTAACAACTATGTAAAATGACCTAACCATTGACACGAAAGAAGACGTTAATTTTCTATCTTCCCTCACAGATAGTATGGGACGACATAATCGGCGAGCCAGAAGGCGCGCGCAGCCCCGAGTGCGCGTGGCGCCTGAGTCACGCGTGCTTCCGCCATGCCCGCAACTGGTGCTACACCGTGCTGACCGTGCTGCTCGCGCCGCCCTGCGCGCTCCTGCTCGGCTGCGGGTTCGCTTGTCTCGCCTTCGAGGTAACTTGTTTTTTAATCATATAAACTAGAGCTTGACTACGAACCCTCCTGATGGTAAGCAGACATGCAAGCGATGATGGTGAATCGCACTAATTTATTAAGAGCCTATTTACTCTAGCCCTGAAGACACCTAAATTATAATTGAACGGCTTCACCAATCCTTCGATGTAGACAGTATAAACGACGAGGCGAAACGCTTAGTCCGGAACGTAGAGGTACAAAGTAAGGTTGGACCCTCGCCTAAGTGTTGATCAGAACAAGCTAATTACTCCAACACGTGATTTTAACTGTCCAGGGTGTCTGATATCAACGCACAAACGAATACCATGGATCCAGTACATGATGTCCAGTACACTGGACCTGCAGTGGTGGAATGTTTCGTTGGCTTTTTCATCATTTTATTTTTTTAATCTTTACGTTTTTTTAATTTAAAGTATAAAATCGTTATTCGTGTATAAAGCAGCACAATAATAAATTAGAAGATCTTAAATTATGCGGAAAGGACAACTCCTTTCCACGTATGTTCTGCTAATTGACGACACGATTGGGGCATTGGTTGAGCATTCGGCTGCTTCGCTTCGTGATTCGGGTTCGATTCCCGCACGGAACTAATATTTGTAAAGGCTCTGGTTGTTAAACAAAACAAAAACTATATTGAAAGGTTTTCTACGGTTTAGGCCCCCTAGCCAAGTTACGATCGTTTCGTTTGCGTCGAACGCCTCGATTAGGCCACGCCTCGGATTCCTTTGTTCTGACCACGTGAATGAGCGTTGAGATGACGTCAGAACAAAGGAATCGGAGGCGTGGCCTACTCGAGACTTTCGACGCAAACGAAACGATCGTAACTTGGTTAGGGGGGCAGGGCAACCCCTAGACCATAGAAAACCTTTCAATATCATTCTGTTTTTGAATGTCACAATCAGCTGGCAAGATCAGTGTTTTGTATTAGTCTACCAAGTTGTATATTTAACCTCCCACATGATATTTAACAGTACCAAAAAAGAAATGTGGGGTAATTTAGTCCATTAATCGTTTGTGAATTACACTGAAATTTCTTTTTACACTATAAGTGTCCAATTGCTTCGGAAAGCCCGGCCCGGTTACTATGACACTTGGTTTTGCAACTTTTGACACAGTATAGTAGTAAAAATTAGACCCAAAAAAGGGGTAGTGTCATGCTTTAAAACCATGTTAAATTCAAAATGATATATAAAGGGGTTATTGAAAATAGGGGTTTTTGAAAAAAAAAATAAGTTGAGTATTGAGGTTATGTTACATCTCAAAACAATTCGTTTTGTAACCCTACCTCCGGGCCATGGAATCAGTAGCCTCTCTAATTTGGCGGCTAGGCAGTGGGTGTGCTAATAAAAGAAAACAATTACACAGCGCCACATATTGTTTTAAGTCTAGATTAAATCACCATGGACGTAAAAACGTTCTAACAATTCACTTCACAGCGACACACAAAAAGAGTCAAATCACTCGATGTAGTAAATAAAAGTGGAAGAATCCTAAAACTCAACACGAATTTACATTGGGTTAGCAGAGAAAAGCTAAAAACAATATTCTCGGCTTGCCGGCAGTTAACACGGTAAAAGATATTTTGTTTGACATTTCATCGAATAGTGTTGTGACACATCAATTGACTACGGCGTTATAACATTATCGATTATATCTTAGTTGTTTTATTTTTGCCCAGAAATTGCTTTTTAACGAAAGAAATATTAACATAATTAAAGAAAAATAATAATTACAACTCTTAATATTTTTTAGTAGCGAATGTAGATATTTTTGTTTACCCGCGATTTACGTTAATGTTTAATCGATCGATTATAACAGAGAAAAGAGTCGCTTCACTATAATGGAACAAATGACGTGTTTATTGCATTAAATACTAATTAAAATGAAAATAAAAACCCCACAAATGATTTCAATGAATTTAAGTAATAATCAATGAAAATAATAGTTATGAATTATTCAATAAATAAAATGGCCATATGCGTCAAAAAGTGAATCTATAAGTGCCCAATCTCCTTTACACTCTTTTCTTGCGCCAATCCGGACCAGCCTATGTCATACGAACTCCTCTAAACATACGATCATAATCAATAACAATCAACAAAAAGCTCCTTTTTCCCAAATTCCCCTTTGTTACAGCAAATCTGGTGCACCGCACCCTGCCTGCGCTGCATAAAGATCTACTTCGCGTCCCTTCGCACCATGGTGATGTCTTGCATGGCGGCCATCGTCGTGCCTGCTGCCAACGCCATCGGCCACGTCTGCAGGCACATCAGGATCAACTTCAGGAAGGAGGCGCCAGAGGATAAAGATATGCTGATCATTTAGTGATTTTATTGTGGAAGGAGAAGTAGGCTATTCGATTTATATTTATTGTAAGGTCTAGGTTACTGCGCCACAGCTGTTATGATGGCGATGCGTCCTATTTTTCATGTTATTTAACCAACAATCATAGAAAATGTGTTTCTATCCAGCGGGTCCCCTAGTTCTGATCGTAACTTGTACCATTGTACCTCTCGATTTATGTATAAACTTTTAGGAATCTTTTTAAAATTTAGCAGGAAATATTTGTTTATCTAGCACACTATTTTACGTATTACCAATGGACCTTTGAGTTCTTCACTATTATCAAATTTTACAAAATAATGGTAATCGTAGCTTATCATACTTACATTGTGGAAAAACTAGTTGGTAATAGTGAAGAACTCGAAGGTACATTGGTAATACTTAACAATGGTAACCGTGGAGTAACTTAACTTTTTAGTGAATTTTAATAACTGCTCCATATTTGTTTTAATATATACCTACAATTTTTTAACACATTGCTATTATAATATTTTTTATATTATTTAGACCTCAACCACCTTAAATTCATTAGTGATTTAGGTATTTTTGTTAACATCTCATTAATTTATTTTTTTCTTGCATTGTCTATATAGCCTCTTTTTTATTTATAATGTGATGTGAGAACACTGTAGACTCTGGGGATTCTTAGAATACTTTCTATTACGACCCACTTTTTATTGTGCTTTTGGGTACAATATTCACTGGTCTACTCTGTCTTTACATATCAATTAATAATGTAATATGGAAATATTGTAAGATTAACCATTGTTTTAAGACAATAACCATGGAGTTTCTGGCTGGTTCTTCTCCGTAGGAAACGACCAATTAGAACCGTTCACAAGCTTCTGACGTTTTGTAAGTGCCCATGTAGGCCTATGTGAAATAAAAACATTTTGAATTTTTGTGAATTTATTTGTATGTAATGAAAATAATAATATCACGCTTATCTCTGATAAATCGCCATAAGTGCCTTTTGTGATGTTAAAAATCAATTAACATGTGGTGTGAGAAGTATTTTCGAAATAAATACCATAAATGAATTGAACAAGCTTTTATTTTTTTATTTTAAAAAAGAACATTCACTCTAGCCCTAATCTTCTGTCGAAGGGCTAGATGAAAAAAAAATCCCTCGTCGATTTTCTCATGCAGTCTGTATGTACACAATGGCTCATGTCCAACCATACATTCAGTTATACACAACAAATTTTTAATTAGTACAAATACTTAAAGCGCTTATTAAAAAAGGTCTTGTTATTAAGTAAATAAAGTCTCAATTAATAACATTCATAAACAGCAAAGTTATTAGCGTTTTTATATATGTCCCAAAACGCCACTCAATTTATGGAAATATTAATAATATAATAATAATAATATAGTACTAATTGTATTGTATTGTGTAATTTTGATTGTGTGGATTATGAATGAATGAATGATGTTCAAAATAGAAAAAAAAACTGCGCGTAATATTTTCTAGTAGCAACAGAAACATTCATAAAATGATTGATTCAATTATGAATATAGCAATTATGACAAAATATCGTGGGCAATTTTGGGATTTCATTTTTTTATTACTATTTCGTTTTTGAGTCATAATAGTACAGTAAAAATTGTAATCAACTAAATCAACTACTGCTAATTAGCAGTATTGCTAATTTTATTCATTACCGATTATATTTTGTGATAAAAACATACGATTAACATCATCCAAAAAATAAACCTAAAATTAGTGTTAAGATAACTATACAAGGAAAAAGAAGTTATTTGTTACCAAAATTTACCTTATTTTATAACGAAACCCCGCTCTCCACCTCTTCCTCCTCCCTTAATTTTTATTTTACCTAATTTTATTTTATAAGGAAAGAGAAATAACCAGGCACTAGTTTCATTCGGCAACAAACCTTAAAACTATAAACATCTGAAACAAGTTACCGAAAAGTCGCAACAAACTGTATTCTTCGAAAAATTCTAAAGGAATTTGCCCTCCTGCTCGGTTCTAGCAGCGCGGCCGTTCAAAGCTTACTCGGACGATATCAAGTTAGTGTACACCATGGAACATAAAGCCAAGCTGAAGCCAGACAGACCCGAGCCGGTGTCGGCTTCACCGGAGCTGACACCATTGCAAGCCCCCGTAATCCGGGAACAACCGGTCTTCACCCCCGATTCCGGACACCGGACAGCGATGACGGCTAAGACACCAAAGAACAGGGACCCTAATGGTTTGAACCAGCATGTGCAGGTTCGTATGGAGACGTTAGAAATAACCTTGACAGTTAATAAGTAGGTGAAAAGTCTTAAATTTTTAACCGACTTCTAAAAAAAGGAGAAGGTTCTCAATTCGGATGTTTTTTTTTTACCGACTTCTGAAAAAGGAGGATTTTTTTTTATGTTTGTTCGCGCATAATTTCTTCGCATGCCAACCAATTTGAAAAATTCTTATTTTGTTGGAAAGGGTATACTTCCCAAATGATCCCATAGTCACCAAGTCGGGATCTGATGATGGAATCTTGGCGAAATCGAGGGAACTCCTCAAATATTATAGGCAACCATATAGTGATTTTGGTATTTTCATCGAGAACTAACATTTGATGAAGTGGAACTGATGAAGAAGACCAGAAATGGTCAACGGAATATTATTAATATTAATACTCGCATAGATATCACAATGAAGATAGTTAAGCGACTATGACAATACAAATAAATGAATGGTTCTGAATAGTTACGTTAAAAATGGTATCATCGAAGTGATCTGATGGTGATGATGGAGCCGGAAGGTAGGTTTACTGGAACTCCGTAATTAATCAATGTAACCTAGAGGTGTTTTAAACTTATTAGAGTTTTCATGAGATGCACTTTGGGTATAAGGTACTATCGAACTGATCTGATGACGGAGCCGGAAGGTAGGCACAGGAACTCCGTAATTAATCAATGTATCCTAGCCGTGTTTGAGCTTATTAGAATTGTCATGAGGTGCACTTTGGCAATAAGGTACTATCGAACTGATTTCATGATGGAGCCGGAAGGTGGAAGACACAGGAAATTCATAATAAAACAATGTAACCTAGCAGTGTTTGGGTTAATTGGAATTATAATGACAAATAGGCACTCTGTTTATAAGTGTATCGCAACTAAAAAGTGTGTTATTTTTTTTTAAACAGCAAAACTGTTGTAACATGTAAAATTGCTTTGTTTATACGTGTAGTCAATGACTGACTGAAAGAAGAGGGAGGATATATCAAACAGATCTGATGATGAAGCCGGAAGGTAGGCCTGGGCTTGGATTATTGGAATTGTCACGCAATTTTTTAATTATTAAATTCTATAGGTACCTTACCATAGAACTTGCAAGAGGGGTACTTTTTAGTTGTACAAGTAAAAAATGTAAAAGAAAAAACTATTAACAAAAAAAAATACAACAGACTTCAATGCAAAAAAAAACACAAAAAATGCAAAATAACTTTAATTTCGGAAGTCGGTGTTGAATAACGAAAAGACAAAACAATTATAGAAACACCGACTTCGGAAATTATTATATTTAGGGTCGCCGCACACGGTCTTCAACCATAAAACGCCGCCACCATATTTCCTGTAAGTTTCATACATTTTATATGGGTTCGCCGCACACGGTTGACGCCGGTGGCCGCCACATGCTACAAATCGCCGCAGCTCGCTTCTTGTGGCCCGAACCGGCCACTAAACGCCGATACGAAACGCCGCTTCACGTCATTCGCGCATTTAAACCTTCTTCGACAGAGTCCATTATGATATTGCGCGCATGGGTTAAAAAAGGCAGCCACCGGCCACAAGTGGCTTGTGGCCGCTTCTAGCTTCTCGTGGCGACGTATGTGGCACATGTGCGGCGACACTTAGATTTGTTATAGCCCGCTACGAACTTGCTACGAGTTTTGTTATCGCCCGCTACAAACTTGCTACGATATTTCATCGTAGCAAATACCTAATGCTACGACATAGACATAAAATTAAACACCATTTTTTGGGATAAATTACCGTTAAATTCTGAAAATCTAAAAATAAAAATTGTACGATAAAACATATTTATTTATTCAAAGTATTTATCCTCGTTGCCAATACATTTAGATTAATTAACCTAGATCGGGCGGTCCACTATCAAACATTGCACTTCCGAACCACGACTAATTGCACCTTTAATAATATTTTAGTTTTAGTCATAAATTTTTATTATTAGTTCGTTATTATTATTATTATATTTTTAAGCACTGTAATTTTATGGGAAACCTTGTTACTACCTTGTTGACTTAATGTTAATTATTTGTTAACATTATTTGAATAAAATTTATTATTATTCTCTTTATTTGACCTTAATTAAAAAGCTATTCAGAATCAGTATGCCTTTATTGTGGACAGATGTTAAGACTTACAAATAAATTACAGATTATAGTGACATTTATTCAAATATTTAAAATTAATTGATTCAAAAGAATTAAAAATGTCAAACATACATAATTCAGAAAAAAAAAATTTTGAAAATCCTGGATCGTTTAGTAAGCTTTATTGAAGAAATTACGTAATTTATATATAAATAGTGCAAGTTCCTTAGTGCTCAAAATGTAAATAGGTATTTAATTGTAAATTTTTGATACCATACCAAAGAAACTATTTTCAAACTGAGCCGTACCAAAAATGCGGTACGTTAGATATTTTTAACATATATAATTCTTTTTGATTTAAGTTTATCGAATAAATTTTCATTGACTTTTATAAATACGGCTACTTCACAAATATACGTGGATAGAAAGGTACCTTTAGTTTTTTTTAATGAGGTTCACAAGAGTCTGGAATACAGATTGCAATTGCGCGGACGCATCTTTTTTGCGCTTTAAAAACTAAATCCCTGTTAGTGGCAAATACAACGTTAGTTTTAGTATATGCGATACCCCAAAACGCATGTCTAGTATTTTTATGTAAAGAATCTTTATGTACAAAATTTCATAACTGTAGGTATCATGAAAAATCACATAAAAATCTTGTTAAGTTACCTAGTTGTCCGCAAATGTATTAATCGCAAGAAAATGATATATATATATATTTTCTTCATATTTATTAACCCAACCATTACCGAGGAGCAGGCTTCAGAAAGTTACTGTTTTATGGCACTGCTCGGGTCAGCTCGGCTCGCTAGAGCCTTAACCATAATATTAAAAATTGTTGTTGCTCAAACAATAACAATAACGACACGGGAAAAGCATTCCACAGCCGCACTGCTTGAACTGCAAACGACCTATCAAAGAAATTGGTAGAGTGGCTGGGCATCTCTAGCCTCAAGTTTTCCGATGACTTGAGATAATAATAATAATAATATTTATTCAAAATTCTTTACAGGATAAAGTAATACAGTCTTAAATATAAATCATAATTCTGAGTCTTACGTGCCTGAACTAGGAAATCCTGTGTTTCAGGCGAAAAGAGCTAAAATAATTTAAAATTAACAAATAATTAAAAGGATTTTATAGTACAATACAAACGTGTAAAAAATCTGTAAAATAGACTGTAAAGTTATCTTATACTATTAATTTATAATGTTACCAAATCTTAACTTCTAGTTTCCTAACTAACAAGATACTTAAACTAGGTCGAAAATTGTATAAAAACAAAAAATCACTTTAGCACAACCAGTAAATTCTCTGTATCATCGTAGGACATTCTTTGAAGAGCCTCCTTAAGATATCTGGTATGTGTGTCATGAAGGAATTTGAAACGTTCTTTATGATAAACGGGGGTTTTAGGATTGGACCGGAAAAAGACACAGAGTTAAAATTTTCACAGAAAGTGTATTTAACATTTTGATAGACATAATTATGTTACAAGAAATAGGGACCTATTAGTTCAACCAGGTTTTAGACTGGCTAAAGTGGCCTCTTCTTTCATGGGGTACTGTTTGAAATGTTATAATAAAATACCTCCACAAATACTGCTGTTGCGTTTGCCTCGTTTTTGTAGCGCGTCTGGAATGTTTGCAGAGACGCGTACTGATGGGTTTCATGCAGTCATCTGTAAAAGAGCTGCGTCTTTGCGACGGCGCCTGCAGGGCAGCAGTAATAGCATCCTGCATATGATTGCCGATAGATTGGATTGCCCATTCCAAAACAAGTGGATGCGGATTTTAATAGGAAAGTAGAGGTTGACCTAATTTTATAATATTTTAATTGACTTATAATTAATGAAATGTACTAAAGTTAATTTATATATTTATTTTATTTTAATTTCAATTGGTTTAATTTAATTTGTTGACATGTTTGATTGAATTTATTTAATTTGAATTATAATGAACTGAATTTAATAATAATATTTAGAACTGGAATTTTATGGCTAGGTACTAACATAGTTTTAAGTAAATATTGTTACTAACCCTTATATGAGTGCAAGCTCGAAATAAAGTGATTAATAATAATAATAATAAAAAATATTAGAACTCAATGAAACGAAATTTAAATCTTGTATTAAACGCACACTATGCAGGCAAGCATATTATAAGTTGGAGGATTATATTCAAGATAAAAATGCTTGGCTCAATGCTGGTCCAGCTCCTCTACCACCGAGGTATACAAATTGATTAGTTTGGAAATTATTATTATTATTTTTTAATGCTTTTTTTTTTGGGAATTGTAAAATATTATAAGTATTGTATAATGTAGAAGCATTTATTTTCAAAGTTTGTAAATGTGAGTACCATGGAGCTATTTTATGGTTTTTTATGTTACTATTGGACTTGTTTGACATAAATGAGCACGGCAGTTGAGAGTTTGTCATGCTCACTTAAATGTCTCACTGATGGTGGCGCATGTGTTGGATCATTCGGTTCCCTTCAAAATGGTTGAGCTGAGTGGTGCTAATATTAGCGTCATGTTCGTGAACGGGCGCTGTCAGTTGAGACTGGTCATCTCTTAGCTGCCAGTTGCTATTTTAATATCTATATTTAGTTTTTATTTTTACTGTATTTACATTGTTCTCACATGATAACGACAAGAAACATGTAACAGTGATATTTGTAATTACAAAACATGATTGAAAAGAGTGTCCATGGAGTTTCTTGCACATTCTTCTCCATAGAGATCTACGCTTTGGAATGTGCAATTAGCATCATTTTTTTTTTTTTCTGACTAACTGACTTCTTGACATTTCAAAAGTGCCTGTAAATGGTTTATTTGAAATAAATGCTTTTGAATCTTTGAATCTTTGAATCTTTGATAATTCCAAAGTTTCTGATTTCTATTGCCGCAACAACAATAAAGTTAAAAATATCCATACAAGAATCATTTTTTTTTTTATGTATATTGTAGGACGGAACAATTCGTGTGCGTGTCCGACACGGACTTGGCCAGTTTTTACGCGCGAATACCAATGACTAATTTTCTATGTTTCCTCGTAGATAGAATGGGACGATATAATCGGTGAGCCGGAGGGCTCGCACAGCCCCTATTGTGTGTGGTGGCTGAGTCGCTGGGGTTTCCGCATCTCGCGCTACCTGTGCTACGCCGCGCTGAGCGTGCTGATCGCGCCGCCCTGCGCGCTCTTGCTCGGCTTCGGGTTCGCTTGTCTCGCCTTCGAGGTAAGTGCTGATCAGAACAAACTACTTAAATTTACATGTGCTTTTAACTTAGCTTTTAAAGCAGCACAAGTAGGTATGAATGGGTGTGGTATGAGGGTCGATTTGTTAAAACTCTTTGAAATTATGCTTAAGATGACCGTCATGAGGCCACACGTTCAAGAAGCTGTCGCCACCTTTTACACCTACTAATTCTTCAACTTATACAAAAAAGAAATGACAACCTTAGAGCTCATACGTACACGAGAGGCATGTTCCCAACGGCAGTGGTAACTGTAGCCGTCGACATTCCAATTTTGAAGATCACTGGCAGCCATGAGCGTACCCAGCTTCTGGCGTAGGAGGGGGCAAGTCAGACTTTTTAGGTCGGATCGTCGGCGGCTGTTTTGTCATACACACTACACAAACACACGTACATGAAACATTAGGTATATGTAGTGGTGTGTAGGGCAAACAGCCGCTAATGTTCCTGCTTTATTGGTAGTTAAATAAATAAAAGTAAATTTGACTATGTCAAATCAAATAAATGCTAGTCGCTCGCAACTCCTTATCGAAGTAACCGAATACAGCCGAGCATTCGAACGCTCGGCTAGATTTGGTAATGTACGTCCGCCATCGTCGCGCGCGGTTTTTTAGCAATTGCATCGTGCATTTGCATTGCCAGTGTCTACTGCGCGGTTTATTTAAAAGTTAGAGCATAAGGCCCCGTTTGCACTTTAATTAGTAATTAGGCGAGTTCATACATGTTCTGTGCGATTTCCAAGGGGGTTAGCTGCCCTCCCCTGCCCCCCCCCCCCCTGGGTACGCCCATGCTGGCAGCCGTCGTGTTAGCTACATGCCGTTCTGCCGTGTGTGTGAGCTCTAAACGAATGTGCCTCGTGCCGCTGCCTTGCGAAGCTGTTCGCTCACTCAGTACACGGCTGATAACAGTCAAATCACAATTTAATTTTCATCCTGATTAGGTATTGTAAATAACTCTCTTTTCTCAGCCCCGATTTCACAAATTCCCCTTTGTTATAGCAAATCTGGTGCATTGCGCCCTGCATGCGCTGCCTAAAGGTCTACTACGCGGTCGTCCGCACCGTGGTAATGTCGTGCATGGCGGCCTACGTCGTGCCTGCTGCCGACGCTTTTGGCCGCGTCTTCAGGCACATCAGGGTCAACGTCAGGAAGGAGGCGCCAGATGATAAAGATGTGCTGTTCATTTAGTAATTTTATTGGTGGTTTTATTATGGGAGGAGAAGTAGGCTATTCGATCCATATCTATTGTAAGGCCTGGGGTACTGAGCCACAGCTGTAATGTTGGCGATCCATAATAATATTGTTCATGTTATTTAACCAAAAATCATAGATAAAGCTACCAACTTATAGAAACTATTCAAATTTAACTTTTTAGTGAATTCTATTAACTGCTCCATCTTTATTTTAATATGCATATTTTTTTCTTTAACACTGCTTTATCACTTTTTTAGGATTGTTTTTTTTTGCTTTTGCAATATTTTTCATATTAGGTATTTAGACCTCCCTAAAGTGATTTATTTTTGTTAACATCTCATTTATTGATTGGTTTAATTTTTTTTCTTTCTTTTTATAGGCATAGCCTCTTTTTTCTAATGTGCTGTGAGAACACTGTAGACTCCGCGGATCGTTACATTACTTTCTATTACGACCCACTCTTTTATTATGATTATTTTCATTGTTTTTGGGTACAATATTGACTGGTCTACGTACTTACAATTATCTATTACCTAATATTGTAATATGGAAATATTGTATAAACAACCATTTTTTAAAAGAGTAACTATGGAGTTTCTCGCTGGTTCTTGCAACCAACCAAAGCAACCAATTGAAACGATTGGAACAGTGAAACGTTTTGTAAATGCCTATGTAGGCCTGTGTGATATAAAAACATTAATATGTTTTTTATTTTATTTTTTGTACGTAATGTAAATAATAATATCACGCTTATATCTGATAAATCGCCATAAGTGCATTTATGATGTTAAAAATCAATTAATATGTGGTGTGAGAAATATTATCGAAATAAATGCCATAAAGGAATTGAACAAGCTTTTATTTTTGCTTCTTTAATTTTAAAAAAAGAACATTCACGCTAGCCATAATCTCTAGTCGATGGGCTGGAAGAATGAAACAATTCCTTCGTCGATTGTCTCATACAGCCTGTACTCAATGGCCCATGGCCAACCGCACATTCAGTTATGTTGGCAAAGGCATACCTATGTTCATTCTTTGACAAGAACCCAAAAATATATAACTGTGGTCTAATTACTTATTTTATATTCATTATTATTATACTTAGGTATCTACTTGCTCCTAATTATAACACGACCATTATTCACCATAGCATGGCGATTGTGATTAGCGTAAACCCAAACAAAGCAGGCTAGTGACCGCATAAAGTCATAACAAGCCGTGAGTGTCGAATGTATAACATCACGCCATATTTCAATTATTTACTACCTGTATGTAACCGCTGAATATTTCATGAGCAACAAACTATCGGACAATAACATCAAAGTAGATACTTGTATAGGTTTAGGTGCCTACCATTCGTAGTTCTAGTAAATAACCTAGATTTAAAATGCGCGTGCAAATACTTGAGCTCCGTATTATTACTTTCTTAAAATTATAAATACTCATAAAATTAGTCTAAACTTGTACAAATCAATATTAAAAAGTAATAGTGACAATAATATCATACATAAAACCAATTAATAAAAAGCAGTGCGCTCTATCGAACCAAAAACTATTCAAAATGTTAGCAATGAACAAAAGACATTAGTGAACGTGACCCAAAGTGATTTATCAAAAATGTGTGCGGAGTGATTCGTTACCATATATGGTTACACATATCAATGGACCATCCACTGGAAATATTGCCTTTACAAATAGACAAACAATTTGAGACTATCTTTCAAAAAGTTGCGTGGTTCGGAGGCTATCAACGTCTCGACTACCGATACACGAGGGTGTGTGTTCAAACCGTAGTTGAACATTACAGATATTTATTTAGAACTTATTTTTTGATTCGGTTTTGTTTTTGTTTTGTAGATTGCTTATTAATTTACATACTGATAAAACTTAAAATAAATATTACCACTATGAACTCTTTTGAAATGGAACTGGAGAACATTATAACCAGAAAGCCACGACGGACAAACTCACTTGATCATTTGTTTATAAATAATTCGACTCTGCTGGATACTACCTTGAAGAGCTTGCCGAGCACATCCATGAATGATAGCGACACTGTAATCAACCTCAATGAAACAATTAGACGATTAACTATAGAACTTCAATCAGCACATCAGGAGATGGAAAACTCTCCGGTTTTTTAACCAAATACAAAATCCTAAATGAGGATCAATTTGATTAAAAAACCAAAAGCCTTAATGATAAACTAACAATTACTTCTATTTTTCTAGGTATGTCCAAGGCATTCGATTTTGTGAACCATAAACTGTTAATTTATAAATTAAACCGATATGGCATAAAAAAAAGAAAGCTACCTTACAAATCGACAGTAATGTGTTAAAATTTTGGGACAAACAGGAAATCAAAAGCTCACATATAGGTCTCAGTGTCGTGAGAATAACTGTGGTGTTCCCCAAGGGACCATACTAGGGACGCCTTTATTTTTCTATACATTAATGACTTGCCAGATGTAACTTCCCACAACTGCATATTATACGCTAACGATACGGCTCTCAGTATTATAAATGAAAATGACGATATTGTTGAGTACCAAAATAACATAAACATGACATTAAATAAAATTATTACGTGGCTTGAACGCAATAATCTCCATATCAACATTAATAAAACAAAAATGATACAATTTTAGACATATAAAAGTACGCGCCCACCGCTTAACATACAATATGGAAACGAGTCAATAGAAGAGGTCGATTACGCAAAATTATAATAATTTGGCCAAGGCTGTCATAAATTTTGCGCTATGGTATTATAATATGGGGTGATTCTGTTGACTTTAAAAGAGTGTTTCGAGCTCAGAAAAAATGCTTACGCTCAATTTGAGGAGCGTATCCACTGGACAGTTGCGTTCCACTATTTAAAAAACATAAAATACTGCCACTTCCAGCACTATACATTTTTTAAATTTGTACACCAAAACAGAATTTGACTTGTTTAATTATGTTGTATCCAGACCCAGCCGTATAGTGTATTTGCTTAATGTCCTTAGGTGTAGAATTGAATTGTTTTCTTATAATGTATACTGCATGTCTATGACTATGTATAACAAATTACCTGATGGCTTCAAAACCCTCAACCTCAAAACATTTAAAAATAAGTTATTTAAATTTTTTTTAGGCAAATGTTTTTTGAAGAATTACTCGATTGAAGATTTTAAAACTGAAAAACTGATCAATTTTGTACAATATTCTGACAAATAAATACTTTCTATTCTATTTTACATAGGTAATTATCTAAAACGGGGTTTTAAAAAATGGTTATAATTTTTAGGTAAACCGTTTGGAGACTCGATAATCAAGATTAAAAAAAAAAATTAAATATAATCTAAACTTTCTCACTCTATGGTACAAATACTTACAAAAATAGTACATTATGATATAAGTGTGCTGTGTAATGTTAGTGATTACCGTCGAGGCGGTATTTAAACCCGAGCCGTGGCGAGGCTCTTAAGAGAGCCAAGAACGGTAATCATTAATTACTCACGTGTGTCATACGACGTTTTTCAATACACCTGTGAAAAAAGCAACAAGTAAAACTAGTAAAATTTTCTTTGACATGGCGGTAAAAATCTGTTTACACAAGCGCGCGCAACATTTTTTTTATTTACCCCTAGAGGAAGGCTAAGGTATTTTGATCATACTGCCTAGTCTCACGTTTATGTACTTATTCTTGCGTGAAAAGTTTTTACGATAATGTCTTTCGTAGCGTCAATAGAATACGGATGTAACATTTTCTAATGATTTTGTAGTATTTTATTTTATTTTATTGCCACTTAACTTCACTGAAATAAAAAAAATCACGCCAAAAATCGCGCGCATCTTAAAATGGCGGCATAGACCACAAAAAAAAAACAAATTTTAATTGAATGTACGATTTATCTACAATTTTTTTTTTATTAAATAAATCGTATAATCAATTTAAATTTGTCCATTTTAACTTGTAAATTGGATGAAATAAGTAAGTAAGACACTAATTTATAAACTATTGAACGCAATAACGGACTTTTATTCGTATTCAAAATTTGTTTTGCGAAGAAAGAGGTTGAACAAAAAGGTTTTAACTACATTATAGCACTAGTGCGTAATGGTAATGAAAATGTCACAGTTTGATAACGAGTGCCATTATATACCTAAGTGCAGTGCAATAAGAGTCACTTTCTAAGCAAGTGTGTTGAAATAGGTATTTAGTAGCTGTGTCCAGGCTGTGTTTAAAAGGAATTTTTGGCGGGATTTCTTCGAGTGAAGTTCAGTGGCTGTTTTAATTATTCGCAAATTGATTCCTAGTGGATATTGAGATGTAAAATTAGCGTAATTTTATATCTCAAGTGTTTACGCAACTGGACAATATGTGGAATCATTGAAACAGGCGCAATCTCGATAAAATGGAGCTGAGAATTTTATTGTAGTGTTGAGTACCTCAGCGAAGCTTGCCGAGAAGGTAGAGTTGATACATTATTTTGCTGCCAAATACCACAAAAACATTAGAATGTGTACATCCATATTCTAATGTTAAATAAATTAACTATTTATACGAAGACAGGGCTTAAAGGACTTAGTATCCAAGCCAAAAACATTACTAAAAAAAAATCCAAGCCAAAAAAATTACTAAAAAAAAAATTTCAAACTTTTTTTAGTATTGAAAAAAATTCGCGCGGGAAAAGCAAGAATTAATGTTACGAATTCTTTTGTAAAGTTTATTATTAAAAGAATGATGGAAGAAACCTCTTCGAATGGGGCTTCAGCGCCCGTACTGCACCAAACTACCAGCAGTACAAGTAACTTGAACTCCAACCGATCTGATAATCATTTCGTCATAGCACAATGCAGAAGGTTTGCAATTCGTTCAACTACATAATGAATGCAATACTTACAATAATAAAATAAATAAGACACTGGTCGATTCGTTTTTAGGAATAATGACCAGAATACAAACGACCAGCGGGATACTAGTGAAGAAACTGAAACAGAAGTGGTAAGAATGACATCATATTCTATATACTAAATAGGTATTTCTACATATTTACATTAGCCGTTAACGCTAAGTGAGTATTCCTCTCTCTAAATAAAATTAAATAAGTATTACTTGAGAGAAAGACAACCATACATATTTAGAAAACAAGGTAAAATTCAACGACATTTTATCTGTGACAATGGACGACATTTTATCTGTGACATGTAAGTACAAAGCCACCTACAGCTTGCACACTTTTTTTTGAGGAAATAAAGTAGATATATTAGATTTTAGAAGGGGGAAATTCATCATCATCATCATCATCATTTCACCCGAAAGACGTCCACTGTTGGACATAGGCCTCCCCCAAGCGTCGCCACAACGACCGATCCTGTGCTTCTCGCATCCATCGCACTCCCGCGACCCTCGAAACTAAGAGTACATTATTCGAAAGAGACAGAGAATACTACAGATAGGAATAATATATAAAACAGGAGTTGTACTTACCCTAATGTAAAGAGTTTTTGCGAAGTCAACTTGTACTTATTTTAAAATAATTGTACGACTTTTCCACCAAACAATTTCATGATGCCGTGGTTTCCTTTTACCGCCACTTTGCAATTTATGACCGAAAAGAAATACTGAAATGGCAGGATTTCATTCATTTTAATTCTAAATCAGAGCCAATTTAGGTAGAGTATTTTAGCGTACTATTGTGTTTGTAGATTATAAAGTACCTACTCTTCCGCAAAATATAGTACAATACCTTATATTAGAGAACGGTTAATAACCCGTAACCAATTACAACTAGGTGCTCATAATAGTAGGATATAGATACCGGCACGGATCTTGAGCGCTGACTTCTACAATTCTACTTGCGCAGAAGCACGCAGAAGTGAAATATCGGGTCTCTTTAGTGGTATGAAGAGAGATGTGGGGGCGGGGAGTGAAATCCTTGTACAGCGATTGACTCGCTGATATTGTACGATGCGCAAAACGATCCTCGCTCTTTCGCCGAGCGCACAAGATTCATGCCGCTATCTATATTTTCGGCCATCGTCTACCTTGAAAATAGACAAGCTTTATAACATTTATGTAATAACATATATATAACTTATCTGACACGCAATAAATTCCCGCGTGTCATGTAACATAAACAAATCCCTATTAATTAACCGGTGTTGTGTCAGCACAACACAAGGTAATTAATTACCTAAAGGTGCTGCTTGTTCATTAAGTTCATAGTTCAGTAGACGAGGTGCGGCCTGTATCTACTGCCCTCATTGAATTTCATATAACTAGGGGTTTGTAATGAATTGGAGTACCGAAAAAGCCACTTGCTCTCTCTTTTACCCACTGGGGCTCAAATTAATTAATTAATTTTAATTATCTATTTTTACATACTAGCTTTGCTTTGCCCGCGACTTCGTCCGCGTAGAAGTAGAAATTTTTTCTATTAGGTTTTTTGATTGTTTTTTTTTTATTATAACTAATAGCTCTTGTCCGCGACTTCGTTCGCGTAGAACTTGGAAATATTTGTAAAGTGCAAGTACATTGCTGGAGGCTGTTTAAGATACATCGCGCTATTACCATTTGCCCTACTGGGCCAGTCAAACCTGTGGAACTGATCACGTTATTGCGAAGAAATTTAACTCCGATTCTGGTTCCCCTAGTTTTTGGAGTAAAATAATTGGTGTAACCATTTTAATTTGAGCGAATGTGGGGGAAGGCCACTCGGAGTTAGTGAATTAAGGAATTCTTGAGGGTAATGTATATTCAATACAATTCTTTATTGTACACAAAAACATACATAATACACGGTGATACATATACAGTTTATGTACAAAGGCGAGCTTAACTCAACAATGAGTTTTCTTCCAGCAAACCTTTGAGTTACAGAGAGAGAACACATTCGAATGTACCGCATCTTCTTGATCCATTACATTATCTATATATATATATATATAGTATGGAGAAACCTAGTTAATAAAGCCGCTGGCAGCAGCTAGTACTTTCATATATAAAAATAAAAACTTACATCGGAAATTGTGACCTTATTGCCAAAATGTCGCAGAGGGTGCTGGTGGCATACTGCCGCGCAGGAAGACTGGGTGCGGCTTACTTCACCCTACACACCGGCGAGGTGCGTCCCATTTGTTATCTACACGTTTATAGTTCAGCCTATATGGCCTTTTAAATTACCCCTGCATTTGGGTCACATGCCAGTTTCGTGTTTTTAAAGCATTTTGAATCGTTCGCCATTAACTATTCTGACTGAACTACTCGTAATATTATTTAAGCAAAAAGGCATTATCATCAGTCTTTGCGAGATTATTCGAAAAGGTCATCCCGAACCTGGAACGCAAAGGGCAACTGTAGTCAATAAAAACCCCCGAGTGGATCGAAAGCTCCCTCTCGCTCCACCCAGAGTGAAAGAATAAATAACAGCTTACTTTGTAAATAAATTACCTAGTCCCAATTTAAGGAAAAGACAAACTGAGCCCACGTATGCGATGTCACGTCGTCGTCGGAGAGTTGGTGTGCACCTTCTCACAAGGATCTGGAACGACAGATCTGATGTTGGGTGGAACACGGGTGCCAGCGTTGCGTATGCCAAGTATATTGCATGTGCTAAGTCATCTGTTTTCAAGTAAATGCTAGAGGTTAGATATCATAATGCGTAGTCGTCGTTGCATACTTTGGCTCAGTTTGTCTTTAGGTTTATGAATAACTATACAAAAATTATAAAAACTGATGAACGACCAGTGCACAAAAAATCTCATTCATTTGTCTTCCTTCCCGGCCAGCTCTTCATCCTAGAAGAGATAGTAGACCGGCCGCCAGAATACCAGATGTTCGCAAGCCTTTTCCGTCAGGTAGAACCCATCTGTGTTCTTCTGGATGGTAAGAACCAGGGTGCCTTTGTGCAGACTGTCCGGAAGACAGTCTTCGACAGCGATGCCAATGATGAGGGAAGGTGCAAACTGGTGTTCTTGTCTGCTAAGGATTATAGTAAGTATTGTACTATTTGTGTTAGTAATAGTATATTAATGGATGGCAAAACCCGGGGTGCCCTAGAGCAGAAAGTCAGGAAAACTGTCTTCTACAGGGCCAATGATAAGGGAAGATGTAAACTAGTGTCCTTGCTACTAAGGAATATATTATATAGTAAGTATGATGGGGCTCCTTCTGGTCACAAGTTTTTTGTTTGTATATTTTCCTCAAATTTTACCCTTCCAATAAGTCACTCTAGCTAGATGAATCGCAATTAACACGATCAATTAAATAGATACCTTACAAATCCCTGTAAGGGATTTAGGGATTATTAGGGGACCAATGACACCATAAAAGGGATCCACCAATCAAAGGGTGGACTGTATGTAAGCCACCGTAAGTGATTCACACTGTGAAAGTATGAATAGTATACGTTATTATATAATAATTATATGTATAGTCATTGTTCGTTCGACATAAAGCTTTAATAATGGAGTACTTTTTACTGACCGCTTGATTAGCGCAAGGTAATCGATTACCTACCTATACAATTTCTACCATGAGAGCAATATTCGTATGGCCTACATTTAGATTTGGCAGTTCAGGGTGCATTATAAGATGTTTACTGTGAAACACACAGGCAACTCTGAAGAAAGCCAACTGTAAGATAGCTTATAAAAACCAAAATACCTTATTTTCCAAGGTTTCGAGGCGTGCAAGCGACGAATCTTCAACCTATCCCTTCCCACTGAACCGCAAAATGCCTCTGAAGAAGAGAGGTCCCTATACCTTCGAACAGTGCTGGACTTCTCCCAGACTCAGAGCGTGCACGCGTTGGGTGCGCTGCTAAGATACCTAGATCTGAACTGGGCTAATTTGAACATGGACCTGCATGCGAAGCCACAGTTTTTAAGTATAAGAATCATTTCACTGTGAGTCGAAGAATGTACTAGATAACTATGATTTTTACATAATTCCATTTTAAATATCTGATGGTAAGTACATCTGAACGGAATGTCTAAACATGTGTATTTACGTACCTACTGCTCTTTTTTGGCAACCGTCGTCTACTATCAGGCGAGGATGATTACATTAAGCACTATAAAACCATATCATGTTTTCAACTGATTTGATCATTACCATCCGATCGGAGTAAAAGATGGCATGACGGGCGATATGAAAGAATGAAAGAAAAAATACATGTAGCGCCAACCCCAAACAACACGGGACAAGGGCAAGAGATGATAATGATGATCATTACCATCCAAATTACTGACTAGAGGTTTATGATCATCTGTACTGTGTTTTTTAGCATTCAGTACTGGAGCACTGTAACCAACGGATCGATCTTTAGGAAATGAATCTTTTAGAACTCGATTTATTACTGTATCGATACAAAAATCGATTTTCCTTAAGAAGAATCCCCATGCCTACTACTGACTGTCTTTTACGAGTTTTGCACCACCTGTGGTGCTCACCACTCCACTAATTAATGACACACCTGGCCCTCTTCAGTGCAGACATAGTAACAGTAGATGAGGACACATACCGCGGCCTGCAAGTGTTCAGCGCAGTGGCACACCCCAGCGCGTTCAAGCGAGGAGTGCGAGGCTCCAGCCGTGAAGGACTCTCCATGTTCCAAGTGTTCAGCAGGTGCAGCTCCAAAATAGGACAGAGTCGGATGAGGTAAGATAAAAGTCTACATTAGATGAGGACACGTACCGAAGCCTGCAAGTGTTCAGCGCTGTGGCACAACCCAGTGCATTAAAGCGAGGTGTGTGATGCTCCAGTCGTGAAGGACTACATCTTTTCTGAGTGTTCATTAAGTACAGTTCCAAGATAAGATTAAGTTGCATGCACTGCGTAGATAAGACACACATCAGATTAGGATACATCGCTCTGTAAGTGTTCATAAGTACACCTTAGTGCGTTCAAGCGAGTCGTGATGCACTATCCCTGTTCCAAATCTTCAGTAGGTGCAAATCCAATATTGGGGAATCGGAAGAGGTAAGCACAAAAAAAGATAGAAAACGTAATCGATAGGTATTCACGTTGAAAGCAAGTAGCTGCTTCCGATTTGCCAGCGCTCACTAGTAGCATTTTTTATACTTTTTGTACGCAGCGGTAAAAACCACCGTCGAGGAGTGAGTGTTGAAAAGTTCAGAACCTTACCGTGGCGTGATTAAAATGTCAGTCGTGTGAGTAAGAAACAGGGATGGGAGCTATAGGCCCTATATAGCTCCATCGTGACAGACCTGTTGGTCTAGTGGTTAGTGGCCCTGACTGCTATGCCGCAGGTCGTGGGTTCGATTCCCACCCAGGACAAATGGTTGTGTGATGAGCACGACCATTTATTCTGTGTCTGGGTGTAATTTATCTATATTATGTATGTATTTAAAAATATATAAGTATGTTTATCAGTTGTCTAGTACCCATAACACAAGCTCTGCTTAGCTTGGGACTAGGCGGCGTTGTATGTTAGTTGTGGAATATTATATTATATTATTATATTATCCTTTTAACAGTTCACTTTACATGGATCACGTCAAGAGCTTCTGATTTGCTTAGCCACGGTTCTATATGCAAATATTTTGCAGTAGGAAAGACATTATTGGATTGCAGGGTTTTGTTACAACACCCGACCACAGACCTGGCGATTCTAAAGAGCCGTCAGGACGTTGTAGCATACTTCATGAAGCCACAGACCGATGCCCTCATGAGGAACATTTGCTCCTCTATGCGATTCATCAAAAACGTTCACGTAAGTATCAAGGTCTTATAAGGTAGGAATGTAAAGAAATTTTTTTTTTAATTGAAAGGTTTGTTTCAGGGAATATTGGCGAAGATTAATGCGTTATCAGCAAAACCATTTCAGTGGAAATCGCTTTATAACGTAAGTAAACTCTGAATCAATATGACACTCGGATTAACAAGATTCTTATTTATTTATTTAACCATTCATGTACTTACACACATACTCTTGTCACAGATTCCAATTGAAGCACCTGCCCCGCTAGCCAAGTTACAATCGTTTCGTTTCGATTCTCTTTTCGTTGATCGCCTCGAGTCGGCCTTGCCTCCGATTCCTTTGTTCTGACGTTTCTCAACGCTCAGTCACGTGGTCAGAACAAAGGAATAGTAGGCGTGGCTGACTCGAGGCGATCAACGAAAAGAGAATCGAAACGAAACGGTTGTAACTTGGCTAGGGGGGCAGAGGGCATGCCATGACCTGTTGAAATATCAGTCTTCCAAGCGAAAAAACTGGGCAAGTGCGAGTCAGAATCGCGCACTAAGGGTTCCGTACAAACTTACCTATAAAAAAATCGTTCAATTCCTGAATGAGTTAAGAAGATTATTCCGAATCGCAAAAAAGTTTTTTTTTTTCTGACGTACTACAAACTTACAGTTTTCAGATTTTTTCCTATACTTGTGCTATGAGAACTTGCTTCATACCAAATTTCAGTTTTTTTGATTGCCTTGAGAGTGTCAAAATACACGTTTTTTGCGACATAAACTGCCTTATCTTTTTTTTCGTTAACTCAAAAGTTTGATTTTTTCTCAGCTTCAAGAGACCGCAGACCTGAGTCCTATATGGTTTTAATTTCAACTCGATACCTCTACTCGCTCCCAAGATAAAGGTTCTTGACAGCCAAACTGACAGACAGACGGACAACAAAGTGATCCTATAAGGGTTCCGTATTTTCCTTTTGAGGCACGGAACCCTAAAAAGGAATGAAGCTATGTAATGTGTATAGATCTATCCCCCGTTCTCGCTCGAACGACTGCCATTTTATCACATCATTATAAGTCCTATGCTTCTTTCTGCGCATCCTAATGGTCTGTCAGCCCCGCTGCCATCGGACTGGCTATGGCTTTGGAATAACTTTCTTAACTGAAGTTCTGAAGAACTGTAAACTTTAACCTTTGAGTACCACAGTCTTGTAGGTACAGAAGACATATGTTTCCGTGCCCTCCACGCCACGACTTTACTGGAAGACATTATCTAATTTAACGTTTATTACCTAATAAAAATACATTTTTTTAATGCTTTTTTTGTGCGGGCTTTTACTATTGCCTAAAACCCTACTAACCTTAGATTTTTATTTTTATTGGGGCTTTTGTTTATTTAAAAAACAGCAATATTATATTTGTATTCGTTATACATTAACTAACTACTGTTAACTAAGCAAATGTTCTATGTTGAACGATTACCAGACGTTATACAACGCGGTGCTGATCTGCGAGATGTGCGAGAGTACGGGCAAAGTCAGCGAGTTCCTGGAACAGCTCGCCTCCTTTGATAATACTAAGCTCTATGAGGTAGGTAGACTTTCCTTAACAAGCCTTTTTTTAAGGTAAGAAATCATGAAATCATCTAATGACTTCTCTTGCTCTAGGGCGGAGTGGGAGGGAGTGTCAGGCTTAGACTTTTACTGACTAATACCACACTCCTCTTTTCCTTGCATTCCGGGACCCCAGGGTACCCTTTTGGTAGTCACTCATGGGTAGTCCACCCATGGCCCCAGTAGGCTAAGGCCCTGCTGGGCCCCTACGGTTTTGCTGACATCTCTTTGAGGCCTGCGTGGATCATTACGCGCAGTCGATGACTCGAGCTCGATTTGGATGGTTATCGGATGGCCAGACGGCGAGTTACTTATTGTTCATCGCCCGCTAGCCCAAGCTTCCTTAACAAGGCTAAGAAAAGCTTTTTGTCTCTCCATCAGTTTTTAAAACATATTAGGAATAACTTTTAATTCCAGATGGCACTGTATATGAACAGGATCATAGACTTCGATCTATCGAAGACTGAGGGCAAGTTTACCGTGAAACCTGGCGTCGACGCGGAACTAGACAGAAGTATTTTTTTTATACAACTAACTGCTACCACCAGCTTCGTCTGTATGAATGTAAAATATTGTCCCAAGGGAACATACTCCCGTAATAAAAAGTCCTATGTGCTATTCCAGGACATGATCTACCAGTATACCAAGTTTCATCGAAATCCGTTCAGCCGTGAAGAAGTAACAAACATACATACTCGCAAACTTTCACCTTTATAATACTAGCTTCTTGCCAGCAGCTTCGCCAGTGTAAAAGAAGAACAATATCCCAAAGGAACAAATTCTCTTCGCGGTATATAATATGTGCTATTCCCGGATATGGTGTGCCAAATCCGTTGAACTGTTTAAAGGTGAAAAAGTAACAAACATACAAACTATTGCATCAATGTATGGGGTGGAGCTCCAAAGTCTACACTCCTAGTACTGGAGAGAACGCAAAGGGCCGTACTAAAGGTGTCTTCGTTTTTACCTTACCGTTACCCTACAGAGCTCTTATATAAAGATGCGAAAGTTCTTACAGTGCGTCAACTATTCATTAAGAGCATAATATTAAAACAGCATTCTATGATATCATACCACCCTTCATCTTCACAAGGTAAGAGAAGATACAACCCCGTGGATCGGCCAAACATTCGCTTTACAACCAAATTTTCAAAACGTTTCTTCTGCCATATTGGTGGTTTTCTTTACAATAAAATTAATAGGATGCTACCGATAGTTAATCTTACTAAGATCATGTGTAAAAAGAAAATAACTTCCTTTCTACAAGCACTAAATTATGACGACACCGAGAAACTACTTGCTACTCTGGTTTAACATTACAAACGTAATTACACATACACACCATCACCATCACATACTTACACTTTCACACACAACACACACTCATATACTTATATGCCCATATACACACACACACACGCATATACTAACCAATATATATTTATTTATTGAAAATAATTATGTATGAGTTCACCGATCAATATACAATAATGTTAATATAACAAGAAAATTAATTACTATGTAAAAGGCGGGGTCCCGGTGTCCTGAAACACAGGCTTGCAGCATAGTTTAGGCACCAGTCTTCCACAATAATAAAACAATTGTCACTACATTTTAAGAATCTGATGTATTGTAAAATATTGTGGTGAGAAAAATAAACATTTATTATTATTATTATTATTTATTATATACACACACCATGACACTCGCTAATTGAGCTATATAATGTTAGTGAGATTAGTGTGAATATACAACACTATTTTTTAATTAGTGCAAATACTTAAAGGGCTTATTAGAAAAGGTCTTGTTATTATTTAAGAAAACAATATTCTTAAACTGCAATTTTATTAGCGTTTCTTTATATCTCAAAATGTCACTCAATTTATGAAAATATTGTACAGGTAATGAATGAATGGATGATAGTAGAAATCGTTATGAATGATTGACTCAATTATGAATTTACTATTTATGACTCGTGGACAATTTTGGAATTTGCGCCGACCCCAACTAACACGGGACAAGGGCAGGAAGATGATGATGATGATTATGGACAATTTTGGAATTTCGGTTGTTTTTACTTTTGACTACACAAACATGATTAGTAACGGGTACGGAATGTACGGATAGAGCCACATTTTTTTGTACTAATTAAAAAATAGGAGTTTATACCGGTATGATGACAATTATTGTCAATATGTCAGAAAATCAGCTATTCTTACGTTTCTCAGAAAAACAGACCATGGCAAGCCTCCACGGCCTGATGTCAGAGACAGCAAAGGTGGAGATGGAACGTCTCCCTACCTACATCCAAGAGTGTAGCATGCTGTACATGCCTCACCTTGGATACTTGTTAGGGGTGAAGATCTGGGCTGATAACCTGACAGCAGACGAAAAGGAACTGCCTGATATGAAGTTTATGGTAACGAGAATTTGTAAATAGCGATACATGCATGCAGTAGAGATAGGAGAAGATACTGGAAGCAGATGGTAATTAACAAATTTATTTTTCAGTTTCAAAACAACGACTATATCCATTACAAAAGTAAAGGATGCGAAGGTAAGAATTTTCGAAATATATCTTTGATTTGAGGAGCAAAACTAAGTATGATGAAAGAAAAGGTGGCTATATTGCAAAATTAGTAGTATTTTTTTTAATGTATTTATTCGGCACAACACAAGGCACACAAACACTAATTAGATCTAAGTAAATGATACATAAAGAAGTAAAAACTAAAATGGTGTACCTCACGGTTGCGCAAAAATAGGTCCATCTCAGCATAAATGCCTGAAAACTAGTGCCTGACGCTGGTTTAACTGAACTTGACGTTGTGATACAACGAATGTAAATCATTTTTGTATTGTGATATATTTATTTAATTCTTTATGCACACAAGAGTACAGAGGTGGATTTAATTAGGGCTATATTTCACCGGGACACCATGGCGGCGCGACAAGTTGCGCCGCCATGGTGTCCGTAAGCTACCAAACTAGACACCGCACAGACACCAGAGTCGCTACACCACACTGAGACAGTATCAAAATGGACCTTAAGTGCACGCGTCCGAGTTGATCGCGCCGCCAAATTGGTTGCGCAACCACACGGACACCAGGTGAGTAACTCCCTATAGAGCTGTATACATTTTGCTGGTGGCGGAGCCTGGTCACGCTGCCATGGTGTCCCAGTGAAATATAGCCCTTAATGCCTTAAGGCATTTTCTATCAGTCAAGAAGTCAAGCCAATATATGTATAACGGAGATGCGTAATAAATTAAAATAATACATTAAAATAAAGTGGAATGAGAATCGAGAAAATGGATGACAGAGATTTATGGAAGGAACAGTAATGGTACCGATAAGGAATAACGTCCAAAATTCTGAACTCCTCAGAACTGGATGTGATGATAGGCGACACATACCCTGAGATAGTGGCGCACGAAACACGCATAATGATGCGCCTCACGAGCGTCATGCTGGAACACTTGAACACCCTGGCCGCAGTCGTGGACAAGTGTGCCGAGCTCGACTGGTAAGAGAAGTTCAGGAATTATTGATGTACCTATTTGTAGGTCAGGACAAAGCATTTACCAAGCATTTGAAGTGAAACGGTGGCTAGCAAAAAACTTCGATTACAGACAACAGGGTGTTATGCCGCAGCTTAGGAGAGGCCGATATCCAGTGGATGGCGATACGCTGAGTTCATTACTATAATATAACCAAACAAGCCGATTTTTGGGCGCAAATATCACGTCGTCTGATCGACATTTCACATGACCAGAGAGCTGGCTCGTTCTTCGCCCAAAGAATTAGCATTGCCATTCAAGGTGGCAATGTTGCCAGCCTTCTGGGCATATTTCCGGATGACAGCTTTGTAGAGGAGTACTTCGACGTCTGAGTGTATTTTATGTATTTATATTACACGTAGGTACATAGTTAGATTTAGTATAATAGTATTTATATCAATCAATAATTATCTGTCAATATATTTAAGTTCCCACTATGACTATACAAATAAACAAGCTGATTACTCAAGGCAAGTTACTGTAAATGTTGACGCATTTGGCAACGGTCTAGGATCAATCTAGGTAGGTACTAATACCGAATCCGATGCTCTCCGCCACTGACGATAGCGTGTAAGTAGCGAAATAGAGGACCAACAGAATAGAACCGTACCATCACTACAAACCATGGATCGTCCGAAAGGCAACCCAGGAGTCCTGGGGTGCAAATCAAAGAAGGATTATTGGTGTGGGTTTTAGTCAGTAAAAGTCTGACACGCCGTCCTGCTCCACCATAGAGCGCGAAAAGTCATTGTACGATTTCCCACAATAAAAAAATAAAAAAAACCATCAATACAAAGAAGATGATCAAGGTGCCTCCACAGGCAGTGTGAAAGTTAAAACCAGGAGCCCTGGGACGAAAGCAAAGAAGAAACAGGAGTGGGTTATTAATCAGTAAAAGTCTGACAAACCCTCTCGCTCCGCCCAAGGGCGAGAGATGTCATTGGATGATTTTCCCACCTAAAAAAAAAAAGTTCCTTGGCGGCAGACGAAGGATTTTATCAATGAGAAAATATGCAGCATTAGTAAAGAAGGTTCTTCTTGTTATTTCTAGTATACACTGTATGTACTTACTCTAAAACGTCTGTCAGTACTGCATGCTAACTGAATCTGTACTCCATTACACGCACGTCTCTCCCCAGTCTAATAGCCATATCCAAGGTCTGCAAAGAGTTCAACTTCGTCCGACCGACCCTCACCCCGGAGAAGATCATCAGCATCAAGCAAGGCCGCCACCCTCTGTATATGCTGACGTGTGACAACTTCGTGCCAAATAACGTCGAGTCAAGTCAGGAGGCTGGATGTGTCAAGATACTGACAGGACCCAACTCGAGTGGGAAGTCAGTTTATATGAAGCAAATTGGTGAGACTTGTAGTTAGGAACACTAACTCCTTTTCATACGCCATAAAAAATAAAAAACTGATGAAAACCGAAGGTCCAAAATTATAGAGATTTTTTATACCTCTAAAAATTACATTCGATTTGTTTATGATTGCATTTAATGGTAGACCCTGCATCAGTTAATTCTGTATTACTTACATAAGTCTCTATAAATAACTGAGAACTAAAGGGCCTATTACACTACGCGTTATTCAAACAGTCTTAGTCTATGTAGCATCACACAAGAAAAAGAGTAACTTACGTGAATGTCGTGTAAAGGAGTGAAACAGAACGATGAGATATTTAGAAATACATAAAGTAAGACTGTCTGAATAACGCGTAGTGTAATAGGCCCATAAGAACTTGGAAACCATTATGTATTAGCAATAGGGAATATACGTAAAAAAAAATGTTATTTTTCCAATTTTTCAATACCTAAATACTTACACAAATATAATTATTTATTTATTTATTTAGTCATAGAAGAACCAACAGCAATAACAAAAGAATAACAATAGTATGAGAGACATTGAGCCAGTTACAGGTTCTCACGGGTAGAAACAGGTAATAGAAAACTAAAAATAACTACATTATTGGTAGAAAAGCAAACAAGATATGCTAGTACTTAACAATCATAAACAAATGTATATCTGTCTCTCTCGCCAAGACGCAGTTTTCTATAACGGCCGTACGGGCGTAATAAACTTTGACGTCATAGCGCACATCGGACTTCGCTTTCTAATTAGCAGCTTTGAAGCTTTATAACTTCATTGTTCATCATCTGCCTGCCCTTGTCCCGTTTTATTTGGGGTCGGCACAACACATTTTTTTCTTCCATTCTGTCCTGTCACTCGTCACGCTATCACTAACTCCCTTTTCTTTCATATCACTTCTCACACAATCCATCCATCTTTTCTTTGGCCTCCCTCTCCCTCTCCATCCATCCACATGTAAATTCATAACTCTTTTAGCAACATGCGCTTCATCCCTCCTCTTCACATTATAACTACATTGTTGATGAAGATATTTTAAAAATTTGTCATAATTAGTTTACTGTAGCTAAAAATAATTTATTTTGAAAAAAAAACATGCATCTTCCCTCTATACAACTTCAAAACCAATTTCAACATATGACATGGATCATATTGTATCCAGGTCTGATAGTATACCTGGCGCACATCGGTAGCTTCGTGCCAGCCGAAGCTGCGACTATCGGCGTAGTACGACACATACACACACGCATACAGAGCACCGAGTGTGTCGCCGCGCACATGTCTGCCTTCCTCATAGATTTGAGACAGGTACGTGAGTTGCCGAGGAGGCCTAGAAAATGCTGACGTAATGACTTGGAGACGTTTGCTTCTTTAATTATTTTTTTATTACGCATAGGCTCGCGTTTTAACCCTATCTCACCTGATGGTATTTGATGATGTGGCCGACGATGGAACACACTTGCCTAGAAAAAACCTATTCCACATGACCACATCATCACCAGGATTTCCTTTCAACTTACATCTAAAACTCCGCCTATACCTATACTTCTAGGCTTCATCTAGTTTAAAATGACAAAAAAAAATTACGTGTAAAAGTGTTTTTTTTTTTAATCTACTTGCAAAATAAATATCATTTATATTCCAGATGGCTCTAGCCCTCCAAGAATCTACCTCCAACTCACTCCTAATAATAGACGAGTTCGGCAAAGGCACCTCCGCTACAGATGGGCTCGCATTACTGGCAGCTTGTCTCAACACGTTGCTGTTCAGAGGAGATGACTGCCCGCATGTGTTGTTAGCTACACACTATCTCAATATCAAGGAGTATATCGTGGACACCCCTACTGTACGGTTTCTGGTGAGATTTTTGAAAAGTTTCTTACCGATCAGAGTTCTTAAATGTAGCGATTGATTTTGGCATCTTCTTTAGTACTTTTCTTAATTACTAGTTAATTAATAATTTCAGTTTCTTAGTTTATTTTACTCAAATTGATAAAAAAATACTATTGTTAAATTGATTCGTGTATGGAGTATTGCGCCCCTAGTCAAGTTACGATCGTTTTGTTTGCGTCGAACGCTTCGAGTAGACCACGCCTTCAATTCCTGTTCTGGCGTCATCTCAACGCTCAGTCACGTGGTCAGAACAAAGGAATCGGAGGCGTGGCCGACTCGAGGCGTTCGACGCAAACGAAACGATCGTAACTTGCCAAAGGGGGCTGCTCTCATCTTTGGGTTGGGTCTGCCAAATACCAGCTGGCAGCTTGATGCAGATAGAGAAGTGAAGTAGATCATCGGCAATGATGCACTTGTCGAGTTAAAACTCCAGTCTTGAGCATCGATGCCGATTTGCTAGCCTGTGGGTATTCTATGCTTTACATTTCGGGGAGCGTGCATTGGAATTGCACAATTTAATTCCGCCAAGGCCGTTGCAGACACCGGTGCATAGTGGATGTCCCATCCACACGTACAAAGCGTTTTGGGAACACATTCATTATGCGAACAGTTAAGGAATGGAATTCCCTGCTGAAGTTTGTTTTCTGAAAGCCACAACCTAAGGTTCTTTAAGTCAAGATTGAATAGGGTACTTCTAGGGAAGCGTGCTCCATCATTGGTCACATCATAGATTAACATCAGCTGAGATAGTGGTCAAACGCGAATCTATAGATAATATAAAACCGGGCAAGTGCGAGTCGGGCTCGCGCACTGAGGGTTCCGTGCAAACTTACCTGTGAAAACAGTTCAATTTCCGCAGGGTTCCGTATTTTTCTTTTTGAGGTACGGAACCCTAATACAAAAGTCCTTTATTTCATAAGCGTCATGAAAAACCCGTTATATGTTCTTTCTCTTCCTTTCTTTAGCGTTTTGAATTCATCCTCGAAGATGGCGAGCCAGTGTTTCTGTTCCGCGTGTGTGAGGGGGGCGCGGAGACCAGCTTCGCACTACAAGTGGCCGCCGCCGCCGGACTCGTGCCCAGGACTCTCGCCAGAGCTAAGCAAGTCATGGAGTCGGTTATGGTAACGGAATAATGGAAGATAAATCATTAACAGGGGTCGGAATTAGGTAGTTATTCATGTAATTACATCGAAATGTTGATATTAATATGGATCTTCCCGGGATTTCTAATGAAAAATCTCGTGTGGCCAACAATATTACAAATAAATAATAATAAAAACCCCAGAGATAACAAACAAATAAAACAAAGATAATTAACATACAAATTTTTATTAGTATTTTCCATTGAAAAAGATCTCTTTACGTCAACTGAGGTGAGGTTAACAAATTTATACACTTCCTCCCCCTCGTCTTTAATGCAGGAAGAATTTTTTTCAGTGTCATAAAAAAAATCTGCTCTTCAAAATTAATCTCGGGATTTGAGGAATATCCACTTTATTCTTTCGCTGTATAAAATCGATGTAAGTATATTTATTTATGTATTATATATTTTTAACTCTACCTAATTCCGACCTGATTATTAAACATTGTTTAAATCAAAATTAAGCAGGAGTTCCAAGATGCCCATCTTAAGACCACTGCTATTCAATTATGAACTTTATTACAAGACTAGCTCCTGCTTCGGCTCTGCCCGCGTAATAGTAGTTTTCTTACTTTAGTTTTCGGGGGTGAATTTTGGAAAACCTTCTCTTAGTGCTCGTCATAAAAGGAAACCTTGTGCAAAATTTCACCCTCCTAGCTCCAGTAGTTTCAGCTGTGCGTTATATAGGTATATTTTTCAAGCCTTACTTTTTTGCCTTCATTTCCCAGAGCAACTCCCTGCCACCAGAGAACAAGCACATCACGACGAAGCTGAACGCCTGCGTGGAGAAGATAAAGAACAAACTACTCACGGACGATATTTAATAATAATAAAATTTGTTACAATACAATAATATGTATAATGATATTCAGCTCAGCGCAGCTAACAACAATATTGGTATAAAACTTTTAAACACATCAAAAAAATAAATAAACTACTACTTATGCTATACATTGACTCTTAAATAAATAGTTTATACATCCAAGCTGGAATGTCTCAATGCATTAAATTGTCACGAAGCGCCTCCAAACATCGTTTATATTTTTGATACATTTTTTATAGCAAACGCCGATATATTAGATCCGTTCTTTGTGACTTTGTAGTCACGCAAAGCACTCGATCACAAAATGTTACTATCTAATACATTTACTAACACAAAGAGGAAACACATAGATCAATATACTTTCCGTTACCGATCACGTTTCGTTTTGCACTCTTATAAAAAATCTTACATACATAATAAATACATCATTATTATATTTACTGTCATATAAACATAATAAGAATTACTATATGAGCATTGTAGCCAAAATCTTCGATACATTCATGATGCATAACCAATTAAATATTTATTAACTTTTTTAATTTTGCTTAGAAATTAAATTGCGGAAACTAAACATTTCCTTGAAATATATAATCACTAAACTAACACAGACTCTTTATAACAACCAAATATAAATGCTCACGTAACAACTTCATCTTCAAATGATATGGCGTGGGCATCGCATCGCACTTGCCCAGCAGTGGGCGAGATTACATGGACTTCATCTGCTGCATCAGTTCTTCGAGGGACAGCTCGGAGGCTGCGACGGCACCACCTGTGCTTGATTCTGGGGTGCTATTGTCTACGGGGACACTGTAGGCCACCTGGAAAACGGAATAGTGATCATATATAGGGTGACTGGTAATTAGTGTACGATACTTAAACACGTGATTGTGCTCATGATAACAATCAATTTTTATTATGGGAGCAAAGCCGAAATCTTATAGGCTCGCGTTTAACCACTATCTCGCCTGATAGTAAGCGATGATGTGGCCGACGATGGAGCACGCTTGCCTAGAAGCAACCTATTCACTCTTGACTTAAAGACCCCTAGGTTGTAGCTATCAGGGCACACAGACTCCGGCAGTGAATTCTACTCCTTAGCTGTACGCATTATGAATGTATTCACAAAACGCTTTGTACGTATGGGTGGGATGTCCACCATGTACCTATGGCGCAACGCCGTACGTCTAGTGGTCTGATGATGGAACGGACTAGGTGGAATTAAATTGTGCAATTCCAACGCACACTCCCCGAAGTGTAATCGATAGAAAACCGACAGGCCAGCAACTCGGCGTCGATGCTCAAGGCTTTGGAGTTTTGATTCAACAAGTGCATCATCACCGATGATCCTCTTGGCTCGCTTCTCAATCGACTCCAGAGCATCAAGCTGGTATTTGGCTGACCCATCCCAAAGAGAGCAGTATTCCAGTTCCATCATTTCCAGTGTTTGAGCAGCTGTTCCGGCGTGAAGTACTGTCTCACCTTGGCTAAGAACCCCAATTTTTTTTTAAAAGTATCAACTGTTCAGTACATTAGGCAAACATAAATGTACTGAACAGCTGATTTTTTTTCGCGATTTCAGGTTTCATGAGCACAATCACGTATTTAAGTATCGTACACTAATTACTAGTCACCCTATAAACTATACTAGCTGCCCGCTTCGGTTTCGCACATGAGCAAGTTTCTTTATCGAATGTTGTTAATCTTTATTATTTACTTAGGTCCAAGAAATAAGATTATAAAGGTTAAATTTCAATGTTAAAAGGAAGTCTTGTATGTACAAAATTTTCACGCTCCTAGTCCCATTAGTTTCGGCTGTGCGTTGATATGTCAGTCAGTCAGTTTCTCTTTTTATTTATATACATTTCTGGCTCATTAGTAGAGGTTATTGAAATTCCTAATTAGGTAAAAATACCATTAAAAAAAATATCTTTACTTCCACAATGATATTCAAATTCAAATTTTTATTTTTCGGACATCGTGGTCCAACGGTTAGTATACATAAGACTTAAAAGATATATACTATAATGTCTGATAATCAGGATAGTAATTGATATAAACTATTCGAGTATATAATAGCATAGATACCTGAACGCCATCTACTAATTTAAGGTGAGAGCAGTCGTCATCTTCAGGCGTGTTTTCATCAACTAGACTGATTCCTGTAAAATAAGAATAAATATTCAGTATTCAAAAACATATAACCGATACATACACAAGGACCTAAAGATTAACACCGTCAGACAAGAGATTGCTAGAAATGCCCATGACATGACTTGACATGTTGACTGGCCTGTTGGTCTAGTGGTTAGTGGCCCTGACTGCTATGCCGGAGGTCGTGGGTTCGATTCCCACCCAGGACAAATGTTTGTGTGATGAGCACGATCATTTGTTCTGTGTGTATTTAGAAATATATAAGTATGTTTATCAGTTGTCTAGTACCTATAACACAAGCTCTGCTTAGCTTGGGACTAGACGGCGTTGTGTGATAGTTGTGGAATATTATTATTATTATAACATAGTGAAAGCTATCAAATGAGAATATCGACTCACGTCAATAAGCTGGCATCGGAACTAGTAGGCACAGGAAGTGCGACCATACGATAAACGGCATAGTGTCCCTAAGCTTACAGCGAGATTTGATCAAACCAAGACATGAACGGGTCTCTTAAGAACCCTTCTGCTAATAAAACGCCGAACATGACACCACAACTGAATATCCGTATATGGCATCAGCAAAAAAAAAACGCACCCTGGGTACCAGTATACGTATAATTACGTTGATTCGGCATCCTTGGTACGCTCCGTTCCACCCGCTCTGCACACTTCCCCGTTTCGTATAAAGTCCTACGTATATACCCGTAGCCGACGTCCTGCATAGAAACCATATACGGATATATCCGTAGTCATCAATTTGTTATTGCATGTACGTCGTTCCGTCAAGACCACACACATACGATGCGTTTCCTAAATATCCGTCGCTTTTCTATTAATAGCTGGAGAACATACCCCATTCGTTGTCAGCATGCACGGGCGCCAGGTCCTCCGTCACCTCGGTGGCGAGCTCGACCACGGGCTTGGATCTGAACTCCACCTGGCGCGAGCGACAGTAACTGTCGTCGCATTGAGGGTTTGGCTGTAAAAGGAAAATTATTGGGAGTATTAGAACAAAGATTTAAACCTTTCTTCACCATCATGTCACTTGGTCTAGTGGCATGACAGAGACATTGCATCAGTTCGCGCAACGAAGTGAGCGAGCCAACATGTCTTCAAACTATGACATTGAGCTGGTCCGTCTAAAAATTAAAAAATAAGAAAAAAAATCATTTAATTCAGACAACCTTGATCCATAATTACAATCAAAATATGTCAAAAGTGTATGCATTTTAATTGTAATGAATTGTCATTACAATTAAAATAACATTAGCAACATAATTACAATTTAATAAACATTAAAATTAAATCAAAACTAAAATTAAAATCAGTATTAAATAATAATAATAATTTATTAATAAGACAACATTTGGTCCACAATATCTGTTAGTAATTCTTATATATCTACGTTAGTTAAAATAATTATTAAAATCAGAATCAAATTCAATAAAAATACAAATTAAATTAAACCACATCAAATTACACGCAACAATTGCTTGTATATCTCAAAAAAAAAGGATAAGGCGTTTTTGATGCAAACCCTGGCTAAAAAAAGGACATTATTTTATTGCAGGAGTTATATTGAAACCCACAAGACTGCCATAATTACGTAGGTATGAAAACTCTTGTGGCACCTCGCGACTTCATTTCCAAAAATTAGAAAGTACTGGCGGTGTGGCAGTAAGCGCACACTAATGGTTAAGCGTTTTGACGGGATGTCAGACGGTAGATGGAAAATCGATCCTTCCATCAAGTTATGGGTCTACCCACACACTCAAACTTCACATCAGTTTTGCATGCGCAGGCCAATTTATACACGGGATACCGTGTAAAACTGTACTATATGAGTTTTACCAACCAGACGCACGGTGTACAACCGGCCTTGTCCCAATTTGGAGTCGGCGCAACCCGTTTTTTTTCTTCCATTCTTTCCTGTCACCCGTCACGCTATAACTCCCTTTTCTTTCATATCACTTCTCACACAATCGATCCAAGGTGTGGGTGTACAAACCGACCTGCGCAGGCAAAACTGTGGTGAAACTTGTGCGTGTGGTAGAACCATTAGAGGTTAGTTTGGCTTGATCAAACTTATTTCATCAAGCCACTGGATCAAACGGCATGATGGTGATTGGCCACCATTATGTCAAACTTTTTGAATGAATGAAAACTATAGATACAATCACAGATATCAGGATAAGCTTTAATTGACCAATGCCTGCTTCCAAGTTCTTTAACCTCATAGCTCAAAGACATCTTGATGGTCTTAACCAGTGAGCGCGGTGAAGAAGTCATCATTCTGTGGTTTGAACATTAAAATGCAATTAAAAAATCATTCGTACCTTTAATGCCATCATTGGGAAGAAATCTGTTAATGCACTATATCCTAAGTAATGGCTGACTTGCCCAAACTCGAGCAAGTATTTCAATGTGTTTTGCACTGTAACAGAAGAAAAAAACACATTAAAAATAATTGTGCCTTGTGATAAGGTTCAAATTAAATTAATAGCAGGAATCTACTAACCTAGGAATCCTGCAACAATACCCATGGTCGTGGGCAGACTGGCTGCACAGACACCTTCTCTTTTCAGTGTCCTCTCGTCGATTTTGGATGCTACCACTAGTGGTGGTGCACACTGAAATAAACAAAGCAAAACATCACTTATGCTGGCTTCACACGAGGGTAGAACAGTTTGGAAGGATAGTGGCTTTTAAGTATATCACAGTCCGCGAGTTAGCGAAAGAGCGCTGACGACGACAACGGCAACATTTACGCCACTTACTCAAAATTGCACCACAAATAGATCGGGACGAGTAGGGAGGAGTCGATTGAAATTGTTTTAGAATGAAATAAATTGGTACTGCGAGCACAAACAAGGTGAAAACGCTAGGTTAGCTCGCGAAAATAAAATGGTATACCGTAAATAAATATGTATTACATCCGCCAATAATATTTTAATCAACGTACAACTTGATACCTGCAAAATTCAAAAAACTTAAGAAAAATTGAATTTCACGGGTTACCTTTGAGCAACTCGCTTTAAGTTGAAAATATTTAAAATCTTATGTCATCACTAGCATAATCAACCTTATATGTAATGGGACTCAGGCCAATCAATATTGTGTTCAAATATCCAGCTTTTAAAATCAACTTTTTTTTCGTTGGGAAAATCATTCAATGACATCCCCCGCTTTTGGGCGGAGCGCGAGGGTGTGTCAGACTTTTACTGACTAAAAACCCACTCCTGTTCCTTCGTTGCCTTTCATACCCGGGCTGAGTCTTCCTAATAAAAAATATGAACCCTTATTACTTACTCACTTTTTACCAGATAGCCCAAGAAGGAGCGTAATATTTTTACCTTTGTGTAGCAGTGAAGATATTAATTATTATATTACCAAGAAACACATTAGCATCCTGAAACTCTCAAACATTAAACTTACAGCAAAGCAAGCCGTCTCTCCTGGCACAATGAACTGTATATGGCCAGACACAGCGTTCTCACTGACTCCCGACTCGAACCACTTCTGGTTGAGCTCGTTGCAGGCCGTATTGATCGCCATGCGAGCCTCAAAATTGTCCACACAGCTGAGGACCAGGTCTACTGGGCCACCTGTCAGACTGCCAGTTCTGGAAACAAGTTATGCATTGATTTTTGTCTGCCGGTAAATGTTGCTTTTGAATTTATTAAGAAACGGTACCTCCAGCCAAAATGAATGGTGTACCGCTATCGAGAACACAAGGAACATAAGGTTAAGTTTTTTAACTCTAGGGGTTGTTTTACACTTGTAACCTATGGGTAAATATTACGCAAATACAACGCCCTACGCGTTCAGTAAAATTATTCTTTCTGGGTGCTGATGGAGCTAACCGTGGTCCTGGAACGCAAAGAGCAACTGAAGGACACCGGTGAGTTTTAGCCAGTAAAAGTATAACTGCCCTCTCAGCTCCACCCTAGAGCGGAAGAAGTCCTTAAATAAATTTCGACCTAAAAAAAACCTGTTGAGGGAACAATCGAACCGAGCTACCGGCAGTTAGGATTCCAGAGACAGGAACCTCCTAACAATATGAGTCGTGTCCAGAAGTACCTTCCGGAATCAAGCTTTTGATCCGCCACCTAACGAGAAGCTGCTAAGATGTTGGTCGATTCTCAATGCTATTAGGGAGAGGGAGGCCGTGGCCACTCTTCCGTGCCACAGCAGGCGAACCGAGCGTCGGCGGAGGGCAGACAACGCCCTCTTCCAGCCCCCATAAAGAGGTCCGGAGGGACGGCGGACTCGGGGTCGTCTGCCGTCCCCCATCTAGCAAGACCCGAGGCGACGGCGCGTAGTGTTCCACGCGCGCCCCTATTGAGGACACCTCACACTCCCCGCGGGCCTGAGGTGGCCCTCGTAGGCGGGCCGGCACTAGCCGAGGATCATGGATGGAGTATCAGCCCCCACGATCCCTGGTCCAAATGGGAGGGAACACCGAGATGGTTTTTAGTTAGTAAGAGTTGACAAACCCCTTCGCCTGCCCCAGGCGAAGAACATCCATGAGGGTTTTCCACCCCGGCAACAAAAAAAAAAGGCCCAATGCTATTACAATGATCGCTGTACATTCCGCACGTCGACAACTCACGAGTCAAGTCAGTATACTTCATTTGCTTATCTTTCTCAGGTTTTACAAGGTTCTCGTTATACAAATTTTATCAACAATCATTGCACGCCTTTCAATTTGGTCCACCTCCACTATATCAGGCTTATTGACTACTATGATCTTCAGTGGTGATGGACTAGTCCCAGTATAATGTGATAATGAGATCATTATCAAGAACTGGGTCGGACCTGTAGTATGGTACTTCCGATTCCACAAAAGAATATTTCAGAAAACGTTGCTGATGCATAAACCTGGCTACAAGGTTGTGCTTATCCAAGTACACTCCGTTAGATAAACGAGAACAACCAGAGGTAATATAGCAGATTGATTTTCTGGACGGTAACATGCCCGACAGACAGCAACCGTACCATCCTTAACAATAAATCTCCGGCACTCATTTATCATGATAACTTTGTCCATAATTGCACCGTGCATAACTAGTTGTTGAACCTAAGCTAATTCTTGAGCACTGAGCAGGCTGGCTTTAGGCCCGGCAAGTCATGTTCCAACAAAATCCTTTGTTTAAGCCAATATAGAGAATGGGTACGAGGCTAACAGTGGTACAGGTGTGGTATTTGTGGTTCTTTCTACAGCATATGACACTATAAATATCAAAATGCTGCTGGCTAAAGTCGGTACCCTTACAAACGATCGTGGGTTTGTCAAAATCTTAAGCGAATTATTGCAAAGTCGTGATTATCAGGTGTGCTTCCAATCTGATAAGACAGATGGCGATGGTGTTGGCAAAAAAGCGGTCTCCCTCAAGGCAGTGTGGTAGCACCAACGCTTTTCAACATCTACACAAACGACCAGCCTGTTACGGAGTACTCTGAACGCTTTTTGTACGCGGATGATCTAGCTCAATCAACTAATTTCACGAAGGTTGAAAATATCTTAGCAACTGCTCTAGAGTCTCTTGGAAAGTACTACGATGGTAACACTCTTCGTCCAAACCTGTCTAAAACCCAATCTTGTGCTTTCCATCTATGTAATAGATCTTCGCACCGGAAATTTGATATTTCGTGGCAAGGACCTAACGTCGGACATTGCAAGACCCCTAAATACCTCGGTGTTACATTGGACAGAGCTTTAACCTTCAATGTACACTGCCACAAAACCAAGCCGAAAATCGGACCCGAAATAACTTGCTAAGACGTAACTGGGGAGCAGCACCCGATGTTCATCGCACAACCAGCCTGTCTCTATGCTACTCTGCCGGAGATTTGCATGTCCAGTGTGGCACCGATCCGCTCATACAAAGCAAGTCGACATCGCCCTAAACGAGACGTGCCGTATAATATCGGGCTGCTTGAAACCTAACCCGCTCAACTAGCTCTACCCGTTGGTTGGAATCGCATCACCTGTCGTCCCTAAGAATCTAGCATGTGGACTTGAAAAACGCTATCAAGAATCCGATTCCCGACATCCCCTTTATAAACACACGGCAGCTCCGGGTAGACTTAAAAGTCGGAAGAGCTTTCTTCGCTGCACACAGGCTATTCGGGACCGACCATCCACGGTGAGATAAAGTTGTGGGACGAAACACAACTTACCACCGCCCGACTTCGTTCAACCCCCGGAACATCTGCCTCTCGGAGACGATCTGCAGTGGCCTATATGGAAAGCAATCAATAGACTGCGCACCCAAGTAGGCCTTTGCAAACACAACATAGCAAAATGGGGGATTATAGAACCCTCCAACACCCAGTGCGACTGTGGTGCTCCTGTCCAGACGATGACACACTTATTAGTGTCCAAAATATACCTACAAATGCAGTCAGGAGGACCTAAAAACGCCACTGACGACGCTATAAACGTGGCAACCTACTGGGCCCAAAAACTTTGAGAGAAACAGAAACCATTGATTCAAGAAGAAGAAGAACAGACATAACTTTTGGTGTCCCAAGAAACAAATCGCCAAAACGCAACCAGGTTATGAACGCTAATTGATCTTCTTCAGGCCCGTTCAGGAAGTTGCTTACTCTGCGGGGCGGTATCCCTGCGATCGTTATTGTCAAACACTACAGGATGGCACTAGTTATAAGGTAAGTCTTATGTTCACTGCCACTACATCTCGATGCATGATACCTACGACGCCCGACAACTACGACTACGAAATATTCCCAAAGACTACTTATCTCGAGAATGTGGAGGGTCTAGCCCATTCATGTCAAGATAAAGACCACCAACATTTTTCTGCGACCCGAAAGGCAAAAGGGGTCTTTTTTATTATCAAAAGAAACAATTACTCGCAAGATCACTATTGACGAACGCTCACTTGGCTGCATTTTTTAAAGATATTTCCACCGATGAATGCAAAGCCATAAACAGAAAACTTAAAGACAAAAGATATCAAATATCTGGTAACAGAAGTTAATATTTGTAGTTACTTATTAGTAATGTCCATTTTATTATGTGTAGTCAAATAGTGTTTTTGTGCACATGTGGGCCGAGCAGCGGCCAATCGCCAGCCCTGGCCATTGTGTAAATGGGGGTACACAATGTAAACATGTTTTGGAGGTATGTGGAACAGAGAGTAGAGTCCCGCAAACCTCCATTGAAAAGGGAGGATCCTCCAACCAGACGGGTGTTATGTCTGGTGGGCTACTACTGCCCGATAGGTGATTTCGGGCTGTTCTATATGTCCTAAACGTGCGGAGAACTTTGATTGCGCGATGCAGGATTAGTTCTTATGTGACGCCATAGATGTCGATACAATGTAAACACAACATTTGATTAGGCTTTGAGGCCCACCTAGTCCAGCGTCCTAAAACCTTACCTGATGGTATCACAAAAGTGCTGAAAGTTATCAACAGTGGTAATATTGTAGTTGTAAGCATCAATAGAGACATCAGGGTTGATGTTCTGGAGTGTGGCAGCAGCAGCGTCCACCTTGCTGAGCCCGGCCTGGTGCGGCTGGAAGAACAGGCGGTTCATGTTGGCCAGCTCCACTTTGTCATAGTCAAATAGGATCAACTGGAAAGAAACATGATTAATCAAAATTTTATTACTTTATATTTCATTTTAAGAAATTATTTTGGGTATAAAGGCAAAGGAATCAATTAAGTGATAACTTGTTTAACACCACCAATTACAATAATAAATATATAAAATATTACTTAATATTCTCTCTCGTTATCAAAAAGGGCACAACAATTTTTTTTTTCAAAGTTGAGTGAATTACACATAGGGAATCAGAAAAAAAACTGATTCCGAATATGTATTGTAACTTTTTAATAATGATGGCAGTATTCATGACTATTTACATATTTTCCACATTCTTCTTCAGTTCAGTCCTTACCTTTCCAATCCCACATCTAGTGAGCATCTCAGCAGTAACACTGCCCACACCACCCACACCGACCACAGCTACAGACATCTCCCGGATCTTCTCGTAGTTGTCCACAATGCCCATCCTCTTCAGAGCCATCAGACGACTACAAAGCAAATTCAACTTGTTCATTGAATTGATTAACATGCTAATTTACACTAGCTTATATTCTAGACCTTGTTTGACGTACGGCAGAGATGCAATAATCTTTAGAATTGAGAGAATCACAATTATGATGCCGATTTCTAAAACAACTTGGTAATGGCAGCATATTGGCTTCATTTTCTCTTTGTTCTACGCAATGGACAAGGAAAATGTGAGAAGAATTTTTAATAAGACACAATATTTTATTTTTTTTAATCTGAAAACCTATAGATTTTACAGCTTTTTATGAGTAAAATATTAAAATACCTGTAAGGATTAGAGTCGACAACTTCGGACGACATGACATCGATTTTCTGGCGCACTGGGCCTACATTTCCTTGAGCAGCGGCTAGCTGAGCCTCCAACTCCTTTACTTTCTTCTGTAACTCTTCAATGGTCGGCATTTTCACTTATACTTTTTCACAAAAACCGTAAAAAAAATGAAGGCAATGCACCACGGGCTACTTCACTCTCACTTTTTAATGTCAAAGTCAAAACTCAAAATGACGTTTGTTGCCACGACGTAAACGCGTTCCGTTTTACATAACGTTATGTGATGATAAATGCTTTTGTTTTCTTCTCCTGATCGTTGTGTACACGGTTGTGTAATAATTCAGACTCTGAATAAATTATGCAAATGCAAGCTACATTGCACTGAATGTTCTGATAAGATCTAACTAAATTCGCTTGGAAGAGATATAAAAGTGAATGAATTCCAATTTCCAGCAGTCCACAGAGCATGCAGCAGTCGTTTGCCATTCAACACTAATGTATACAACGTTTTAAACAATTTATAGTCTACTAACTCCTGTCAGCGGCTTCGCCCGCGTGATAGTTAAAAATTCTTCCAAGGAAACATACTCCCGGGATAAAAAGTTTCATAAATGGGTTTTTTGTACATCAGTGCCTATATGCTATTCCAAGACATGTTGTATCCGTGTACCAAGTTTCATCGAAATCGGTTCAGCCAATCGAGCATGAAGAAGTAACAAATACACACACACTCACTTAGTGTGATAATATCTATAATTTATTCTCTTTGGGCATCGAGCATCGCAGGGTAACTTCTGGTCACCGTAGGCGCGGGCTTGCGATGAGTTGTTCCACGCGCTTGTCAAAGAAATGTCAGCAAGATTGACGGGTCTGGTGGGCTTTAGTCAGTAAAAGCAAAAAGTGTGACACTCTCTCGCTCCACCCTGAACGGGGAAAGTTATTTGATCAACTCCCACGTAAAAAAAAAACGTTAACTATGAAGTTTATAAGTTTATTACTAAGGTTCACCAAATGTCTGTATTCTTCTTTTGTTGTATTTTACAAGTGACACTAGTGACAGCCAAACGTTAAAACGCGATTAGTTTTATTGGTGAATACCGCCCTAAATCTAACCAACGGAACCCTATCACTAAGCCATCACTGACCATCTGTCAGCTGGTTGTATCTTATGAATCATGAATAAGTAAGTGGACAGTTTAAATGTTCAGACTGTGTATTTCTTTTGCAGGTGAGATAAAAAACATTTAAAACAATATGTTTCTTTGTTTTTTAACACTAATTAAAGTTAATGTTTGTTATTTTCCTCTTTTTTAGTCGTGATAGCTCTCAGCCAAACTTTGATAGTGTGCAAATCTTATAGTAAGGTACCCACAGAATATAATAATTAAAACAACTTAGAGCCAGCCAGAAGACCTACATCGCATGCCAATTCCAATAAAAACGGCTAACCCCAAACACGCCTAAAATACATCGTTTTATTATGGAGTTCCCGAGCCTATACCTTCCCCCTTGTGGCTCCATCATCAGATCAGTTCAATGGTACCTTCTAACCAAAGTGCATGATTATCATGATAATTCTAATAAGCCCAGACACGGTTAATTAGTTTACAGCTTACTTAGCGCCTACCTTCCGGCTTTATCATCAGATCAGATTGATGCAGGAACCCCATCCCTGTCTTCCTTCAGTCAGTCATTGACTACACGTACAAACAAAGCAGTTTCACTTGTTACGACAGTTCTGCTATGATCCTAGAAGGAGTTCCGTTCCATATCTTCAAAGTTCATGGTCAGATCTAATATTTCTATGGGACCAATTCAGGAGTATACTCTTTAAAATAAAACCAACAATTTTGAAAATCTCCTTCCACTTTCCAGTGTCGGGAACAGGGTCCAGGCCACCGGCGGTCAGGGCTTCAGAGAAAAGAACCTCCTAACAATACAAGCAGTGTCCAGAAGTACCTTTCTAAATCAAATAATTGATCCAGCCACCTAACGAAAGCTCTTTACGGTTAGCACAGTGGTTAAGCGATTGTCCGCTGCGCTGCGTGTCGCGGGTTTGATTCCCGCACGAAATAAATAGGTATTTATATGGCCTACAGATAATTATACCGGTTTCATGTATTTAACTTTAGTAAACCGGTCTACAGTTGACCGAGAAATCAGTAGATTAACATAAATAAAATAAAATTTTAAATAATACTGTATATTGCTGTAATTAAACTCCACCTTTTTGCAGTCGATTTAAAAATTTAAAGAGTACGATGACACGAAACCCTTCGGGTGCGAGTCCGACTCGCACTTGCCCGTTTTTAGGTGTGCACGTGGAAGTAGATAGATATACAGTTAACTGGAAGCCTTATAAAAGAAAGTGTAACTGAAAACGAAATCCCAAAAAAAAGTATTCTAGAAAGTTTATGATAAGCGATAGTTTTAGTTCGTCTTCGAAAAGTGTGCACCAACACACCGTTACCTATTTCTTCAATAATTATATATATATAAAGCTGTAGATATTTAAATAAAATAATTATACACCCACGTACGGTCCACCAAGGACTAAGTGCGGAAACCAGACGACAAAAAACAAATATTCAATACGGCTAATCAATCTGCAACACAAATACACAATAGATATCAAAATAAATTAAGTATTATTTTAAAAGGTTAGTCTTTATTCGGAGATCTAAAAATACATGGGTACCCGGTACGTATGTATCTACAATATTTTAAGTATGAAGAGATAAAAGTAGTTATGGAAATTACTAAGTAAGTCATAAATTCTAAATGTCAGTTTCCTAATCACATCACATCGAGCCATTGTGCATCAAACTCACATAATGAGCTTTACGTACCAATATTTAATTACAGAATAAATATAACTAGCCACCTAAGTATCTTGGTGACTACAACTATGGTAAAGTAGGTACCTATTCGTTCTGAAAGCTGAGAATATTAATTATATTAATTATAATTTTTAATAGTTTGTATAGTTAATTCACATTCAATTAGTTTTTGCTAAAAACTAATTATCGTTCCAAAAAATGTAATTTATTCTCAGCTAAATACCTACACCAGAAAATATTTGGGATGTTACATAATTATTTCATAATATAATTATTAATTTACGCGTCAATAATAAACTCGTTATAAAAGGGCTCTATAATCCGGCCAAATTCAAAAGCCGTACCTACAATGCCACTGATCAGATTGATAGCGTCAATTAGCATTAGCTGGGTTTTACTAAGGCTCTTCATTACTTAGTGATAGGCAATACTGTTGGCTGTGCGGATGCAAGCCAGTGCGCGCGGTTATTTAAAAAAAGAATATTTGGTTCCATTTTCGAAGTTGACTTTTGTTATTTTTAAAAAGTGCTGCATGTTTTTTATGACATATTCTTGAAATGATGCAGTGAAGTGTGTATTTTCTTTTTGTTTTAAAAAGGAAGACTGCATTTAAGTAAGTTTCCTAAAACTTTATATTACTGTGAGTGTGCGTTGTTTCTCCCTTTGCGAGTTTTTTTTATATAATTATGTGCTTATCTGTAATCTAAGTAGGAACAAACCTACTTTGATGAAACAAAATCGATTCATTTAATTTCTATCAATACATAATTGAATTACAACAAAATTTAGGATTTTGTCAGGTGTTTTGTGTGTCGCTAATTTTTTTTAAAAATCCGCAGCTAAATGGTTCACTCACTTTTTTATGATCTGTTTTGATGATGAGATACTGACAGCGGGTTTCTGAATTGAGTATTTCGAGTTAAGCAAGTCTCAAACCCTACTTAAATGCCAAATTATGACAGATTTTCTGGCTAAAGTAGAGTTTGAGCAATACTCAACTTCAAATGCTTAAATCAGAAATCGAGGATTAGATATCTACTTTAAGTAAATATAGATAAACCACAGAATAAGTAATATTACAAGATAAACTAGCTTTTGCCCGCGACTTCGAACACATGGTGCGAAGCTCAAGTTGAACCCAGATATAAGAATCCAGTCAGCATCATCAGTTCAGCGTTTAACCGTTAAAATGTAACAGACGGACAGAGTTACTTACAGATATGGATGAAGGAATTTTTTTACGGGATTTTCCTACTCTTAAATTTCGTTCGTCCTATAGAATCGACTCCATTGAGGACTACCTAACCAATTGACGAGTGTACAACGACCCAGGCCGCTTAGAGCATTGATACCATTCAAGTGCTGTTTGTGGTCACGACACGAAACTTATTATTTGATTTAGAAAAAATTTAGTGCAAAATATTTAGGATAAACTTAACAATAATATAGCTTAGGCATCAGAATAACACATATCTAGGCTATAATTTATTAAAGATATTATAAGCTACTCGAAGTACTTATCCTGCGCAAACGAAGTCGCGGCCACGAGCTAGTCTTAAATAAATTATTTAAATTCAAATACTAAATTCATGTTCATAGGTAACTTCTAACATTAATTTAATGTTGAACCACGTGGTTATTGAAGCCATTTGCCACTCTTCTGTTTTATTTGTTTCAAGTGGGAGCATGGCAGTGCCCCGCCAAATCGAGTAAAATGGCATAGCCTGCTGTCAAAGCCATTCAAGACATTTTCGACCCTATTAATTGTAGCTAAAGTTTCGTTCAACAAAATACCTGAAATCTTTATTTACAAACAATTATTTAACTTATTTGCGACTTAGCAATCACTCTCCACGATTAAACAAAACGTGATTACAATGCGTTCCAAATGAATAGGATCGATTGCCAGGTAGTGACGTCACGTCATACTGTCAAATCGAATTATTATGGTGAGCAAAACAAGAAATTTTAAAAATTTAATTTATTTACGAACTGTGAACGAAAATAGTTTAATCAGAATCCAGTTCTTTATTTTTGCTCATCGCTGAGTTCTTCAATTTTGCCCAATTTCTTGCGATTTGCCAATATGACGTGACGTATTTACTGTGGTAAATACCTACATTATCGTGTGAATTCTTTGACATCCATTAAATATGTATGGGCATAATTATGTAATGTATTATAATATAATTAGTCTAGCTGTCTGGTAGCTTGACATCTTATCGCATCGATTTTCTAACTAGCTACGTCATTGCCAAGTTACAAATTATATTTGTTAATAAAATGTATGTCAAATAAAGTCAGATAAAATAGTTTGTAAAATTAAGATTCACTGTTATCTAATATTTTGTTGACTGCCAGTGGAAGGTATCTAGAATACTTGATGTGACTCTACATAATGGGCCTACGGCCACCACACGCACAGGCCTGAGCACAATATTTATTTTGCCTGCGCAGGCCTATTTGTACACGGAACACAATGTAAACACAACCTCGGCCTGCGCAAGCAAAACTGTGATTAAGTTTGTATGTGTGCTAGGCCCATAAGATCTCACAACTTTTAACGAGAGACTTGGCAGGTTTTTGTAACATAGAATATTTATGATGGGATCACTGCAACATACGTATCCTCTCTGAAAGAAAATAACTACTGACCCTCTGTAAGTAAAATAAGGTAAACCAGCCTTCCTATTTAACCAGAAATATCATAGTGTCTCTATGGAAGAAGTGGCAAAACTTTGAAGCCAAAAAATCTTCCTAAAGATTAAACATTTTATAGCGGCTGTTATTACAACACTTTGAACTGGTTACACGACCGCATGCATAACTAATAAGTAGGTAACATGTTAGTTGTCATCGGTCCCTCTGCTTATGCCCTTGAACTAAGTAAATAACCAAAATATCGACAGAACCAACAAGATAATAAAGATGCCTGCTTAAGCACTGTCTCTCAACTGCCTTTGGGTAGCAACAGCCGGCATTAGCTTTTTTTAAGGGTAATCGTCATTCTGAGTGTCAGAAGTTTTATTGACTAAAACGCCCGATCGTGAAAGCAGCCCCGTGTCGATCGCCTCCAGGAGGACTCGGCGGTGGTGCTCCACCAAACTGGGGCAGACTTCTCCATCATTCCTCAAAGAGGAGACTTACCGGCTCGTTTGTGGCGTGCCCAGGCTATGTGAATTTAGCTAAACTTTGCCTAGTCTGTAACCGACTTCACAATGAATAATGTTACAAATTCCAATTTCAAAAGAAAACCATAAGACCGCTTGTACATACACGTTTTTTTGACGTGAAAAGCAACTGTTAACTCGCCGTGTGTGGGTACGGTCGTCAGTGTTGTATAGATCACTGTGAAAACTTGTTGACAAAAAAGTTGCATAAACCGCGGTGGGGTTATCGTGCCGGAGACAAACGTGTGTGTACAAGTGGCCTAAGAAGTTAAGAATGTATCATATTTAAATTTAAAAAATGGCCGGTCATAATTTGGTATCTCTCGTTGTTAATGGAAAAATTGTATCTACCTTTCTACAAAGACCTATCTTCGCAGCATTAATATCAACCAATGCGTTTGGACATAGTGTTTACGGCGTCCCCTTTTGTAGACAAGTCAGACATGATGACTTCTGATCGCAATAGGCAATATCCGTTGGCTATTTGGGCGCTTAGGGACACCCATCATGATCCATCCAAATGCCCGAAGTCAACCAAAACGTTCAGTGCCTTATTCAAATTAAGATTGTCTACAATAAATAACCAATTTGATTAAATCAGTAGAAATAAATGATCAGTTTAGAGGTCATAAAAATCTTTAGGTCGAATGTTGTTATAGAAAATTATAATTAGATTTAAGTATGATTTGAATAAAAAGTACCTACGAGTGTATATAATTTTAAAAATGTTTTGTTAGATTAATATTTGGTAGCAAAGTAACTAAATTCGGTAGGTACATGAGGAGCTCGGTTACTATAAATACTCGAATAATTTGATTGATTCGTCTTCAGTTAGTGGATCTCCAGCTACAGATTAAAGATTTAATTAAGAACACCCATTTTTTTTTTTTGTAATAGACAGAAACACATAAAATAAAATATAAATACTTAATTACTAAATAAATTTCTAGTTGGTTTTAGAAGGATAAAAATATTATTCCATCCACAAAAGGAGATTTGATGGAACCGAAGATGACAAGAGCCCTAATAAAAAACAGGTTTAGCTCCATTCATTAAACTTTACCATAACGAGAATTCCAAATTTTAGAGATGTTTTTACAGGTGCCTAAATTTTACTTTGCCATTTGATGACAAATTGAAATGACATATTTTAAGCAAAACAACATTAATTTTACATGAAATTGGCAACTTATCACTTAGAATATCTGTAGAAATAAAATTAGGTTTTAAACCTGTTGTTTGTAGCGAATGAGATAATAATATATACAAAATAAATACGTTAAATCACAGTTTTGAAAGTAATCTAACTACAACTCACAATCTAAACCTACTACTAATATTCAATAGAGGTAAAAAAATATATTTTTGTTCTCAAAAACTACTGGACCTATGTTGACAATTTTTTCACCAGAGCGTAAGACATAGATATAGATATATAAATTAGTGTTTAATATACTTTAAAGAACACTGAAACACCGGCCTCGTCTAGTTTAAATTAACTAAAAAATTGACGCGTAAAAGTGATTTTTAAAAACCTATTTGTAAAATAAATTTCATTTTTATCTTTCTGATTGATTCTGATAGGACCGGACCTCGGAACCTATCCTTCTGCAGCGGGCAGCTGTTTACGGCTGCAATGGCGGATTTTTTCAAGGTTCTGGACTAGTGGACTAGGCATTAATGTCAATGGCGAGTACATCACTCACATTCGTTTTGCCGACGATATAGCAGTCACGGTTAAGACTACGGAGGGATCAGTACAATGCTTGATGACCTTAGTAGAGCTTGCGAAAAAGTAGGTCTTAAAATGAACATGGACAAAACCAAAGTCATGGTAAATAACCATGTAGCACCCACTCCGATCAAGATCGGAAACTCTACACTCAAAGTTGTAGACGATTACGTTTACCTGGAACAGACAATCCAGTTGGGTATGTCTAACTTTGAGAAAAAAGTCAATCGTCGAAACCGACTCAGCTGGGTAGCGTTTGGGAAGCTGCGCGGTATCTTTTCCTCCAACATAGCACAGTGTCTCAATACGAAAGTCTGAAAAGAAAGGTCTATGACCAGTGACCAGTGCGTGTTGCCAGTGATGATTCGACATATGGCACTGAAACATGGTTGCTTACAATGGGCCTCATTAGAAAGCTTACAGCCACCCTAAGGGCAATGGAAAGGGCTATACTCGGAGTTTCATTGCGTGATCGCATCAGGAATGCAGATATCCGCAGGAGAATCAACGTCGCCCGACATAGCCCGAAGAATCGCCAAACTTAAGCGGCAGTGGGCAGGGCACATAGGTCGTAGAACGGATGGTCGATGGGGTCGAAAGGTTCTAGAGTCTGCTTGCGCTGGTGTGGTGAGTTGGACCGATGGCCTGGTGAGAGTCGCGGGAATACAGTAGATGTGAGACGCACAGAACTGTTCGTTGTGGCGACACTTGGGGCAGGTCTATGTCCAACAGTAGACGTTCTTCGGCTGAAATGATGATTGGTGAATGAATCACTTTATTATATTGCACTGTAACTCGCCCACCAACTAAAATTAAGATAATATTTCATTTCATATACGTTAGTATAATTGATATAACTGAGTGGTAATCAACCAAACAGAAATCATACGCTAATGCCTATTTTACTAACTTTTTAATAAAATTAATGCACTTTTGTCACTAATTTAATACATATCGACCTATATGTACCGCAAATCCAATGTCTGAATGTCAATTATGATGTCAATATTATTTAAAATCTAATTATTTTAAAAATAAACACATCATAGGCTGTTTGATTCACATTATATCCTTTGCCTTACTAACAATTTGATATTACCGCATTTTATTTTAGGTACCTACCTACTTCAATGATTTGCATTTTAAATTACTGATAGCTTTTTTATGATATCGACAACAGTGGCCATTTTGATTTTTCCTTTTGCACACGCCTATTTTTGAACACGGACTTAGATTTGACCCGCCTCAACGACAAACCGGTTTTTTAACACGAAAATGAATCTAGTTTAGAAAAAATGTTTAAAAAATGTATGTTTCCTACCTAGTATTCTAATAATAATATTGAACTTGTAATGAGTTTACTACAATTTGAGGTGTGATTTGGCGTATATTTTATCTTTCTTGGCATTTCCCTTTTACTTCGACTTCCTACCTAGATATATAATATTTTATCGCCTGCCATATACTTTTTACCAAGTAAAGTGCTTAGGAACATAATACTGAAGGCATACAGCACCTGTTAAATTATGAGATAGATACAATTTAATCGTAGGTACGAGTAGGTACACCATAGAAAAATATGGTGTAACAAACCGGTTTCGGATAGGCATTTAATTGTAGCAATCAAGAATATTTTATTGTTAGTCACTGTGTCAAAAATATTTGAACAAAAAATAGTTTTAGATACACGTGACCGCTCGTTGTGGTTAGGATTACAGACAGTCTCCCTATGAAATTAAGTCTGTATATTTTATTTATTTATTAAAATTTTATACAACATAAAAGTTTCTGTTTCTGGTTTCTGTCCTAATTTAACACAAAGGAGTTTTCATTCCATGTTAAAAATTATATGATTGTATAGCTGGCAGTTTGGCCATTACATCGAAAACTCTAAATTCAAAATTAAAATTCATTTGTTTATCCTTTATATGAAATGATTCACTGTTTTGAGACAAATGTGTTTAGAGTTGGAGTACATTTCACCTTTAAAAACTAAAAATTAGCGCATAGCTTAAAACTTTTTGTTCTGTACTTATTTGTTTACTGTAACTTCGGGACATATGGATACTTTGCCCGCAGAAGCCGCCCAAGTGGTGGCATTGCTGGATTCTGGATTTAGTCAGCGTGTTGTGGCTGAAAAATTGCATCTAAGCCTGTCGTCTGTTCATAGAGTCTACAAACGCTATCGAGAGTGGTTTATTCACGCGCCGTTTAGGATCTGGCAGAAATCGGGTCATTCATGTTGTACGTAGGGTGGCTGAGGAGTGGCAGGCGGTCGCCTCCTTCTGCGAAGCAGTAATGCTAGCAAAGGAGGCGGCCGATCGCGTGAGGCAACGGCAACGGTCCTTACGCCCCAACCGCCGCCGGGATTCCGATCCCGATTTCCGGCCACCGTAGGCGCGGGCTTGCGGACGGCGAGCAATGGGTGGCTCGCCGTCCGATCGTCCGGTAACCGTCCGGACCGAGCCCAAGTCGTCGACGGCGCGTAGTGTTCCACGCGCGCCTCAAGGAGATGTCAGCAACCGTAGGGGCCCAACAGGGTCGAAGCCTACTGGGGCCATGGGTGATGCGAAAGAGCAAAGACAAAAGCAAAACAAATGGCAAAGAAGGAACAGGAGTGGGTTTTTAGTCAGTAAAAGTCTGACACTATCTCCCGCTCCGCCCAAGAGCGGGGGATGTCATGAGATGATTTTACCACCCGAAAAAAAAAAAAACGTAGGGTGGCTGTAAATGACTCTATAGTTAGAAGAAGGTTGAAGGAACGTGGACTCGTACCGCAAAAACCAGCAAATGGGCCGAAATTAACTGCAGACCATCGAAAAACGCGTCTTAATTTTTTATGTTATGTTACCGAAGTCGGTATCTCCATTATGGAATGGCCAGCAAGAAGCCCGGATTAAACATCTATAGAAAGAATTAAAGAGACGAATTCGTGTAAGAGATCCTGCCCCAGCCAGCTGCAAAATGCAATACAAGAGGAATGGAATGGAATGCCACAACATTTGATCATGACTCTCATCGGATTGATGAAGAAGCAATAAAAGAAAGAAAGAAAAAACGTTTATTCGTACCTCACACATACAGTAAAATTAAAATACAGTAGGTAGAATACATTGGAATTAAAATATAGTAGAATTAAGTACTTATAAAAAATAACTGTATGATCTGTGGAAGGCCAAAAAGGCGCCTAACATATAAGAGCTCGGGGATGGCATACAAGTTAATAAATAAACGTTTCTTAGCTCGTGTGTTGGTTTATCAATTTCCATCATACTCTCAGGGTAAAAATTACTCGTTATAAAAAAAAACAAAATCTATGAAAATTTAATTAGAATTTAGAACATTAACATTAGGATTTGAAAACCTCATGTTATTCACTATTAAACGACATTTGACATGTATTCCTAAATATACACATTTTTCTGATAATCCTTACAAAACATAAACTTGCAAGGTGTTTCGATTTTTCTGATGAGAAGTGCATATTATGTTACCATGAGTACGATGGAAACTTTTGATTGCGTAAGTGTATCAAGGCTCCGTCGTGAGTGCAGTGTCCCAAGCTATCGATTATATGACTTTCTACATGGCTACAGATAATAATTAAGGCTTATACTGTTAACATATGCTCGAACTTGGTACGATGGATTTGGTCCGTCATAAGTTCGACCGTGTGTTAACACTATTAGGAATCGTTACGTGTTAGAAACTTTGTACTTACCTAAAATTATTTTTGTGATAGGAAACACAAATACATCCACAAAATTGGTCTTTGCATTCACCTTAAATACGACAGGTGCTAAGTACCTAAGATTTGTATCTAAGCGATTCAAGGGTTTTCTTCAGTAATAAGAAATATGCATAAAAAAAGGTTTTATCACGTTTTTGGTTACTGCTTCGCTTGCGTAAGTCGTAGTGTGATGTTATACTCGTACATATACCTACTTTAGGTCACTACTTTACGTAATTTAGGTCTTTAGGGTTTATCCAATTATTGGAAGTTATATTTTTGAACCGTTTGGGGTTGAAACTTTCGGTTCGTGGGTCCGAGTGCTCACAAGTTGTTTATAGATCTGTCAAAACGTCTAGTTGACACTTCGCTTGACCCAAAGGCTGGCTTTTACCTCGGACAGAGGATAAGCATTGCCATACAGCGTGGTACTGCCGCCAGTCTTTTGGGCACATTACCAGTCGACAGCGATGACTCATACGCCATATTTTAATTTGAATATAGTTAGTTGTAATTAGCGTACGGCTTTTATTATTATTTTTTCTATTTTATTCTTGTTATAGTTACGAGTAGTAAGTATTTTTAAATGTAAATAGATACCTATGTAAAAAATAAAGAATAATATGAATATGATCAGCTTTCAAATTTTATAACTTCGTCGTTACTCAACATATTTTTTAAATTATTTTAGACTAGTTTAACAGGGGTAATCGTTGAGAGCGGCCAACCTGAGATAAATTTCTATGCAAAGTATATGATTATGACGTTATTAGTGTTATGTTATATTACCTTCGTCTAACGTCATAATCACGAAAGAGCGGTCACACATCTTTCTCTCAATATTTTGGTAACACAGGTATATTGTGGTACTATCTAGGTTTTCATTGAAATCAAAACGTATATTTGAGTATAATTAATCCAGGAAAGACCTCTGAAAATCTGCTAGTATACGTGAACTTTGTCCCTTCATAATGTAGGTAGTGTACCTACTCATAAATTAAAAATATATATTCATTTATTTATTTAAACTTTATGTACATAGGTGGCGGATATATATAGAAACATTCCACATTTAATAGAGATTCTGAATGAAGGACATTTTTTTCCAAAAGAATTTAAGGTTTTAAAAAAATCACGTATTCCTAGATTAAGTATTGTGAAATATTTAAGTAAATGACTGAATACCAAATGCTAACAAGAGAGCGTTCAGGCGTTATCTCTCTTTTTTCGCGTTGCCTCTTTATCAAGCATTGTGTTGGATGAAATAACAAGCTTTTAAACTACGTTCCCTTTGATGATAGACGGAAAGAAGGGCCCTCATAAATTATTTGATTTGATTCAGTATTTTATTTAACACGACGACATTCCACATAAAAACTTAAATACAAGAACGTCGCGTCAACGTGTAAAAATGTCAATCCCGTTAATGCGATCGATAATTAAAGCAATCTAAATGATAAGTACTTGTCACGTAGACTGGTTAGTCCGGTCAAATTAGATCTAAAAATAGGGGTAAGGTTACAATAATTCGCACTCAGATGTAAATTGGTAGGATTGTTCAAAACACTCATAAATGAACTCTAAAAAGTCCTGGAAAAAAAATAAAAGAAACTCGGGTCAAAGATCACAACAACGAGTTTTTCGCGATTTTCAGCAAAACGGTAATATTTATTATAAAATTAGTGCAAACAAAAATTGTAGATCAAATAATTATCTATAAAAAAGACATTTTTTTTTCCTAAGAGCCACCGTTTTTGAGATATAATGATTCAAAACGTCGAAAGAGGTAATCGACATAATATGCAAACGTTTTCACGCCACTTTTGAGGTAGTATACTTAGCACGTTTTTTTCCGGGTTCCGTACCTCAAAAAGAAAAAACGGAACCCATAGGATCACTGTTGTCTGTCTGTCTGTCAAGACCCTTTATCTCGGGAACGCGTGAAGGTATCGAGTTGGAATTAAAACCATATATTCAAGTCTGCGGTCCCTTGAAGCTGTTAACGAAAAAGAGATACGTCGTTAAAAAAACGTATATTTCGACACTCTCAAGGGAATAAAAATTAACGTAGTTTGCGCTTGTCTCGCACTCGAAATTAAAAACTGACTCACATCCGGTTGGGAGCTCGTATTTATATGCAAAGCCAGGAAAATTCTAGATACAGACGTTTCAAGACCACTCTAGAACAATGTAGTCGCATCGCGGAGTAATAAATAATTATTATTATTATTACGTCTTAATGTGGATTTTGACTTTATTGTATAAGGTGGAAGGGACAAATTCCCATATCAAATAATAATAATAAAAGCACTGGACTTTTTCTGGAATTCGCTAGACCTTGGTAGGTACTTCGATTCTGGAACTTTCGCTCAGCAATGCCTTTTAAATATTGACGTTACTGTTGATTTTGGCGGAAATATGACTTATTCTAGTTTCACGGCGTAACACTATAATTTAGATCTCATCAACCATATCGTTCGCGATTAGCTCAAACAGACGGTTCGCTCCAATGAAAGCTACCACATTTTGTCACACACTGTAGTTACTGTCCTATTCAAATATGTAGATAAGATCTTTTTAATCCATATGCATGCAAGTGTGTAAAAAGATAACACGTATTTAATAACAGATAAAATGGCTACAAGCACAATGTCAACATCTTGTGTTCTATTATACTCACTGGCATGTTCCTACCGTATACCTTCTGAATTTTGATAACATCGTACGGCGTTGCGCCATCGGTACATGGTGGACATCCCACCCATACGTACAAAGCGTTTTGGGAACACATTCATAATGCGTACAGCTAAGGAGTGGAATTCCCTGCCGGAGTCCGTGTTCCCTGATAGCCTGCCAGACAACCTAGGGGTCTTTAAGTCAAGAGTGAATAGGTTACTTCTAGGCAAGCGTGCTCCATCTTCGGCCACATCATCGCTTACCATCAGGTGAGATAGTGGTCAAACGCGAGCCTATCAAATAAAAAAAAAAAATAAAAAAAAATCAAGCCAAATATGACCCAAGTTTTGGAAACAGAATTTTGTCAACTAAGGCCCTACGACGAAAGTGAACCGTAAAGGAGCTCTTTAAGGCGTATAACTACATCCCTCTTTATTTATTTATATAAATAGGCATACCAACGACTTATTTACTAAACATTAACTATAACACATTTACGAGGGCATCCTGTGTAAAAAAGTCACTCACAGGTATGCACAGCATATACATTAGGTCTTATTAATTAATGATTATAATTATAATTAGGTTTAAAACTGGATATTGGAATTACAATATAAAAACTAAAATTAAAAACTAATATACTAATAATAAATTAAATTAAGAATTAAATTAAAAATTCTTGCTCGTATGCCTGACATTTTAAATTGTCATGGTAAGGCTCCAGGTCTATAAATAGGTAGGTAGTACAGCATTTAGAATGTCTCCACAGTTAGAGATATAATAGACGAACGTTGGACAATGTACGGAAAGCGTCATCGACATGGTCCCTTTTCTAATGTATTTTAATGTAAGAGGAGTACCCATTTGATGTAGCTGTCTGTATCTAGCCTTTTCCCAACTGTGTTGGACTCGGTTTTCAATCTAAACGAAACTAACTGAGCACCAGTATTTTACTGAGTAACACAACACTCCTTCAGCAAGCCTGCCGGCAGATTTTTCTGCTTCTTGGTTAGAAGCTGTAACGACTGTCAAAGATCTACAAATGACTACCAGGTCAAATGGCTTAACATTCTTTTCGAGGCACGGTCGAATCTGGACCTGTTTAGCACAGCCATGAGACACACGTTGTTGTTTTTATATTTACATAAACACTTGTTTCGTCATTGTGTATGTCTATGTGTTCAATAAGTGTATTTTCTTCCTATGATTGATTAACTGTCAACGGACCGACCTCCTCAAGCGTTACTTACTTACTTGAAGCCCATGCGACTGTTATTAGAAACTTGTCTAATATTCTAACATTGTTTAATATTGTTGCGTTCCTGTGTCCAGGTGAAGATGCAGGCATCATCGAGCAGCGAGCGCACGCCCCTGGTGCAGCCCACATACGTGTTCGAGTCAAGCCTGGCGCGACGCTACCAGAAGCAGCTGCACCACACGCAGTGCGCCATCTGTGTATTTATCATGTGAGTACAAGCTAGTTTTGATCCATCACCATCATTTCAGCTGAATGACGTCCACTGTTGGGCATAGGCCTCGGGACCAAGCGTCGTCACAACGACCGATCCTATGATTCTCGCATCCGTCAGCTTCGTAAGGGTTACCAGGTCATCGGTACACCTTGTGGGAGGTCTTCTAACGCTGCGTCTTCCGGTATGTGGTCGCCATCCCTCATCGACTATTTGTACAGCGACAAATGTGCCCTGCCCACTGCCACTTAAGTTTATTCAGATTCATCGGGCTATGTCGGCTACCTTGGTTCTCCTGTTTTCTGTTCCATTAAATAGCTGATACAGGTGGATAATACTGCAAATGCAGGTGATAATGAGCAGCAAACTAGATATAATGAAGACTGGGGAGGCGCTAATAAATTCTACATTGCATGTAAGACCCTGTATTTCACTGCAACTGAAAAGAAAGAAAACGGTCGTCAGCAAAGTTAAACAAATAATTTGGCGAAATATAATAAAAAAATAAGCAAATATATTAATAAACCCATACTGCCATTAGTACCAAAGATGGTCAACGAAATTACTAAAGGATCGATATATTTTATTACTCTTATTAAATATGGATGAGCTCACGAACAAAAACAAAATGCTAATAACAAATACCTCTCGAAGATTCCAGCTCAAAATAACTCTACCAAATAAAATTTAAACATCACCATTAATATTACAATTTCTTCCTCCAGCGCGGTCCTAGGGGTGGCTTTACTGGTGACAGTTTCCTACAACCTGAGCCAGGACCAGTTTGATGACAACTCGACCGAGCCGAACGAACCTGCCCTGCCTCTGTCAGGGGATAACCTGACAATGCTGAAGATGACTCCTCTCATGAAACCACGACCTGGTTTTCCTAGAAATGTAACCTTGATGGAAATGCCACTGGCCTTGCAGCCGTTACTGGATCTGAAGTGGCCTTTAGAAGGTAAGTCTTTTCAACTTTCGGTAGGTACCTATGTACCTACTTCATTTCTATATATCGGCGCTTGAAAGGCAAAAATTACCAAGCGACATTGAAGAAACAAAGTTGTTTTTATAAAAAGTCGGATTAAATTACTATTACCATGATGTTAACAATATCTAAATCCGACTATTTCGTAATTTTTAACAATTTATGACTAAAAAATTTAACTTTAAATCTCTCTGTAAAGTTTACTCAATGTTGCTTGGTAATTTTTTCCTTTCAAGCGTCGATATGTTCTCGGAAAAGTGGATATTTAAGAAATTTTGTAGCATTGAAGTAAGTAATTTGAAAAATAAAGAAATTTCTATTTTTATTTCATTCTTATAAAGTGAGTTGGTTCCTTTAAGGGAAGGGTGGTCCATCATCGACCACATCATCGCTTGCCATCAAATGAAACAGTAGCCAAACACGCGTCTACCAGTAATAACAAAAAAAAAATTACAAAAATAACCGACTTCACAAATAAAAACACTAAAAAGATCAAAATAACTTTAATTTCAGAACTTGGTGTTTCTCGGTATTGTTTGTTTCTTATTTAATACCGACTTCCAAAATTAAAGTTATTTTGATCTTTTTAGTGTTTTTTTTTATATAGTAAAGTCGGTTATTTTTTAATTTTTTTTTGTAAATATGAAGCAATTTTTATAATTAAAAAAAAAATAAGAAATCGGTTTTATTTTTTTTTTGTAAAATAAAAATAGTTTAAAGTAATTTGGCCGTTTTTACACTTTTGAGTCTAATCTGTTTCGGTGTTCTTCATATATTAAACTAGCTCCGCTAAATAATTGCTCACTGGCTACACTACTGGAAGGGGGGAAGGGGGGCTGATAAGTATTGGCGAACTATTATAATTGTCGACAGAAGAACAAAACAAACAAGAAAAAAAAACAACAGAAGATTTACGCGGTTACGCTAAAAGTCACGAGTCATGAGGCGCGATGAGGCGCAGAATGAACAAAAAATCCTCCCCTTCCCGCCTTTTCCGTCATGTCCAGTCGTCTACGGGCCCCCCACCCCCACGCTCCTCGTTGTATTCTTCTTTATAAAGTTAGCGGAACCAGAAACGGAAGTAATAAAGCTTGCGGAATTTCTGTAAAAGCGGAAGCGGAAGCATAGTTCTGTTGCAAAACTAGATAAAACCTAAATTTTTAACCCAGTTAGTTACCCAATTCTTATCCGCTGATCATTATTGTAAAAAAATAAAATAGCATTTCAGTTTTTTATCAATCGAAAAACTGGTTAAATATAAATAGGCATATATTGCACGTAAATTCCTATGAATGATTTAGCTCTGTTTGTTTATTTATTTTAATGATAACGGCATCTACATGTTGATTAAATTTAATAGTTAGTATATTATCTTCCCAAATGTATTAGTATCCATATTATTAGCATTTTCGCACTTCATCAATTTCTTAAAGACTTTGACGTCATTTGAATGTTCTTGATGTATATTCATTTACATTATGGATATAATTTCAATGATATCTTCATTGATATTCGTATGCGTAAAATATCCAATGACGGTAAAAATTATAACTTTATTTGTTACTAGCTTCTGCCAGCGGCTTTGCCTGCTTGAAAGGAGGTTTTTCCATACAATCTTTGGACCCTCGTTTCACCCCTTTAGGGGGTGAATTTTGGGAAATACTCTTAGTGCTCCCCTGCATCATAAAAGGAAGCTTTGTGCAAAATTTCACGCTCCTATTCTTAGAAGATTCGGTGGTGCTTTGATATGATGTCAGTCAGTCAGTTTCTCCTTTTATATTATTTGGTATAATAATATGTATAGGAATTTACGTGCAACATATACCAATTTATATTTAACTAGTTTTTCGATAAAAAATTATCAAATTATTCTTCTGAGATTAACATATTAAAAACTTATTTTAACTTTAGATTTTGATTTATTACAAAGGGACAATCATCAGTCTTTGAAGATTTTATTTTGAACATACGATGTAACAAGAAAAATTAAAACACTTAACTAATTAAAATTACATAATATATACACAATAACTCCTACCTAAAATATGGCGTCAAAAAATTCCTCCGCGTAGCTGTCGACTGGAAGTGTGCCCAAAAGACTGGCGGCATTGTTTTTCGATTGATAAAAAACTTATTTTCATATTTGTTTTATAATCTATGTAGGTTATCTTTAATGAGTTAACAGAAAACAAACATGTAAGAAGTGGGGGGTCGGTCCTACATAAAACTAATGACTAGTTCGCAGATCTACTCGGAGTATCTATCATTTTTACTCAAATATCCAATCCTGCCTAACCCTCACCCACTAGCGTCAGATATTCCACCAATTTATTTATTTATTATTTTAGTTTAATTGTTAGAATAGGTTAGATCGCCTCCTACATAATGTACCCTTGTTTTCTTAATAATCTTTTCTATTTTTGTGCACCTGCCATGCTTTCTCTTCACCACCCTTGGTTGACTGGTAGAGAATGCCCAAGGCATTAAGTCCGCCTTTGTACCTTTGTGTTGCATGAAGTTTTAATAAATAAATAAACAAGGAAGCTTTATGTTCATATTCCGGACGCGCTCACTGACATAATAATATAATGTCTTGTATGCTGAAGCTCTCAATTGATGTCGTACGGTGACTATCTGTCGTTACCATTATCTTTGTGAGCATTCGTTGCAATGAACGTCAGCTTCGCTATCGGTTATCCTGCTAAACAGGTACCAAAGTAGAAATCTGCTACAAAAAACTTACAGAACGCGAGCGATGCCGCGAGCAAAGATATCATATACCCTTTTAATCACCGCTAATGAGAGACAATTGGTTTTCTACTGTAATTAGCCACAAAGGGCTGGCGCCGGGACAGAAGTATTAATACCGGTATGCTCGATAGATAACGTTCTACACAAATAGCAAATTACACAAAAAACTCATTGATAAGTTTCGTCATCCACGCCAACGAAGTCGCAGGCACAGCTAGTAAATAAATAAATAATAAGTACATGAGATCTAAGAAGTTACTGGCAAAAACTCGGTAAAGGTACCTACTCGTAACAAGGGTGAGTTTAGTCTTTAGATATAATATAATATAATAATATTCCACAAATATCACACAACGCCGTCTATTCCCAAGCTAAGCCGAGCTTGTGTTATGTTTACTAGACAACTGATAAAGATACTTATATATTTCTAAATACATACATATTATAAATAAATTATACCCAGACATATAACAAATGATCGTGCTCATCGCACAAACATTTGTCCTGGGCCACTAACCACTAGATCAACAGGCCAGTCACAGATCAAAAGCTAGGTTCCTAACATCAAGCAAAACCTCTGTTTTACCCGTCAATGATTTCAAGTGTGATGTTAATGACCAGTCAGGATCCACGGCCATGAAACCAAGAACATATCTGGCTTATTTATTATCACTATTGGTATATTTTGATGCATGTGCGTGCATGGATTGACGTCATAAACGTCTAAATGGAACTTATTAGGTTTTTAAAAGTTAATTAATTTAAGAATAGCCTTCAAAATTGTTCATTCATTTCGACATAAATGTAAATTAAAAAAGTTCTAGGTTTAAAAGAAACATAGCATAGCATAATATAGCATAGCATAATCAGCCTTTCAATGTTCCTACTGCTGGGACTCACGCCTCCTCTCCAAGAGAGGGAATGGGCCGTAATCCAATACGCGGACTCAGTGCAGGTTGGTGAATGTCACATGTCTTCGAACTTTTTGGTTCTAGGACATAAAATATATCAATCTGTAGGTCTTACCTAAATAAGTGTTGGATGGTAGAATCTAGAATTCTGTAAATATTTTATACTGAATTCTCTAAATTATAACATAACATAATCGGCCTTCTAATGTGGCTACTGCTGGTACCTACTCAGATTTCCTCTCTAGGAGAGGGAATGGGCCGCAATCCATCACACGGTGATTTTTTGGTTCTAGAACATGCCGCTTTCCTCACGATGTTTTTCTTCACCGTTTTAAGAGCAGTGGTGATGTAATAAACTACACTAAGTAATGCGCCTGGTTGGATTTAAACCCGCGACCTACAACTCGTAAGTCGGAGCCGTTGCCACTCGGCCACCAGTACTCCCAAACAAACAACAATAATATAATAATTAAAAATCAGCCAAGTGCGAGTCGGACTCGCGCACGATTTGTTCCGTACCGTGCGTAACAAAAATACTTCGTTCGATTATGTTACTTAACTTCCTGATATTATATAATGCCAGCAGGGATGGACATTATAATTAGTTATTATCTGCTATGCGATATGTTACTGTCTAGTTATCTAGTAGATGCAGTATTCTGCAGGAGTCTCAGGATAACACGATATTATTATTATTTTTTTCAAAGTAAAACTAGTCTTTTTTATCATACCATCTTTAAATTCTTCTGTTTTTCACCTAACTTCTCCTAAACGGCTTAATAGATTTGGATGATATTTTTGTATATATTTGAGTAGGCTTCTGCATGGTTTGAAAATACAATTGGACCCGGTTCTGAAATTTTTATTCTGACAAAAAGCGACAAGCCAAGTTTCTGGCAAGACAACGGCTGTCGGAACCGGATTCAGAATTTTAAATTTTAAGTTCTAATGAAACAACAATAAAATTAAATTAGTCAGGGAAGGAACGGGAACGAAGAAATGAAAAAAAAAAAAATGTCCAATTTAAAAAGCCTAACAAAAGTCGGACACCGTCTAATCTGGCCGAACACGCAACCAAAAAGCCTGACGATGTCCGGCTTTATCCGGACGCCTGGCAACGCTATCCACAACCCTGTTACTGTGCAACCCGATTCTCCTTGTATAGACCAGACTGACGACTTTCTGGTGTCTGACTGAGTACTTGTAACGATGGCACTTGCCAATAATCAATGAATATAAGGTTATTAAAGAGCCATGACGTAACAAGTATTTCAAGTTCAAGGTCAAACTCAGCCTTAGGTCATAATCTATGCGAAATTAATGCCACACTCGAAAGCGTGTGGAATTAATTTCGTCAATTTGTGGGCCGCAAAAATTCCGGGCAACTAAAAAAAAGTTTGATAGTTTCTTAAATATGTACATAAGATTAATTCGTGAAGTAGTATGTTGTAGATGACTGATAATAATCTATATTATGTCTTGGCCAGATTATAGAAATTGATCACTTCACCACTATATGGCCAACTAAAACTGGTCAGATCATTTTAAACGTTAAAGTTTAACGATATTTCAATCCTCGTTTGGCCTACTTTCTTTAGTTTTTTTTTTTACTTCTATTTTTATTTTTGATAGGTTCGCGCTTGACCGCTATCTCACCTACTATCATAGAAATCCTACATCAATGTTAAGGCCAAACGAGAGATCGACTTACTATTAGGCGGTATGAAGTTCGCCGGGTCAGCTAGTAAATAATAGTTATACATAAAAGAAAACACGTTATGTAGACACGTACCTAGAGAAGGTTCTGACTGCTAGACTTCTTGAAGGCTGTTTTGGTCCTGCAGTGCTACCTACCTCTTAACGCGATCCATTTACGACCTAAACCTTCCTTTCTTTTTACCTAAACTGAATTGCTATATGTATAGTATGTATAGGGTGTATAACTCCATCCCTCTTTTCACTCGCACGACTGACACTTTAACATGTCATACTAAGTCCCCTCAACAGCACAGTGAGATGTCGATTTCTTTGCAATAGTGGTCTTCTCATGTAATTGTGCATCATAGCCTTAGCCTGCCATTTTCTGTTCTTTTGATGTTATGAACATAGTCACAGTATCTTGAAATCAGTAGAGTACTCTTTGGACTGAAGATACAGATACTTCTTCTAAAAGAGTACTTTTAGAAGAAGAAAGAAGTCAGCGTAGTAACGCTGATTTCTTTCTTCTTTATAGCAATCATTCGCGCATGATGGTGCAATGAATACTAACCAATCCAAAACATTGTTTATAATGTCAGCATGGTTTGGAAAAATATTCTTTTCTGAATTTTAAACTTTATAGTTTTTCTAAATACAGATAACCTATTTTCTTTTACTGGAACTTTGATAAATTAAACCTCTTTTGTGATTTGTAATAAGCATTAGGTATTAATCTGCTTATAAGACAATATTTATATGAGCGATCTATGCACATAACTTTGCGAGATTCGGAGATTCGCGGTTTTATGTGACCCGTTATTTTTGTGGTCCAGTGTAGAATCCATTCAACAATCCACACAGAGAATATTTTAAGTTCTTATCCTACACATGTTTCATAAAAAAAGATTTCTTGCAAAAAAAAAATATCTGTCTGTATAATGTCCTTCTAGAATTTGAATCTCATTCGTTATGTTAATACATTATTACCGTATAACAGTCCAGAAAACATAGTTTTGCACTTTAGTTAATGCACGTCACTCATTATAGTAATTTATTTAAGTAGATATTACTAGTCCTTGATAGGAGGAATGTAATCCATACTTTACATCGAATGTAATCCATACTTTACATCGAATGTAACCCATACTTTACATCGAATGTAACACTAATATTATAAAGGCGAAAGTTTGTGAGTGTGTTTGTATGTTTGCAACATCTTTACACTCGACGGTTGAATGGATTTGGACGAAATTTGGTACACAGACCTGGAATAGCACATAGAACAGTTTTTATCCCGTTGAGGGTGTCCATGGAGTTTCTTGCACGTTCTTCTCCATAGAGATCGCTTTGGAACGTGCAAATTAGATTCACTTGTTTTTTTTTTTTTGACTGACCAAATTGGTCTATTTGAAATAAACGTTTTTGATTTCTGAAGATTTTTGAGAATCGCAAAAAAGTTTTTTTTGTGACGTAACTACAAATTTACAGTTTCCAGATTTTTTCCTGTACTTGTGTTATGTTACTTTGCTTCATGCCAAATTTTATGATTCTAGATCAACGGGAATTCCTCCGGATCTCTCCGAATCAAGCGGAATCCTATGAATTTTGATTCCCTTGAGAGTGTCGAAATATACGTTTCTTGTGACCTTTGTATCTTTTCTTTCGTTACCTCAGAAGTTTGATTTTTTCACAGCTTTTAGAGACTGCAGACCTGAGAATATGGTTTTAATTTCAACTCGATACCTCCACGGATTTCCGAGATAATGGGTCTTGACAGACATACAGACAGACGGACAATAAAGTTATTCTATAAGGGTTACGGTTTTACTTTTTGAGGTACGAAACCTAATGCTAAAATAACTTTGTAATTTATTAGCTCCTCACGTTTTAACAGATAAGGATGAAACCTGGACAGTAGCAGAGGAGTAGCGTGGACTAATTTAGACGTGGGCGAAGGCACATTAGCGAGTCCTTCTTTCATAAATTAGAAAATGAGACAGCGACTGTCACAACCCCGTGTTAGACCACATCGTCGCTTACCATCAGGTGAAATAGTGGTTAAACACCTATCAATTATTAAAAAAAATACGAGCCCTCGCTTATGCGAGGCCCCTTTGGGTAGAAGGCCGTGGGCGAGGGCCCACTTTGCCCACGTCTAGCTACGCTAATGGACAGGGGTATACCATAGAAGACATTTTATCCCAGGAGTATGATCTTTTGGCTTGATTTGAACTTCGCAGGAGGTACTTGAATTACAGTAATACAAATATACTTTCTCAATAAAAACCTTTCCGTCCCTAGCGCAACCAGCAGCCTCGTGGGCGAACGCCAACCCAAGCAAGGCACAAATAGCATCAGCCCTGCTAGAAGGGAAAGCTGCTCTGAAAGAGCTGACCAAGGCGGAGTGGAAGCGAAGACCTCTGGACATGAATACTCCCGCTAACAGGGCGCAACGAGCGGCTGCTACTTCGGCTGAAGTGAAGCCTTTAGCTGATGCTGCTTATACTGTAGAAATTGCTACCAAGGCACTTATGAATGGGTAAGTCCTGAGTCTTACACAATTTATACGAAACTAGCTTATATTACCGCAGTTTCCCTCCTATCAACTGATTTTTTTCCAGGATTAAAACATTACGGCTGTATTTTATTTATATTAAAGGAAGATATTCCAAAAACGGATCTGTCTGATCCATAGAATACAAACAAAAAAATAAATAATGTTACCTCTATCTACGACTATATACATAAAAGGAGAAACTGACTGACTGATATATCAACGCACAGCCAAAACTACGGGGAGTAGGAGTGTGAAATTTTACACAAGGTTTCCTTTCATGACATAGGCGAGCACTAAGACAGGATTTTCTAAAATTCACCCCCAAAGGGGATGAAAACGGGGGTCCAAAGTTTGTTAGGAGAAACCTTCTTTCTCGCGGGCGAAGCCGCTGGCAGAAGCTAGCAAACTATGAGTTTAGACCTAAATCTCTGCTATCCAAAAACATAAAAGCCAATCAGACTACTTTGTCTGAATATATATTTTTTTTTTATGTTTTCAACTAATATCCTACATAAAACCTAACTAGATCCATCATCTCACGAATGACATGATGACAACTTGCATCGTAATTTAGGTACCATTATGATATTATTACCTCTGTTTCAACGGACAATTCTATTACGCAGTAGAAAATATTAAGTAACGTAACCTATAAATAACGACGCGAAATATCAAGTTCGCATTTAATTAGTAGAGGAAATTTCCACTCAAAAATATTTGTACTCAAAAGCTTTCTAGACATTCGAAATATTGAAGAAGTGGGTAGAATCGTCACAGCGTCGACTTATTACATTAAAGAATAACATGTTGTTCATTTCTATGAGGAAAACAAAACAATATTGCAGAAACAAAAAAATAAAATAATATTACTGTAAAATTAACATTGAGTCGGTAACTATTAAAATATGGTGCTATAATAGCCTTATTAAAGTTGAAAGAGATTTCGATTCCTTTGTGTCTTTAGATAATTGGTTATATAGGCTCTTGTTTGGATTACTTATATACGTCTATGCATCTAAGCCTGCCATATTCTGTTTCCGCACCTCCATAAGGTCGACTAGTAGAAAATGTCTAGTCCGTCTTTGTACAATGTTTCTTACTAGGCAATACAATTTTAATAAACAAATAAATGTATCATATGCAACTGGGTGAAGACACTGACTCCTGTAACACAGGTTGCTACCTAGCTCAGAAGCCGGGGCTTTAAAAATCTTATTATAATAAATTAATACTTATGGACATAAACCACCAACAAAGACATGTTTATTAACGTTTTTATATTTTTAGTGCTCGACTTTCTACAATAGCTCTTATTTCGGATGTCAAAACTTTCTGTGATCCTAATGTTCTATTTTCAGCTTTGGTCTGTGTAGCTCATGGAAAACATATAAGATTCTCACGTATCTCTCTACCTACTTCAAAGAACTGAACCGATTAAGATCAAATTCCGACATTAGATACTCTGAGAATTTGGTCACAATGTTCTATTCCAGTGGTTTCAGTAATGTCCAAGCCATATTAAATCAAAGCAGCAAATTTAATTAATCTACCTGTCTTTTGATTGGATAAGAGTTTCTCGAATTCAAAGATATTGTCACACTTATGGCCACGACTGGCCTGTTGATCTAGTGGTTAGTGGTCCTGACTGTTATGCCAGAGATCGTGGGCTCGATTCCCACCCAGGACAAATGTTTGTGTGATGAGCACGATCATTTGTTCTGTGTCTGGGTGTAATTTATCTATAATATGTATGTATTTAGAAATATATAAGTATGTTTAACAGTTTTCTAGTACTCATAGCACAAGCTCTGCTTAGTTTGAGACTAGATGGCGTTGGGTGATAGTTGTGGAATATTATTATTATTATTACATTCATTTATATTTAAATACATATTCTATACATTTTTAAATATTTACTTTAAAAACATATTAAAAATAAAAAAAATAGTAGCCCACCGGCATCGCGAACAGGGTTTAAGCTACCGGTGGTCAGAGCTCCAGAGAGAGGAACCTCCGGACAATACGCGCCGTGTCTAAGAGTACTGCTTTCTGGATCAAGCCCTTGATACGGCCTCATGTAATTTAAAAATGTACAAAATAAATATCATTTATCATTGATCCAACTGCCCAACGAGAGCCTCCTCAGATGTTGGTCAAGGCTCTTTGATATTATTATTATTACTTATTAGCTTTCATTTTAATCATCAGCCTTAGCTCCTTACTGACAGCGGCTTTTCGGTGACTGGATTTCTTTGAGGCTTACCATGACGTGTCAAAATGTATGACGTGCGAGCGAAAAAGACGGAGCTATAAAGGGTGTATAACAGTTCAGTTTAGGTCGTCAGATCGCGATGAGTTCCTGGTAGGACTTCAGATCTATCCACTGCCGTCTTAAGAAAAAGATACATATATTTTCGACAAAAACTTATTTACATAGATATTTGGATTTAGGAAAACAAGGCTAGCTTAGTAATATTTTTTATATATTTCCACTTTTTGTGCTATTACTGCGCGTCTGACCAAACATACATGATACATCTGAATAAAAATAAAAATGATCTAACATTTGGGATATTTATTCGGCGGAACTAGACTTATTAAGTGATAAATCTTGTTCCGTTTTTAGGGTTCCGTACCTCCAAACGGAAAAAACGGAACACTTATAGGATCACTTTGTTGTCCGTCCGTCTGTCTGTCAAGACCCTTTATCTCGAGAACGCGTAGAGGTTTCGGGTTGAAATTAAAACCATATACTCAGGTCTGCGGTCCCTTGAAGTTGAGAAAAATCAAACTTCAAAGATGAAAAAAAATAAAAATAATGCCGTATATGTCGCAAAAAACGTATATTTCGACACTCTCAAGGGATTCAAAATTCATAAGGTACTTCCCGTTAACCTAGAACCCTGAAATTTGGCTTGAAGCAAGATCTTATAGCACAAGTATAGGAATAAATCTCGAAACTGAAAATTTTTCGGTACATTAGAAAAGAAATACATTTTTCTATTCGGAAAAATCTTTGAGATTCGATTCGGAAATTGAACTATAATTTACATAAGTTAGTTTGTACGGAACCCTCTGTGTGCGAGTTCGAATCGCACTTGCCCAATTATTTCTTATGGTGGTTGTACAAATGGCACTAATTTTCTAGCTTGTTCCTACAAGATATAATATGGTCGTTATTCATAAATCCATCTAGTTCAATAGATTCATCGGTCAGTCTTCAATTGATGCCAGTCTTCCGGTCACCTACATTCGATCAATTGGCCCGGCATCCCGCCGCCACTGCATCAATGCATATACCAGACGTCATTGTAATACTATCTGAGACCCTAACACGAGCTTTTTTTTAGAGTTCCGTACCGTGAAGCTGTCAAAAATTCTTAGGGTACTTACTGTTGACCTAGAATCCTGAAATTTTGTATGAAGTAAGGTCTCATAACACAAGTATAGGAAAAAAATCTAAAAACCGTAAATTTGTAGTTATATCACCAAAAAAAAAACATTCGTAAAAAAAATCTTCGTAACTCAATTCGGGAATTGAGCTGTTTTTATAGATAAGTTTGTACAGAACCCTCCGGACTCCGACTCTCACTTGCCCGGTTTTTTTTTATTGATATAAAGCAGTGCTTGACAGCGATTCCACCTGATGGTAAGCAGTGATGCAATCATTGATGGTGAGACGCACTAGCTCTTAACGCGATCCATTTGACGACCTAACATGAACTAAGGTGTATAGCTCCACCCCTCTTTCTCGCTCGCACGCCTGACATTTTAACATGTGTCATGGTAAGGCCCCAGATGTGTGATTGGGAACAGAATTCAAAATTCAATTGTTTTTATTTCATTCACATAGGCCTACTTGGGCACTTATTAAACGTCAGAAGCTAGTATCTAGGTCGAATCTAGGTAGATACATGACGAGAAGCTGAGTGAGCTTCCACACCTGACACCATCAATTCAATCGAGTATTTAGAGTTTAAGAATATTTTATAAGCTTAATATCGGTGAATAGAACTTAACACGTTCAAATAAAATAATGGTAACGCCTTACACCAATTACTTGGGCGGAAATATAAAATTGGTTGTAGTTAACTCAGACGCAGGGAGCTGGTTCAAAAATTAAAACTGGACTGTGTTGATGTGGGATTGAAATGTCCGTAAATGTATCTACTTGACCTTGCCAATTATGTGACAAAAACTGGGCAAGTGCGAGTCGGACTCGCGCACTGAGGATTCCGTACAAACTTCAAAGGTAAATTGCGGTTTACGATTTATGACGATGACGTATTAAAAAAAAACTACTCACTAGATCTCGTTCAAATCAATTTTCTGTAGAAGTTTTTTTTTTTTAGTTTTATCATTCTCTTATTTTAGAAGTTACAGGCGGACACACATTTTAACACTTTGGAAGTGTCTCTCGCGCAAACTATTTAGTTTAGAAAAAAAATATATTAGAAACCTCAATATTATTTTTAAAGAACTATCCATAGATATCCCCCAAGTATGGGATTGATGAAAAAAAATTTTTGAGTTTCAGTTCTAAGTATGGGGAGCCCCAAAAATGTATTGTTTTTTTTTCTATTTTTATATGAAAATCTTAATGCGGTTCACAGAATACATCTACTTAACACGTTTCAACAGTATAGTTCTTATAGTATCGGAAAAAAATGGATGTGACATACGGACGGACAGACAGACAGACATGACGAATCTATAAGTGTTCCGTTTTTTGCCTTTGGCTACGGAACCCTAAAAATCTGCCATAATTATCCTAATTTTAGACATAGTATCTATGACGCACTTAAATTCAAATTAAAAAAATACCAGCAGACAAATGGATCATTATTGCACGTTAACCAATTCAAAATACCTACTTTTGGTTTCATTGCATAAACATGATAGTCAAAACGATCGTGTGTCAGATGGAATTAGGACGAATACCGGTCTCGGTAACTTGATACTTGATCTATGCTGTTATAAAACCACGTAACACTATCCTCGCGTTGGTTTGGCTTCGCCGCGACGCCTCACTGGCCACGAGTTACCAGACTACGCCAAAATATATCGATCTGTAGGTCTTACCTAAATAAGTGTTGGATGGTAGAATCTAGAATTCTGTAAATATTTTATGCTGAATTCTCTATATTATAACATAACATAATCGGCCTTCTAATGTGCGTACTGCTGGTACCTACTCAGATTTCCTCTCTAGGAGAAGGAATGGGCCGCAATCCATCACACGGTGATTTTTTGGTTCTAGAACATGCCGCTTTCCTCACGATGTTTTCCTTCAGCGTTTTGAGAGTAGTGGTGATGAAATAAATTACACAAAGTAATGCGCCTGGCTGGGGTTTGGACCCGCGACCTACAACTCGTAAGTCGGAGCTGTTATCACTCGGCTAAGACTGCTCTATTTTATATTGCTTACACAATATGGAAACCGGCTGGAAACTGATATTTTCCTACAGCGCAAGCCCAGTGAAGTGTGAATAGTGTCACACATTCTGCGCAACTTTGTAGTTTTCTCTTTGGAGATAAATATTGCCTATAGGTTTGAGATCGACATCATGCTATGGGCAGTCTTCGACATCTACCAAGCCTCACTGTGCTTGATTGACAAATTACAGACCATTTTATGTCACATAGTGATCCGTGTCTCAGCAGTGGGAACATTATAGGCTTACTATAATATAACACACATACACTCTCACCACACACCACACACCACACGCCACACACATGCCACTCATGCCGTTATCTACTTACTTTTTTTTAAGTCTTAAGTTTTGCATCAATTGGTTGTAATTATGAGGATATTTAAATCTCTGCTAGTAATTATGAAGGTGGGCTATGATACCTTTATATACAAGATATTAAGTTATCTTAGCTTAGGTATCAGCTGTCACACTTAAATATCACAATTAATTAACCTTTTGACCTAATTTACTGTAATTTGGTAAACTTGTTAACTTGAAGGTGCAAATAAACTATGCTTATGCTATACTCTAAATGCCATCAATTTTCAAATTTAGCTGTGCAAGCAAACGTTTAGGTATAGCAAGGGTATAGCAAATAACAACGCCTACTAATTTTAAGTCTCCGAATAACAAAGTTGAAACATGTTGCTATTGCGTGTTAGCTCATCGTATAATTATTATTTTCTTTGCACTGTCATCGACTATGTACCAAACTAAAATATATTTGTTATCTAACCAGTTTATCAATAAATATATATAGAATACAATATCAAAATTGGTAGGAAAGCAAACGAGATACATAGAACAATTTCAAACAAATATTGTCTCTCTCTTCACGACACCGTTTTTTATGGCAGCCATACAGGTGCCATGGAAGGTACATAGGAAGTGGGTTTTAGTCAATAAAAGTCTCAAACGCCCTCCCCCTCCGCTCTAGAGCGAGAGATGGCATTGGATAACTTCCCACCTAAAAAAACAGGTGTCATGGACCTCAAAGACTTCTCTTTCTTATTAGCAGCTTTGAAGCTTTAAAGCTTCATTGTTGAAGATAGTTTTTTTCATATTTGTTAACCAGAGGTGAAAATTATTTAATTTAGCAAATAAAAGAATTGCATGTATATTCCCTATTGGATCAACATTGCCATAAAACGCGGCAATACCGCCAGTTTTATGGGCACACTTCCAGCCGCCAAAAAGAATCCATATTTGAAGATATTTATTTAAGGAGTGTTTTAGGGTTCCGTAACTCAAAAGGAAAAACGGAACCCTTATAGGATCACTTTGTTGTCCGTCTGTCAAAACCTTTTATCTTGGGAACACGTGGAGGCATCGAGTTGAAATTAAAACCATATACTCAGGTCTGAGGTCCCCTGACTCTGTGAAAAAATCAAACTTCTGAGTTAGCGAAAAAAAGTTTCTATCGCAAAAAACGTATATTTCGACACTCAAGGGAATCAAAATTCATAGGGTACTTCCCGTTGACCTAGAATTCTGAAATTTGGCATGAAGCAAGGTCTCATAGCACAAGTATAGGAAACAATCTGAAAACTGTGAAACTGTGTGTGAGGTCTTGCTTGTGCAAAATTGAATTTTCCCTATAATCGACTATGGTGACGTGTGTCTGACGTGTGTCTCTGTGAATCGACCAGGTTGTTTTTTTTTTAATCCTATACCTAGTATGGTTAATTCAGTTTTTTTAATAATCTGTATATTAATATTTCTCTGTAAATTACACCTGCTCTATTCTTCCAGCACGGACATATCCCTGCGCCCCGGTGGGTCTGGTCAGGGTCCCCGTCTCAACGGCTCCTTCTCAGAGCCACCGTACTGCATGGACAACCCCCCGCCATGCGTACTGTCCAGGTACAGGACAATGGACGGAACCTGCAACAACCTGGAGAACCCGTTAAGATATGGAGTCTCCAAGACTCCTTTCAGAAGGGTACTACCTCCTGACTATGCTGATGGTAAGTAGCTAAGTGAAGTAATGATAATTCAGTTCACAGTTTTTTTTTTACTTTTAACAAATCTCACAGTAAAGATTTACTGGTCAACCGTGGCATATACAACATCAGTTTTAATATATGCAAAACAACAACAATTATTTTTCAATTTAACAAAATTTCACAACTTTATCATGAAAAATCACTAAGTAATAAGCTTGTTATGTCAGCAAAAATACATAGTCACCGAGCCATCCAGACGACTGAGGGGTTGTTTTACACTTGAACCCAGTTGTTTGCTGGTGCCTAATACCCGCTATGACCTGCCATGACCTGAGTTGTACTTAGTGTTGGTAGTTTCCAACTTGTGAACTTTTTAAATATATTTGTGAAAAAATAAAACAATGTGTAAAAACTATTGGACTCCATTCAGTTACTGATTCTAAATAAACTATATTCAGGTTTCGCATATACTAAAAATAATGTTGTATAAAAGACATGAATCACTCACTGATTCAACAGCCAGCCCAAACCCTTGGACCTAGAAAGCTGATTTTCCAAAATTCACTCCCTAAAGGGATGAAACGAGAGTTCAAAGTTTATATGGAGAAACCCGCAGGCAGGAGCTAGTGTCATTTACAGTTACTTCAAAAATAATCTTCACAAATAAGTAGCGAAGACTATTTTTGGTAGACATGGTATACAACAATGGATACACGCTTTTTTGCACTGGAAAATTCTATGTCTTACTATGCAGGTGTTCTTGCTTGGATCATTTTATTGGAATATTCGTAAATGTATGGTCGGGCTACACAAGCCGTTAGACCTATCCAATTCTCTAATAGACCGTACCGTGTATAACATACATTTTTAAAGCATATTTATATCTCTGGCCAACGAATATTGCCCCACGAATATGATCAGATCGTTACACCTTTCACTACCGTCGACCCGACGTCGTCCTTCCCCGGGTGTACATTGAGTGACGATCTTAGCCCATGTGTCCTGGTGTATTCATGCGACATGGCCAGCCCACACCCATTTCAGCCTGACTATTTTTTCCCCGACATCTGCTATGGCTTAGGACATGACTTACATTAGCCATTACAAATTGTCAAAAATATCGGCATCTTTTTTTCGTTCCAGGCATCAGCTCCCCTCGCACAGGAGCAGACGGCGCGGCGTTGCCGAGCGCGCGTGACGTGAGCGTGACGGTGCACCGGCCGAGCTACGCGCACGACTCCGCCTTCACCGTCATGCTGGCGGTGTGGGGGCAGTTCTTAGACCACGATATCACTGCCACTGCTCTTAGCAAAGGTACGTAAGGTGCATATAGAAAAGAAACCTTTTTATACTATTGATAGGCTCTCCACTATCTCATCTGATGAAAAGCGAAAAAAGTTGGAGCACGCTTGCCCTGAAGTAACTTATTCACTCTTGACTTAAAGACTTCCAGGTTATAGCTAACAGGAAACCCAGACTCCGACAAAAAATTCCACTCCTTAGCTGCACGCACAATGAATGTATTAACAAAATACTTTGTGCATGTGTTGTTGTAGTACGGATGGTCGATGGGGCCGAAAGGTTCTAGAGTGGCGACCGCGCACCGGAAGACGCAGCGTTGAAAGGCCTCCAAGATGGACCGACGACCTGGTGAGGGTCGCGGGAGTGCGGTGGATGCGAGAAGCACAGGATCGGTCATAGTGGCGACGCTTCGGGGAGGCCTATGTCCAACAGTGGACGTCTTTCGGCTGAAATGATGATGATGATGATGATGATGATGATGTGGGTAAGAATTCCACCATGGACCGGTGGCGCATCACCGTACGCCTGGAGGTCCGATGATGGAACGGGCGCAGGCGGAATTAGGTTATGCGATTCCGACTGAACTAACTTGATACGATTCAAGTGCAACCTGTTAACACCAGTTAACCTACTTCTTTCAACGTTCAGGTCAGAACGGCACAGCCCTCTCCTGCTGCGACGAGTCCCAGCTCCCGCATCCGGAGTGCTTCCCGGTGCGGCTGGACGTGGATGACCCCTTCTACCAGGACTACAACATTACTTGCATGGAGTTCGTCAGGTCGGCTCCGGCTCCTACCTGCCATTTTGGTAAGTTGAAAATGTGTTTTGGTACAATCTCAAAAACTGTATTGACGTCTTTAAAGGCGACTGAGAGAAGAGAGTGAAATTTGACAGAACCAATTCGGTTTTATTCTGTCGGGGTACAGCGGATGCCATTTTTGCTATACGCCAGCTGTGCGAGAAATACAGAGGTGCGCATAAAACTTGCACATGGTAGTCATTGACCTCAAAAAGGCGTACGACCGGGTACCTCGTGAGGTTCTGTGGTGGGCCCTTAAGGAGAAAGGTGTGCCTGGGAAGTATGTACAGTTGATCCGAGCGATGTACAGTCGATGCATTACCCAAGTCCGGTATACAGTGGGCACCACTGGCAGCTTCAATGAGGCTGTCGGCTTACATCAAGGGGCGGCTCTCAGCCCTTACCTCTTCCTGATGATAATGGACGGTCTAACGTCGGACATTCAGGAAGAGGCTCCCTGGTGTATGCTGTTTGCCGATAACATTGTGTTGGTTGGTCCAGAACAGATCGGAGGTGTGGTGGCACAGACTGGAGAGTGTTGGCCTGAAATTGAGTAGACCCAAAACGGAATACTTGTTCTGCGATTTCGGCGGTCTCTCCAATCCAGTGCCTTTGGCTCTCGCTGGAACGCCCATACCGATCTGCTCCGACTTTCGGTACCTCGGGTCACTCGTCCAAGGGGATGGTGAGGTAGACCGGGACGTAACACATCGGATCAATGCAGGATGGATGAAATGGCGACAGGTCACGGGAACAACTGGTGACCCACGCCACGCCCCACGCATGGCCTTAATGCCCCTCAAGTTAAAGGTAAAATCTACAAGTCCGTGATAAGGCCTGTCATACTGTATGGATCAGAATGTTGGGCTGTGAAAAAAATTGGATAAAGTGAGAAATGAGTATATTAGGGGAAGTTTAAAAATGACGCCAGTGACTGAAAAGTTGAAAGGGAATCGTTTGTGTTGGTGTGGTCATGTGAAGAGGAGGGATGAAACGCATGTTACTAAAAGAGTTATGAGTCTACATGTGGATGGATGGAGAGGGAGAGGGAGACCAAATAAAAGACGGATGGATTGTGTGAAGAGTGATATGAAAGAAAAGGAAGTTAGTGATAGCGTGACGAGTGACTGGGCAGAATGGAAGAAAAAAACGTGTTGCGCCGACCCCAAATAACACGGTACAAAGGCAGGAAGATGATGATGAGTTGTATTCACGTTCGAAATCTTCTAATATAAATTATTTATCATTCTACCATATAAATGTTACAGGTCCTCGCGAACAACTCAACCAGGCCACCGCCTTCATCGACGGGTCCACAGTGTACGGGTTCGCGGACAGCCGCACTGCATCCCTGCGCTCCTTCGTGGGCGGACAGCTGCGCATGCTGAAGATCGGAGCCACGCAGCTGCTGCCGCCCTCCACCGACCCGCACGACAGCTGCAACACCGCAGAGATGAACGCCAAGGGGCGCTACTGCTTCGAATCAGGTATGTGAAGGAGACAAGGCTTGATTCCTGAATTCTACTACATTGACATCTCAGTGAGAATTCGCGTAGGAATAATATATGATAATTTTAACAAGTTACCTAATAAAGAACCAAACAAAGAAGTTAATTATTAAAATTTTACCTATACCGATAGTTTTCCTGTAACTAAAAATTTGCCTATAACGATACAACTTTTAACAATGTTATGTTGCACAATACTACCATACTTCAATTATAACTAACCTCTGGAAACAACCCGTATAATCACATCACATGAAAAAATAAAAAGATAAAGAAAAGATATTATAAAGTCGAAAATTTGTATTTATGTTTATGCGTATGTTTTACTCTCTGTTACGCTCTATAAATAAAGGTAAATAATACTTATTCCATACTTCACTCAGGTTTCTACATTAACTACCTCGCAGTGCTTGGGAGTAAATTATATAAATCCCTCACTGGCGTTCGGGATTAAATCTTAGTAACCTTCGATTCGTTCAGAATTCAACATGCCGCCCGCGATTTAAAGACACTGCTTTATCCCCTAGTCACATAATATACTATTCCGGGAGTATATTCCTTGGGGTTAATTCTGTCGCTACCGCAGAATAGTTACAGAACATCGAAAGATTTTAGAGCATTTTATTATAAAATTTAATCTTATTCCATCTACTTCTCGAAGGCGACGACCGCGCCAACGAGAACCTCCACTTAACGACCATGCACCTGATCTGGGCGCGACAACACAACAGGCTGGCCGGCCTGCTGAGGAAGTACAACCCCACCTGGGACGACGACACGGTGTTCCAGGAGGCGAGGAAGGTTGTAGGAGCACAGATGCAGCACATCACTTACACTGAGTTCTTGCCCAGTATACTAGGTAAGTCCTAAATTTCTGGTTGCCACTTAAAAGAGGCAGTCTGTTTAGTGTTTAGGGACATTACCATGACTTGTAAAAATGACAATCGTGCGAACAAGATATAGGGATGGCTATGTAGGGTGTATGGCTCCATCAACTTTAACAGCTCAGTTTAGGTTGTAAAATGCACTGCAGAACTTACCTGAGACGTCAATAAAACCGGATGATATTCGTATATTACAGCTCAACAATAAAAATGAAATGGAAAAAAATAAAGTTAACATTTTACACCATCTACCAAAACAACAGTGTTTCTAACTTAAAAGGAAAAATTGGAGCTGTGGCGCCATCTATACCGCCATATACTAACTAAAGACTCGACGTCACACTTTACAACGCGGTATGAAAGTTCTTCACGCGATTTAAACATAAACAACGGTTTGAAAACAACTATCGGACAATTGCCCGGACCAGACACAACACCGATTTGGTCGGAGGGTCCTCCCTTTTCAACGGAAGTTGCAACACTTTACTCCCTGTTACATATACCTCTATAACTTGAACCTCCTGGTGGAGAAGGAGATACCTTTATTATTATAGATGACGTAGGTATGTTTGTCCGTTCGGTAACCGTCCGGACCGAGCCCGAGTTGTCGACCACGGCGCGCAGTGTTTTACGCGCGCCTTATGGAGATGTCAGCAAAACCATAGGGGCCCAGCAGGGTCGAAGCCTACTGGGGCCATGGGTTCGCTTCTGAAAGGAAAACCTGGTGTCCTGGAACGCAAGGCAAAGAAGGAACATAGGAGTAGGAGTGGGTTGTAGTTAGTAAAAGTCTGACACGCCCCTCACGTTCTTGGGCTCGGCACGGGCGGTTACCGGATGGTCGGATGACGAGCTAGTCATTGTTCGCCGTATACAAACCCACGCCTAGGGTGGGTGGCTACACAAGCTACTAACGTCGGGCGCGCTTCCCCGGCAGGCGCGGACGTGATGTGGGCGCTGAACATGACGGTGCAGGAGGAAGGCCACGCCGACGTGTACGACCCCAGCGTGGACCCCTCCATCGCCAACCACTTCGCTTCTGCTGTCTTCAGATTCGCACACACCTTGTTGCCGGTAACATATTTTTTTAGTTCAAAATGGTCCTGTAATGGAATGGACTACTCATGGATTTATAAAAACTGTTTTTGGCCTCAGTCTTAAAAGTTCCAAGATGCCTGGGAATTTACTCTCTTATAAGTCGTTTCCACCATAATTGAGATCTAACAATTTCATCATCAACACAGCTCGACATAATTTTCTAAAAATATCTAGATTACCACTTAATAATGTTCTCAGGCTTAGTTCTATGTAAAAATGAGTTTTGCTTTCAACTGCAATTGATCTCTATTTTTCTAAATTCTTATTGCTCAATATATTATAACTTTTAACTATTACTATCTCTATTTATACAAGTTTTTGTTTTCATATGTACTACCTACTATGGTATGAAACCAAAAATGCTGGAAAGAGTGTTTAATCTTTCCGACATTTTTGTTTTCATGCCATATACCACATCATTAATTATCACCATATTCAAGTATTACGTAAGCACTACAGGGGAGTGGGGGGGTCTTTGCTTTGCTTATTTTGAGGACATGGGGATGGGGGGGGGGGGGTCTAGATGGTGATTACGTCAGCAGTGCAATTTGTTTTTTAGGTTTTTAAGAGAACATTGTCGATGTTTCAAAATCACAAGAAAGTGAGCAGACAGACATCATTAAGCAGCATACATCTAATGTCATTGAAGACTTAGTGTCAAGAATAGTGTGTCATGGACTGAGCACTGTTAATTTGACTGAATAATGTCAAAATTTTTAATTAACTCGGTTTTTTTTTCTTTATTTCAAGTATTCCTTTTTTCTAGAATTACAACTACTGCTCATAAATTAATAACCAAACTAACACATTGACAAATGCACGTACCAATGTTTACGTAAGCATGGGGGGGGGGGTGAGAGCTTTTCTTACTTTTGCTGACGAGGGAGAGGAGGGAGTTAATATTTGCAAAAAATCTGCTTACGTAATAATTGAACGGCCCCATATGGTTTACAACAATATCTTAATATACCATTCTTATTCTTGTTACAGGGTCTAATCCATAACACAGACAAGAGCACAGGTACGATCCAGTACACCCACCTGCACCAGATGCTGTTCAACCCGTTCACTCTGTACACACGCAAGGGACCCGTGGACGCCGTCACCTCCGCCATGGACACGCTCGTGCATGCTGTGGACCCGCATGTTACTACTGAGGTAAGAACAGATGCTGCTCAACCCGTTCACTCTGTACACACGCAAGGGACCCGTGGACGCCGTCACCTCCGCCATGGACACGCTCGTGCATGCTGTGGACCCGCATGTTACTACTGAGGTAAGAACAGATGCTGCTCAACCCGTTCACTCTGTACACACGCAAGGGACCCGTGGACGCCGTCACCTCCGCCATGGACACGCTCGTGCATGCTGTGGACCCGCATGTTACTACTGAGGTAAGAACAGATGCTGCTCAACCCGTTCACTCTGTACACACGCAAGGGACCCGTGGACGCCGTCACCTCCGCCATGGACACGCTCGTGCATGCTGTGGACCCGCATGTTACTACTGAGGTAAGAACAGATGCTGCTCAACCCGTTCACTCTGTACACACGCAAGGGACCCGTGGACGCCGTCACCTCCGCCATGGACACGCTCGTGCATGCTGTGGACCCGCATGTTACTACTGAGGTAAGAACAGATGCTGCTCAACCCGTTCACTCTGTACACACGCAAGGGACCCGTGGACGCCGTCACCTCCGCCATGGACACGCTCGTGCATGCTGTGGACCCGCATGTTACTACTGAGGTAAGAACAGATGCTGCTCAACCCGTTCACTCTGTACACACGCAAGGGACCCGTGGACGCCGTCACCTCCGCCATGGACACGCTCGTGCATGCTGTGGACCCGCATGTTACTACTGAGGTAAGACCAAAAACTGAACAGCTGTGAAGATGTTCATATAAAGCCTACAGACAATCTGATAGTTGACGAGTAAACTTCAAACAACAATCTTATCTTTCTGAATACCTCATAAAATACTTATCCCTGTTTTTTGCAGCTAAGCAACCATTTATTCGAAAAGCCCATCGAAGCTAACAGTTCAGTAGCCAACGACACCGCGAAGCCAGGCCCCTGCGGCCTAGACCTGGTTTCTCTCAACATCCAGAGAGGAAGGGACCATGGCCTTCCATCGTATCCGCAGTGGAGGGAACACTGCGGCTTGTCCCGGCCGAAGAACTTTACTGACCTGGATGATATATTCGACGAGTCCTCGCTTAGTAGGATCTGTAACATTTACAAGTGAGTTGAATTTTTAAATTTATATTTGTCAATCAAGTCAATAGTACCGAAGCCAGTTTGGCAACGAGAAGAAACGTTATGTGACGTATAAACGCTTTGAGAGAATCTGGCATGACGTTCGCAGTGACTCCGGTTAATAATAAGGAATCAAGCCCCCCAGAGCTCTGCCTTGCTCTCCCCAGGCCGCACCTGAGCCTGTACACCAAAATATCCTTGTTCGATTCAGCTCGTCCCTTGAGGTCCTCCCCCAGCGACACCCTAAGCCAAGGGCCGAGCTCCGTACCCCACAAACAGCCCTGCGATCAAAAATAACCAGAGTAGAGTAGAGTTGCTAACCAACCGTTCAAAAATGCTTCGAGTTGCAACTCAAGGTCGTTCTTTTATAACTCGAGTAGCTACCCTAGAGTTAACCCAACTAACTCTAACTCCGAGCAGGGTAGGTTGGTGTAAGCCGCAGACCACAGAAAGATACTACGTATAAGCAGCAAGAATGACAATTGCTCTGCATTGACAGTTGAACTCTACGTTCGTGTTCAAAAATGCGAACTTAGAGTACTACCTGATGACGTCATTAGAGTTAACTCTAACCTAATTTTTTAACGCAAGGCAGGGGGTGCCCTTAACGTGTAGTAGCTTAGTTTTAAGTTAAGTTTTAGTAAACCCTGGCTGGAGGCTTTAATTTTTATCCGGTTAAGTAGCAATCTGGCTCAAAAAAGCAGATTGTTGTCTTTAGCATTAATTTTATAATCCTCTTTATTCATAACCATCGCCATTCTCAATCTGATATTTTAGAAAGATAAAGTGATTATGATTAAACTCAGTGAAGCCCGATGAAAAAGTCAACAATTCATTTGGACATTGTTGATACTCTGACCCAATTTTCTTTGACATTCATTTTCTTATTTTAGTTTTATCGAATCAGACCTTGACATGATGACTTGGACTTATTTAGCATTTTATATTAATCGATTCAAATGTCTATTTCCCAGTTCAGTAGACGACATTGACCTGTACACGGGCGCACTGGCCGAGGACCCTAAGGGGCGGCTGCTGGGTCCCACGCTCAGCTGCCTCATCGCGGACCAGTTCCTCAGGCTCAAGGTTGGAGACCGCTTCTGGTATGAAACGTCTGATGCTACGATCGGATTTACTTTGGGTAAGAATTTATAGCACGTATTTTTTTAATAGCTCAGTATTAAATGATCATAATCTCAGGTTTTAAAACAGAAGTAAATATACGGAGCTGATGGCAAATGGAATGACAATGGAAGAAACAATCGTTGTGGCGACCCTAAATACCTATGCATTTAGGGTCACCGCAACATATTTTTATTCCTACAGGAATCAAATTTATTATTCCTGTATCTCACACAGGAACAATAAATAATGCCAATATTTTAAGTAGATATTCAAAATACCTCTACTTGTTATGTCTTCCACAGAACAACTAACAGAAATCCGCAAGACAACCCTAGCAGGAGTTATCTGCGCAAACGAAGACCTACTAGACCAGGCTCAACCCAGGGTCATGGAAGCTGTCAGTCCTACCAACCCGCTGATAGACTGCAAGGAGATATCGCAACCTAACCTCAAGCTCTGGTACAAACTCAAGCCAAACACCGGGAAGGTCTAATTACTGAAGAACAAAATAATGTAGTGATAGCTAGTCTCATAGGGAGCATTGATGCAGAAAGCTGGTAGCTGTACTGGCCTGACACTTGCAAACACTAGCAGACTGTTTGGAACCTGTTTTTTGTTTGAATGCGTCCAGGCGATAATATGGCAGATTGAGATTTGCAAAAGTCAACATTTCGCCAAAACTCGATTGTGCCGTATTAAGGACTGTGTGCGACCTACTAGGTGGATGTTTGAACCTGATCTAGCTTCTATAAGATATATGTATAACAATACTATTTCTGATTGTAAATCTTTATTAAAAAAATTAATATATTTTTCATCGTTTAGTATTGGCCCTAAGATACGCCCTTGGCAATTCCTTTGTATTTTTACTGTGGGGTTTCAGTTGTATCTATTATGGAATACGTTTATTTTAAATTTAGTGTTATAAATGTTTTCTATTCTAAATATATTGAGATTAAAAGGCTAAATTAAAATGTTTCAACTAGTTTTGCCATCGACACGCTAAGAAGAAGATCAAATATTTCATCTGTTAACCCCAGTCAAAAGCTTGATCATGTTCAAGGGTACAGCTAAAAGGTTAACTTATAATTAATCATAAATAAAATTATTCAACAGAGTTACTCTACGGTTCAGAAATTTATTAAATTGTTTCAAAGGACCAAATAAAATTATAGTCTTTTTCATAGTGAAATTCGTGTGTCTGATTTAAAATTATATTATGTTTGAAACTGGGTTTGGTATGTTAGTTTATATTCAATTAAATTTTGGCTCAGCTTTGGTGTGGTAATTTTAGTGTTTTATATTATTAATATAATACTCAAAACCTTGCCAAGATTAAAACTAAGTTAAGTTTTATACATTTATCATACCATAAGATTGCTTGGTCTTTGCAAACCTAGGTATTTGAAATAGTATCTATAATCTTGAAAATATAGAATTAATATTATAATTAATCGTATTGTTTAGCACGTAAGTGTACCTAAAGTTAAGTAGATAAAAGCGCTTCTTCTAACAAATCTATAATAAAAGAAGAAAAAATAACTAGAATAATAGAGAATAATATAACTAACATCGTAGCTTAGGCAAATAATTATATAACTGATGTTGCTTTAAATGAACAATAATCACTTAACACAAATGTAATTAACAATAATCACAACTGAATAGGTATAAGTTAAGATAAATATCCGCCCAATGAGAACAAAGAACACATACCCAAACGAGATAAATTAGCTCACTTATCGGTACAAATATTTGCTCAACAGTCAACCCTTTCAAAAGACACGTTCGAACGAATAAGTGTGAGTCAAGTCACATAACTGTATAAATAAATATTCAAATATTGATCGGCCATTTCGATTTGTATTCCACAACCCGACACGCGTAAGCTGCCACATATAAGATCTTTGTCAGTAAACAAGATGAGTGTATCAAGCTCATGATAATGAAAAATACAAAAATATACTACTTTTTACAATGTGTTTCGAATGATTGAGATATATCCCTTTTCATAATTATTTTTGGAAAGGAAAAAGAAAGGTTGTCGGTAGAACCTGTATTTCTGATTTAATTATGATTCAATCGTAATCAGCCTTTTATTGTTCCCACTGCTAGAACTCCGTAATCCACCATGCGGGACCAGTGCGCGAATAGGTGGAAGTCATATGACTTCGAATTTTTAGTTCTAGGATATGCCTGTTTTCTTACGATGTTTTCCTTCACCGTTTATAAATAACACAAAGTAATGCACCTGGCTGGGTTCACAAACCCGTAACTAATAACTTATAAGTCGGGGAAGTTACCACGGGGTCATCACTGCTCTTAACTGACAATAGTTTTACAATTATGGATATATCTCTCTGTTTTTTTCTTGTCCTTTTATTTTTGTTAATTAAAGTGTGACGGGTGACAGAACAGAATGGAAGGAAAAGACGTGTTGCGCCGACCACAAATAATATGGGACAAGGGCGGGAAGAAGAAAATGTAAGCCATGGGTTTTCCCAAGCCCATGGCTTCATTTGCGAATACAAGGACTACATAACGTATGATCAATGATCAATGTGTCAATGATATACGTATGTACAATCCAAATTATAGTTTTATATCCTTTTTTAATGCAATACGTCCAGAGCTGGACAGCAACCACCGTAGATGCTTATAATTATATAATTTATACTAGGTACTTAAGTTGCAAAAATCACAAGTAGGACGATATATACAAAATGGAAGCTCTATAATTTTAGCTTCATCATATTTTATTACGTTACGATTTCTTTTGTATGAAATAATTGAAGAGTATTAATAGCTGTTGATAATCCAATATCTATAACATAATTTACTTACATTTATTATTGCATTCCATTATTATATATATAGTCTATTTCTGCCATGTTACATAGTTTATTAAAACAATAATTAACATTAAGTATTATAAGCTTTGATTGTAAGTTATTATTGAACCAATGTTAGACAAGTAAGTTACGTAAACACATTTTGTATTGTTTGTTTGGTCCATCCACTGTAATTAAAATCATTTCAATAAATATTGTTGGTCTTATTTTCCTCTTTGAAAGTCGTTACAGGTAGTTGACGCCTGAAAGTATGGTCTCATGGAGTATCGTGTTGGCCAGCAACTGGTTTGAGGAGGTCTGGTAATGAGTGGCTCCATGTAAAATACGGTTATTGAACCGCATCTCGTTAGCCTGGAAAAGCTGGCCAGGGAGGTGATGTTTATGTTTATTTGTCTGTCCACTGTAATTAAAATCATATCGATCAATATTGTTGGTTTTATTTCCCTTAACCATTACTACACCAACTTTTGAACTTTTTTCATTGAATTACATCAATACCTAACAGACGCAATTACATTCACCAAGATAATACTATAATTTCACACCTTTATCCCATGGGATCCCTGTACCTACGGACAGAACAACAGAGCTCCACTACGCTACGATCATAGATCTGTTTTTTTATATTTCTATGGCTACGATTCTGACATGTTTAAAATATTAAATTCTGTCTACAGCGCAGTTTTACCAGCTTCCAAGGTTTTTCTTTCTTATATTATACATTATGTGCATTTTCCTACGCCATCCAAATTAATTCGTAGAAACTTAAAACCGTGCCAAAGTCATCAACCAATTTACTGGACAAAGGCCTCACTCAACCCGAGTCACACCTGCCACCCTTTCAAGAAAGAAAGAAAGAAAGAAAGAAAAATATTTATTTGGCACACGTACACAGATACACACAATGCAGAAACAACATGTAAATACTTAAGATAAAAAAAAATATATATTTTCTTATTTTTTAAATAACTAAGACTGTGTGTCTCGCGCCTGCACCAAATAGGTCCAGTTCAGCAAAAATGCCAGACAACTTCATGGTAGTTGCCTGACGCTGGTTTTCAACTGAACCTTATTTAGAGTGTACGGAAAAAAAAGTAGTTTATTTATAATAGTTGTTTAGTATTAGGTTATTTACCTTACATACATATATACATGTTTAATAAGTGGTGGATAATAAATAAATAGATAGTTGTTCAGTGTACAAAAAACACAAAACTTTACGAAAATAAAAATAATGTAAATCTAATCGTGCATCATTCCATGCGCACAAGAAAAACTGGTTTAGAACCTACTCAATCTCAACACACCGCCATCAGCGCACGCAATGCAACGATACACCGATTTACTATGCCCGGGGCAGCTAAACGCAACGGACGAATTTCAAATAGTGCAAAATATTGAAAGAATAAAAAAAAAAAAATTCTATTAACTTCGGGTACTTTGGAAAAAAAATAAAAAATAATATCACGATGAAATAATGCATCTTTTAACGTTATCAAGGTCATCGGTCCATCTCACAAAAAGGTACTCTGTGGTCCAACTAACTGAGGAGTGTCACATGCTACGCTTGCGAATACGCGGTCTCCCCACCAAAAGTCATCCGCCCCACCTATCAGTCCTTTGATTAGCATGGCCGGCCTACTGCCACTTCAGTGTACTTCAACGTTCATTATAACAGATGGCACTACCAACCACGTAAAACATTGAACTATCTCTTTATGACTCGATGACATATTCTAATTCTATAATATATACAACATTCGATGAAGTTAGCATCGTCATTACATCCGGTCCACTTAATGCAACACTTATAACGGCAAAAAACCCACAAGTTACCTGAAATCGATTTCATAATTATAATAGTCTAGGTCTAGGAAAATAGGGACTATGTATCTTAGAATTATTCTTAGAATTTATTATAGGTAGGTACCTAATAATTGATATATTCGTAAGACTAAATTATTAGCATATCTTCCTGGAACTGGGATGGCAGATGACTTGCATCGTCCTTATCAAAAACAATTAAAATGCAGGGCAGTCATTCTGTTTCAGCTGCCTATAATAATATGATATTATACATATATACTTTCAGTATATTACAAAGTACTCTGTGCATATAGCAAGAGCAATGCCCTTATTCTGACGAGTTGATACTGCAGAATAAGTGCACGATCTAGCACGATGATATCAAAGGAGGTCGCATGGGAAACGAGCCGGGCTTTTTAGCATGCAGGTTGGGGCCCAACTCTGCTATTTTTATAAATTCGTCATTCCAACACGATCCCATTGTCATTACTGCTAAAAGTTGGTAATCTGCTAATTCATAATTATCGATCATTGATCGGCCAATGGTCTTGTGGTAGAATGACAATATCGAGCTTATTAAAAGCAATGATTGCACAATGACGTTCTAAATGGTAGGTCACTGATCAAAGGAACTGTCAAAATTTTAGCAGATTACCGCATACGTCAGATGTTCATTCGTCATTATGTACGGGATTACCATTTTATGCAATTTCTTTCAATGGAGTGTCAATGGTTGACTATTGGAAATTCATAATGACGCTATTATATTAGTAGACTAGCTTCTGCCCGCGGTTCGTTCGCGTGAATGTAGGTTTCTCCATACAAACTTTGGACCCCCGCTTCATCCCCTTAGGGAGAGAATTTTGGAAAATCCTTTCTTAGTGAGCGCATTAATCCTATTAGGATTAATGCTATTGTTTAGTCACAGCGTCGTACTTTCAACTGTTTTGAGATTCAAAATTTAAACACATTCGAATATAGAACAGTTCCAAATTCAAAATTGCCGGGAAATATGGAAACGACAAAACTTAAAAGGCATGCCTAGTATAGGAGTGGGGAGGGGGCCGAGTAGGCCGAGTCCGCCCCAGCATGTTGGTCTACCGATTCGAAATTTTATGATGGACGCCAAAATACTGATAAATTCACACAAAAATCTAGCATATCAAGGATCAGGCCCCCCTGAAAAATAATTGCACATGTCTATGCACATATTTAAAGCTACCCTAAAAATTAAAGAGAAATCAACTTTCCAAAATTCTAAAACTAAAATCCTTTAACTAAGGAAAATCAAGCATTGATTTTTGATTACTATTACGTCCATTATAAAGCCGGAATCATAAACAAATTAACCAAATTGATGTGGTTACCGGGAGGAAATCCATAACCACCCACGGAGGCTGTGATAAAAAAAGAGTCAGGTATGTGAAACCAGTCAGTTGCCATCTCAGCATGATTAGTCTTAGTGATGTTCACGTTTCTAAATATTTACAAGATTGAGAATTCTTGTCAAGGTACTGTTTCTCGAGTTTTTTCACATACAACAGTCTGCGATGAGTTACTGATGACAAGATATGCGTAAAAGCACCACACATAATTATCTTGGTCATCGTAAGTGCCAAAATACGAACTGCTGAGCTTGAGGTCCCGGGTTTATTTATTTATTTTATTCCAAAATGGTAAGTAAAAACCGTTGCAATGGTTTGACTGTGGGTTTGATTACCGGATCACCACGAGGTGGGTAACAAGTCGTCGTCAGCATAGCCTTTTCCCAACTATGTTGAGTCCGGCTTCAGACCTAATCAGCAGCTGAATATTTTATGAAGCGACAGTCTAACCTCCGCAACCCAGTATCGGATTCGGGTTTTCGGTTTTTTCACTTAGAATTACTCTGTAGCAGCCTGGACTCTTTTTCTTTTAGGTGGGAAATCATCCAATGACTACTCCCGCTCTTGAGCGGAACAGGAAGGTCAGACTTTTACTGACTAAAACCCACTTCTGTTCCTTCTTTATCTTCGTTCCCGGGTCCCGGGGTACACTTTCGCACAACCCAAGCCTGGACTCCTGGAGTTTACACTTGTGTCCTGTTTATGGGGAAAAGGCAATAGAGGTTAGCCCCTGCCCCTACTACAATAGGTACAAAAAAGGCTTTATAAAGTCTGATTGTAGGTACTACACTTACGTTGGATAAAATTCTGACCTAACTTATCCTAACCCTGAAGCTCCACGATGTTATATTTTCCTGAAAATGGAAAGTGATCCATAAAGAATGAAGAAGATCCTACTTAGATGAGTTCAAAGGTAAAACATCTGATTGAGAAATGACGATACTAGACTTAAAGTGAAATCTTATAAAATACTAAGAAACAGTTGTAGCAACTGTAAATTGATGACTCATCTTATCAATTATTTTCTTATCTCCTAAAATACGTCAGACAGGATATGAGGAAAACAGTTACCTCAAATGGCTGCAGACAAAACGACGACATGTTGATATGATAATTATCATTTTATCTCTTAAATTTTCCTTGATTAGCAACTGGGATCATTACAAACGCACATACTCTGGCGAAGATTCCTGCTGATATTTTTATTTCTCTCGAAGCCGACCATCATTGTAATGGCACACTTCCTCAATTAGCAAACACATCTTCCTCAATTCCTGACCATCCATAGGGAGAAGAGCACGAATAAAAGGACTTTATTGTTTTTATTTTCCAAGAAACATAAAACATTTTCCATTGTCCTGTATTACACCAAAACATCCTTACAGTCTTGAAACTTCACATCACTATACGAAAGTGAGTCACAAGCTATTAGCATTGTTATATGGGTGACCGTAGGAGGACGACGGCCTTGCGGCCTCAACCAACTTTGAGCTTGTCGACAAAATTGCATTTACACCTAAACTACTCATTTGCTACAACATCTTAAACTTTACTCACTTGTAACTAAGGTGAAGGAGATTTTGGTAGTGGCAAGACGTGTGATTTTATGATTATGAAGGTTGACTGATGTCAGGACTTGGTAACGCGTCTTGTGCATTTCTCAGGACCTTGATTCCACCTGTCTTTGGCACATAATTGGCTAATATATCCAGTGAGTTACGAGCTATAACTCCGACTTTACCTCCTTTACGCCTTTCAAGGCAGGTTTAGTCAGGAAAGACAATGTAGTCGGCCTCAGAAGTGCCTTTCTTTCCTTCATCATTAATTCCGTCAAATTAGTAACGACCGCTTTGTTTTAATTTATGCCCCACTTTGTCTCTACTCGGAATACTGTTAGTAATTGTTTTACCTGAAGTCTGATTGTGTTTCTCGTTAAGGTCCACAAGTTACGTGGATTTCCTCACATTAAATGTAGAATTTCCTCCAGTGTGACCTATTATGTCTGTAGTATTATGTGGAAGTAATATGTTTAATGCATGGTATGTTAATTTCTTATTTGTTTACCATTTGTGGGCTGTGCAGATTGAGTTCTAAATAGAAAACGATTGTGTCTAACTATAGATGGTGACTTTAATATGCGTGGTATACCTAATAAACAGCAGATGTTCATTTTATTGCCGCCGCGTGGAGATGCATCTCGACTTGATTCATCTCACGCAGACCATAATGTATAAAACAACTCTGGGTGGTACAAAAACTGAAATAGTGGACAACCAGTTGGTTATATGTGAAGAATAAGATGTCAGATTGTTTTAATTACACTCAATCTTCTTTTACATTATGTTAATATTTCTGCCGAAAGGCTACAATTGTCGCACGTGGGGCTGCTAAGTGTCGCCAGATTGACCGGTCTGTCCTGTGCTTCTCACATCCATCGGATTCCATCACCAGATCATTGGTATTTTGAGTTATTTTATATTTTTAACAGGTTTTGTATAGTATGGGTTGATATATTACGTATTTAACAGGGTTCCGCAAACCTACATTGAAAAGGGAGGAACCTCTAAAAAGACGGGTTTAGTGTCTGGTCCGGGCAACTGCCCGATAGTTGATTTCGGGTTATTCTATTCGTGCGGAGAGCTCTGGTACCAGGATACCGGATTTTGTATTTATAGTTCCTATGTGCCGTCACATATGTATGTTGTTACAGTATCGATTACCTTTAAGCTATACATATAATAATAACCCCATCGCCGTATCTCTACGTTGACGTCATGGTGGGGCTTGCGTGCTCCAATATACCCTAGGTCTGTATCGGTAAAGTTTGCTTTGCCGTAATATGCCTAGGGTGGGGGCCAGACTAAAAGAGATACAATCCGCAGTGCAGTTTTGTGGCGAACTGTTGGGCATTAGCGACCCCACGGACCCGATCTCCCGGGAGAATTCTTGTTCTTCATCTCCGGCTTGCCTTTATTGGCCGGCCGTAGTGAACACTGACGAGGAACTGAGCTCCCACCTCTCTCTTGCCTTTATTGGCTGGCTTGACTGGAGATTCGCAAGAGCAAACGTGCTCGGGAGAAGGATGTATAATCCATTAAGGTGCTGGTAGGGATCTTGACCGTACTACCGGGATGGTCCTGATAGCCGTGGTATACCTCTCCACTCCTCAAGCACCTCAGGATATGTTGCCCTCTTGTTGCTACGTCACTTCGTGCTAGCGGCCGTTGTCCTTGGGTGCACTAGCATAGCGCGTACAGGGATAATCGTCGGTTGGTATCATGTTCCATTATAATTATCTAAAGGGCCTCTGCCAGTTGGCTTCGGCTCCTCGTACGCCTTCCAAAGGTCCAGGACCTCAGGGTCCTGAGATAAATAAAAAAAAAAAATATTCCACAACTTTCACACATCTAGTCCCAAACTAAACAGAGCTTGTACTATGAGTACTAGGCAACCGATAAACATACTTATATATTTCTAAATACATACATATTATAGATAAATTACACCCAGACACAGAACAAACGATCGTGCTCAACACACAAACATTTATCTTGGGCGGGAATTGAACCCACAACCTCCGGCATAACAGTCAGAGCCACTGATCACTAGACCAACAGGCCAGTCAAATATACTTTCTTCACAACAGAGTACATTTTATTGTGTTCTTCACTCTTGAGGTTTTTTTTTTATTGGCTATAATTAGGTACATTGAATTCCTATGTTAATTAACCAATGTTGTTGCTACTCAAATCTAACTGTTGTAGTTAACGACCTATTAAACGACATGAAGTAAGCGTGCCAGATGCATAGTTACTTAAGGGCCGAGTCACACCGGAATGGCAGCGACGCGGCGAGCACTTTCAGTGTGAAATAATTTTAAACTTTATCTACATACTTAAAAGACCAGTATCGCTTGAAAATCATGAAAAGGTCGCGAGGTCGGTCGCCACAGGCGTCTTGTGGGTAGTACCCTAGCCAGCCGCTGCCGGCCGCTGCCATTCTGGTGTGACTCGGCCCTAAGACTATCGGCCTCATCGACCACATGTTGCTCATGACGAACATCTGCCGAGCTTAACAAGACCTAGATAACGTAATGCATGACCAACGACCTCACGTCAGAAGGCCTGAGCGACACATCAGTTTCATTTGTAGCCACTGTTTTAGTCAGTTTTAGGTCATAATCATAACTTAAGAACAATGGGCTCATTTTGTGTAATGGGTATTTCTGCAAAAAAGATATCGCCATAGCTGTGTAAACAGACTGATATGTCCTAAAACTTAAATTTGCTCCACTAAACTGCACAGGGACCGCATGGCGCATGACCCACTGGACTGGACGAGGCTGTATCAGCAGTAGAAACGCTATATTCTGAAAATTTAACAGAAATGTGAAGCTTATTTCTCTGCGGAAGTAGTATGAACTTTATTGTATTTTTAGGGTTCCGTACACACCACCGACTGGAGGAGCATAAATCTACTTCAAAGTCAAAGTCAAAGTCAAAATTTTTTTATTTCACATAGGCCTGCATGGGCACTTATAAAACGTCAGAAGCTAGTGCACGGTTCCAAATTGGTCGTTTCCTATGGAGAAGAACCGGCAAGAAACAACATGGTTACTCTTTTAAAAAAATTATTGTTTACAATATTTTCATATTACAGTATTAATAGACATTATGTAAGAACAGTGTAGACCAGTCGATATTGTTGCACAATAAAAAAAAAGAAGCTGTATAAAAAAAACAAGAACAATAAGTAATTACAATTATCAATAAATGACATGTCAACAAAAAGAAAATTACTAACGAATTTATGGTGGTTGGCGTCTAATAATATAAAAAATATTGCAAAAGCAATGTGTAGGAAGAAAAGAAAAAAGAAAATGTATATATTACAACAAATGTGGAGAATGTACTCACTATCATACATGGAAATCCATCTAGTATTCTAGAGCCTTATCAATCAACTTATGCATAAGCGATTAGCCACGTGGCGCCGTGCCATGTGTACTGAACAAACAAAGATTCAATTAAATACAATGTTGAAGATAGGTACCTAGTAGCATATCATATTTCAACAGTTAAAACAGCAGAAAAAACGGAACCCTTATAGGATCACTTTGTTGTCCATCCGTCTGTCTATTTGTAAAGACCCTTTATCTCAAGAACGCGTGGAGGTGTCGAGTTGAAATTAAAACCATATAGGTACTCAGGTCTGCGGTCCCTTGAAGCTGTGAAAAAACAAACTTCTAAGCTAATGAAAAAAAAAAAGATACGGCCGTTTATGTCGCAAAAAACATGTATTTCGACTCTTTTTTTCATACAAAAAAGTCTTCACAACTCAATTCGGGAATTGAACTATTTTCATAGTTAAGTTTGGACTCGAGCACTGAGGGTTGTGCTCCTACCTACTCTCCGTCTAGGGAGAACGGAGTGTTACCAACTAAACCCAACAATTCCTACTGCTATTTTGAATCGGGTTGAATAGGCAAGTATTTATAAGCTAAATAAATTATTTGCAGAGTTGATAATTCGAAACCGAAGTAGGTATGACATGAGGCCATGACCATGAGCTCTTAATGCAATCCATTTTACGACCTAAGCTGAATTGTTAAAGGGATGGATCGCATGACTGACATTTTAACATGTAAGGTCATAGTAAGGTCGTCAAAATTCATCATGCCTAATAGAAATGACAGCCATAGAGAACGGCACTTTTGCGAGAAAGATTTTCATTTTGATTCCATGTATTTTGGTATATTTATTGATAAAATGTTTAGACAACAAATATTTTTTCGTACACACCACCAACTGGAGGAGCATGAATCTACTCACGATCATACATGGAAATCCACCTAGTATTCTAGAGGCATATCAATCAACTTATGCATTAGCGATTAGCCACGTGGCGCCTGTGTCATGTGTACTGAACTAACAAAGATTCAATTAAATACAATGTTGAAGATAGATACCTAGTAGCATATCATATTTCAGCAGTGGCAGTCGGCAGGGCCATTGCTCGCAGAACAGATGGTACATGAGGCCAAAAGGTTTTGGATGGCGACCGAATACCGAAAGGAGCAGCGTTGAAAGGCCTCCCACAAGGAGGGCTGCCGACCAGGATTGCGAGAATCTGATGGATGCGAGACGTACAGGGGTGTTTGTTGTGGCGACACATGGAGGAGGCTTATTTCCAACAGTAGACATCTTTAAATTGAAATAATGATGATTATCCCATCTCATCTCACTATCCCACCTGTATCCCACCCCCACTCCCTAAACAGAAAATAGATAGACGAACGAGCAATCTTGTGTTTCAGTATTCTGTAGACGACGAAGTTTGAAGCATAGTTATAAGTACCACTAAACAGCAATAATATTGAAGCTAATTTAACATTAAACTTCAAAAGATAATAATATTCCTACAATTTTGCACTTGTACGATAACTGTAATTCTGAAGACTACCCATTGTTTACATTCAAGGAAATATAATTCGTCATCATAATCATTTTACGTGCTATGCTCTCAGCCTCTCTCCTGTCAACTAGCTTGCATAATGTACTTTTCGTAACCAGCAGAAAAATCATTATTTAGATCAATTTATTTCATCTATCTATCTTTATAAACTCAAACTTATTCATTTCACATAGGCCAACATGGGCACTTACAAAACGTCAGAAGCCAGCGCACGGTTCCATTGGTCGTTTGACCGTTTCATATGGAGAAGAGCCGGCAAACTCCATACTTTAAAAAAATATATTGTTTCTATAATCTTTCCATATTACAATATTAATAGAAATGAGAGGACAAAGTAGCACAATAAAAATAGTAATCTATGAATTCGCGGAGTCTACAGTGTACTCACATTCCCATTGCATAAAGAGGCTATACAAAAATAAAAATAAACCTATCAATAAATGTATACAATAATAAATTACTAGGAAAATTTCGGTCGCTGTGGTTTAAATAGTCATAATCAAAATTCATTAACAATAAATTGTATCTGAAACATATTTCAGGCACTAGACTTTTACATAGCATATTTCAATGTTATACCGTATACCTATCTAAATGTCAAGGATAAGTGAACATGCAAGCGAGGGTACCATGATACCATCGTGGGCATCGTGGCACGCTATCAAACTATTTTTAGCTTGGTCGTAAATCAGTAGAAATATTTCACTAGCTGAAAAAAGTCAATACGTAGGTATACCTCTTGTTTTCCATGGCACGTCATAGTTACGTGCGTATTTCTCTTTCTTTGTTACAAAAATTGGCACATGCTTCCGAAGACTGCCCATTACTGCAGAATGCTATGGCATTATTGGCACTCGTCCTCATAGTAAATCGCTGCCCAGTTTAGCCGTGACGTTTCAATACGGGCGTGAAAAGTTATTTCTGGTTCAGACTGCTTTCATTTCATACTCTTTTATCGCTATCTGGGCTATTTTCGAAGCGTGTTAGATATATTTGGAATCACTTTATATAAGGAGGTTACTTGTACAACAAAAAAACTTTCCGGTTTTCCGTGATGGATGAGGATTGCGTCATGGTAATTTGTACATTGACAAGCCAATCGCTTACTTCCTGGAAAGTGGGATGATGACTTTCATAACTTGCATAAAGTTCAAGTTCTTTTATAACTAAATCTCATAAATTACTCATCATGGATTTCCCGAACAAATGAAGTTTATTTATTTACTTTTTTTCTCTTTGTTAACTACGTTTCCTTATCCACTAAGTGGGTTAATCAACTTAAGTAGACTTATCAGCTCTGTGTGAATACACCACATGTTGACGATGCTAGTACACAAATTGAGGTCATACTAATAACAACGACTTCATCCCAAATGTTAGACAGACATGACAAGAACATGACGATATGCCTAAAAATATAAGATGAGCTTGCAAGCTGTTTTCAATGTCAAAATATTGAATACAGGTTATTTGCAAGCTGAATTTTATTAGAAACGCTAATCTCTGAAACTATTTTTTTTTTAACAATGTAATCTAGTGCTTGACTGCGATACCACCTGATGGTAAACAGTGATGCAGTCGTTGATGGTGAGGCGCACTAGTTTATTAAGAGACTCCAGCCTTTATTCCTTGAAGAACTATGAACAACCACCTCAATAGCCTAAGTTTTGAGAAAGGGAACAGGCTATTTAACATCACGATACGACCTTTAGGAGCAGCCCCCCTAGCCAAGTTACAACCGTTTCGTTTCGATTCACATCGATCGCCTCGAGTAGGCCACGCCTCCGATTCCTTTATTTTGACCATCTACGCTCAGTCACGTGGTTCCGTTTTTTCCTTTTGAGGTACGGAACCCTAAAAAGAAAGTTTGTAACTGGAAGAACCAGCGTTCTTCCAGTCTGCATTTTTCTTTTTTTGTTTGCACAATGCACAAAAATTTGCGCAATGGAATTTACAAAACACTAGCAGGACAGTCGCCCTGTCCGAAAGATGGCTTTCCATCAGATAAAAATTGAGAAACCCAAGTCCATTTTTATATCCAAACCGTCCAGGGCAGAAAATATCCACTCACAAAGTTTCAAGCTGTTTGGGAAGAGATAGGTGAAAAACACACGTACAAAAGAATATATAACAAGATAGGGGAAGTAAACAGTTGAAATACACTTTATTCAGTTTAAATCATTTACATTTTCGTAGAACACAACAGGATGAGAAGTAAACTTCCCAACTTGAGTAGCTATATTGACTGTTATCTCTGTTTATATAAACGACGTATCACAGCGGTAATTGGTTCGATACCGGAATGGTTTTTCCCAACACATTATGGGAAAACGTGTGTGAATCACTCTCGTCTCGTTATTTATGAGGTGTATATGTTAAGCAGTGAACTGTTATGGGGTCAGTGGGCTTGCTGTGGGCGCTGGGTTAATAGCCTGCCATGAAGAACCCCATGGGTTCTGAGCCTGAGTCATTGCAGTTTCATTATCTTGTTAGGTCGTTCACACCTGTACCTAAGATCTTTGAGTAGGTAATATTATCATCATCTTCCTGCCCTTGTCCCGTGTTATTTGGGGTCGGCGCAACATGTTTTTTCTTCCATTCTGCCCTGTCACTCGTCATGCTATCATTAACTTCCTTTTCTTTCATATCACTCTTCACACAATCCATCCGTCTTTTCTTTGGTCTCCCTCTCCATCCATCCACATGTAAACTCATAACTCTTTTAGTAACATGCGCTAGGTAGTATTATAATATTTAAATAATTGATCGATGCTAATATAAGACATTCTTACCTACTTTATTGCTACTTTATAATTAATTCACTGTCAGACAACGCCCAGCGTAAAACTGTGGGTTACTGATGTCAAATCACATCACCCATACAGCTTAATGTTTTTTTTTTACGTGAGGTATCATCAAAATGACTTTTACCGACTAAAACCCCATCTTCCGCTCTAGGAGCAGTGGTGGCCGAGTGGTAATGGCCTCGACTTACGAGTTGTAGGTTCCGGGTTCAAACCCAGCCAGGCGCATTACTTTGTGTAATTAATTTCATCACCACTGCTCTCAAAACGGTGAAGGAAAACATCGTGAGGAAACCGGCATGTCTTAGAAACAGAAATTCGAAGACATGTGACATCTACCAACCCGCACTGGGCCCGCGTGGTGGATTACGGCCCATTTCCTCTCCTAGAGAGGAGGCCTGAGTCCCAACAGTGGGAACATTATAAGGCCGACTATGCTATGCTATGCCGCTCTAGGGTGGAGCAGGAGGGCGTGTCAGACTTTTACTGACTAAAACCGATTCCTATGTTCCTTCTTTGCCTTGCGATCCAGTACACCGGAGTTCCCTTTCGGAGAACCCATGGCCCCAGTAGGCTTTGGTCCTGCTGGGCCTCTACGGTTTTGCTGACATCTCTGAGGCGCGTGTGGAACACTACGCACCGTCGACGAGTCGGGCTCGGTCCGAACGGTTACCCGGCGAGCTACCTATTGTTCGTCCGCAAGCCCACGCCTACGGTGGGCGAGGGCTACGGTATATCCTTCGAACAATTCGCAGCCCATACGGCTCGTCTGAAGTCCAGACAGATTCCAGATGCTTCTCTCGTAGGTACTTGTTTTCTATAACGATACCACTTAATATTCTGCATTAATTAACGCTTCAATTCTCACGGAGCAATAAAACTATGCAAACAGAGTGATTGGCACATGCACTAGACGCCACTCAGCCATTATGTCACTCTGCCCACTCGCCGCCCGCCGACGCCACCGTATCGACGTGTTATTGTAGATATTAATGAAGCTGTTTATTTATTATGTTGTCATTCGTCCCGCCATGCGTATGGTCAAGGGCAATTACTTACCTAGCTTCACTATTAATTTATACATAGCTAGTACTGTTCTACTGTTGTGTTAAGGCCATTTTACCTTCTTTTTTCTTCTTTTTTACGGAAGACTTTCAAGTTTTTCAACCAACTTGCGGCAGCTCCTCACGGCCCCGTTTATCGAGTTACTACAGCTTCATAGATCGAAATAACACCTGGCGAAAAACTAAAAGCAACGTATCTGGGAATTCTGCATTGAGCTACAAAAATTATTAACATTGTAGACCAGTGGCAGCATACTTACCTAGGGACGTACGATTTATTGTAAGTCGTACCTGTTCAAAACTTCAAACCCAAGTAGGCGCATTACCCTAGCAGGGCCGCGGGATTGTTCTTTAAAGAGTTACTGCGGCCCTTCAACTAAATTGCAAATCAGAAATCGGAAATCAGAAACGTTTATTTCAAATAGACCAATTACAGGCACTTTTGAATTGTCAGAATGTCGGTCAGTCAAAAAAAAAAAAAATACAAGTGAAGCTAAATTGCACGTTCCAAAGCGTAGATCTCTATGGAGAAGAACGTGCAAGAAACTCCATGGACATTTTTTTAAATCATATTATGAGTTACATATATCTTGGTTACATATTTCTTGTCGCTTCTAATATGTGAGCACAATGTAGACAAGTAATAATAATTAAAATAAAAAATAAAATAAAAACTAATTTAAAAATATAGAAATTGAAATTAAGTCACTGGCAGCAAAGAGATGACCAGTCTCAACTGACGGCACGACAATCCCTCTCGCTCCACTCGGAGCGGGAGGAGTTATATGCCCAAACAAAGGCAGGTTGAGTGTAAAAAGAAATATAAACAATTCGAAAAGTGGTATCATTTACAAACTCGTACTGCGGCCGCGAGTTCGAGGTTACGAGTACATACGTGCGTGATCCGTCCCACTCCCTCGCAAAGAGAGAAAGCCTGTGCACGGAATGGACAAAAGAGACTGTCTTTTTTCCATTCCTGTGGGCCTTTGTCCCAGCAGTTGGAACATTATAAGCTGATTATGTTTAAGCTATGGATATTATTACCTACCACAATTTTTCATTTTGACATAGTAGAATCTGTGAATGAAAGCTATGTTTACGACGCCTATAATTATTATTAATCGATTGATAAACACCTCGAGCGAGGTGCCAGCTAGATTCATGACTTTTATTAACTGTCAGTGACAGAATCCTTGGCTAGATTTTTAAATTCTCATTTCTAACTACTACACGTTTCACACTACAGAAATAATTTCGGGCTATGAATAGATCAAATAATTATATTTATGATAACACCAACAAGTCTGGCAAAAAATATTGCCAAGCTGTATCTTGTTACCAGTAACTGGGTAGTTACTGGGTTGTGGAGGGCAGATAGACAGTCGCTTCATGTAAAATACTGATACTCAGAGCATACTGAAAGTTTATGGATTCTGATAAATAAGACTAGCTAAAACACTTACGATACATATTTTATTGTTTTTCAAAGTATATTCCCTCGCAATTTATGCATTTTTGCATTCGATGAAACCACTGTACAAAGCAGTTGGACTTCTTTATGGACCTCTTCAATGGCTTTATAGAACGCATTCACCGCCGATTCAGGGCTCGTAAAACGTGTGCCTCTAAGTTTGTTTTTAATTTTTGGAAACAAATAGAAGTTGCAGGGTGCGAGATCCAGGCTGTAAGGCGGATGCGTCGTCAGTTCCACATTTGAAGCCTTCATTTCGATAAGGTAGCAGAAGCCTGTCTGTTACCTTAGCGTAATGTGAGGATGCGTTATTCTGGTGAAGGAATACATTGCTTCGAGGACGCATTTCGCGAACTTTTTCTAAGACTCTGGGCAAGCAAGTGTTGACGTACCAATCTCCAATCACTGTCTTTTGATCTTCAAACGATACTGTAATATAATGTACTGATTTGCCGAAAAAAGAAGCTAACATTTTTTTACCAACACTTCGACTTTCTTAACTTTTGTCAGCAAATCTTCAAAAGGAAAAATCCACACTGCCAACTGGCTTTTTCTTTCGGGTTCAAAGCAGTACACCCAGGTTTCATCACCTGTCATGATATTATAGACAGCCAATGACTGTCCTCCATTATTTTTTTTTATCATTTTACGGCACCGCTTGACACGCAGTCGTTTCTGGTCCTCCGTTAAGTCATATGGTATCCATCGAGTGCAAAGCTTCCGAACCTTCAGATGCACATGTAAAATGTTTTGTACTTGGCTCAATCCATTGCTTAAAAAAGCAGGAATTTGCTGGCAAGTAATTTTTTTGTCAGTTTCAATAAAGTGTCGTACGGTATCAATATTCGAGTCTGTAACCGCAATTGCCGGCCGACCTTCACGTACCTCGTCATAGAGATGATCAAGTCCACGTCTAAATTCTCCAAATCACGAATACACATAGCTGCAGCATGGTGCTTCATCACCAAGGGCAATTGAAGTCTGTGGCAACTCTCTTGTTGACTTAAGCCACAAAGAAAATCGTTAAAAATCATTGACCGAGAATGTTCACGTGTTAAATTCATTTTGATAGCGACACACAATCTTCAAAAGGACGCCACAATAAAAAAAAACAAATGACAGTTGCAAATTAAAAAGTAACATGCTCGCAAAGTTTCATTTTCGAATTCTAACATTGTTTTTTCATTCTTTTATTGTAAGTGGCAAGATCCAGAGACTTTCAGTATGCCACGTATTCAGCTGCAACCAGTTAGAAGCCGACCCTAACACATACTTACCTACGTACTTAGGTAGATGTAGGTTAGACATTATTATTATAATACTGAATAAACCAAAGAACTAAATAACCGTTAATGCATTTTTAATTCCGTTATTTACTTATTTTTAGGGTTCCGTACCTCAAAAGGAAAAAGCGCAACCCTTATAAGATCACTTTGTTATCTGTCTGTCTGTCAAGACCCTTTATCTCGGGAACGCATAAAGGTCGAGTTCAAAATAAATCATATATTCAGGTCTGCGGTCCCTTGAAGCCGTGAAAAAATCAAAGTTTCTAATTAACCAAAAACAAAATACGGCCGATTATATCGCAAAAAACGTATGTTTCGACACTCTCAAGGGAATCAAAATTCATAGGGTACTTGCCATTGCAGTTGACCCAGAATCCTAGGCACAAAGCAAGGTCCCAAAGTAGAGATATAGACCGTTAATTTGTTCTTAAGTAAGTTTTTTTTTTTTGGTGAACACCAAAAAAAAAAACTTGCGATTCGGAAAAAGCTTCGAGACTATTCGGAATTGAACTATATTTGCCTAGGTAAGTTTTTTACGGAACCCTCAGTGCGCAAGTCCGACTCGCACTTGCCCAGTTTTTTTGATAAAATTTAACACGCGTTCAAAAGATTTAAAATATCAATGGAATGTTTGATGTTCAATGAATTTTTCCGTAAAAGCATACGCGTGGTTATCATTTATTAACATAGATGGCGCTACCCGTCCGCTAGCAAAGATATCAGTGCTATTTTAGGAGTTACGTATTTTTATACTTCCATTGAAAAGTATAAATGTAGATTGTTGTCTAGTTTAATTTCGAGATTGTTATTATTATATCATTAGTATCTAGATGATTGCCTGTGCAACATTATTCAGCGGTTTTTTTTCTAAGGTGGGAAAATCATTTAATTACATATCCCGTTCTTGGGTGGAGCGAGAGATAGTGTCAGACTTTTACTCTTTGCCTTCATCCCGGGACCCCGGGCTTCGCTTTCACACTACCCGTGGGACATTATTCAGCGGTGGATCCTAGGAAAATACTCAGTTTAATACCTTTAATCCATCTGTTTAGGTAATTAACTATATGTAAACAATCTTCACATGTCTTTTGTCTAAAAGTAGTTTAAAATTGTATCTAAAAATGTTTACAATTTGTTATTTACTTAAACCGATGTTTGGTAAATAACTAAATTTAAATAATCTTTGTATGTCTTTTAAATGTTTTTTTTTTAAATAAAATGACATATCAAGATTTTTTACGTTTAGTTAACTACCTAAACAAATGGAATATAGGTAACACCTATTAGAATATTATCGAATCAGTGTACTTGTTCTGTGGTGTTAGTAAATTCTTGATAGGAAAAGATAACACTGGGGAATTACACAATATTGTATTCTATTTTTATTTTATCAAATGCTTACCTTACTTCCGCGCTTTAACACATAAAACACTAACACACCTTAGCACAGAATTAGTACCTATCTAATATCTAAGTATGTCTTCCCATGAAACATAGCTACCTAGTCGCTACGCAGACTGAATAGATACCTACCTAATTCTAAACTTGACCACTGAAAACATTGAGCCAAAATATTTTTTTTTTATTCCAATACCTAGCTATGTAGGTACCTACTTATAAAAAAATATTGCTACCAAAATCTTTTATGAAAACCAATTAAACAGTTATTTAAAATTAAATTAGGTATCTAATGTGATATTTAGATCAGCTGTTCGCCACTAAATAAAACATAACATCTGAGGTCAATGAACCCGTTATTTTATCGTTCAATGCCATTCAAGGTCGCGGGCTCTGAGAGACGGGGTGTTCTCCGATTCTCCCCGAATGGAATCAAAGATGGCGGATTGGCGCGCGTCTGCAATAGCGCTGAAATGGTTTGCAAACACGAGTGGGTGTGAAAGTGGCTCATATAACATTGTACTGAATGCACTAATCTGGGCTAATGACACGGCGCATAGGTACTTTCTCACGGTAACTTGATACTAATACAGAAATATTTACCTACTTAAAAATCGTTACCTAATATCAAATGGGGCGGGAGAGTAAGATGGGAAAAGCAAGCTAGCTAGCTCCAGGATCCAGTATAAGTTCTGAAAAACTCCTTTTCTTTTGTTGTCCAATGACCAAAGGGCCTACCACGAGCCCTTAACGCGATCCATTTCACGACCTAAACTGAACTGTTTAAGGAATGGAGCTTTACATAGGGTGTATAGCTCCATTCCTTCTTTCTCGCTCACTCGCTTGACATTCACGTCATGGTAAGTAAGGCCCCTGTCGGTCCACTGTCTATCGTATCATCAATTTACACGAACAAATCGGACGATAAAAAAATGACTGAACTCAGAAGCTTAGTCACAGGTACAGGTTCTTTTTGCTTATCACCTCCCGTCCTTTCCATCTGTCAAGTTTGACAGAACATGAGGACATCTTACATGTGCCTTACATAGACTAAAAGAATACAATCCATTTATGTACCCACAGTGTAAACAAATGAACGAACAACCTACTTGTCCTACATAAATAAAGAACCTTATCGTCAATTTCACGTGTTAACTCAACGTGTTAGATGATTTCCCACAGTAATAAATTTGAGAATGGTGTTGGGTCGATGAAAAATAAAACAGTCAGAATTATTGAATTAAATTTATAAAAAAAAGATGACTGATTATCTGCAAAACGCAAATTGTTTTTTTTTTTTTATGGCAATTGAGCCGATTGCGACTATTCAATTGAATCTTTGTATCGTTAGGTATTCAACGAGGGTGAAAATGACACTTCTTTAGTGTTGCCATATAATATTGTAGAATTGCCCCACCGGTTACGACTCATCTCTTATACTGTAAAGTTGCATTTTGTTAAATCTATGCATTTAAAGACCGAAGTTACCGATTGACTGATCCAACAAAACACAGCTCAAACCACTGAACGGATCTCTAGGCTTGGCACACAGATAGTTATTATGACATAGGCATTAGTTAAGAAAGGATTTCTAAAATTCACCTCTAAGGAGATGCAACAGGGGTCCAAAACTTGTATGGAGTAACCTACTTTCATGCGAGCGAAATCAGAAGCTTATATGTATATTTATAAGAGGGTTTTCTTTCCTGCAAATTTATATACCTACTTGGTAAGAACAACAATAAACTAAGTTATGTAAGAAATTGGTAAAATAAAGCAAAATTAAACAATAACCGCGCCTCTTCTCGGTTTAGCATATCAAATAAGTTATTATTTATTTGTAAACCTATCCACAAATAAGCCTGTTTCTATAGACATAGAACCACAACACGTATTCTCGTGCATTTAAGCGTGTTTAGACTTATAAGTGGTGTTTATGAAAACAGGCTCTTCTATGTCTTCCATTGATTTCTTACAATGACCTGACGTACATAACTGCCTTACAAATTAAAAAAAGTACGAACACAATGACATTATATATTACTTCACATAAAAACCTTACTGATTAGGCAGACATACCGACATACATGACATTCAGAAATGAGTTTGCACGTAAAAGGCGAGGATTAGGTACTTAGATTTTTTGCATGTGCTATATTTGTTTATGTAAAGAACCAGTTGACCTTTAAAGATCCATTTTAAAAGAGTCACATGAAACATAAAATAAACTTCAGTTGTCGTTAGTCTTGTATTTTGAGTATTATTATTACTCTAACTGTTGTTAGTTCACCCTGCTTGTAATGTGTCGCCCTTTCCCAACCCTTGCGAATACGGAATTCATAAAACCCCAAGCAAACACCGGCGTTCACTCGCTCATTTTCTTTCTATTGTGACATTAATTACGGTACTCAACCGGTTTTGGTTATGGTAGGTACTTCTCCAATCATCGACATGCATCTATCGTCAGTCCTACATCACTGCTTGTATTATTGCCAGAATATTCTACATTATCTAAATTACGTGAGATATTACTAATCGTAACAAAGCAGTAAGTATTGTAGTAATAGAACCGACAGCTACTTAACTTTATTTTTGAATCAAATAAAGAATGTTATTTTGTTTATGAATGTAAAAATAGTGGTTGCCACAAAGCTTGGCGCTTCGGCGGAATGAACTACGATACTATGCGTTTTGAATTTTGGCAAATGTCCGTAATGCGCAAAGCCAATGCGCTAAAAATGAGTTATGCACGCACTAAAACTAAGTCTTGAACTGAGAATGAAATGTTTAATAAATATGTGAGACGGAACATACTGATATTTTAAAGAGTTAAAAATGAGAATTTTGTAATTGCACTGCACAATAAAATAAGTTTCCTACTTGTGTTATATCCAGCGCAGTCATTTCCAACCAAATGAATCCATTAATTAATATTACGTAAACTTTTAAAAATTAATACCTACTCATTAATGCTCAAGCATCAATACAATTACACAATATCAGTTGTTTGCAAAACAAAACTCAAACAAACAATCACAGCAAAATTACCTGCTTATCATAAACAGTAAAAACCTACTTCCTTCAATAAACAAATTGGCTAAATAGCTCTAGTTACCGACGCCTGTAAATGACCGCAAAATAATAGCAGTAAAATAAAAATCTAGAACAACGAGACAATAAATTCGTTTCTTATCACTACTCTACTCTATTGTGAAAAACACGTCACGCAAAGATAAGGACAATGATATTTGAAACACACCCGTGCACCGAATCTACTTAGATAATTATGATATAACTTGGACAATGTAAAAAGTAATTACTTTCCTATGTAATGTTTGCATGCAAAGTATTTTTAAATTGGTTGGCCTATAAGCGGAGGTTGGCGCGAAAGCGTTGCTCGCATAGCGCAGGTCACCAGTCACGTTTTTCAAACACGTGCCGTTCCAGCGCACGTGCTGTGTTAATGCACTGTATGTTCACTTCCAGACAGTTACCAGACTGTTCGGGAAAATTCTACAAATTTCGAGTTGTCGCTAATCGCGCAGTGAATTTGATCGATTCATACATGATTGTGTCAGTACTTGACACTTTTAGGTTTTGCAGCAGACATTTGTTTATTTATTTATTGGAAAGTTATGTGATTATAGTTTTATTTGTAAGTACTGAGGTAGATATTGTTTCATGTTTATTGACTTAAAACAATTCAGTTTTTTAAGTAGGTTTGTGAATGCATTAAGTCAATAAAAGACATGCATAGTCGACATACCTAGCTGTTATAATTTCTCATCAAATACATATTTTTTTATTTACATCTGGGAAGTGTAAATCTGAACTCGAACCTGGCAACATTTACCAGACTCGTCTAGAACGCTCGGAACAAGTTCGGCCAGCCTCGTGTATTCTCGACATTTCTCGACTGTGTTCCACTGTGGTAACTGGAAATGTGGTTCTACGGAGCTCCAACGTCAGCGATCGATGTGGTACCGTAATATCGTTATCAAGACTCGACAAATGAAAATAAACTTTAACTCTCACGCAATAAGACCATCTGCGATAAATTGCAAAAAAAAAAGTACTAGAAGTGTTCTTTACATGTGTATATTATGTTTTTATACATTTTAGCGCTTTACGATAACAGATAAATAATATTATGGAAAACGTATCTTGAATTTGCTATAATATTAAGGAATGATATAACTAAGATGGTGTTGATACCTTTTAATTAAATAAGTACTTAATTTATGTCTATAATAGTAATAATGTTAAATTTAAAAATGAACATGTGTGTTATAACTTATAGTTAAACAAATGCAATTTTGACTATTTCGTTTTTTTTTTTAATTTTTTATCCATTGGTATTGTGTGTACCGACCCATTATTATTTCAGTAGTTTGTGTTAGTAAACATACTCATAAGTATTTTATTAATTTGTATGCCACTGGCAGAACACGGACTCTTACATTTTTATACTTAACACTTAAATCGTACCTGTATGCACAAATAAACTTATTTAATTTGATTTGAAATAGGTAATTTAGTGGTCATTGGTTTGGTTAAATCCATCTAGAAGCATCATTTCTTATGTCTGACATATAATAAGAAATAGTACAACTTCTGACAGAGGTTTTAGGCGGGATTTCTTCGAGTGAAGTTCAGTGGCTGTTTTAATTATTCGCAAATTGATTCCTAGAGGATATTGTGATGTAAAATTGGAGTAATTTTGTATCTCAAGTGTCTGCGCAACTGGAATAATATGTGGAATCATTGAAAGCGTGATCTCGGTTAAATGGAGCTGAGAATTTTATTGTAATTTTAGCCACCTCAGCGAAGGCTAAATCGATACATTTGCTGCCAAATATTTCAAAAATATTAGAATGTGTAAAGCAATCTAATTTATAACAAAAAGAAACAACTATGATATTCGATTAAGGAAGACTTAATACGCAAGAAAACATGGACGAAAGACTAGGCGATATGGTCGAAGGACTATAGCCTTCCCTAAGGGTTACAACTTCTGAAAACAACAAAAATAATAGTCTCCGCACATAAAAGAGAAACGAGTACATATACTCCATTTGTTTAGGTACTTAACTAAACGTAAACAATCTTGAAGTCTTATTTAAAAAAAAATGGTTTAAAAAACATACAAGGATTATTTCAATTTTGTTAATTACCAAACATCGGTATAGGTACATAAATAACAAACTGTAAACATTTTTAGACAACTTTTAGATAAAAGACATGTTAAGATTGTTTACATTTAGTTAATTACCTAAACAGATGGAGTATAAGTTTAGGCCATACCAAATAAAAATGTGTTTACAAGGCATATTAAAGAAAGAAAAAAACAAATTTGGCACACTAAACTAAATCCCTAGGCGTTTAAAATAGTAAAGGAATACCTACGTACTATCAATTCTTTAGCAGTATGTCTAACTAGGTCATTAAAATGTTAATTTTTTTAATTAGGTATGCAGTGCAACCGAGTTACCTACGATTTAGTGTAGGTACCTACTGTTTTGTTATTGATAAATATAACACCGATTACTTTTTTTGGGTGGGAAAATCATCTAATGACATCTCTCGCTCTTAGGCGGAGCGAGAGGGTGTGTCAGACTTTTACTGACTAAAAACCCACTCCTGTTCCTTCGTTGCCTTTCATACCAGGGCCGAGCATTCCTTTCAGAAACCAACCCTTGGCCCCAGTAGGCTTTGACCCTGCTCACTGCTGGGCCCCTACGGTTTGCTGACATCTCCTTGAGGCGCCTTACGAGCTACATATTGCTCGCCGTCTGCAAGCCCGCGCCTACGTTGGCCGGAAATCGGAATCCCGGCGGCTGGGGCGTGAGGGTCGTTCCCTCGCGCGTGCACGTGCGGCCTCCTCCTTTGCTAGCATCACTGCTTCGCAGAAGGATGCGACCGCTTGCCATTCCTTCTCGCATCGCACCAAGGCCCGGCGCGAGAGATCGTTGCCGCCGATCGCCCCCACGAGAATATGGCGCGGCGGTGCCCTGCCCAAGCGGGGCACACCTCTACCGTTTCCTCCGGGCGGTCTACGCAGTGTTGAATCCGGTGCAGGAACTTCCCGAACTGACCATGCTCGGTAAGAACCTGCGTCATGCGGAAGATGAGGACGCCGTGAAGTTTTTCCAGCCACTCCTCAAAGAGGGTACTTATCGCCATAATTATGGCGTGCCCAACAATGGGCGGGCAGCGACTGTCACAAACAGTCGCTGTCGCCATTTCACCATGAGATCCCGCCGGAATTTTGTCCGCCATGCACATCGATGACTACTTTTCGAATTTCATTTTTATTTTCCCCGAAAACGACTAAACTAAACATCTGGTAACATTGCGAAGTTTCAACAATTTTCCTAGGCTCGCCCGAATGACGTCAATTTGCTGTGGCATGGCGGGGGCGGGGGTGGAACGTGGTGTATTCCACTCGCACAATTCACAACTGTTAAGTTTCCATTCACTACAAAAAACATTGGCAGAATAATCTGCTATCGGAGCCAAAACTTCCTGTTAGGATTTCTCGCGCCATTTCTAGCCCCATGAATGTATCTGTGACTAAACACGGAATACCGTTAAAAACAATAGGTTACTGGTTCATGTTTCTTTTAATTTAATCATCAGCTTCTCGAAGTACTGGTCGGGAAAACATGAGTGGGTGACGCGCATTACGGAAATCAAACAACAAAGTGATCTCTCGCACCTGCGAGGTCTCACTAATAACCTGGGGCCCAATTTCTATTTAAAACTTGTACAAATAGGTACTTTGGGGCCATTAATTTATTACGTAAGACGATTTCGACCCCCTCCTTCCCCTAAATAAGTAAAAAGGCCGACCCTGTTTAATATTTATTACGCAAGAATCTAATATTATTATATATGGTACGTTTAGTTGGTTTGACTTTTGATGTTTGAAAAATGTTTTATTCAATAACAAAGTTGGTTCAACAATATTGAGGTTGACCTCTCCTTTTAAGTGTGAAAACACCTGTGCCAGGAGAGGCCGCTCTTCCTTAACTTGATTACATTTATGTATCTTAATAACTTATATTAAATCTATAAGATTAAATTAATACAACAGTGAACTTAATCTATGTGAGCGTGCACGCAATGTGCGTACGTGTGTGTGAAAGCGTGAGTTATGGTGTTTTTGCTGTGACTGTGTTTCTGTTTAAGAATGTTTATTTTTAAAAGTTAATATTTTTTAGGATCGTTTACAAGTGTGTCGTTTACGCAAACAAGTAAGGTCTAGTTCACAAGCGGGGAGGCGCAGTGACGTTACCATGGAAATAGTTTACCTATACGCATCCGACCGCACAGGCATTCGTGCGGTTACCCGCGCTTTTTCAAATCTTAACTTTGCGTATTTTTGTGATCTTACGTAAGAACTATCAAGACTCCCTCCCACCTCCTTGTAAAAAAAATAAGACATGAGACAACCCCCTCCACACCTAAATCGTCTTACGTAATAAATGAATGGCCCCTAAACGTATTATCAGCAAAATTAACGAGCATACGGAACGGGACGACTGAATCCAATCATAGAAAATAAACATTTGTTTGACCTCGAATAACATTTTCAGCTACAAAATTTCCGGTTTCGTCTGCTCTAGAATTATATATCAAGCAACGCCAAGTAGATAAGACAACGGGACTGTTATGCGCAGACTCGTCTAGAAATAGGTAGGATCGCTAATCGACTGAAGTGTTAACGATATTTTAATTCCTATACACATAAACTTTCCGAGGTCTTTAGATCCGCTGACTCGCCATGAAGGCCGGATTCAGAACTCAATGTTTACACTTCTTACAAAATCTAGCTAAGCAAAAGTGTTGTCGCACCTTGGCTGTAAGCCAAGATAATTCAAATAAAAAAAGCTTTTTTAACTTTTTATTGAGTAAACATGCATAAATCGGCAAAGGTAATTTATATAAATGGAATAAATTCAAAATTCCTAATCATAACAACTTATTCTGGCGTGGTTGTAAGTACCTACTACTTAGTTTTAAATTTTTACAGTTTCTAGTTCTGTGTTAGATCGAGATCATTAACCTTTGGCATGGTCTGTCAGGTGTCTAGTCTACGATCATGGCAACGACATACACTCGAACCATTGACGAAAATAAATAATAAATTTCTAAATGGCGAGTCGATCAGTAACCCCAATGTACCTACATACCTATTTCAGGATAATTTTCTTGGCGTTGTCATTTTCGGCTGTTAGGTTTCAAAATAATGATTATTTTTAATTCACTAAAATTCTTAATCTCGTGAATAATCATTTATGTATTCTTTTTAACACGCTTTTATTAGTTTCACCTGTATGTATGTATGTTTGTTTGTTTGTAACCGACCCCTTTGAGCTCGATTTTGTCCTACTTTGAACGATCAGATTGAATTCAAACTTTGCACACCTGTCAAAGATCGATGACAATGCAATAATCCGATCAAAATATCCGATTATCCTAATTAGATTCGCCAGGATTAATTAATTTCTAAAAAATGAAAAATATAAAAGTTTAAAAAAACTAAAAAAACACGCTTTTATAGAAAATCCAACTAAAAAAATAGAAAATAAAGTTTAATAAATTTGGATTAAGAATAGTGTACATAAGAAACAAATGTATATTATTGTAAAAAAGCGTGGGGTGCATATAATGTCAATAATTATGAACATTTTATTGACAGATGAGTAGAAGGATCATCACTTTGATAATATCTTAAAAAACACTTTGAATGCACCCCACGCTTTTTTACAATAATATACATTTGTTTCTGATGTACACTATTCTTAATCCAAATTTATTAAACTTTATTTTCTATTTTTTTAGTTGGATTTTCTATAAAAGCGTGTTTTTTTAGTTTTTTTAAACTTTTTCTTATCTTAAAGGTATTTAGCAGCGGCGTCAACGGCCGGTGACATCTGGTTGCGAAACCATTAGGTTGGGCAATAGATTGTAACATGATACTAAAGTCAAATAGATACGTACGAGTACCCAACTACCTACTTTGTTGTATTCAATAATAAGTAATGACAAAGTAAAAGTTACATTCACTCTCCGATCCGTACCTACGCCTTACGGCTAACTCCCACATAAATTCTTGTAGTCTATGGATAATGAGTCAATGGCATTTAACACTTTCTTTCTTGATACAGTGTCCATGGAGTTTCTTGCACATTCTTCTCCATAGAGATCTACGCTTTGGAATGTGCAATTAGCATAATTTTTTTTTCTGACTGACTGAATTCTTGACATTTTAAAAGTGCCTGTAAATGGTTTATTTGAAATAAATGCTTTTGAATCTTTAATCTTTGATACAATTTATCATAGGTAGGTACCTACATAACTAGCGCGATTATGGCTTTAACCTTTAATTTCTATCTCCTGTAGTTAGTCACTGTGACTACTGAGTTGCAAATAATATACCTATTATCTTCGGGGAAAAAGTTATTATAAGTATCTAACGGTTTCTTCGCTATATTTTTTATTAGGAGCTTTTACAATGCGTTCCAAATAAGCATAGGATGGATTGCTATGTGACGTCACGTCATATTGTCAAATCTCAAGAAATTGGACAAAATTAAAGGACTCGGAGACGAGCAAAATTAAAGAACTGGATTCTGATTTAACTTTTTTGTTCACAGTTTGTAAATAAATTAAAACTTGTTTTGCTTACCATAATAATTCTTTGTTTTGACATTATGACGTGACGTGACGTCACAACATGGCAATCGATCCTATTCGTATTTGGAACGCATTGTATTTAGTTGCAAAAATGTTGTTCGAGCGAGAAAGACGGATGGAGCCTCCGTTCTGTTGTCCTAAAATTTAATAACCATAGGATATCAGAAAGAAAGAAAGAAAGAAAAATATTTTATTTGGCACACATGGATGCACACACTGTAAAACAAAATTTAAGACAACTAAGAACAAAAAAATAACCCTAGCACAATGATGTGTGTCTCACGGCTGCGCCAAATAGGTCCAGTTCAGCAAAAATGCCAGACAACTACATGGTAGTCAGTGGTAGTTGCCTGACGCTGGTTTTCAACTGAACCTTATTGAGAGTGAACGGCAGTTATTTACTTATTAGTATTACCTATGTGTAATGTATTATGTGTAAGGGAAATATATATAAATGTTAATGTCATATCTACTAAACCGCTAAACTAACCACACTAACCCACTTTTCGGTTTCCGAGCTGAAATGTTGCATGCGATCACAATACAATACAATATTTGTATGATATGAGCTGTTCTGATGATGAAACCGAAAGGCGTCTATTAAAACTTGTGAACGTAAACCTAATAAAAAAAAAACTTTAAAAAGTATAAATACATTTCGGAAGTCGGTGTTTCTAGTTTTATTTATTCTTCCGATAGTTCTTTTGCACTTTTTTTTGCATTGAAGTTGGTCGTTTTTTTTTTATAATAAGTTTATTTTTATTTTTGTTGTTATGTATCTTTTTATGACCATTATTTTTTGGAATTTTACAAAGAAGCAAAAAAATATTTCTTCTCACTCATATTCACCAGCTCATTCATCATGTTATTCCGAATTTGGTCATGTGAAACGAAACTGCGAAGTGCCTACCTATTTGCACGTCCTGCAATGAACAGAAAAAAAACCCTGTGCATTATTTACAATAATGTTTCGTTTAATTGACCTGTTTGTTTTCCAAAGTATGTCCTTTTAACTTTTGATCAATATTTCTTCTTATAAATAAACTCTTGTAGGCGTGCATGTGGACGTCGACGTCTGAGCACATCAAATAATTTACAGGATTAATTTTATTTGAATAACGACCTTCTCAGAGATTTTTATTTTGGATTTTAAAAAATAATCAGAGGGAATGGATATACATACGTAGGTAACAATTAACAACTGACATTAAACAAAGCCAGTGTGAAATTTAATAACAGATTTCCGATAAAATTGCTTACGCACTGCGTATGAGATCTCGTGGGCCTGTCTTCCGGTCGTAACACTCGAGGTACGCGAACGTACTTACCTACAATGATAATCGCCGGGAAGCAGCAGTAATCACGTTATGTGCATTTCTCCAGCGTGTGAGACAGCGGGCGGGGCGCCGCGCGTATTTTTACTCGATGACGTCAGACATCAGCCTCCGCAACGCTACGCCTGTCGCGCGGTCATGAAAAGGACCGGCGACGTAGCGGAAAAGGGACTGTTTTGGTCGATTCAAAATAGAATGCATTTAAATAGAAGCAACCGTCACAATTCCTATTAAATAATTTCCTGTTAGATTTGAGTGATTCAGAAATTAATGCATGCATGAATAAAATAAAATATACGGTACCTAATAGAATTTATGTAACCTACTGAACTGTTAGGTACCTAGTGAAAACTATACCTAATCAACAATCAATACGGTAGTTGACGCATTTCTTTTAATTTAAGAACATTTTTGACCGATGTTATTTGTATTAAAAAGTAACGATAACCAAAATCACAAATAAAAATAATTTTTCAAATCCGTTCAATATTAGGAACCTTAGTGATCGATGTAGAAACCTTACAAATCTCGTGGAAGGGGAAACTATCAAATAACAGAACAAGGATGGAGACACTGAAATGTGACGTCACCGCAGTTACGTTACATGTGTACAAAAGAAAGAGTGAGGTGGGGACGGGGGAGTGGACCCACCACGCCCCCACTTTTCCTCATACTAATATACCTATTTGAAATGCTAATTGCTGCTTGCTTCATTGAATAATTATTAATTTTAATACCGTTTTTAGTGAAGCAGATGTCCATCTCTGTTATTTGAACAAAAATAAACAGGAAAGTATCCAATTGCTAACAATACGGTATGAAAGCGTAATGAGTACATTATTGGGATCTGGCTAATATTTGCGTTAGGAACGCGAAAAATTATTGTAGCCGAATAGTTCGTCGAATCACGAAGTATACGGGTGAATACGAATGCATAATCAATGGTGCAAAGAAATGCAATTGACCGCTAATGTAGACAACAAAATCACGCTACCTGAATATTTGCATGACAAAAAACTAATGGCGATAAAATTCCGTCATTCAAACATCATTCATGATATTGATGGAATTGATTGACGCCTGCATGACCGTGTACCTACTGGACGCCTAATAAGAAAGAAGTTCCTCGACTAGCGCACTTTAGGACGCGGCGCATCGCCGGTTATGTGGCCACACCCGCTCTCAAGGTCCGCTGTGGCGGCCATGTCAACAGATTGCCATCGCAGCTGTTAACACAAAATAAACGTATTTTTAAAGCCCAAAAACAAAACACTTTCCCATCTATTAAATCTGTGGAATCTTCATAATTCGTAGATATATTAAGAAAATTTGGCAGATTTGCGTAGTTTACAACTTTCCAGTACCTAAACAGTTCTCCTATCTAGATGTGTTTGGGTACTTTATCAATCAGCGTGTACAGCATACGTCAGCGAGATAGCCGTAGGATAACTAGGAAGTAACCTGCTGTTTTCCAGATGCATGACGTCAAGCACAACGCGGCAACGTTGAAACTGAAATCATTTCACCAGTTTCTCGCATCAGGATCGTAAACTGGTTGCGATGCAGATTTATCTAGATTTGTGCAGGCACCTTTATTTTTGTTACTAAGTTTATCTCTATATGAATGAATCTTTATCTTGTTGGTAAGCCTAATTACTGCCATTTTTTCGGACAAACGATACAATTATGTTACGACCTTAGCGTCTTGTGTGAGAGCATACACGTGAGCTCAGTATCGTCGTAAGCGAGGCAGCACGTGAGCGTCATAAACTTGACATTCTTTTCATTACATAATTCCTAAATTTACATAAGAGTTAAATCAAACAACAAAAATAAAGTAGTATTTTGTTTATTAGTCCGTTTTAACAGCAATTATAAGTGATAAGTAACAACAATCACTTCCAATGTAACTATAAAACTAATACAACTTGAACCTAGAAAAATAGTGTACATTTCACAAACATCCATCGCAATTAGCAATTCCAAGTTTTCATTGAAACCTAAAACTTACAATCACTGTAGTCGATTAAAGTATTTACAATAGAAAATATTTACAACTTAATCAGCATTAAATACAAATAAACACACAGATCAGTCTCACTAGCTCTCCGTACTAAAACGCATGGAGTCTACCCAATCAAACTATTTTGGCTAGCAGTTCAGAAAACAATTACAGTCAGTAACGTAATTAGGCAACATAAAATGAGTAAGTTCCTACAACACTAGTAGGAATGTCCCATCACTAGTTTTGAGCATATAAACTAAGCGGTCCCGACAGACCTTACTTGTTCCTGTGGCGAATAAAAGCTTTTTATTACACAAACAAACAAAAACAGTGAAAAAATATTATATCACTGGTTCACTAAAATGCACTACTGTCACAAAGAGCTATGAGGTGCACATGTGAATCAAAATAACATAAGTGTTCAACAAAGTCATACTAAGGCCTTTCAGTATGACTTCCTCAGACACTAAAGATGTGGAACAAGTATTTCCTGTCAGAACCAACTTCATTATACACTGAAATCTATATTAATGAGATATCCAGTCTGTTATTAATTGGGTAGAGTGTCCATTAGAATCTCTTTCACTCCTGATGAGAGGCGGTCCGGGAACTTGATGTCGAACGCGACAAGTAAGTCTCCTTTCCGTGTTGGTTCCTTTGGTAAAGGCAGTCCGTAGCCAGGGAACCTCTTAACTGTGTGTGGCTTCACAACCTCAGCTTGAAGGTTGACAGTCAGCTTCTCTCCTGACATGGTTGGTACTTCGATGATGGTGCCACAAAGAGCCTGCAACAAGAGAAACAACATTGTTATTATGATGTCACAGTGAGTCATGCTATAAAGGGAACAGTTACTGTTTGAAGAGTTATCTCTGATTAATATGCATGAGAATTATTCCATTAAAAATAAAAAAGTGAAATAGAGGTCATGAATTATGATAACTACAATTAATTAATTACACAGATGGTGACCATTTTGAACTTTAGAAAGTTCAAGATAAATAATTGAAGTCGTAAACTAGTTTCTCATTAGAACTACTAGACTTTTCTAGAACTGTGAGTTGGCATAATTGGTTGCATGTTTCTCAACATTTAGTAAACAATACATGCAAAACAATACGTAATCAATGTCAATAAACTAATAAATCACTGATGCCTACCTGTTTGAGTGAAACCTTGGCAGAGTATCTGATGTCACTGCCTTCCCTCTTAAACTGAGGATGAGGCTTGTCTCTGATAATAAACACAATGTCTGCTGGAATCTTGTTGCGTCCCTGGTCACCCTCCTTCTGGAACGTGATTTTAGTGCCAGCCTTCCAGCCTGGCTTCACATGGATGGTCAGAACTTTGTCCTCCTTCTTGGAAGTGCCGTCGGGCTGCAGCACGCGCCTCGATATCTTCATCTTCTTAACACACCCACGCGCGATGTCCTCGAGCGACACGTACAAGTCGTGTTCGATCGGCGGGTCCTGGGTCTTCTCTTTGCGGCTCGGGGAGCCGTGGAAGTTGAAACTGTGGCTACGGAAGGCGCCGCCGGGGCCGCCAGGCCGCGCCGTGCCCATGCCCATGTTGGCGAACGGGTCCATGTCCACATCCATGTCGCGGTCGAAGAACATGGTTGTGCCTCCCGAGCCGCCGTTCAGGTCAAAGAACGCTTGGAAGGGACTCGCCGAGCCGAAGAACTGTGCGAATGTCGCCCTCGGGTCTCCGTGGAACGTGTACGAGAACGACTGACCGCCTCCAGGTCCATTGTGCGAGCCCATTCCTCCCTTTAGTCCCTCTTCACCGTGCGCATCGTAGATCTCACGTTTCTTCTTGTCAGAGAGCACTTCATAAGCCTCGGCCACTTCCTTGAACCTCTCCTCTGCGCCAGCAGCTTTATTCTTGTCCGGATGGTACTTCAGCGCCAGCTTACGGTATGCTTTCTTTATGTCGTCATCAGACGCTCCTTTCGACAATCCCAATATTTTGTAGTAATCTTTACCCATTGTGAATCCTTATCCTAGAACAAAAACGATTCCCGTTAGCCTTAGCGCCTGACACCATTTTTGGAGATGTGAAGCGATCATCGCGCAACATAAAATATAGTTTTTTTTAATAAATACAAACGTAATCGACTCAAATTACATACTGGAATTAAGAGCAAATATTATTGTACACTTACCTAGTCACTAGAAGTTCCAAGTATGATCCAATTAGTTAAAATATGCGATTTTTAGAAATATTCACACACAACACTTTACACCTCACAGTAGCAACTTCACGTTTGAATGAAACGCTGCGCCTTCGTTGCGCCAAAATATATACATTAAAACGTCTAGAACGTTCTAGGGCCTTCAACCTCTGCGAAAACGGGACAAAATATAAAAATGTGAAGCAATTGCCTGTATGCGAGACAGAGATGAATATAAATTTCATTGTTCAGAATACACCAAAGCAATGGTGCTCACGTCATTTTATCACGTTCCGATTACGTACGGGGCAATTCGTTTTCAATGACTATTCTAGATGTTTTGTGTTTGCAGTTTGTTCTCGATTACTAGGCCTTTGTTGTATCGATCCGTGCGTAGGGAAAGATCCTTGGTTGTGTGTCGTTTTAACAGTTTTTGTAAGTTAGACCGTAGCCTAAAAATATAGTGTCATGAAGAATCTATTAGCATAGCATAGCATAGTCGGCCTTATAATGTTGGGACTCAGGCCTCCTCTCTAGGAGAGAGGATGGGCCGTAATCCACCACGCGGGCCCAGTGCGGGTTGGTGGATGTCACATGTCTTCGAATTTTTGGTTCTAGGACATGCCGGTTTCCTCACGATGTTTTCCTTCACCGTTTTAAGAGCAGTGGTGATGAAATAAATTACACATTACTTTATGCGCCTGACTGGGTTTGAACCCGCGACCTACAGCTCGTAAGTCGGGGCCGTTACCACTCGGCCACCACTGCTCAAGAATCTATTACTGATATTTAATTTCGCCTGAAGTTGTTTAGTTAAATCTATAAGGTATAGATTAGAAAGGTACAATGTATGCAGTCGGGATTCGCATTGCTGTAGGTACAGTCAATCTTAATATTAAGTTTCTGGATCGGGCTTACAGTGCCGTCTTCTAATGGAACGGATGGTACGTGTATGGTTGTTATGTGACCTCGTCGTTAGAAACTAGAAAATAATAATAAAACCAACTTCAGTTCCAGCAATATTTTCTTGAATTTAAAACTTTTTTTTCATAATAGCAACATTTTTTCACTCTGAAAGAAATTAGGGATGTACGACAATTATTTGATATAGAAAAAATTGCGATTCAAATAAAAATCTAAAAAATCGATTTAGTAAAAATCGACACATATAATGAAAGGACAATTCCGGAGAGTTTAAATATTATAATTATGATGAATTGTCAAGCTGAAAATTTTGTGATTATTTCTGGTGTCAAGATCAACGTTTTCCGAACTTCCTAAACAGGCATGAACATGCGGAAATATATTGAAATGTATCGAAATATAAATGTATGGCGTCCATTACACGATAGGTTTTGCTGTCAGTAGTCAAATATTTTGACTGACGAAAAATCTACTGTGTAATGCGATGACTGACATTTGCATAACGAAAAACATATGGCGATAAAATGCCGTCATTCAAACATCATTCATGGTTTTGATTGACGCTTGCATGACCGTGTAATTGACGCCTATGTTATCGTGTCGTTCGGTATCATAAAACACGAAGATGTAAAAATATACATTAAAGTTGTCGTGCGTGGTCTCCTGACCATTTTTATGGAAAGTTGTAATGAGATGTATCGTGCCATAATGTACATCTTTACCAGCCAAGCCAGCCTCTGTTAAGTATTGCAAACGGAGGGTTCCGTTCCATAAACCGACATTGAAAATTAGGTTACTTGTATGGGATTTTTATGACCTTTGCTCTACCTAGTGAGTGGGGCACAATAGGCCAATAATAATATACTATTAAATTTATGGGAAATACACTTTATGACGCCATTTCAACCGTTTAGGCGTAAACGGTTGCCTGATTTGTACCGAAAATCAGCCAATACCGTAAGGGGCCCTTCGTTTATTACGTAAGACGATTTATACGTACTTCAAACTGCTAATGAATGGGATGTCTATTTTTGTTTCAATCACTTTCACGTGGGAAGTTATTTCTCACGCAATAACTTTTCTTCTCAGGGCGGTGACAAGACAAATTTTCCAAAACGTAAGCTATTAACCCAAGAACACAGAGTTCTTTTGTTAGAGGAAAGTCGTAGGTATATGTCGTTGATATTGCTTGCCCTTTGAAATGCATAGTTTGTGCGTTGGAACTTATAATATGAAAAAATTGGGTAAGTGCGAGTCGGACTCGCGCACTGAGGGTTCCGTAAAAACTTACTTATAAAAAAGTTCGATTCCTGAAATTTGTTTTTCTCTGATGCAATCTGTCCTCTCATTGACATTCAGCATCTGATGTGTTCAAATATATTGTTATCATGCTTGGTATGCGCCCACTGGTGCACCCATATCGATCCCTTTTAATGATATTTTTTCAGTGTCAAGTCTTGTGGGCTAAACATTTTGAGCCACCTGAACGTTTTGGTTCTCATCAAGTTTGATGTCAGTTAATTTGGATGGGTCGTAATCCTGTTCTTGTAAGCTCTCACTGCTTATTTGATTTCTTTTCTTGAATTTAATTCCCGAATTGAGTTACGAAGATTTTTACGAAAATCGATTTTTATAATATATTTATGTATGTAGTTAGATTTTAGTATAGTTTAGTTAATATTTAATTTTTTTATTATGTAAGTGTAATTTCCATTATCCATAAAATCGATTTTTGACGAATCGTCCAAGATCACATCTCTAACCGATGATTGATTGACAGGCTGACAGCTGTTAAACTGTCAACTCGATGTCACAATGTTTCATGTTATTATTCGGGATTTGTGTTATTTATAAATAAAACGAGATCGATAATTGTATCATTTATCTAACAAGTCTTAGAAACAGCGCGTGCCGACAGCCTTTGAAGTCTATATCGTAGTACTTTTCGTAGAAGTCCTGTATTAGCTCCTCGACCTGCAAACAATGTCAAACGATATAACATTACAAACTAAATGCGACTCGTGCGGTGAAATAGCCCACGAACCGTTTATAGAATGTGTTGAATGTGAGGCTAATCTGTGCACTGCATGCTTCGCCTCGGGCCAGGAAGTGGGTGCTCACAAGAACGATCACAAGTATGCGGTACGGCGGAACGATTTCCCTTTGTTCGACAACTGCAACTGGTCGGCTAAAGAAGAATGCAAGCTGCTCTCTGCATTATCAACATACGGATTCGGTAATTGGGAAGAAATATCTAAGAGCGTACATACACGTTCGAAACTTGAATGCCAGGAGCATTACAAAAAGTATTACATAGAAAATGTTCAGTATAAAGAATTGCAGCTGTTACCAGAGACAGAACAATCGCTGTTTCCCAAACCTTTGATACCTTATCTGTACAGTACAGAAGTGTCCACCAACCCACCGAGGAACAACAATGCAGATCAACATCTGGCAGGGTACAATGCTTACAGGTCAGAGTTTGAGTTCAGTTATGATCACAATGCAGAGAGCATTTTTAATATAGAAGATAGTTACTCTGACGACGATGGTGATGATGATGATGATGATTGTATGGACTCACTAAAGGTGTCTCTAGTCAGCTCTTTGAACACTAGATTAAGAGAGAGGCGGAGAAGATACAAGATTATACAAAACCATGGTTTAATAATGCCAAACAAATTAATATCTTGGTTACAGAAGTATGACAGGACACTCACAAGACAGAAGTGTGAGAGACTGCTGTCATTCATGCAGTTTATGACTGGGATGCAATTTGATGCATTCATGGAGTCAGTCAGTTTAGAAAATGAATTAATGCTGAGAATATCAAGATTGTCGGAGTATCGGAGGAATGGTATCAAGACGTTATATGCAGCGAAGTTGTTTAAGCAGTTGAAAAAGGAGAATGATTTGGTTGTGAAGGAGCAAAAGCATGCTACAAGTGTTATGGCAAAGAAGTACGAGAGTCAGTCTCCTGTGAAGAATACAATGATTTTTGGGAAGAATAATCAGTTACTGAAATACAAGAGGACTTCAATGCCATTAGAAATTGTTGATTTACCCGGTTTCAACCACCTTACAGAAGCTGAAAAGGTTCTATGTTCTAACCTAAGACTGGTCCCAGAAAACTACTTGGAGATTAAGCAGCAGTTGATTACCCAAAACGGTAAAATGGGTTTTCTCCGTCTGTTAGACGCAAGGAGGATAGTGAAAATAGATGTGAACAAAACTAGGAAGATCTATGATTACTTGTTGTATGAAGGGTTTATATCTAAGCCACAGTAAATAAATAAGTTTAATGTTTTTATACAATCCTTGTTTTTTATTTTCTTTGGGATTACTAATGTCTCTTATTTATCCTCTAAGATGGAGCAGTTGGTAATTGTTTTAAAACTGTCAAAATTTACAGTTACATAAAAGATTAGAAAATAAAAATACAATCAGCCGAACATAGAACCTTCTCCTTTTTGAAGTAGCTTAAAAATATATGGCATATTATACAATGGCGGAATTTTATAGCCATTAGTTTTTCGTCATGCAAACGTCAATCATCGCATTAGGCGTCCATTACACGATAGGTTTTGCTGTTAGTTTTGCCACAGTCAAATATTTTGATTGACGCCTTAATGTGTGCTTTCTTTCTTTTTTTTTTTAATGCCAACTAAATTCACCAACATTTTTGGGTTATTATTATTATAATTATTTATATATAGTTATTTAGCTAGCTATTTTATAGCTAGTTATTATATTATTTAGCTAGTTATTATTATTATTAGTTTTTAGCTAGTTATTTAGTTAGCTTGGGACTAGACGGCGTTGTGTGATAGTTGTGGAATATATATGTAATACGGCCTGTTATACCATATAGCTAAAACATATATATATATATATATTTACTTTTTGCCGAAGCTATCTTTGTAAATAAATGTCGTTGCTAATAACCGGTTTTACCTGTAGATTCGTCTTGATGAGACGAATTGATAGCTATATTTAACTTAATTTGGGTAAAAAAATTGTAGATAGTTTGTTTTTGCAATAAGGGTAACGATATGTCAATAATAAAGAAGCATTCTACTGATGAAATTAATGTTAAAATCGGTCCAGTAGTTTTTGAGTTTATTTACTACTTACTAAGAAAAATAAAAATCTTGATAACATTTTCCATCACATTTGCAAGCTTTGAAATGTTGTAATGGTCAAGTGTAGGTAGATATTATTATTACGTACTTTATTCGTAAATGCAGCCGTAACTCGGTAAGTTGTTAAATGTAATCAATGCGATTTGTTGCGCCTTATACTTAGTATAGATATTGATAAATTCATTGGCTAAGTACTGTATATTTTTTCATCAAGATATTTTTAGAGGTTCTATGGTAGGGATAGTAGTTCTAGGTTCTAGGGTAGGGAGGATCTATGGTATAAATTATACTGATATTATAAATGCGAAAGTGTGCATTGTTTGTGTGCATTTTTATTAAGCTAGAACTACATTACACGCCTGATTTGTACGTAGAACGACGTCGCGTGGCGTGAATCTAATGTAGCTCTACAAGCAGAGGCGGATCGTGAAACTGTTGGGCTCTGGGCTAACACTACTTGGGGGCCCACCTAAGTAATCAAATTAATTGGCATTTTGTTAAAAATAAGTTTATATTTCTCCTGAAGTGTACTCGCAAATGTCGTCCTAATGGAACTAGAAACCTTCAACTGATCATGAGTTACTATAGCTAACTTGAAAGTCTTTAAATATACTTCGTCTTGCGGTTTTCTGTAAGATATTGCCCTCTGCGATAAGACCGCCGATTGTACACTTAGTTTATGTAAATGTTTATCCTGTCCACATTATGATAAATTTTTTGATCACAGGTCGAACGTGAACACCAACGTTGAGTGCTTGTAAACCATTGACCCGCCATATAAATAACGATATCAATGACTGCTTAAACAGAAGTACTCTATTTGTTTAAAAAAAAAGTTTTGTCAAATAGATTAACCCACACTGAAGACTGTTTTTAATGACGACTGGGGGCCCCTTATATCCCCGGGGCCCTGGGCTGCAGCCCATTTAGCCATTAAGTGGATCCGGCCATGTCTAAAAGTCTAGTTTCCATATAAAATGTATGGAGCCCGACGCGCCTAGATCGGCGTATGTGGAACACGTGTGCGCAATTTACCGTTATGTTACTCATGCACACTCCAAAATAGAGCCTTAAAGACTGATGAATGCCCCATGGTTTACAAAGAATACAGAACGAATACGAATATCTAGAAGTTCATACTGTTAAAAAACAGATCCAAGTCCTGTAAAGCTAATTGGCGAAAGCATTTATGAACACTGATTGCGTATTCCGATTGAGGACAAGATTAGCTTCAATCTGAAGGTAATTTCTGAACTAGATGACTCATCCTTGGATGTGTTAAATCTCAAAAATCAATTATGACGTCGAGACAAATTTAATTATAGCTGGATAGCTGATTGCAATGGACAAAAAAAAAAACTGCGCACTCAAATGGCTGGATGGGTATGGGTAAATTTTGAGTTCACGGGCTGACTATGTCATAGAATAGTATGTAAGAAAAAATTCTAAATCCAAACGCATAATTAGGTCTTGTTAATTATCTTCGATCCTTACAATATTATAGTCGAAAAAAGCTGTGCAGTTTGGGCCAGAGTAACCTAATTAGGGCTAAATCATCAGCATATCATCACCAACTAAGTATATATAATTAATCCATCGCTGGTCATAGGCTTCCTTACCTTTCAGTACCTACTGCTTCCCCTCATCGAGAAGTTACTCCAACTCATTGCACTTTTGGATGCTCTTGATTTCGATAGCCCAACCTTGGGCTTGGCTAAATAATACTGAAATATAATGAGATGGGAATGATGGAATACTCACTTTGAAACCAAACTTCTGATACAGAAATATGGCAGAATTTGTTGGCGACACATGCAGTGTGACATCCTTGCCTGTACAAGTCTGTAAAATAAAGTAAAAATTAACAAGATCTTGTCATAAATATCCTTATGTTCAGACGTGACCTGTAACCAGCTAACCAAACTCAAGTTTTCTTAAATTTTAATACTTTAGTTATTATTTATAGCTCTAAAAAAAGCTGCATGTGAACTGAACATCAGCTGTGAAATTCCAATGTGGATTCAAGTTTTGTGCAGTTGACATAACTGCAGTGGCAGAACTATAGTGTGACAAAGCTGCCAAAATGACACGGGCCTCCGGTCCAACGGGGTCCCCGGTCCGAGAGGCCGCAAGCTCAGAAGAAATCTATTTTACAAAATTTATTAAAATTAAATTAAAAGATTCATAGCATTTTATTTCATATAAACCATTTACAGGCACTTTTGAAATGTCAAGAAGTCAGTCAGAAAAAATTGATGCTGATTGCACATTCTAAAGCGTAGATCTGTATGGAAAAGAATGTGCAAGAAACTCCATGGACACTCTTTTCAAATCACAATGTGACGATTTTCTGAGGCCCCATCCAATGAAATTGCCACGGGCCTCAGATGATATAGTTACGCCACTGCATAACTGCATCGAAACTGCCAAGTGACTGCGGTATCAGTGTGCAGAGCAACTGTAACTCGTTTAAGGAAAGCCTCATCTAGCCTACTGGCTTACGCTAAACTCACAGTGACTTCGATTAGAGTGTATTGTTAATAACAGGTGTGGCTAATAACCGGAAGAGCGTTGATCGCTTCTGTCACAAACTCGCGACCTGTCATTTAAATCCTTCAGTTCCTACGTCTTTTGCGTCGCAGTGCGAGTCGATAACGATGACATTGTAGATAATACAGCACCAGGTGGGGTATATAACGTATTATGCCCTGATGCTGAAGTGAAAAGTAGAATTTTCTCTTTTTTTAACAGTGACTATCAGGCGTCCGAGCTGTTTGTAAGTGGTAACCATCACCTTAAGACATTTGGTTTGGTGTTTTTTTTTACTTCTGCTCCGCACTAGGAATTACTGCTGTATTGTGGGTGCGTTTAGAAACATGTACTCATATAAACAAAACACCCAGACCCTGTAGTCCATACAAACGTTTGTGCCGCGAGGGAATCGAACCCGTGACATGCAGCGCAGCAGTCAAACGCTCAACCGGCCCTGGAACGCAAAGGGTAACAGAAGGAATACATGTGGGTCAGGAAAAGTCTGTCACTCTCTCTCGCTCCAAGCAGAGCGGGCGGAGAAGGTGCGTTGCTTACTTACAAGGCTATTTTAAGCCCATACCTGTAACAAGTGATACAGCATGAAGGTGGCGATCTTGGCGTTCCTCCACTCAGGCCTGGTGAGCACGAAGGAGATGTAGGCCTCGTTGTGGCCCACGTCGGGCACGAGGAAGGCGCAGCCTATCACCAGCTTCTTGTACGTCACCACGCAGCTGAACTCGGGGTACTGTAGAGCTTCTGTCACTGTTGGAGTAGATTTAGATCAGTGAAGTCGTTTTGAATTATTTATATGGTATACTAGCTAACTTGGCCAAAATTGTTCTGCCATTTAATTTACTAGCTTTTGCCCGCGGCTTCGCCCAAATACATAAAATATAGCCTATGTCACTCTTAGGTATAAAGCAGCTTTCTATCAGTGAAAAAAATTTCGCAATCGGTTTATTAATATCAGAGATCACCTCCTACAAACAAACTTTATAATATTAGTGTAGACATTTATCAAAGAAAAACTGACGAGTTTGGGTAGGAGGGTAAAAAAATAGCTATACTTAGAATTTTTGAACCTTTTCAAACGCGAGCCTATCCATAATAATAATAATAAAAATAATAATAAATTTCTAAATGTTTTTTTTTGTATGATCTTGTTTAAAAATGTAATTTATATGGTTATTTACATCGAATAAAGGAAATAATAAAAAAAACCATCAACAATACTTACAGTCAATCCCGGGCCAGAAGAACTGTGCGCACAGGTTGTTGACGGCGGCGATGTGCTGCGGCCGCACGTACGAGTAGTCTATGGTGGCGCGCGGGGGCGGCTCGTAGTCTTTGATGTGTCTGCTCAACATAAATACTAGCTTCATTCAAGCTCTATAAGGCAAGCGAGCTGGTTCAAACGTCACTCACAAAGACAAAAATAAAGAATAGAAATGAATTATAAATTAATAAATAAAAAAGCCTTTTATTTCTTGCAATTAGAGATATCAAAGTAAGTAAAATATGAATCTAAGTTAAAACTATTTGGTGCAAAGTAAATTTATTGGTAAAATTAATCCTAATATAATATTGTTTGCTTATTATGCAAGAACCCCTCCGCAGGTGAAGGCCTCCTCCAAGGAACTCCATATTTCTCTATCGTGTGCTGTGTCCATCCATCCAGTTAGAACCAGCCGTTTTCAAAATGTCGTCCGCCCCTCTTGTAAGCGGTCTTCCCCTGTGTCGTTTTCCACCTGGGCCTCTCCAACGAGTCGCCCTTATGGTCCAACGCTCGTCTGACATTCTTGCCACATGTCCCGCCCATTTCCATTTCAGCTTTTTAGCATATTCCAGGGCATCAGGAAATTAATTAGGATATATTTATTATATGCAAGGAATTTAAGCAGGAGTTTTACTTCAATTGTCAATGTTTAACTTTTGAGATAGAATAGAAAAACTTTTATTCGGGACAGATACAGCAAAGTAAAGAAGAAAAGTACAGAACGTGCTGAGCGTGAAAGGGTGACCACATCAGCATTTGTTGGGCGTCCAACACACAGCGCTGGTTTTCAGTTGACACCCCCTCAGAATCAGTTGCAATAAAAAAAAGGCAAGTGTATCGTCGCGCAGGCGGCGTGCACATTACGTCACCGGCAGCGGGGAACGGAGACGCGGGAGGGACATAGCTGTCCGGCGCACCACGGACACTCGCTTCCACGGACACCGCCGCGACGGACACACACCTCTCAAATATAATTAAATTAGTTATTGTTTGTCCGGGTCGTTGTATTTCTGCAGTATTGACTAACGGCAACATCCAGCGTTTATTGAAAATACAGTCCACTTCATTTACACCCAACCCCAACAGTATCCAATAACACTACTATTATAAACGCGAAAGTTTGTGACAATGGATGGATTTTTGTTCACGCAAAAACTTGGGCACGCCACGATTGCGGCAGTAAGTCTGTCCGTCCGTCTGTTCTGAATTTAAAAACTATTAAGCTTTTGAAACACTGGAAGAATTCGGCGCGGAATCAACACCATTCGGCGCGGAATTCATCATCATTCAGCGCGGAATCATCATCATTCAGCGCGGAATCATCACCATTCGGCGCGGAATCATCACCATTGTCACCTTATCGTCGTATCGGACGAAAGCCGCGCGGCGATCGTGTCAAACCACTTGTATGAAGGTTTTCAAAATAGTGCGAATGATTGCGTAGGTTCCACATCAGGCCTTTGCTTCTGACAATCACCTGTTTGTCTTCCGAAGTAGTTCATCGGTAAGTTTCAGCCACGTGGGGGCGGAGTCTCCGTCGCGGCGGATGTAGGGCTTCAGCGTGGCGCCCGAGTACAGAGAGCGGAAGGCCGTCGGCTCTATGCTGGATAACAGGAGCGTTCCGTAGTTCGTACTGGCTATTGTACCGCATAGGTTGTCTATTAAATACTGAAATAAATAGATAATATTATATTTTGAGATTGAACGATATTAAACCTTTAACCGCTTGCGTCGAATTGATCTGATTATTGTTTTTCTTTTATATATTTATGGGATAATAAACAGCTATGATATACATAATTTCAGATAAATTTTAGTGGTTCCGTACCTCAAAAGGAAAAACGGTACCCTTATAGGATCACTTTGTTGTCTGTCTGTCTGTCCTTCAAGACCCTTTATCTCAAGAACGCGTGGAGGTATCGAGTTGAAATTAAAACCATATACTCAGGTCTGCAATCCCTTGAAGCTGTGAAAAAATTCAGACTTCTAAGTTAACGAATAAAAAAGATACGGCCGTTTATGTCGCAAAAAACGTACATTTCGACATTATCAAGGGAATCAAAATTCATAGTATACGGAACCCAATAAATAATAGAAAATGGCATGTTTTGAGATTTACCTAATGATATTAGAATTATAATTTAAACTTCACAAACTTGGATATCAATGTCCAATTCCGAAATCCAATTTCATAATTACAAGTAAATAAAGCTGACTTCAAGATCCATAGTCGCTAGTTACTTTAAATTTTCATATATTTTTTTAATTATAGTTTTATCGATGATTTGATAGCCATTACGTCCTGTATAAAGCTTATTTAATTCAACCGTGTATTTTTTTCTAAACTTACCGATCTCTGGAACCTATCTAGAACTCTTTCAGCATTGATAACAATCCTGGGATCTTCAGTCATGTAGCCACCAAGCAGTTTTACATCTCTGTAAAAATAATGAATAATTAGAAGATTACTGAAATTCATCATCATCATCATCTTCCTGCCCTTGTCCCGTGTTATTTGGGGTCGGCGCAACATGTTCTTTTCTTCCATTCTGCCCTGTCACTCGTCATGCTATCATTAACTTCCTTTTCTTTCATATCACTCTTCACACAATCCATCCATCTTTTCTTTGGTCTCCCTCTCCCTTCCATCCATCCACATGTAAACTCATAACTGAAATTATTGTTTAGAATATAATTAGCTAATTTTGTATTGAGACCAGAAAGCAAAACTCATGCGGGAGCGATGCGCTTCCATGATTGTGCGCCTGAGCTTCTCCTCCAGTGGCTTCCTGAATGTTTTCAGACTGGTTTGGCTATCCCCTCTCACAAAAGGGGATAAGTGTCCAGACACACTTATCCAAATAAACTGGTGTACAATTGAACGAACAGTTCAATGGTTCATTCTTTGTTTATTATTATAATTTAATGTAATACTAACATTAGGCTAAGTTATAGGTACTACTAGTAACATATACGGATGTTAATCTAAAATGAAATAATGCGTACAGCTAAGGAGTGGAATTCCCTGCCGGAGTCTGTGTTTCCTGATAGCTACATCCTAAGGGTCTTTAAGTCAAGAGTGAATAGGTTACTTCTAGGCAAGCGTGCTCCATCGTCGGCCACATCATCGCTTACCGTCACGTGAGATAGTGGTCAAACGCGAGCCTATCAATAATAATAATAAAAAACACAATATTTTATTTGCATTGAAAACCAGCCAAATAAAAATGATAGCAGACATTAAGGCTTCTAATACTCACTTATCCAAATCAAATATAGGTAAATGCTTATGCCTCTTCAGCCTTCTCAGCGCCAGTTTAGCCCTGAGCCTGCACAAGTAAGCCTTCTTGCTGGGATCCCGGACCTTCGGGATCAAACCTTCAACCTTCTTCAGAAGCTGTATCTCCTCATATTGTGACAATTCCACCAGGTCGGGTTGTGTCTTCGGCAGGGGATCTTCCCAAGGTGTGTCAACAGAGTTCAGTTCGGTGGAAAACAGAGATTCCCTTCTGATTGGTTTTTCTTCAACAACCTGTTTCTTGGGTCTGTCGAAGACTATTTTCCTGGAGTCATGTTCTGAGCCGCTGCGGGAGTCTGAGTCGTAGTATAACATTGATTGTTGGAAGGAGTTGATGCTCGAGGAGTCACTCTGTAAGAAAAGAGAAGGAGGTAAGAACTTGCAAAGAATTAGAAAGCAAAGTATATGTAGTGTGTGATACTCAACACATTTATCTATAGCTATACTTATTAGTATAGTTGTTTTGCCATATAAATAATCAAAGAAAAAATGGGGGTGGGGGTATAAGGGTACAAAATAGCCTACGACTTATTTCTCAGATCTATCCAACATATACAAAAAAACATCAAAATTGGAAGAGTTCCTTTACAAACACTGTGAGGCCCGTATTGCAGCACCTTACTCAAGTACTACTTAAACTGCGTTCAACCGATTACAGCTTGAGCGAAGAATCTCGACTTAAGCGTTCAGTTTATTTTAGAACTATCCTCAAACTCAAATCAAACGAAACTATGCTTGAGTAGAGATTTTGATCTCTGATTTATTAAATCCACAACAATTTCCATGAGAATCTATGCTTAAGCGTGGTCTCGACTACACTTGCGAAGACAAAGATCAATTCCGCCTCAAGCAGAGATTCTGAGCTGATTGTGATTTTAAAATAAGGACACATTGAGTGGAGCCCACTCAAACACTGTTCTATAATACGTAAAAAATGTCATTTTAAAGTGACATTGCTCAGGTGATTATTGATTGTAGTTTCTGCTCAAGTCAAGTTCTAAAATTTAAACTCCAACTGAGACTAGTTTTAAGTAATGCTTGAGTCTTGATTGCAGTTCTGTAATACGGGCCTGACACGAGATTTTTATAAATTAAAAGAAGATTATAAAGAAGAACGAATTGTTTTTTGTTTGTCTATATATATAAAAATGAATAGCTGTTCGTCAGTCTCGCTAAAACTCCAAAAACGTCTGGATCGATTTGGCTAATTTTGGTCTTGAAATATTCGAGATAATCCAGGGAAGGTTTAAAGAGAGAGAAAAATTGGGAAAAATCCCGAAAAAAAAAAATCCGAATACAACGCCATTTCTAATTAAAATGTCATTATAAAATGAATTATGCTGTTCTGATTATGGCAGTAGATGGCGTTATCCTTACTAATAGGCGGTACGAAGTTCGCCGGGTCAGTTAGTAATAAATAAATATATGAAAGAAAAGGGAGTCAGTGTTTGAGATTTATACTCGTACGTATGAATATGTCAGTAAAAGACTTTCAAAACATTTAATGAAGCTTTTATTTCAAGTACATAAGAAATAAAAAGAATTGTTACATAGTATTTTACGTAAATAAAAAGAACAAAAAAAAGAAGCGACTCACCACGACAGTCAAAAAATAAAAAAAAATGTTGATGGCCAGCCATAAAAACTTCTAAGGGCGGAATTCACCAATAAAACTAATCGCGTTTTAACGTTTGGCTAGCATAATCGCGTTTAGCCGCTGTCACTAGTGTCACTTAACTGTATTTTTCTTTTGTTGTATTTTTACAAGTGACACTTAGTTTAATTGGTGAATTCCGCCCTAAGAGGTTGCAGTCAAAATAAATGTTAAACACAGAGATAGCATGACGGCTGACAGGATAGAATTCATAAAAAAAAAAATTGCACCGACCCAAAGTAATGTGGGCCAAAGGCACAAAGATGATGATGACCATTTGTTTAACTTACTTGCACAGGCATGATGCGGTTGGTAGGCGTGAAGTCGAAACCCTTGAACTCCATATCTGAGTATGAGTCTTTAGGAGTCAACATGTTCATAGAGTCGTCGAACGTGCTCTCGTCACCGATTTCATTCCTATAGTCAAAGTAAAAATAAAATGGATATAAATAATGAGCACAGAAGCACACAGAATGTCAGAAGTACCCAGATATTTTTGTGGGGCAAAGGTAAGAGCAATCAAGTTTTTTTTTAGGGTTCCGTACCTCAAAAGGAAAAACGGAACCCTTATAGGATCACTTTGTTGTCCGTCTGTCTGTCTGTCAAGACCCTTTATCAAAAACCATATACTCAGGTCTGCGGTCCCTTGAAGCTGTGAAAAAATCAAACTTGTAAGTTAACGAAAAAAAAAAGATACAGCCATTTATGTCGCAAAAAACGTGTACTTCGACACTCTCAAGGGATCAAAATTCATAGGGTACTTTCCGTTGGTCCAGAATCCTGAAATTTGGCATAAAGCAAAGTCTTATAACACTGGTACTAGGAACAAATATGAAAACAGTAAATTTGTTGTTACGTCACAATAAAAAATCTTTTTTGCGATGCGAATTAAATTATTTACAAAGGTAAGTTCGTACGGAACCCTCAGTGTTCGTGTCCGACTCGCACTTGTTTTGAAAATCTCTGGCTGTAACAAAGCTTTCCTTTCATGTCATACAAGAAAGCTTTTTGCAATTCTACGCACAATGTTTTTACTTCTTTTTATTAAAGTAAATAATATGTACTGTGTTTTTTGTATGTATGTTGTGTTAAAAACTGTGCTTATCATCATACCTGCCATCTGAGTCCAACTGATCATAGAACGAAGTGCTGGAAACACCGCTGAGCTCATCAGAATCAACTCTTCTCTTCTTACAGGGAATTGGATCAGATCCCATGGTGAAGGAACTGCTCTCATTGCTGATCAGATCTTTATATCCTGAGGGATAATGTTAAAGGTCAGCATTAAAGTCACTATTGATTAAGTACGTGGATCTTTAATAAGCACCTCTCTGTTATAGGAGTTACAGATAACCCACTCTGCAGAGTCTGCATGGAGGAGGACGAGACAACAACTCATTTGCTAACAAGCTGCCCAGTGGTTGCTGGATATAGGGCAAAGTCATAGTATAGATATGGAACAGTACGGAAACTACGTACAAATGATCGAAACGGCACACTCACACAAACACACGCATCGACGAGACTCCTAAGCGTTTCTTTTCTTGTTACTGACAGCACCGCGAGAAACGCTTAGGAGTCTCGTATGTTTGTGTGAGTGTGCCGTTTCGAAAATTTGTACGTAGTTTCCGTACTGTTCCATATCTATACTGTGGCAAAGTACTGCGAGAACCCGGGTAATGGTCAGTAACACTCAAGTTGGCCTTCCTTGAGGAGCTGGGGTGGATCGAATGACACATTCGCTCCCATCCGTACGCAAAATACGCGCTTTAGACGTGGGGAGTTGCGGACACCAGCCCGAAGTACAAAAAAATACAATATTAGATGGATGACAATGTAAATTTGCAACCAAGTTGTAGACCACTGACCAAGGTATTTCAAACAATTTTACAGGCACCTTTCTGGTCTGTGGCTAGTGTGATCATGCTGAAGTAGATGAGATTTTCTTTTATGATTTTGCCTCACACCAGGAACTACTCCTTTATCGTGGGTAGGTACGACCATTTTTTATTAATGATAGGCTCGCGTTTGACCACCATTTCACCTGATGGTAAGCGATGATGTGGTCGACGATGGAGCACGCTTGCCTAGAAGTAGCCTATTCACTCTTGACTTAAAGACCCCTAAGTTGTAGCTATCAGGAAACACAGACTCCGGCAAGGAATTCCACTCCTTGGCTGTACGCATAATAAATGTGTTCTCAAAACGCTTTGTGCGTATGGGCGGAATAAGTACCATGTACTGGTGGCGCAACGCCGTACGTCTAGTGGTCCGATGATGGAACGGACTTGGCGGAATTAGATTGTGCAATTCCAGTGCACACTCCCCGAAATGTAATCGATAGAAAACCGACAAGCCAGCAACTCAGCGGCGATGCCCAAGGCTTTGGAACTTCGACTCAACAAGTGCATCATTGCCGATGATCCTCTTCATCATAAATATGTAAACTCACATGCACAAGACACCCAGAGCAGGAACAATTATCTGCAGGCAGTTATCTGTTGATCGCTAATCGATCGACTACTTTATGCACATTGTCAGTGTTTTGTTTTTGTTCATTATTATTATTAATTTTTGTATCGTATAATGTTTTATTATTATGTTATTTCTTTACTTTGTTTATTAAGTTGTTTTTAGTTCATAAGATGAAAATTTGCTAGCCGTTCAACGTCTCGTCGACGTCAGCTGACGCTGGAAATCAGCGCTGTGGTTCTGTTCAATACATGAGCCCCAGCATTTTGCTGAGCGCTGGCCGTTTTGTGTGGATGTGTCGCATAACTCACTCTATTATATAGATTTGTTATAATGTTATGTTTTTTTAAGTTATGTGCCATGTTTGTCGTAAATAAACTCTTTTTCTTTCTTTTCAGGCCATACAAATATTAGCTCCATGCGGGAATCGAACCTGCGACACGTAACGCGGCAGCCAATCGCTCAACAACTGCGCCAACGACAGTGATGGATTAAGACTACTTGATGCCCTAAGCAATCTACACATATGGGCCCCCCTATCCGTATGTCAACTAGAATCTGTCTTTAAACCTTTACCGCCTAAAAATACAAGGTTTTGTAAAATAAGGTGATGACATGTAACGTGCCTTAGAAGTGGAGTAGGTGCAACAACAATAAAAGCCAAAGCATAATTTATTTATTAGGGATTAAAGTATGAAATTGCCGATTTGTACTTAAAAATTGAAATTTGTTTTTTTTTTTCATTTAACATATTTATTTGATCAAAATAATTACCATTATTATCTATACATAGCTGCCATCTAATTTATGAGGAAGGTCATTTATGCCTTTGCGATAGAATCTCTGGTGATCTAGATTTGACAAACTGTTCAAATTCAAATTCAAATCATTTATTGTGGACCATAGGTTCATAAGATGTTGTTTTAGTTACAGGTTCTGCTATGTCCCGCCAATGAGGCATACAAAATTCTTATTATTAATTTGGTACATAGTTAGTAAATAAAATAATTAGATGAAATTGTCATGGAATACATTAAAATTAAATTAGCAAAATATTTAGGTCAAATTATAAATTAGTCATATTACAATATAATAGTTTATAAAAACAACAACATAGTGCTTCATAATGCTTTTGGTTTGTATTAATAAACCGGCTGATTCAGTGTCTTGTCATTTAAAAATTCTTTTATCGAGTAATAACATTTACTTATCAATAATTCGAGTAGGTTTTTTTTAAAGATATTCATGTCGCTCATATTTCTGAATGAAAGTGGAAGATTATTAAAGATACGAGGGCCGCCCATACAAAAGATGCTTTGGTGCAAAAGCTTTTTTTTGCTGGCTACCGTGCGCAGCTTGTCTTTGTGTCTAGCCCTAGTGTAAAATTCAAATAGGTTTGGATTTGATTTTATAAATATTAAAGTTTCATAAATATACATACTAGGGAGAGTTAATATTTTTAAACTTATGAAATGTGGTCTACATGAATCCGTTTGGTGTATATTGCACAGCGATCTAATACAACGCTTTTGAGCTCTAAAAGCACGTTCCTTTTCTACTGAGTTGCCCCAGAAAATGATGCCGTAGCGTATTATTGAAGCAACATATCCATGATAGGCAGTTAGCAAGGCGGACTGACTGACAGTGTTTCTTAATTTGTAAAGAGCATACGAGCTCTGGCTAAGTCTTTTGCAAACTTGATCTATATGTGACTTCCAGTTTACTTTGCTATCAATATGAATTCCCAGGAATTTGGTTACTTCCACTTCTTCTATATTGGTCTGAGAGTGGCATATATTCAAAGAAGAGTTAGGAATTACTCTTTGTTTAAAATTCATTATTTTTGTTTTTTCTAGATTTATTTTCAAGTCATTTTTATCAAGCCATTTTATAATTGCTGTCAGAGTGTTATTTATGTCAAGTTTTATATCAGTTCCGTCAGTATTGGTAAACAATATAGTACTATCATCAGCAAACAAGGTCATATGATGTATTGTAATTGTAGACATGTCATTGATATAAATTAAAAAAAATGTGGGGCCTAGTATGCTGCCCTGAGGGACACCGGACAGGATACCTCTAACCTCAGAAACAATCGTTTCTTCAGTTCTAGTAGTTAAGGAGACTCTTTTCAATTCTACTATCTGTTTTCTGTCACTGAGATATGATTCAATCCGTGTGACTGTGTGAAACCATTTTGTACTGTTTCCTGAGAAGAAAACTTTTTATCAAGTAGAAAATTGTCCAAATCACGAAAAAAATGGGTAGTCTGTTGGAGCAAGGTCTGGCGAATACGGAGGGTGACAAATGGTTTCTAATTGCGGTTCAGTACAGTTAAAATGTTGTCTCGTGCTGTATGAGGTCTCGCGTTATCATGGAGCAATAATGGTTTTGCTATCATTGTTCAGAGTACGGAACAGTAGAAATCTGCCGTTATTGGTTGACTAGATCGGATATAGCAGAAAAAAAAAACAATAATTTCGGAAGTCGGTGTTAAATAAGAAAAAAAAAATACCGAGAAAAACCGACTTCCGAAATTAAAATTATTTTGATTCTTTTAGTTTTTTTTATTTAGTGTAGTCGGTTATTTTTTTTGTTAAAAGTTTTTTTTAAAGGAAGAACTGCATAGGGAGTAGAAGAACCTACTATGTGAAAAAAGTTTCACTCAAAAATCTCAAACCATGAAGGTTTTATGTTAATTCGAAGTACCTGTTACAATAAAATGGCAATTTCATACTTTAACCCCTATTATTACGTATGCATAGAAGCCGGCCGGCAAAATTACTCAAAAAACAAAACATTTGATTTATTTATTTTCACCACAGCAGCTCAAACAAGTAGGTTTTGCTGCTTGAAAGAGCTCACGCAGTGAGAAAAATCGAGTTTTGCTCACTGCGTGAGACAAAGTAACTTATTAATTATTTTTTTTTAGCCATACAATTCGAAACATTCGAACTGCACTGTACTCTGTCTCTTTCTCGCCCTTATAAAAAAGTGAGTGAGAAACATGCCATTTCGAAGTTCATTCCGATTTTGAAATTCCACCACAAAGAAAAACACGTTTGGAAATGCGTAATAAATAGAAAATATTTGTAAAATATAAAATTGTATTTTTTTTTATAAATAAATTATTGAATTTTAAATTTATTATTGTATTTGAACAAAAATAAGAGTACCTGAGTACTTATAGCAGCAGATAAAACTGGCATTTAACCTTAAAATAATTATTTCTAGTTTCAACCTGTTTTAGAACGTGATTTAAAAAAACAGCGGAAATAAAAAAAGAATGTTAAAATAATTGTAAAATATGAGCAAAACTAGCGACAGAGTTAGTATTTATTTTAATTGAAATCATTATTAAATCTATTACTGTTAATTATTTTATTTCCCAAGTAATATGTGTTCTCGCTGCTGAAGTGAAAAATTATGTGTGTAACACGAGAGCAAAACTTTTTGCATCGCGTGCCTTTGAATCCCTCCCCTCGCTTAGGATTCTATAAAGTATTTTTGTTCAAATACAATAATAAATTTACTGAGTACAGTGCAGTTCGAATGTTTCGAATTGTATGGCTAAAAAAATAAATAATTTAAAAGTTACTTTGTCTCACGCAGTGAGCAAAATCGAGTTTTGCTCACTGTTTTCAAGCAGCAAAACCTACTTGTTTGAGCTGCTGTAGTGAAAATAACTATTATTTATTAAAACTTCATGCAACATACAGGTACAAAGGCGGAATTAATGCCTTAGGCATTCTCTACCAGTCAACCAAGGGTAGTGAAGAAAACACATGGTAGGTGCATAAAAAAAATAAAAGAATAATACAAAAACAAGGGATGGTTTGTGATTGGCTGATCGCAATTCCGGTGCATTTGAATTGCCGAATGCACTAGCGGGCAGCGAGTGGGCAAGCGGGAGCGGGGTTATGATTCTAGGTCAGACTCTATGTCAACTTAAAAACTGCGAATTTTCAAATACATTTAAATCTAATAATAACGTAATTAAAACTAACTTACAAAATAAAAATAAAAGCCCTAAAGTACTAAAAATTTTCAAATTATTCCTAGTAACTTTTTTGGTATGGTTTTTGGTGACGTGAGAGTGAGACGTGATGCCCTAAGGACGGATTATTTTGTGCTTCTTCTGGTGCCCCCCCAGACGTGATGCCCTAGGCAATTGCTTAATTTGATTAAGGGTTAATCCGTCACTGGCCAACGACCGTGTGCCGTCCTTTCGTTCATAGCATCTAGGGAGCCTTCAAATTAGCCGCAAACTGCTGCCGTAGCGCGGATGTAGCGCAGCAGTCGCGCGTCCTGTTTTTCTCCGTTATTCGATCGAATTATGTCGTAGTTGTTGAGCCAATTGACTTCAATTTAAGGGGATTACAGGAGCTAAACGCCAGTTTTATAATGCTCAAGAGTATTACAATAGAGTACTGCAATAAACTGAATCAGAAAAATATACGTTAATCTTCAGGATAAATGCTAGATAGATAGTATGTACAAAACATAATACATCTAATTTAGTACGATAGAAAACAATCACGAAGATGCCTCTATCCCTGAGCCAGCTGTGCCATCAAGTGACTTGGCAACAGGTTTACACTGTTCTTCAAAGACCAAGTCTTGTTTGGAGAATGTAGCAGTATTCAGCAAGTAATGTGTTATACTATCCTATACGTGTCCATTCTTAGGGTTCCTTACCTCAAAAGGAAAAAACGGAACCCTTATAGGATCACTTTGTTGCCCGTCAGTCTGACTGTCTGTCAAGACCCTTTATCTCGGGAACGCGTGAAAGTATCGAGTTAAAATTAAAACCATAATCTCAAGGTCTGCGGTCCCTTGAAGCTGTGAAAAAAATCAAACTTTTGAGTTAACGAAGGCCGTTTATGCCGCAAAAAACGTATATTTCGACACTCTCAAGGAAATCAAAATTCATAGGGTACCTTCTGTTGACCTAGAATCCTGAAATTTGGCATGAAGCAAGGTCTCATAGCACAAGTATAGAGAAAAATCTGAAAACTGTAAATTTGCATTTGCATCACAAAAAAAAAAACTTGAACGATTCGGAAAAATCTTCGTAACTCAATTCGGGAATTGAATTTTTTCATAGGTAAGTTTGCACGGAACCATCAGTGCGCGAGTCCGAGTCGCACTTGCCCAGTTTTATTTTTTAAAGAACGAAGCATGTGACTTTTCTAAACCAATTGCCATCCAAGAAGGATGGCAATTGGTTATTAGGGTTATTGTTATTATTATTAGTAGGCAAACCGTCATTAGTATCAATTTTCACAGCGCCAAACGTGACTTACGGTTAGAACTTCACACACATTATGCCCAAAGGTCACACATTATGGCAAATGATAATACACAGTTTTATGGTAAAACAGAGGAAGAAAAAGAATATCCATACATACCCATTTCAGTAACTTTGGCAACGAAGAGATTTTTGTCGATAGAAAGCTGATTTCGTGGCCGTACTTTTGGCTTGTCTCTCGCAATTTCTTGTACTGAAACAACCAAATTATATCATTACCACTTGGATGGAGGAGGACGAGACAGCAGCTCATCTGCTTCTAAGCTGCGCAGTGGTCGCTAGATACAGGGTAAAGTACTTCGAGAACCCAGGTACCCTCCACGAAATGGTCAGTAACTTCAGGGCGAGCTGGGGTGGATCGAATGACACATTTCGTGTGTTGCGGACACCAGCCCCAAAATACAATACAATACAATATGTCATTACCAATTAGTGACGAAAAAAATATTGCAATGCTTTAAGGCTGATTTAATTCATGCTCGTGAACGGGTGCCGTCAGTTGAGACTGGTCATCTCTTAGCTGCCAGTGACCTAATTCAATTTCTATTTTTTTAAATTAGTTTTTTTATTATTTTTTATTTTAATTATTATTACTTATTTACATTGTGCTCACATATTAGAAGCGACAAGAAATATGTAAACAAGATTTATGTAACTCATAATATGATTTAAAAGAGTGTCCATAAGTTTCTTGCACGTTCTTCTCCATAGAGATCTACGCTTTGGAACGTGCAATTTAGCTTCACTTGTATTTTTTTTTGACTGACCGACATTTTGATAATTCAAAAGTGCCTGTAATTACAGGTCTATTTGAAATAAACGTTTCTGATATCTGAAATTATTTCATGCTTGCACTGACTGGACCAGTCCACTCAAATCTGTGTGGTTCTTTCCTTAAAAGATCATCTAAGACATTAATCTGCATGATTCTCGTATGATTTTACCATTACATGTTATTTTATGGACTTTATAAGAGACTTTAGCTTCTGAGTATGTTTCGGTGTTTCTTCTCAGGGTAGTCAGACACTGGCCTCAGCTAGTACCATGAACAACCAATTTGCAGAAAATATTATATGTTTATCATACATATTTCATAAATACAGAAATGAATATTATAGTTTTTGTTTTGTTTTTCCGTTTATTTAACAATAACATTGATACATTCATGCTAACATATTTACATACCAGCACAAACCATCGCGGGTGTTAACAGCGGTATGTCAGAAGCGACAAACTCGGCGCCAACATACTTTAGGCGAACAGAAGGTATGCATACATAGTCCTCATTCAAAAGATACTTTCTAGATCGCATTACGTATATTATAGATAATTTACACCCAGACACAGAACAAATGATTGTGCTCATCGCACAAAAATTTTTCCTGGGTGGAAATCGAACCCACGAACTCCGGCATTGCAGTCAGGGTCACTAACTACTAGACCACCAGGCCAGTCAAATACACGTGTAAGTAAGATAGATAGATAGATATATTCTTTATTGTACACCAAAAATGCAAATTACATTAGGAACTTAATATTAATATAGTGTCACAATGGGCGGTCTTATCGCTAAAAGCGATTTTTTACAGACAACCTTAGGATGGATTTGATAGAGAAGGAGAAAAAAAGATACGCAGGTAGTTCGTGGGGTACTATTTACATATATACAATACATAAACTAATAAATTTCATATAATACAAACAATATATAATATACATATATATATATATATATAATTATAAAAAGCAAAGAAATGATGTACGTAATGACGACATTCAAGAGGAAAGGTAGTGATCCTTAACCATATCTTTAAAAATCGTGAGTGTTTGAGCTTGCCTTACCGACACGGGCAAAGCATTCCACAGCCGCACTGCTTGAACTGTAAACGACTTGTCATAGAAATTGGTGGAATGGCTTGGCATCTCTAGCCCCAAGTTTTCCGATGACCTAAGATATCTAGTATGTGTGTCATGAAGGAACTTGAAACGTTCTTTAAGATATGCAGGGGTTTTAGGATTGAACAGAACACTGTAGAGTAGAGACAAGATGTGTACGTTCCGGCGAAGACGTATTGGAAGCCACTTGAGTTTCGTACGAAAATCGGATATGTGATCATACTTGCGCAAGCCAAATATAAATCGTATGCAAACATTTTGAAGCCGCTCAAGTTTATCAAGTTGTGCCTCAGTGAGATCGAGATAACTGACATCAGCGTAGTCAAGGATAGGGAGTAAGAGTGACTGAGCAAGTGCAATTTTAGTGGCAGTTGGCAAAAAGTTACGCAACCGTCTCAGGGACTTGGCAGAAGCAAATATTTTGCGACTTACCTCTTGTAATTGGGGACCCCAAGAAAGATGCTTGTCTATCCAAATGCCTAAGTTCTTGACCTTCTCGCTTATTGGAATAGCAGTACCGTTGAAAAGAACCTGTGGCAGTTGGGACCAGTTTACCTTGGGCATCAACCTAGAGCTGCCAACAACAATGACTTGAGTCTTCGATGGATTAACCTTCAGACCGTGTGCCTCACTCCACTCACAAATTGAAGCCAAGTCCTGGTTAATAATGTTGATAGCGGCATCCAAATCCGTATGGGGAGTTTGTCTATAAACTTGCAAATCATCAGCATAGAGGTGGTAGAAGGAAAGAAGTTTTTTGGAGATAGAATTTATGAAAATTGCGAAGAGTAAAGGAGATAAGACGCCACCCTGAGGAACACCGGCAGAAGTATAACACCAAGAAGAACAGGACTCATCTATGGAAATACGTTGCCGGCGGCCATACAGTATAACGAGAAATACGCGTAAGTCAGTATAACGAGAAATACGCGTCCGTGGACAGGCCTTAGAAATGAGAAAATTCCAAGGAGATTACATAATTATGCTAGTTTATGAGAATAAAACCTTACTAATATGAGCAGCAACTGCCGGTGAAAAGTTGTGCAGCAGTTTCCACCAGCCAGTCTCCCCAAGTACTGCTGACCCTGACTTGAAGAACAGCTTGTTGTACACTGAGAGCACTCCCGCTATTGTGCCCACCCAATTCTTCTTCTGCTTGCTGTAATCAAGAAATAATGAATGGACTTTTCAATGATAATCTCTCAATTTTTGATTTAAATATTTTACTTTCTTTAGGCTAAAAACCTGCCAAAATTTGGCAAGTACGATTTGACACCTTCTTAAGGCCTTTCAAAATGTTTGCCGAAACCTTTCGAAGCTGTTGTTACATTGCATGGTCATATCAAGGGCCTGATGCAGAGGGCAGTACTGTAAGTAAGTACCAGTCTCTAGAGTCCTAATCAACGGTAGCTTGGACCCTGCTCCTGACTTAGTCGTTTTGCTATTTGGTATAGCAATCAATAAAGGTTATGTTTTGTAATTTGTATAGAGTTACTTTTATTTAGTACTTACGTCTGCGCGCCAAACAATGATTGCCAGTAGCGGTCAATAAAGAAACAGATATGTGTCTTGTAGTGGAAGTAGCCGTGGTTGCTGATGCCATATGACTGTGTGTTCAGGTGGTGGAGCGTCAAGTGAATTACGTTAACCCTGCAAATAAACAATATAGTAAAGGTATGCAATAAAGTATATAATTATAATATCTTGGATAGTCAGGACGTTCCTTTCACTGGAGTCATAGCTTGGACCCTGTTCCCAATATGAGTGAATATTATTTTTAAGAAATATTTAAAAATGTCACCTAATAAGTTCATATGATGGATAAAGCAATACTTAATATCTTAATAGAAACTGAGGTAATTTTAAGACCAAGCCCACCGAACAGTCTGCATTGTATTTTGTAAGCTATGTTGATATGTAGGAAGAAAAGAGCCAATTTTTAAACTGTTGTATGCCGGAACGCATATGTATGCGGGACACAATGGATTTTTAATTCTGTCTGTAATTCCGGCGGCATATGAAAGGTTATCTTATCTTGATGTGGGGCTGGCCTTAAAACCAGAGCACTTCGACCCTTCTGGATCTTTTGTGCTAGTCCCCCTCCCTTCTACTCAACCCCCAGCCCTCCGTGCACCTTCGTCATGAGTCCCAGTATGGCCTTGATGGGGCTGAGCCTATAGTCCTCTGGTCTAGGAAATGGTTGGCCCAGATACTCTAGTCTTTTGGAGCCTAGTGCTGCACAGTCGCACAGTAAGTGTAGCATATTCTCCTTTGCCTCTCCACAGATCCTGCAAGTCGGGTCGCTTGCTAGTCCCATGTTTGTAGAGCTGTTTGTTGGTGGGATGAAAGGTTAATGGAGAATTATTTCATTATATGACAGTTTTGGTAACCTGCAGAATAGATAGTAAAGTTTTCACTGATGTATCATCTACTACATTGGAACACTGAATAACTGATGAAAAGAGTTCAATCCTGTCCAAAGTCCTCAAACTGGTAATCCACTGTACCAACAGCGTCACATAAGAAGTAATCCTGCATTGCGCAATTAAAGTTCTCCATGCAATTTGAACATATAGAACAGCCCAAATCATATATCGGGCAGTTACCCACCAGATATAATAGCCATCTGGTTCCGACCATGGCTGGTATATCTGCTGGGTCCTCGCTTTTCAACTGAGGTTTGCGGGACTTTACTCTCTGTTCCGTTTTCCACCAAACCACAATCAAATAAGTACTTTCTTATATAAAAATAATCTAACCCCTATCAGTCCCTATTCCATCCTAGTCATAGCATCACTATAGCACTTCTCAATATTACAGATGACATATATATATATGCATTTGCAAATATGACCATGTTTCTGAATATCATGTTAAACTTAAGTGGTTGCCAATTTATCTTCACCGCAATGCTCATTTAATTATTTCCTTATCGTATAATGTGCTCTTTTCTTCTTTGCAATTCCTACATGACAGTTCTTAGGTCATCAGATAACTTGAGACTTAATTCATTGAACCCTCGCTCATTGTCTTTCTATTGTGTCTCTAATTACGGTACTCAAGGTTAAAATGCTAATGCTTTCAACTACTTTCCTGGATAAGTTATTCACTGTCCAGGCCGCTCGTCTATGGAATGCATTGCCTGTGACAATAAAACATACGCAAACACTGCCTGTATTTAAAAGATTTGTGAAAAACATTGCTTCTAATTACTGTGATCAAGTTTTTGTTTTACCACTTATTCTCTTGCCTATATATTTTTGTATATAAGTGTCTATTTTAGTATCAAGTATTTTAATATTCTACAGAAATAACATAACAACAAATAATGCTTTGTGCACCATAATAGCAATAAAAAAATAGACTAAACTTATTTCAATGCTTACCAGGGAAATCTATTCCTCGAAAAGATTTCCTTTTTGTTTGGGGAGCATTCTTCGCAAGTGAAATCGAAGAAAACATCGCAAGCAAAGTCGCCTGGAGTGCCAGAGCTTCGGAGGCAGCCGAGATGAACGAAACAGATGCAGTTCTCGCAGATAAGACCTGGCCGTTCCTGCTTGTTCTCTGGTTCATTGCAGTATTTACACGTAGTGCGCATTGCAGCTTCTTGTAAACCAACCTCTTCTTCGGCCGCCATGGTAAATTAAAGCAATAATAACATAACCTCAATCGAACCAGTGACAACAAACCAGCAACAAACTATAGAACAAATCAACAAACATACAACTGTCCAACTGTCAGTGTCAATGTCGTCCGGGTTGACCATTTGCCTACACCGCGTTCCGAATTCGACATCAGCGCTGTTAGCGCGTCAACAACTCGCCTGATCATAGCGCCTGATGAATGCGTTTACGGTAAGTGCTTATTTACGGAAACAGACGTGGCGCGTTATGCCACGCGATACGTCTTTGTTTGAATTTATGTGAGGGCCGCGCCGCCCAAGACGACGCAATGCCAATGACCGATCCGTAAACAAGCACTTATTCGGAACGACTGTTGGCGCGCTAAAATCGAAAATATCTTCATACGGAACGCGGGGCTACACCGGTCAAGCAAGGAATTTGTTGTATGACATATGGGCTAAGAAATTCCTTAATCTACCCTTAAGATAATAGCGTTCTGCGTTATCTATTCGTAGAAAAAAACTGTAGGCCTAGCCAAGTTATAAACGTTTCATGTCGAATCTCTTTCTACAATCGATAACACCTCTGCGTAAGTACCATTTTTTATACCATAAAACTAAAGGATTTAGCAATGAACATTGTAGAAAAGATTATACTATAGTACACTATGCGACTATATTTCATTCTGTAATTTTGAATGATATTAACTTTGCGGCGAATTTTGTTGAGATGATGTAATTTCCATACATTTGATTAGTTTTCTACTAGCGTTAACGATTGTAGACACTGACCTCTACTACATATTTAGTGGTAAATGGTAAGTGATTATAGAATATCAATTTGACTAAGCCTGCTGAGGTACTCTGTAAACAGCATATAAAAAAAAACAATCTGATGTCGAGACAGTAGTTGGAGGCGAATATGCCTACCTCCTTCACAAGAGACTTAAAAATCAAGCAAATGGATTTAGCTGTAGGTACTTAGTACCTAAAAGAACTTTACCAATCTTCTACGATGAATTCCAGAAGCTTTATGTAGGAAAAGGTAAATAATACTAATAAATTATTTAACAATAATTATGTATATTTAGGAAGGTATTCTTAACAGTTGTATATCACATTCATAATCAAGTTCTACGCGTCTTCGCCATTTGGTCCCAGAACTCCTGGATCCACCTGGTAATGTGCTGCTTGTGGATGTCTCGGGCTATCTTCACCGGCTCAGGGTCACTGGGGTTGCTGGGCATTAAGTCCAGGTGGTGGGCAGCGTCTATTATCACCACTGCTCTTACCGAGTCGCTCAAACTGTCGAGGATACCACCTGTGAGTAGATAAAAATAAACAATAAGAAAAATATGTTTCAAAGAATTGAGTAAAATAATAATATCACGCCTTGCGATGTACCGTTAAAACAGTAGACATGTTCAGAGGCCCTACCACGTGCTCGTTAACGTTCCATCCATTTGACGACCTAAACTGAACTGCTAAAGCTCCAAGCCGGTTGCTAGTACTAATCTTCTTGCCAGAACACCATTGACCCGCGCAATTCGGGTTATACAACAGGTTATATAACTTCACGTGAAGATTGATTTATTTACGTGTAATTCGAGTGAATTCGCAAAAATGCTATTGTTTATTTTATGTTTTAAGGTAGATTAGAGTAGGTAGGCTATATGTATATAAGTATTTGTATATTATATGTATTGCGTTTTTTTATATTTATTGAATTTAGTATGTTAGGGATTGTTATCATAATAACTATGAAGTAGTTAAGTAAAATTAGATTTTTTCTCTTTAAGTTTTATAATTGTAAGTTAATTTTAAGACCGCACCATCGCATTAGGCCTGTCATACTGATCAGAATGTTGGACTGTGAAAAAGACGGATGAAAAAAGATTGCACGTAGCGGAGATGAGAATGTTAAGATGGATGTGTGGTGTGACGAGAATGGGTAAAGTGAGAAATGAGTATATTAGGGGAAGTTTGAAAGTGGCGCCAGTGACTGAAAGGTTGAAAGGGAATCGTTTGTCTTGGTATGGTTATGTGAAGAGGAGGGATGAAACGCATGTTACTAAAAGAGTTATGAGTTTACATGTGGATGGATGGAGAGGGAGAGGGAGACCAAAGAAAAGATGGATGGATTGTGTGAAGAGTGATATGAAAGAAAAGGAAGTTAGTGATAGTATGACGAGTGACAGGGCAAAATGGAAGAAGAAAACGTGTTGCGGCGACTCCACATAATACGGGACAAGGGCAGGAAGATGATGATGATGATGATGACTATCGCATTAGGTATTTACCTGTAATGATAGTTGTCAGGAAGATAAATAAATCGCTCTTTCTCTCTCGCACACTTGACATTCCATCTTTTCATGGCAAGACTCCGGTTCTATGACAATCGGGCAATGCGTGACGCTATTACTAAGTGACGTCATTCTAAATCTAATGTGGTGAACTCCTGAAGATGGCATTGGCGAAGTAGTAATTTTTTTAAGCACCCTTTTTTATGGGTATCAATTAAAAGGCTTTGTTGAGAATAATACGAAAAAAAACTACGTGACCATAAATTCAATTTCGTAGCAATTTTTTAAAAGCTTGATTTCCTTTAACTTATTTTTTACCACTACCTATCTCGTGTCTTGACTAGCGCGATAGGGTGAGCAGAATAATATAAATGCTAGTATGATTTTACCTCCTGTCCAAGGATCTCGAAGTCCATTACTGAATACAATATTCGAAGCTGCTTGGAGCCTGTTGCCTCCATACTCCCGCTTAGCCATGTTTTCCCGAGGGTACACGTTGTACTTCTTATGGCACTTCTCGGAGAATGTAGTGAAGTTCCAGCGGTCTGGCTCAAACATGTCGTTCTTACCGTTAGAACACATTGGCATCACCATTTCTGTGCAGGCCTTTAAAATAATAAAAACGATTTTAGTTGATCCTGAAGCTGAAGGTTTTTTTTTAATGATCATCCCGTCGAGTCTTTTTGAATGCAGCAAACAGTAGTTATTTTACAAGGAGGGACTATCTTTCCTCCACAACCCAGCTACTACCCCCTCCTCCTCCTTGATAATAATGCAGCGTCTTACGTGGGCGAACTGGACGCGAACGCGATGCGGCGCGGTATGGCATGAAAATAACACACGATGTGTTTTTTTTTTTAATAACGTCGCCCCGCACTAAGAATTACTTCTGTATCGTAATCATCGTAGATATATCAAAAGAAGTTTGTAGGATATCCTTTATTTCCGTGCCAAACCGCGTTCGCACCGCTTTGCGTACGCGTCCAGGACTGCTACCACGAGCTCTTAACGCAATCCATTTTACGACCTAAACTGGGCCGTTAAAGGAATAGAGTTATATAGGGTGCATAGCTCCATCCCTCCTTCTAGTTTGGAAAACTGACATTTTAACACGTCATGATAAGTCCTCATGGGCGGCCATGGAGGCTTGATCTGCAGATCCCTCAACAACAAGACAAGAACATACTGAACATAAGATGCTGTGCAAGGCTGGTTCTCAATCCTTCGGGCTTTTGACTGCCAACTGCCATTTCTGCAAATGACAATCAAAACCAACGGCCTAATGATCCACAAGGCATGGAGGTCTAGATATGTAATTGTTCATCAATCTACGGACTGACTTCGTCAAGCGTGGCTTACATTCGATTGACGAGACGCTGTAAGTTGAATTAAGATCTTTACCTGATAATCCCATCCACTAGCGTCAAGGTTGCCGTAGTTATCTCCTTTCTGATAATCAACGCACTTATTTTTCTTCTCGTAATTTGTGAATACATCTAACACTTTTCCTATAGCCTGAAACAAATGATTTTTTTTTAGTCCTTGTCAAGTTCCATCCGTGATTTGAATACTCTTAAATTGGTCGGACAGCAAGGATATTTTAGGCCTCGCCACACAGTCAACACCTCTCGCACAGTTGTGCGGCGCGAGGTGTTGACGCCAATGCCACTAGCCTTCTACGCCCGGTGACAGTTTCTGAAACTGCGCCCTTAAACAAAGTTCGAGCTGGTCAAGTTTTAATCCACCTGACGCAGGTCCTCACCGACCATAAGTGTTTCGGGAGCTACCTGTTTCAGATCTGGCGGGAAGAAACGCTCGTGTGTCACCATTATGCGGATCGCCCGGAGCACATGGTGAAGCATATAATTATGGTGGAAGTTTATTCCACTTAGGCGGTGCCCCGCCGTGTCCTCGTAGAGGCAATCAACGGTAGCGCCCTAAGCATCCAGCACTGGTGAACCAGGCCTTGGTACAGAGCGAGAGGTAATCGGAAACCATAACCTTCTTCTGATGAAATGAATGATACAAAACTTATACTTGGTTTGATAATTTCTGCGGGTCTGAGCCCTGTGCTTGGGCACCGCTGACACCCACCGCTGACACCGCCCTATTTACGGCACTGGTTGACGTCCTTTAGTGGATGAAATAATGCACCGCATCTCCATTAAACGGTGGGAATTCTACAAGTTTAGGGTAGGACTTCATAATTTATACCTGTAATAGTTTATCACCAGTCATAGCTTCGCTGAGGTACTGGCAGACGACTCTCACGGGCTCTGCCGGTAGCGGCGTCAGGAAATCTGACGAGAATGGGTAGTTCACCATAGCCAGCGTGGAATACATGGACTCCAGGAATTCCAGTAGTACATCCAGGTCTGTAGAGTTCTTTATAGGGGTGCACAGGTTGAAGGTCTTGTGCAGGAACTCTGAGCCGTTAGTGGTTGAGGAGTAGTTTCTGAAATGATGGGAAAGGGTTTGAAATAAGATGAGTAGCGTATATGTGCTTTGTCTACTTACAAACTAAAGACAAAAAGTTCATGGACGCATTATCTACTGTTTAATCGAAATTCAACGTGATTTTATGAATACTCAATCCATTGGCTCTCCTTTCGAATTCTTTGATCTTACATATGCTTAGACAACATCACTTTAGGGAAACATAATTTAAACAGACATACTCGGCCCAAGATAAATAGGTGCAGGGACGGACAATGAAGAAGAAGAAGAAGATAACTTGGTACAAAAGTTTCAAGATGCTAAATTCTTCTGCTTCTCATAGATTATGAACTTCTTACTTAATAACGCTCCAAGATTCCCTGATATTCTTCGAGCAGTTGGCGTTAGCAGTTCTGAAGCTGGATGTCACGAGTCTGTTGAAGACTCCACAGGGCGCCATGCCGGTGAACATATGCACGGGAGCGGAGGCCGCGATGGCGCCATTCACGATGTGGGGGTACTTCAGCCGGAAGTAAGCTGCGAGCATGCCACCGTAGGAGCCTGGAATAGGAAATCAATTAGGTAAACCGAGTGCCAAATTGAGATGGTAATGAGGATCACTCTTGACATGGATAATGCAAGGTAAGAAATCATCCAATGACTCTTTCAGCTCCAGGGTGGAGCGAGAGCGCGTGTCAGACTTTTACTGACTAAAACCCACTCCACTTCTTTGCCTTGCGTTCCAGGGCCCCAGGGTTCCCTTTCGGACTACCCATGGCTAGTAGGCTTCGGCCCTCTTTAAGACGCGCGTGGAACACTACACGCCATCGACGACTCGAGCCCGGTCGGACGGCGAGCTACCCATTGCTCGTTGTCCGCAATCACACGCCTACCGTGGCTGGAAATCAGGGTCTGGATCGGCGGCTAGGGCGTGAAAAAGTCCGTTTCCTCACGCGTGTGCCGCTTGCCATTGCGGCGAGAGAACGATAATGATTATTAGTGCTGCCTTATCTGGAAATAACAACTACTGTATGGTGTCGGACGTAAAGAATAGCACCATCCCATTTCTTCCCATGGGTGTCGTAAGAGGCGACTAAGGGACATTTCTGAGACTGTTAAGCACCTCAGGTCACCGCGTGGTGGCGGGTAAACTACCAGCAACAGCATTCCCAAGGAGGGTTAGTGTCAGGCAGGCGGCCGACTGTAAAACAGTAGCCATATCTCTTGCAACATGATGAGTATAAATGGAATGCGTGATAGGGTTAGGGCGTACCCCACAGGCGACGCGCAGGGGCAGCACCCGGCTCCTGTGGGAAATGGACTAGGGTTGTTGCACCATCCCGGGCGGGGGCAACGTAAGAAGCTAGCTCGGGAAATGAGATTGAGGTATGCAAGTTGGAATGTAGGGACAATGACTGGAAGGGCCAGAGAGTTAGCGGATGTATTAAAAAGAAGACGAATAAACGTGGCGTGCTTACAAGAAACTAAATGGAGAGGAACAAAAGCGAGAGAAATTGGTGAGGGATATAAGTTTTATTACTGTGGAAGTGATGGTAAAAGAAATGGTGTAGGAATAGTGTTAGACAGCAAATTGAAAAAATGCGTGATGGAAGTACAAAGGATTAATGATAGGCTCATAGTTGTGAAGATTATGTTAGAGAATGTAATATTGAATGTAGTTAGTGTGTATGCACCACAAGTAGGATGCGATGAAACAGTGAAAGAGAAGTTTTGGGAGGATTTTGATAGAGCTTTAATGGCCATCCCTGTACGTGAGGAATTGATTGTTGGTGGTGACTTTAATGGACATGTGGGAAGAATGAGAGGTGTTTATGAAAGAGTACATGGGGGATGGGGTTTTGGAAGTCCGAATAGTGAAGGGGAGACGCTGCTGCAATCCGCTACTGCATTTGACCTGGCAGTAGCCAATACTTGGTTTCAGAAAGGAGACGAACACCTGGTCACGTACAAAAGCGGTAACCACAAGACGCAAATAGATTACTTCCTGGTTAGGCGTAACCAGCTAAAGCACGTCAAAGATTGCAAAGTGCTGCCAGGAGAAGACCTAGTCTCACAGCACAGGCTCCTGGTTATGGTGTCAGTAGTCAAGACACATAACAAAAAAAGCAAAGAGCGTCCTCCTCCTAAAATAAAATGGCATATGCTAGAGAAGAGTGACTGCGCGAAGAAATTGAGAGAGCGAGTGGTAGACAAAATGATAGAAATGGGAGACATGAATGATCGAAGTATAAATGAAAGCTGGAATGAGATTGCTGAGTGTATTAGACATGCAGCGAAAGATATTTTGGGTGAGACGAGAGGAAAGGGTACAATAGATAGGGATACATGGTGGTGGTCGATAGATATACAGAATGTGTTGAAAGAAAAAAAGAGGAAATTTAAGGAATGGCAGCGTATAGATCCGGAAAACACTAGCTTAAAGTCTGCGAAAAAAAGTGAATATTATGCTTTAAAGAAAAAAGCCAAGAAAGCCGTGGCAAGAGCGAAAGCAACAGTACAGGACAAATTATACGACACTCTAGATAGTCCGGCAGGCCAGAAAGATCTATACCGGCTTGCCAGAGCAATAGAGAGGAAAGCGAGAGATGCTTGTCAGATAAGGTGTGTAAGGGATGAAACTGGAATGATTTTATCAGAAGATAACAAAATCAAAGAGAGGTGGAAGGACTATTTTGAAAGACTGATGAATGAGGAAAACAACTGGAATGGGATTTTAGAGAGCAAACCAGTGAATGTGGGTTTAGTGAGAATGATTAGTATGGATGAAGTCAGAATAGCTGTAAATGGAATGAAGAATGGTAAGGCAATTGGTCCAGACGGAATACCAGTTGAAGTGTGGAAGTTGCTGCGAGTGGATGGATGGATGTGGTTAGCTTTGTTCTTCAATAAGTTGTTGCGGGAAGAAGCCATACCTGATGAGTGGTGCAACAGTTCCCTGGTGCCCATCTTTAAAAACAAGGGTGATGTGCTTGAATGCAACAATTATAGAGGAATAAAGCTAATGTCACATACTATGAAAGCCTGGGAGAAAGTTATTGAAAGGAGGATAAGAGAAGAGAGTGAAATTTCACAGAACCAATTCGGTTTTATGCCTGGTCGGGGTACAGCGGATGCCATTTTTGCTATACGCCAGCTGTGCGAGAAATACAGAGGTGCGCATAAAAACTTGCACATGGTTTTCGTTGACCTTGAAAAGGCATATGACCGGGTACCTCGTGAGGTTCTGTGGTGGGCCCTTAAGGAGAAAGGTGTGCCTGGGAAGTATGTACAGTTGATCCGAGCGATGTACAGTCGATGCAGTACCCAAGTCCGGTCTACAGTGGGCACCACTGGCAGCTTCAATGTGGCTGTCGGGTTACATCAAGGGTCGGCGCTCAGCCCTTACCTCTTCCTGATGATAATGGACGCTCTGACGTCGGACATTCAGGAAGAGGCTCCCTGGTGTATGCTGTTTGCCGATGACATTGTGTTGGTTGCCGAGAGTGGCCTAGAGGTTCAGAACAGATTGGAGGTGTGGTGGCACAGACTGGAGAGTGTTGGCCTGAAATTAAGGAGAACCAAAACGGAATACTTGTTCTGCGATTTCGGCGGTCTCTCCAATCCAGTGCCTTTAGCTCTCGCTGGAACGCCCATACCGATCTCCGACTTTCGGTACCTCGGGTCACTCGTCCAATGGGATGGTGAGGTAGACCGGGACGTAACACATCGGATCAACGCAGGATGGATGAAATGGCGACAGGTCACGGGCACAACTTGTGACCCACGGATGCCCCTCAAGTTGAAGGGTAAAATCTACAAGTCCGTGATAAGACCTGTCATACTGTATGGATCAGAATGTTGGGCTGTGAAAAAGACGGATGAAAAAAGATTGCACGTAGCGGAGATGAGAATGTTAAGATGGATGTGTGGTGTGACGAGAATGGATAAAGTGAGAAATGAGTATATTAGGGGAAGTTTGAAAGTGGCGCCAGTGACTGAAAAATTGAAAGGGAATCGTTTGTCTTGGTATGGTCATGTGAAGAGGAGGGATGAAGCGCATGTTACTAAAAGAGTTATGAGTTTACATGTGGATGGATGGAGAGGGAGAGGGAGACCAAAGAAAAGATGGATGGATTGTGTGAAGAGTGATATGAAAGAAAAGGAAGTTAATGATAGCATGACGAGTGAAAGAAGACAGAATGGAAGAAAAAAACATGTTGCGCCGACCCCAAATAACACGGGACAAGGGCAGGAAGATGATGATGATGATCTGGAAATAACAACTGCTAAGCTGTACATCTATCAAGATGAGAGATTTTGGTATTATATCTGGGTTTGCAGGCTGGAAAAAAGCAAAAAGTCCACGCTATACTTTAATTGGGGGGATAAATTTAATGGAGCTAAATCTAAATAAAGTATCTAGATACTGTTTTTTGCTATGACTCATAATTTAAACTTAGGTAGGGGCCCTAGTGACATTATGCGCTTATTGTTATTTTTCCAGTAATATATTCGCTGTCATGCAAATCAGGTATTCTATATAGGTAGGTATTACGTACCTATGTAGGTATAAAAACATTAAACCGTCTGCTGCCCATCAATTGTTTTCATACAATGGTGTACTAAATATCCGTCACGTGGGTCATAATGATTTAAATCTCGAAATCTGTTGCTAGACAAAAGATATGTAAGTATTGAACGAATAAATCGATGGCGAGGGCTATGAAAGCTTTATTATGGTTGTGATATGGAAAACTCATATGTATAATATGGTGTAACAGTTCCACATCTAGGTTAAAAATGTTGAAGTCCGATATTTTGAAGTATATTGCACTAATTTATACATCTGTGCAGTCAGGGGTCAAAAGTGAAGTCAATCATTATCATTGATAAAAGCACTATAAAAATAGTAATCCATGAATCCGCGGAGTCTACAGTGTACTCACATTCACACGATAAAAACGAGGCTGGACCACTTTTTTTTTTTTTTTAGTTTGGGAAATCATCCAAACGACTTCTCGCGCTCTGGGTGGAGCGCGAGGGCGTGTCAGACTTTTACTGACTAAAACCACACCTGTATCCTTCAATTACCCTTTGCATCCTAGGACTACGGGTTTCCCTTTCAGAAATTCTCCGCGGTCCTAGTTAGCGGGCATCGGCCCTGCTGGGCCCCTACGGTTTGCTGACATCTCTTTGAGGAGCGCGAGGATCTCAACGCGCTATTGACGACTGGGCTCGGTCCGGTTAATTACCGAACAGCCGGACGGCGAGCTACCCAGTGCTCGACGTCCGCAAGCCCGCGTCTACCGTGGCTGGTAGTCGGGGTCGGAATTACGGCGGCTAGGAAGGCTGGACCACTAGACTTACAAAAATAAAAATAAACTTATAAATAAATGAGATGTCTACGATAATAAATTACTGATAAGGTAGCTGTGGTTTAAAAATATATTTAAAAAAAACTCATCATCATCTTCCTGCCCTTGTCCCGTGTTATTTAGGGTCGGCGCAACATGTTTTTTTCTTCCATTCTGCCCTGTCACTCGTCATGCTATCTTTCGTCTGCTATTAACTTCCTTTTCTTTCATATCACTCTTCACACAATCCATCCATCTTTTCTTTGGTCTCCCTCTCCCTCTCCATCCATCCACATGTAAACTCATAACTCTTTTAGTAACATGCGCTTCATCCCTCCTCTTCACATGACCATAAAAAAAAACTAAATAAGATAATAATATAGGTATCTAAAAAAATACTTTAGGTTATAAGCTACAACTTAAAACAGTCATGATATACTCATGATAGATTCTACAAATAAATTTTAGACACTAGCGTTGGTAGAATGCAAGTGTACATTTACTTTTTCAAGTTCACCCAACTAATTTCCGCCTCCACGTCCTAGATAGATTTAGTGGCACAACTTCTAGGGGACTAACATTATGCTGCGCCTTTCATTACGCGGAAAAAATAATATGATGTAGGTTCAATATCCAATTGTAAGAAAATTAATGTTAGAAGCGAACAATAGCATAATCAGACTATAAAATCCTACTGCTGGTACACATATTCTGCTGTCAGAATGTCTGGCCATTTTCTTCACGCGTTTGCTCGCTGTCAATAGAGATACCAAATAGTAGCAAAAAGGTAGTACATTTTGGTGTTTTCTAAACATCAAATATTGCTAGTGGTCCTGGGGTTCTGACGCTTACAAGTAAAGCGCCTACCTGGGTTCGAAACGATGCTCTACAGCACGTAAGTCGAGTCCGTTCATTGGGCCAAAATGACGGCCCAGTGGTACTGCAATGTTACAAATGGAAGCTCTCACCTCCAAAAGCGATGACGGGGTATCTCGGCTTGATGGTGTTGCCCTGAAGGTAGTCGATGAGGTCTGCGTAGTCGGCCAGCGCCTGCGCTGACGACAAGTATCCGATGTGCTCGTTGTCCAGGGACTTGTTGCCGAAAGGCATTGACGCTCCATAGTATCTGGAAGATATGGATGAGGAGTTGAAGACTGAGGAGTTAAAAGCTCACAGTGGAAAAAGCAAGACAAGATTGGATAAGAACTTGTGGCACGATTGTAACAACCGGACGGAAAATATACAGTTTACCACTTGTGATTCAGAATCAGACATGTTTTCAACACCTTTTGAATCACATAGCGTTGAAAACCTGGCCTGGCAGTCAACGTGTTATAAGACAAGGTAAAAAAAAATAGAGGAAGAAAGCCTCCTGAAAGAACTGGAACTGTTGAGTGTATAAAAACTCATAAAGTAACCAGAAATATACGCCACAAGGTCTTTTGTGAGTTACTGTACCTAGCTCTCGCAAAAAAAGGGCAATTGAAGGAACACTGTGAGTTTTAATTAGTAAAAGTCTGACGTTCCCCGCGCTCCACCTAGTAGGGGGGGAAAGTAAGTCTATTTTTACGCGGTAAATTATCAAATGACTTCTATTCGATGATTTCGATGTAATACAATGAAAAAGCTCTGGATTTTTTTTTCAGTTATGATATCATCCATTGACTTCTCCCGCTCTTTCGTTTCAGACTTATACTGACTAAAACCCACTCATATTTTCCATCTTTGCCTTGCGTTCGCTTCTACCCTGCTGGGCCCCTACGGTTATGCTGACATCTCCTTGAGGTGTACGTGGAACACTGTGCGCCGTCGACGACTCGCGCTTGCGCAATCTACCCGTTGCTCGCCGTCCGCATGCCCACGCCTACGGTGGTTGGAAATCGGGTTCGGGATCCCGGCGGCTGGGGCGTGTGTGAGAGCTGTTTCCTTACGCGTGCGTCCTCCTCCTTCGCTAGCATTATTGCTTTATAGAAGGTGGTGACCGCCTGCCATTGCTTCTCGCTCCGGACCATGGCCTCAACCAGGGCCCGGCGCGAGAGGTCGCTGCCGCAGTCAGGCTTTTGTAATAAACTTTTGGGTAATAACTGTAGTATTCTTATCAGGTTACCATGTGCACTTACCTATGCTCAGCAAACACAAGTTTCGCCTTGAATTGTTCTGCGATCTCCCACATGAACCCCGTGTGCTTGGCAAACACTTCTATTTGTCCCTGAAACATTCACAAATAAACATCAAGACTTCTATGAGTCGTTAATTTTTTTTTTTTTTTTAACACAACGCCGCCTAGTTTCAAGCTAAGCAGAGCTTGTGTTATGGGTACTAGACAACTGATAAACATACTTATACATATATTTTAATTAAATACATACATATTATAGATAAATTACACCCAGACACAGAACAAATGATCGTGCTCATCACACAACCATTTGTCCTGGGTGGGAATCGAACCCACGACCTCCGGCATAGCAGTCAGGGCCACTAACCACTAGACCAACAGGTCTGTCGCTGTAAGATAGTAGGCAAGCATTGATTTAATACTAACTCTAAGAAAACTCATTGAACGATGAGTTTTCTCTTCCACAAACCTTTTGAGTGACAGAGAGAGATCACAATCGAGGGTAGGATCAACTTACTTAGCTGTTCTGTAAGGAAAATTACGAAATAAAATCTAAAAGCAAGTACATACAGACTCAAATAAAATTAGCTAGCTAATCTCGTCGCACACGTGACGGGTATCAATATCGATCAAGTAACGAAAAAAAAAATACTAGTTGAACAAGACAAGAATGGCCGCTGGTCGTATCTTCTCATTCTTTTTTTAAATACTTACAACACAATGTATTGTGTAGTAAGTACACAATACATTGTGTTGTGTGTGTGTGGGTGTACCCAGAAACGGAACAACTATCTGCAGGCCATATAAATATATGTACCGCGCAGGAATCAAGCCGGTGACATGCAGCGCAGCAGCCAATCGCTATTGCTCAACTACTGCGCCAGCCGTACCGTCATTGCCGTGATTCTCTTGACAGAGTGATTCTGAGCACCTCGTGACTTCTGCAGAAGCCCATGTGATGTGCCTCGCCATCCAATCCTACTTTTCCCTGCTGGCCGACATTCTGGCGCTCTCGTGCAGACTTAATTTTTTTTATTTAACTATATATAATATGCTGATTCAACACCAATATTAATATTAATGCATTACAGGTGATGCAAATCATAAACTCATTAGAGTTTTACCTTGTGTCATAACAGGAAAATATCGTGAGGAAACCATAATTCTAGAACCGAACATTCGAAGACACGTGAAATCCACCCAACCACACCGAGGAGGCTTTTGGGAGGGGTTGTAATAATATACATAATAAAAAAAAACATATTTTAGAACATAAAAACAGGTAAATAAAAAAGGTTGAACTTCACTGGTATGTTACTTGAATTATATTTCTATGCTTGAAATTATAAGTTTTGTTTTTGATATTTACCGTCATTAGATATGGCGATAAATAAATAAAATAGGACATTTCCATTACGTCTATAGAGTTCTGCTACTTCACTAATTTCTTTTGAGTCTATACAATCAGCAAATTCTTTATTAGGGTTCAGTGTTTTTCATTAATGGTGAATTTTTTACGTAGCGCCAGCAGGCCAGATCATCTTGCTAACTCTGTATAATTATTGGATCACCAAGATACCTGTTAACGTCAGCGGAGGGGAGCGGGAGGGAGTGTCAGACTTTTACTGGCTAACACGAGTTGCTATGATTAGTAGTGTTGCAACCTATTTTATTTACTTACATATCGAAGATAGGAGAATTTTTCACTGGTTCAAAAAGGATTGTTAATCAGGTTTGCCCCCCCCCCCAAGCTTGGGGCCCCTTTGCACTGCCCCGCCTAGCCCTTCGGTAGCTACGCCAGTCGCTATAGATATATATAATTTACGAAACAATAACAATTAATTATTTCTCATAATAGGCTATTAACAAATCAAGGTTTAAATACAGATAATGCAATGTAGTGATACTTGAGACACTGTTATGTTGAATCAGTTATATTATTATGAAGTAAACAATACTGTTCTAAGTAAAACTTATGTAAGCCAATACTCAAATTGACTTAAATGTTTATTTTTATTGATTATTGTGTTATTCGTAGGTCTTTCTAGGCTATATAAATATATGTATACCTTTGTACTTCGTTATTTTAATGAGCTTACGTAGATACATTCTAATAGTATTATAATCGACGGGCGCCCGCGCGGTCCCATACAAAAGTGCTCCGTCGCGGTGTCCCACGCGGGCACCCGTCGCGTTCGCGGGAAGCCGCGCTCCTCGCCCGTGTTTTAACGTAATAATACACAAGTTCTCCATCGACACGACTACATGTACACCTTTAAATTTGAAATAGCGACACTGTGCACATAACAATCCGGTTTCCGCTACGGGGACCATCGTACAAGACACACGTTTGCTGTCACGCGACGGGTGCCCACGCTTAACGCAGCGTTGGCACTAAATGCAAAAGTGTGTATGGATGTTTGTTACTCTTTCACGCAAAAACTACTAAATAGATTTTAATGAAACTTTACAATAATATAGCTTATACATCAGAATGTGTCAAATCCTGCGCAGACAAGTATCTGGGCAGCTTTTATCTAATAATTAAGAATGAAATGGAAATATTTTTTTAATTTATATCATATCATGTTTTGATTTTTACCAAGCGGTTGTCACATAGTCAATTTTAATAAAATAATTTTTCACAAAATTAGTAGAACCTGGCTTTAAGAGCTTAGAGAGGATCAATCAGGTCGTCGGTCCACCTTGTGGGCGGCCTTCCAACGTGTAACTCGCACTATACAGACAGCCCACTTTGATTGTGAAGACATCACCAAAATTATCTAGCCTATAGAAGGTGCAATGACGTGACAGGTTTCTGATTCAATAGTGTCAAATAATAACAATCAATATTTTGGTACTTAAGCGTCTAATAAGCCGAGATTTGTCATTCTGTGTAGTCACCAAGACAATGTTTTTTGTTTTTATAACTGAGTGACTATTTTAAATACCATCGACTTATATTCAGTACATATATATACTGTCATCGACTTATATTCAGTGCCTATATATGTTCACTGTAGCACAGTTTTGATTGTAAGTAGTTTGGGTAAGTCCCGAGCGATTATAAGGTTACTACTCATTTACATTAATTATGACTTATGAGGGCTATGCTCGGAGTTTCCTTGCGTGATCGAATCAGAAATAAGGATATCCGCAGGAGAACCAAGGTCACCGACATAGCACGAAGAATCGCCAAACTTAAGTGGCAATGGGCAGGGCACATTGCTCGCTGAACGGATGGCCGTTGGGGCCGAAAGGTTCTAGAATGGCGACCACGTACCGGAAGACGTAGCGTTGGAAGGCCGCCTACAAGGTGGACCGATGACTTGGTAACGGTTGCGGGAGTCCAATGGATGCGAGACGCACAGGACCGTTCATTTGGGGGAGGCCTATGTCCAGTAGTGGACGTCTTTCGGCTGAAATGATGATGATGACTTATGAGTCGCAAACCGCATTAGCTTTGAAATCTTTGACATTCTCGTCTTTTCTTTACTAGGTATATTATTCATGTATTATATACCTAAAGCTTCCTCATGAATTCCTGTCTATTGGTGAAAACCGCTTGAAAATCAGTTCAGTTGTTTTTTTTAGTTTATCGCGAACATAAATCAGACACGTATAGGGGGTTTTTTTTTTTATATTAAGGAGCAGAAGCTAGTATTGATATACTTACTTAAAGTATATCAATACTAGCTTCTGCCAGCGGCTTCACCCGCGTGAAAATATGTTTCTCCATACAAACTTCCAACCCCGTTTTACTCCCTTAGGGGTAGAGTTACGTAAAATACGTTCTTAGCGGATGTCTACACCCTATAAGGAACCTATCTGCCAAATTTTAAGTTTGTAGGCGTTATAGTTTCGTGATTAATCAGTGAGTGGTATTTCGCTTTTATATAATATAGAATCGGTTAGAAATAACAAGTGTTTGGTGTCATAACCTCGATAAGTTCATAAGGAAAGACTAACTTTATTATGGGTTTTATTTATCAGCTGCACACAATACGAACGGTAGCTCTACTAAAAACCTTGAAAAGTATGAAGAGGTTCACAGTTAGCTGTAAATTTTTTGTCGAGCGTCGAACCCGAGATTAATGGACCATTGTTTACCACTCGACCGAAGAGAACTTTTTATAAGGGGTCAGAGTAATCGTCGAGCTAACGTCCTATTTTACTAAAATGTAAACAGACTCAGATAGCGAGGTACCCGGGCGATATGGCTAAGTTTGATGCTAAAACTGAAGATAATAACTGAAGTTTTAGATAACGCTTCGTTGTGGAATTCATCATTCTCTCACTGCTAAATTGTAGTTTATTAAAAACAGATATTATTAATATAATTCAATAACCGAATTAATAATACAGTGGCAGTGTAGAGCCGCTATGCACTCCTGCCATCCTGCACAACCGCCTGCACTTTTCAGTATTTAGGTATAGGTACGAGGTCAATAACAGAGCTGTATGCTAACTAACAGAGCTGTACAGCTGCTGTATGCTAACTAACAGAGCTGTACAGCTTGCCAAATGCTGGTCAGAAAAATAACTGAGCCCGTTGACACGATAAGAATAACCTATTAATTAATCAATACATTTGCACATACAGCGCATTTAATGCAACAAATGACGTAGTAGAAATTGTACAGGATGTGATTTTAAAAATATGTTTAGTTTCTTTCAAAATCACGACGATCTGTAATTGGCTTCAAAATGCCCATCCCTATTGATTGCATCTTCTGTAAAATTTCTAATACTAAAAATTACGTCATTATGTTGCACCAAATAAGCGATATAAAATCATACAAATAAGAAATCAAGTTATGGTTATAGTCAAACGTACCAACTCTATTAGTTAATCTGTGACTGGTTCTTTCTTTATGGTCATATATAAAACATTGTTATCTTAATCTATTAGGCAAGTACCTAAACAGCTTTTAATTGCAACTGTTATAAGTATAATCAGCCTCATAATGTTCCCGCTGCTGGGATTCAGGACTCCTTTCCAGGAGAAGGAATGGATCCAATCCATCACGCGGGCCTAGTGCGGGTTAGTGGATTGTTACAAATAAATTCGAAACAGTAGTAATTCAAATAAGTATTTAGGGATATGGTAAATGTAAAATACTGCTGAAAAATGACAAAAATAACACACACACAGTCTTAATTATAAAAATAAAAGTGTGTAAAGCACAACTCACCTCATTGCCCGTATAAAAGAAGATGGGACCACTGCCTTGGTTCCAGTTATCCTCATTCTCCAAATATTTTATTTCAAAAGTTTCATTTCTCTGAAACCCGAAATGGTCGAGGGGAACACGAAACCATTTTGTCGTAAACTTGTACTCTGCGCTCACTAAAGTTAACACTGTAGTAAAAAATATTAGCCGTAACATGTTTGTTATTGGATTATTTGATTTATTACACGTCCATTCTGTTTGGTTTCCAATGTGATAATGAGTGATCTCGCTCGGCCGAGCGATTGCTGGGTTATGCAAAGTGAGGTACAGTTGTGGAGAAAAGTCGTGCATTTGTGTTTGGGTATTTCATTCCATTATTGTTTTTTGATGAGCTGTGTAAATGACAAGTGATTATCGCATTGTTTAGATGTAACGTGAGTTAGTATGTAGTGTAAACAGCTTTGTAGTTATGAAGGTACGTATGTTATTTCTGTAGGTAATCTATTTTGTAGTTAATAGGTATAAATTCATTTATCATAGTTCCTATCATTTATTGTAGTTTTATTAATTACTTTTGTCATTCGTGATGTTCTTTAAATAAAACTTAGATACAGTATCGTCATTGACTGTAGCATGTGTGTATCAGCTGTAATAATAACAATTTTGAGTAAAATTATGATTCACCTAACTTATTATGTTCGCTTGAAATAATCCATTAAATTGATTATAATATATTAATTTGCCTATGAACAATTTATCTTTACACCTAGAAAAAATTGTTTTAATACCATTAAACCCAACTTTTGCAGTTCTTTTAGCAACTTACATATTCCAATAGGTATAAATAATCTTTATTGTCAATAAAAAATCATTTTATTAGTATTTTTTAATAACTCAATTTTAATTCTGAAAAATATGTTTATGTAGGTATCACTTTTGTTTACGTATATTGGTTATATCGTCATTATCTGAGTTCATTTGACCCCTGTCTCGGCAGCCGGCAGGATGTACCTAACCTACTCAGTGTACATACCACTGGGTGCTTCCAGTACATTACATATGATCAACTGCACGACAAACTAACACTTTGAACTACAAAAACAGCTTCTATTGTTACGAAATGAAAGTTCTGTCAATGTCAAATTGTTAGCATGCCGTGTATTTGAGTGTACATAAATAATTGCTGCGTTAAAATTTGACCCGTATCAGAGTTTATCTTATCTACGATGGAAACTCTAACATTTGATTTTAATGTGGTTTGCGGTTACTAACAAATAAACGTAGGTTGTTACAGTAAGTTGCCCAAATGTTATTGATTATTGTTATAAATTTACACTGATATTCTATAGAGGTAAAATTTGTTTTTTTGTTTGTCATATCTGAAAGTACTGGTCCGATTGCGAAAATTGTTTCACCGATAGAAAGCTGCTTTATTCCTGAGTGACATAGGCTACATTTTATGTATGCGGGCGAAGCCGCGGGCAAAATCTAGTATTATAATATATATAAAGTGATTGAATCTTATACATATTTTAAATAGGTAGTTCTAAAGGTAAAAGAAAATAGTGTTTTTATAAAACAATTTTATAGTATTACTAGCTTCTACTAGCGGTTACAGCTGCGTAAAAGTGTTTTTTTTTTTCATAATAATAATAATAATAAATAGACCGATCACGTGTTTGCCGACGGTCTATAAAGTTCTTACATCCTTAATGAGAAGCAAAATTAATAGTCATATTGACAAAAATTTCATCATGTCACCTTCTCAGAATGGATGTAAGAACGGGTCCCGCGGTACTAAGGAGCTGCTCCTCATTGATATGACCATTAGCCAACAGGTTCGACGTTTCCGAAAGGATCTGTCGACATGTTGGATAGATTATAAGAAGGCCTCTGACTCTGTTCCTCATACATGGCTCATGAGGGTGCTGGAATTGTATAAAATTGATACAACACTACGCACCTTCCTGATGTCGTGTATGAGGCAATGGAGTACAGTCCTCCGCTATCCAGGATGTCGACATACCCAGAGGAATAGCGAACCTGTAAGGATCGAGCGAGGTATATTCCAGGGAGATAGTTTGAGTCCACTTTGGTTTTGCCTAGCCTTGAATCCTCTAAGCACACTGCTGGAGAATTCAGGTCTAGGCTATCGGTTGAAGAGAGGTGGTCAGGTAATATCTCACCTACTTTACATGGATGACCTGAAACTTTTTGCCCCCAACAGTCTGCAACTGATGGAGCTACTGAAGGTAACTGAAACCTTCAGTAGTGCCATCAGGATGGAGTTTGGTGTGGACAAATGTGCGGTCATGCATGTAAAGCGAGGGGAGGTTGTGGAATCCGTGGGCACTCAACTCACGGATTCCATAAACCTGAGATCCCTCTCTCCAACCGAAACCTATAAGTATTTGGGTATGTCAGAAGCTCTAGGCATCAATATCACTGACATGAAGCAATCGTTGAAGGAGCGTTTCTTTGGACGCCTGAAGAAGGTATTCAATAGCCTTCTTTCAGGCGGAAACAAGGTGCGCGCCTTCAACGGTTGGGTCATGCCGGTATTGATGTACTCTTTCGGCGTACTCAAATGGACTCAAACGGAACTTGACGCCCTGGATAGGAGGGTCCGCACACTGCTGACTGCATATCGAATGCATCACCCACGATCGTCGGTGATGAGATTGTATATCCCGCGGAAGTGCGGGGGTCGAGGTTTTTTAAATGCTAAGACCCTACACAACCGTGAGGTATGCAGTCTCAGGGAATATTTCCTAGCTGCCGACGTGGGCATGCATCGAGATGTAGTGGCAGTGGACAAAGGACTCACCCCGCTCGCCCTGGCTAATGAGAACTGGCGCAAACCGGTAGTGCTTGACACTAACGATCGCAGGGAAGTATGGCAGAGCAAGGAACTTCACGGACGCTTTTTCCGGGCCCTTCACAGGCCCGATGTAGACCAATTGGCGTCCGTAGCCTGGCTGCGTTCCGGTGACCTCTTTGGGGAAACCGAAGGTTTTGTCTGTGCAATTATGGACGAAGTTATCATGACGAATAACTACCGGAGATTTATTGTGAAGGACGGCACGGTTGACAACTGTCGGGCAGGCCACCGTCCGGGAGAATCAATTCGTCACATTATCTCTGGTTGTTCTCGTCTAGCTAACGGAGAGTACTTGCATAGACACAACCTTGTAGCCAGGATTATCCATCAGCAACTTGCTTTGAAATACTCTCTTGTGGAATCGGAAGTGCCGTACTACAGGTATGAGCCCGACCCAGTTCTTGATAATGGTCATATCAGTTTGTACTGGGATCGGTCCATCATCACTGACAGGACTATTGTAGCCAATAAGCCTGATATAGTGGTGGTGGACCGAAGCGAGAGGCGTGCAATGATTGTTGACATATCCGTCCCGCATGACGAGAACCTCGTGAAAGCCGAGAAAGATAAACAAATCAAGTATATTGACTTGGCTCGCGAGGTTGTCGACATGTGGGATTTGGACTCTGCGATCATTGTGCCGATAGTCGTGTCAGGCAATGGCTTAATAGCCAAGAGCCTCGACCAACACCTTAGGAGGCTCGCGTTAGGCGGCTGGATCAAGGGCTTGATTCAGAAAGCGGTACTCCTGGACACGGCTCGCATTGTTAGGAGGTTCCTTTCTCTGGAGCCCTGACCGCCGGTAGCTTGGACCCTGTTCCCGATACCGGTGGGATGCTGTTTTTTATATTTTTAAATGTTTTATTTTTTATTTTTGAAATATTTAAAAATGTAACGAATATGTTTATATGTGAAATAAAGGAAATAATAATAATAATAATAATAATAATCATTTATTTGTTAGAACATGGTAGGTATGTACATTACATGGTCTTAGGTTTAAACATTTAGTCTCGGCACATTCTGCCACATGGGCGTACAAAATTAAAAAGGCTCCATTAAATTGTGATAGTTAATATAATTGAAATCAAAAATGTCAGGCCAATAAAATCATATAAATAATAATTAAATTAATATGTCAAAGAGTCATTTAAGTAGTCATTTAAATTATAATAACATTTATTACACAAAAATTCTTTAAATTTTTTCTTAAACCCAGTCAAATCCATCTCTCGAATACATTTCGGAATTTTATTATAAATTTGCGGAGCTCTGCAGAATATGCTTTTCCGCATAAGAGCGGTCTTGGCTCTGCGTCCGCGTAAAATATCATTTCGCCTATTACGTTAAATGTGGATTGGATCTTACAAATAAGGCAGTCTCATAGATATACAAAGCTGGCAGTGTCAGAATTTTATGTTTCATGAAATATGGCACACAACTGTCCGTTACCTGAAGCCCAAACATTGCTCTTATGCAACGCTTTTGCGCTTTAAAAGCAGCTTCTCTATTTGTAGAGTTGCCCCAGAATATGATGCCGTATCTTAGTATAGATGCAACAATACCATGATAGGCTGAGAGTAGTGCATCTGTGTTGACTGTTGGAGCAAGTTTATATAGGGCAAAGGATGAGCTACTTATCTTCTTGCATAATGTTTCGATATGATCCTTCCAGTTAAGGTGACTATCAATTATAAGTCCTAAGAATTTTGCACTATCCACGTCATGTATATTATTATTTTTGAACTTTACGTTCATTTTAACACTAGGTTTTCTATGGCCAAAGTGCATAATTTGAGTTTTAGCTAGATTGATTTTCAAATTATTATTACTAAGCCAAGAGATTATAGAGATTAAAGCGTTATTAACATCTGCTTCATATAGGTCGGGACTATTACAAGCTACTGTTACTGTACTATCGTCAGCAAATAGTGTAATGGGGTAGTCTATGGCTTTAAGCAGGTCATTAATATAAATTAAAAAAAGCAAAGGGCCTAGAACACTGCCCTGTGGTACGCCAAAATGTACAGTACGTTCTTTAGATAGGTATGTAACTTGTTCTTTAGTTTTCAAATTTAAGTCTGATATAGCAGTTAATTGCTTTCTATTTGAGAGATAAGTGCTTAATAAATCTAAAATGTTACCTCGTATACCATAGGAGTCAAGTTTGTTTCTTAAGATATCATGGTCAACACAGTCAAAAGCTTGAGTCATGTCACAGTACATAGCACAAACAAGAGTCTTTTTATCAACATTAGTCATAATTGTATTTAAGAAGTCATATATTGCTATATTTATTGTTTTATTTTTTCGAAACCCTTTTTGCTCGTTACAAAGAATCATGTGTTTTTCTAAATACGCATACAGTTCATTATATATATATTTTTCATAAATTTTTGAGAAAATTGGCAAGAGCGCAATAGGTCTATAGTTTTCTACTTGATCTTTATCCCCTTTTTTAAAAATGGGTTTTACAATGGAGACCTTAAGACGGTCCGGAAAAACACCGTGACTAATACATAAATTAAGGATATGGCTCAGGTGGTTGGAGATTAGGTCGGCAACATGTTTTATGATCTTAGTTGAAATATTGTCATACCCTACGCTATGAGTGTTTTTGAGACTTTTTATAATATTAAATATTTGCTTTGGTTGACATGGAGCCATAAACATAGATTTTTGTTTATTTAAAACTAGCTTTTGCCCGCGGCTTCGCTCCCGTCAACTGACTACTCTACTCTACCCTACTCTACCCTACTCTATTCGAATTTTTCTCGCTGTAAAAACCATCCTTGAACATCAACGAACATTTTAAAAAAAGAATTGGCCAAATTGGTCCAGGCGTTGTTGAGTTATGCGCTTACCAACACATTTTGCGATTCATTTTTATATTTAAAATATGCGTAGTCGATTTTTTACCTGCCCCTTACCATACAAACTTTGAACTCCCTTTCATCCCCTTATGGGGTGAATTTTGGGAAATCCTTTCTTCAAATACGAAATACGAAATCAAATCAATTGGAAAACGCAAGACGGGATCTCAAAATAACTAAAATTGACTGCACTGAAAACTTAGTTCTAGCCGATGAAAAACAGGATACACCTAAGTTTAACCACCGGTATGCGGCTGTAACTAGTTCTAGCCGCTATGATGAAGGCTACACCTAGTTTTAACCGAAAATAAGTAGAATACATTTAAGTTAAACCGCAAATGTGCCGGCTGCACCTAGTTGTATCCGGCTAAAACTAGATGTAGCCGCACTTCGGCTATTAGCCGTAACATAATACATCATAAAAGACACCTCTGAACAATATTTCGGCGCTCTAGTCCCAAGGCTAGGCGTTAACAGATGATTCAGTGAGTGAGTCTGGACTTTGCCTTTTATATTTTTTTTAGTAGTCCCACTGCTGGGCAATGGTCTCCCCCAACTTCTTCCAGGTATTCTTTTCTTGAGCCACCTTGAACCAGTAGGCATTTAGGTCGTCTCGCCACCTCTTCCCAGGTCGACCTCGGCGGCGTCGTCCATCTTCAGATACCCACTTTGTGGAGACTCTTGTCCACCGGCCAGAGTGCATGAGGCTGATGTGACCCGCCTAATCTCATTTTAGCCTGGCAGCCTTTTTTCAGACGTCCATAATTCCCGTCTTTTGACGCAGTGTGGTGTCCCTCACTCTGTCGGCCCTCTTGACACCCAGAATCCTGCGCTGCGCTGCTGCTGCTGGCAAACCCCAAGGTGAAACTTTTGCGAATCGGTGAACAACCATGTCTGCCTTTTATATATTATTTTTTATATATTTTAATAGTAACAGTCCTAAATTCACAACAACAAGAATAACACACGTATTATTATGTAAAAATTTAATGCAACTAATTAACAATCGATTAAATAGAATAAATTATTGTAAGAAATCTACACAAGTACATATAATAAGTTTGAAATATTGATTTTAATTCAATGAACAACGTTAAACGGTAAATATTGATAATTTGTTGATGAACCTAATTAACATAACATTAGAAATATGATAATTACATATCTAACTTAATTTATTAAACTAATGATTTCATTTATTATTGTTTACTTTTTTATAGGAAGGCTGTTGCATTTATTTTCATCAATATTGTTGATCGAAAACCGATGGCTTTATGTAGATAACCGATAGCTTTATGGACAACAAAGATACTACTTTTAAACACTGTTTTTCGGCATTTTATCTATGTGGTGTTTTTTTTTTTTATGGTTCCTTACCTCAAAAGGAAAAAACGGAACCCTTACAGAGACAGACGGACAGACAGACAGACGGACAACTAAGTAATTGTCCGTCTGTCTGTCTGTCTGTTAAGACACTTTATCTCGGGAACGCGTGGAGGTATCAAGTTGAAATTAAAATCATATATTTAGGTCTGCGGTCTCTTGAAGCTGTGAAAAAATCAAACTTTTAAGTTAACGAATAAAAATGCGCCAAAAAAGGCGGGGGGGGGGGGGGAGGTTCTTCCCGTTTACCCAGAATCCTGAAATTTAGCATAAAGTAAGATCTTATAAGCACAGGTTTAAGAATAAATCTGAAAACAGTAAAATTGTTGTTACCTACGTCAAAAAAAAATCATGTTTGCAATTAGAAAAAATCTTCGAGACTCCGTTTGGGAATTGTATTTTGTACGGAAAACTCAGTGCGCAAGTCCGACTCGCACTTGCCCGGTTTTTTAAATTAATTTCTTCAAAAGACTTCGTGTTTCGCCTTGTCGTTTATGCCGCGTGGGTTCGATTCCCACCCAGGACAAATTATTATTTGTGTGATGAGCACGATCATATTTTGTTCTGTGTCTGGGTGTAATTTATCTATATATGTATGAATTTAGAAATATATAAGTATGTTTATCCGCTGTCTAGTACCCATAACACAAGCTCTGCTTAGCTTCGGACTGTGATAGTTGTGGAATAAAAAAATAAATAAATAAGAAAACAGAAGTCTCAATAGAGTTTAGTTAGCAGAATTTTAAATGACGTCATTTAAAAAAAAGAGAACCCATTGAATACGATGAGAAAATACTAGCTAAGAGACTATGGATGCAAGTGGAAGGAAAGTCTGTGCACCAGCAGATGAGTTAACACTAAACACTACTTAATTGGCGTTTAGGAGTATCATAAGTTTTAATTTGGCTGAGGTTTCCTCGCTCCTAAAACATTTAAGGTTTGTTTACGTTCCGGCTTCAATATAATTGTTTCAGTTGGCAATGTGAACGAAGGAATTGTTAACCCTTTGAAATATTTGACGATAACATGGCTAGGTTTCTCTTTAGCGACAAAATTAGTTAGACACCTGCCCCCTTAGCCAAGTTACGATCGTTTCGATTGCATCGAACGCCTCGAGTAGGCCACGCCTCCGATTCCTTTGTTCCGACGTCATCTCAACGCTCAGTCATGTGGTCAGAACAAAGGAATCGGAGGCGTGGCCTTCTCGAGGCGTTCCGCGCAAACGAAACGATCGCAACTTGGTTAGGGGGGCTGGTCATAAGGAACCGAGAGAGGACCTAAAGAGGTCCGAGTCCAACTGTTGGACCACAATCTATCGATTTGTCTATTACATACACTGCAGACTCGGCAGACCCATAGCCTTTTTTTTATTTCGATCCATTTTTATTATTTATTTTTACTGTACTTATTTAGTACAATGTTGACTGGGCTACACTATTCTCTCATACCAATTAATATTGTAATATAGAAATATTGTAAAACTGAAACGTAGAGCTTCTTGCCGGTCCATGGGGAACTACTAAAACTGGAACCGTTTTCTAGCTTTTGAAGTTTTATAAGTACCCATGTAAGTTTATGTGAAATAAAATATTTTGAATTTTAATTTCTCGCTTCTCTCGGGACACAGCTTTAACACGTTTGTTTCATCTTTGCCCTTCATTCACTTAAATAATTTGTCCTTGATGCCCTCGACTCACTCTCCAAGTTCCTACTATACCAAGCCGCCCCATCCGGTGACTCAGCTCATGACGTCATCGTCTGAGTCAAACGTCAATATGGCATTAGTTATTCCTCTTCGTGGATCACAAAGGGCTTTGTTAGGCAAGTGTCTGACCGAAGGTCGATTTCTGGCCGAAACTGAAGCTTTAATAACTCTACGAAATTCAGAGTTTTCTGACTATCCACAACTACTGTCAAAGATCTACAAATAACACCCGCATCCAATGGATTTAACGAGATGATAAAAGTTTTGCTATAACACAAAAAAATATACAAAGCATTGCCTCTTCTCAGTAATGTCGCGCATACGTCATTTATTTAATTTCATTCTCTAACTTCGACCTATGTTGTTCATCCTTATCTTCCACCTATTTTGTCGGAAGCTAGACTTTGAGGATCAGATTATGTGCATATAAATACTATATTTATAACATCATTACCGTATTCTAATCAGGTAGGAAAACAATGGCGAAGAAGGTCAATGTATTTTCATATCCTGTTAAGTGTGATTAACAAGATAAAACTGGCGAAAATCAAAGTTCAAATGTAATTTAGCAGTGAAGAAGAAGGGATTGTTGGAGAAGATAGGATACAGAAGATGAAGAGCAATCGAGAAGAATCGAGTAAACAGCCATTAAGTAGGTGTGATGTGACTGATGGACTCTGTGAATTTCTTGGGTTCTATACCTACACTACATACTTAATAGGGTGAAGGGTTGAGTGGGTAAATCTATCTGGTATTCTAGTCTAGTTGATGAGAAATATTAATTATTTAAAATTATTTAGAAAACGTAAAACGTGACATGATTTGGCAGGTCAAGCATGTATACAAAAGACTTCCAAAACATTTATAAAAACTAAATTAAAACTAACTTATAATAGGGTAGTAGAATATTTGTTTTAAAATTAATAGTTTGAAAGGGTAACATTATCCAAAATTGAAATAAGAATTTTATTTTTCAAATCCTTTCAAAATTCAGTAAGGAGTCTGTTGGAATCTGGCAAATAACAGAAAAAGGACGTACAATGCGTTCCAAATAAGAATAGGATCGCTTGCCATGTTGTGACGTCACGTCATACTGTCAAATCGAAGAATTATTATGGTGAGCAAAACAAGAAATTTTTTAAATTTAATTTATTTACAAACCGTGAACGAAAAAAGTTTGATCCAGTTCTTCAATTTTGTCTAATTTCTTGCGATTTGACAGTATGACGTGACGTCACAACATGGCAATCGATCCTATTCTTATTTGGAATACATTGTACAATCTGAAATGTGAAGTCACCACGATAAGGTTACGTGCTTACCAAAGAGATAGCGAGATGTTTCCACCACGCTCCCCAATCTTCCTCATACCAATATTTGAAACGCTAACTGCTGCATCATTTTACAACCAATATTGATGCAGTTTTCGTAAAAAGATTGTTGCTACGTATAAAATATTGTAAAAAAGTAATTAAGGAGAAATGGGATCTCTATTAGTCGTTTTGATTACACATCTTTGGCAGACTTTGGTAGGTGATCATCACCTACGAATTGTGAATTAGATTTCATGATTAAGAAGCTCTTAATCTGGTAAGACAGTAGCAATGATTTAATTATCCACCTACAGAATAGATGTTCTACTATTTCAGTCTCTGTTCTAAAGAAAGTTGGTTGTTATTTCCTGGAGGATGGTCTACATCCACCAGTCCAATCATCTCCAGATCCTGCAGGTGTTGTCTTTGGACGCGGTGATGATCGCATCTCCAGCGTATGAGAAGGCACAGGAGAATATCTCGCCTTGGTGGCCTGACAGGACCTGCAAACAAGGCATTGTATGAAAATTATCTTGATGTGCTGACTATGTATCGTGTCATCATCATCATTTCAGCCGAAAGACGTCCAGGGCCTCCCCCAAGTGTCGCCATAGCGACCGGTCTTGTGCGTCTCACATTCATCGGATTTCCACGACCCTCACTGGGTCATCGGTCCACCTTATGGGAGGGAGACCTTCCAACGCACAAAGACCACCTGTTCTGCGAGCTATGTGTCATGCCCACTGCCACGGTAATGGTCAATGTGGAGGATTATTAGGGAATGTTATAAGGAGACTAGGTGAAGCACAAATTCGGGCTGCTACTGAATAATTCCTCTTCCTAGCAGTGGCGTAGTTAGAACTGAGGAAAAAAAAAAAAACTGCGGGGCGCCTTTTTTACATGGAAAATAAACAAATAACTTCTTTTTCTCTGACTGAAGCCAGAGGAAGTGTCAGACTTTTACAGACTAAAACGAGTTGCCATAAATTAGTGTTGCTACCTATTTTACTTACATTTTGAGTTTGCCCCTTAGATTTTGAAGTAGGAAGAATCTTTAGCTACTTTTGTTTTGTTTCTTGTGTTTTGTTTTGACTTTTGTGTTAGTAGTTTGAAGGTTTGTTAATCAGCCAATCCCCGGGGGGATTGGTAGTATGGGTTAGTATGGCGGCCCGTTCGGTACTACCCCGCTCCCTTCGGTAGCTACGGTAGCTACGCCAGTGCTTCCTAGACCAAGAAGTTGATCCACGACCATGTTAAATAGTGCTGTTTAGGGCTAGCAGAACTAGAGCCATGTTTTTTTAAGAAGATCTCTTCAAATAACTTTTCCTGCTCTGGATGGATCGGGAGGGAGTGTCTTTTCACGATAAACGTAGAACTACACTGCGCAGACGTTTGCCACGTTCGCGGATCTGGGCGCGTCGGTCTCCATACATTTTATATGGCAACTAGACTTGTAGAGCTACATTAGATCCACGCCACGCACGTCGCTCTAGGTACAAAACAGGCGTGGTCCATGTGTGCATCGGTCTAAAGTAGTTCTAGCTTTTTTCTAACGACTCAAACTGAAACATACCTGAATGCAGTTTCCAGTGCTTGTGTTCCATACTCTGGAACTCCTGTCAGCTGATGCGGTCAGCAGGCACCCGCCAGCTGGACTGAAGCAGACCTGTTTACATAAACACACCTACTTAGCATTACCAAAGAATATATTACGAGAATAGTTTATTCCTCATTAGGCACAAGGAAGAATCGCTTTAAAAATTTGCTTATTTTCTCCACATTACAATACTTAATAATATAATAAAATTCCACAACTTTCACACAACGCCATTTAGTCCCAAACTAAACAGAGCTTGTGCTATGAGCACTAAATGACTGATAAACATTCTTATATATTACTAAATACACATAATATCTATATATATAAAAGAAAGTCGTGTTAGTTACACCACTTATAACTCAAGAACGGCTGAACCGATTTGGCTGAAAATTGGTGGGGAGGTAGCTTAGAACCAGGAGACGGACATAGGGTACTTTTTTTTTTTTACTTTTTTTTTTTTTTAGGTTAGAGTAGGGTAGAGTAGGGTAGAGTAGGGTAGAGTAGGGTAGAGTAGGGTAGAGTAGGGTAGGGTAGGGTAGGGTAGGGTAGAGTAGGGTAGAGTAGGGTAGAGTAGGGTAGAGTAGGGTAGAGTAGGGTAGAGTAGGGTAGAGTAGGGTAGAGTAGGGTAGAGTAGGGTAGAGTAGGGTAGAGTAGGGTAGAGTAGGGTAATTTTTTTTTTTTTACTAAATCCCGCTTTTGGGCAGAACAACGTCTGCCGGGACCGCTAGTTATAGATAAATTACACCCCGACACTGGACAAATGATCGTGCTCATCACACAAACATTTGTCTTGGGTGGAAATCGAACCATCGACCTTCGGCGTAGTAGTCAGGGTCACTAACCACTAGACTATCAGGCCAGTCTTGTAAAATCTTATAGCAGGGATGGCGAACCTTTATATGAGAACGTGCCACTAAAAATATTTAAAAAAAAATGTAGTAATTGCGTGCCATCAAAGAATCTTGGCTTAATGATTTAATGAACAAATATATAAACTAAATGCTACTAACTTTTAATTAGCAGCCTAAAATTCGTATATCGTAATGTTTACAGTAGTTTGTTTATTCAATTATATGCATAAAATAAAAGGGGAAACTGACTGACTGACATATCAACGCACAGCCGAAACTACTGGGATTAGGAGCGTGAAATTTTGCACAAGGTTTCTTTTTATGACGTAGGCACTTTCTTAGTGCTAGAAAGGATTTTCCAAAATTTACTCCCTAGGGGGATGAAGCGGGGGTCCAAAGTTGTATAGCTACTTTTACGCGAGCGAAGCCGCGGGCAGAAGCTAGTTATATGCATAAAAGAGAAAATCGGTGTGATTACTAGTGTTTCAAATCACCTACATGTTGTACTTCTTTCACTGGCGTGCCCGAATTATTTTGCCGCGTGCTACCATTGACACGCGTGCCATATTATAGGTTCGTCATCCCTGTACTATAGCTTGTGTGCATGATAAATGGTGTTGGCAAATACGGAAAACACACAAACACCGGCCTATCGTTTTTTTTTTGTCAAATAGTTCTGCGAATACTTCAATTGTGGCATCAAGTAGATTAGATTAGATTTGACATCAACGATCAAATGGTTCAGCAATTATTCCTTGCTATCGATTTTCAAAACAAATACAGAAGGCCTTTTTTGAGGTAGTAAATCGTCCAATGACTTTCCCGCTCTAGGAAGCGAGAGGGCGTGCCAGACTTTTACTGGCTAAAACCCAACTGTGTTCTTCAGTTGCCCTTTGCATTCGAGGACCACGGTGTCCCTTTCAGCAATTTCCAGTAGCCATAGACTGCAGAAGGGCTGTTATACTACTTTTGACTGAATTTCGATTACGTTGGTCAATCTGGGGTGGTGTGGATCATGGGGGTATCACATCACCAACTTACAAACTCCGGGCTGCTACTGAGAAATTTCTAATAGGAAAAACCTAATAAAACTTTTAATCCGACTTAGGTATCGAACCCACACAGCAATCGCATGCTACCACGGTTGTAGCTATCCACAGCCACAATAAGCACCGTACACTAAGTCATAATGCCAATTTGCGAGACAAGCATACACGAAACTTTTTATTTAAAACTTTTTTATATTAATAATAATATTCCACAACCATCACACAAGGCTGTCTAGTCTCAAGCTAAACAGAGCTTGTTTTATGAGTACTAGACAACTGATAAACATACTTATATATTTCTAAATATATACATATAGATAAATTACACCCAGACACAGAACAAATGATCGTGCTCATCACACAAACATTTATCCTGGGTGAGAATTGAACCCACGACCTCCGGCATAGCAGTCAGGGCCACTTACCACTTGACCAACAGGCCAGTCAAACTGGTTTTGTTCTGATTTTTCCATCTTTTGAGTACTCTAGACTTGACAGTTAATAAGTACCTATTAACCACTAACCTTAGACACCTCACCGCGATGTCCCTTCATGACGGCGAGCTCCTTGAAGTCCGACTTGACGTCATAGATTCTGGCGGAGCAGTCGCTGGAAGCCGTCGCCATCCGCTGACCGGCCCAGTCGAAGCAGATATCTAGCACCTTACAAAAGAACGGGAGTTACGATTCTGAAGGCGAAACATGCACCAGTAACTGAGAATATTAATGACACACTAGGAATGGCTCCTGTATCTGTGCGGCCACAAACATGTAAACTCTTAGCTGCCAGTTGCTATTTTAATATCTATATTTAGTTTTTATTTTAACTTTATTTACATTGTTCTCACATGACAGCGACAAGAAACATGTAACAGAGATATTTGTAATTACAAAATATGATTGAAAAGAGTGTCCATGGAGTTTCTTGCACATTCTTCTCCATATAGATCTACGCTTTGGAATGTGCAATTAGGATCATTTTTTTTTTTCTGACTGACTGACTTCTTGACATTTCAAAAGTGCCTGTAAATGTTTTATTTGAAATAAATGCTTTTGAATCTTTGACTCACATACAGAAAGACAGACGGATAGTTTTGTTCCGTGTCGGGATTGAACCCACGACACGTAGTGCACCGGCCAGCCGCACAACAAGTTCGACAACTGTGCCGTTAAATTCGAATTCAAGAACATGACAAACTCTTTTTTCGACATCTTTTTATGCTAAGAGCGTTTGACATATTCTCAAATTAAATCCTTAATTTGGAATCTGATTTTGATTTCTCTCATCATCACTGCTGAGCATATTATATGCCTCTCTTTTCTTTTATCAATCTCATTCAGGTTTATTTATTTATTTAGTCTTCATGCAACATAAATTACAAAGGCGGACTTAATGCCTGAGGCATTCTCTACCAGTCAACCAAGGGTGGTGAAGAGACAATACGGTAGGTGCATAAAAAGAAAATGTTGTTGATGTTGTTGTTGTTATGGTTCTACTCACGATAGCATACAAGGCCCATCTCACCACTGGACGAGTCTCCTAATCGACCTTTATTTCTTTAAGTTCATAGTAAAGCCTGAAGTGTCAACTGAATTCAGGAAAACTTTAAGTAGTATGTAGCAAAGAAGATAATAAACATTAAAAAAAATATATCTGTTACTTATTTATTGTGCACACCTACCACAGTGTTGTCTTTTAACTGGTAGTGAATGCCTTGTTGCATTAAGTCCGCCTATATACCACTACTGTACATGAAGTTTTTAAAGAAATAATAACAGGTTTTTAAAGTACAGTCAATGGAGAAATAAGCAGGTAAGTATAACTATATTTTGTGCCAGTATTTAATCAAGTTTTTGACACCAAAGGGGCGCTATGTTCCCCGTGTGTGATCCCCGAAACGGTCAATTGCAATTGACAACATTTACTGACTGACAATGACTATGTATTGACAATTGCGTGTCAGTTTTTGCATCAACCAATCATGTATGCTGGTCCAGCTCCACTACCACCGGTGTGTACAAATTGATTAGTTTTGAAACTATTATTATTATTATTCTTTAATGTTTTTTTTTAAATCTGTAAAATATTATTATTGTTAATTATTATTGTATTTAGTATTGTATAATGTAGAAGCATTTTTTGCAAAGTTTGTAAATGTGAGTACCATGGAGCTATTTTATGGTTTTTAGGTTATTATTGGACTTGTTTGACATAAATGAGCATAGCAGTTGAGAGTTTGTCATGCTCACTCAAATGTCTCACTGATGGTGGCGCGTGTGTTGGATCATTCGGTTCCCTTCAAAATGGTTGAGCTGAGTGGTGCTAATATTCGCGTCAGGTCCGTGAACGGGCGCTGTCAGTTAAGACTAGTCATCTCTTAGCTGCCAGTTGCTATTTTAATATCTATATTTAGTTTTATTTTTACTTTATTGACATTGTTCTCACGTGATAGCGACAAGAAACATGTAACAGAGATATTTGTAATTGCAAAACAGGATTGAAAAGAGTGTCCATGGAGTTTCTTGCACATTCTTCTCCATAGAGATCTACGCTTTGGAATGTGCAATTAGCATCATTTTTTCTGACTGACTGACTTCTTGACATTTCAAAAGTGCCTGTAAATGGTTTATTTGAAATAAATGCTTTGAATTTTGAATTTGAATTTGTAAATATTGCCAATCGCTGCAGACCGTTTTGGGGACCCTTTAGTTTCTTGCCTTTGCATGTGTGCAAACTGTGCACTAAACTCTTCTATTGATTGTACTTATATCTATAATTACGTATTATTTAAGCAGGCATAGCTCTCCAGTAACCAGTCTACTTACCTCATCAGTATGTCCAGAGACAGTAGCCAGGCAGGAGCTCTGCCGTGCATCCCACAGCTTGGCACTTCCATCCAGAGAAGATGAGCCTACGAGGGAACTGTCCCAGTTGAACTGCACGTTGGATATCTCGCCGTCGTGGCCTCGGAGCACTGATACTCGACTGGATAAGGATTCACCAGATTGTTATCATAGGCGTACAGAAAATCTATGATGGACGCCAAAATACTAATAATTTTACATAAAAATCAGTCAGGTCAGGGGCCAGGACTCCCTACAAATTATCCCTAGATACGTCGATGATTGTGATGGTAAAGATTTTTTCTTCAACTAAATACGCCTGGGCAATTTCGTATAGCAACGTTTTGCCAGCGCTAAATTGAGTATACATTTATCGTAGGCTCGAAGAATTGACCGTTTTAAAGATTTTCAATTTTTGATCATTACAAAGGTACCTAGGTACATATTATTATGTAAGTAAATAAAACAAAAGTCATCATAATATGAAGTATCTCTTGATGCCTTCAATTAAGTACTATTTTACGAGAATAGACAACGCTTTCAAATAATTATGTTTATTTTCAATTTCAGTATCTAATTTTGAGTACCCTCATCATCATCATGATCACCCACAGCCCGACTTGGCCCAGCATCGCATAAACTTCTTTTGGCAATCCTCACATTTCTGTGCCAGTTTCATACAGGTTTTTACAATTTTGTTTTTGTTTCGTTCGTTTGTCTTTTTTTAGTTGAAAAGTCATCAAATAGCTTCTACCGCTCTGGGTGGTGTGAGAGGGATCGAGTGTCAGACTTTTACTGACTAAAACCCACCTGGGTTCCTTTAGTTTATCTTTGGAACAGTCCCGCACTTGTTCATCTGTCCTGAAAACTTGTCGAGGCCAATTGTGCCAAACTAAGATTAACAGTGAAATAAAGGCAAATTATAAAAAAAAACACGCTCCCAACTTACTCCTCAGCCCTAGTGTCCCACAAGGATATGGTGCCGTCAAAGGATCCAGTGATCAGCCTTTGTCCCTCGTTGGGGTCAAACTGCAGCGCGATGACCTCGGCGGTGTGGCCGTTGTAAGTGTGGACCTCGCTTCCTAAAAGTAGAAAAAGTGGTAAATCGTTTCTATATGATTTAAGTTTTATAAGCAAGAGTAAATGTCGGTCTGTAAGTTTGTTTGTTTCGGCTAATCTCCGAAACGGCTGGACTGATTTTGACAGTAGGTAGTCACACAGAGCAGAAAAAAGTTGAGTAGTCGAGTGGCCCAGTGGTAACGGCTTCGACTTATGAGTTGTATGTCGCGGGTTCAAACAGAGCCAGGCGAATTACACTTTTATCTTAGGGATGCCAAACATAATTATTGTGCATCTTTGAGCTTCCTTTCTTCCTTTCTTTCATCGACCCGATGGTAGGTTAATCGATATAAAATAGAGTCAGGTGGGTTAATTACCAGTGCGCACATCAAACAGCTTGGCAGAATGGTCCATGGAACCAGTAGCGGCCAGGTCTCCCTTAGGGTTAAACTGACAAGCCACCACCTCCCCGCGGTGTCCCAGCAACGTCGCCATGCATTCACCCGTCTCCGGGTCCCAGATCCTCGCAGACTTATCGAAGGAACCAGTTAGAACACGATTGCTAAGGTAATAAAAAATGGTTTTTAATGGTATAATGCGTTCCAAATAAGGAATCTAAAATAATAATAGGATCGATTTTTACGACATGTTGTAACGTCACAGCTGTCAAATCGAAAAATTGGATAGGGTGAGCAAAACAAGAAGTTTTTAAAATCATATTTATTTACGAATCATAAAAAAAAAAGAAAAAAGAAAGGAAGTTAATGATAGCATGACGAGTGACAGGGCAGAATGGAAGAAAAAAACATGTTGCGCCGACCCCAAATAACACGGGACAAGGGCAGGAAGATGATGATGATGATGATGATTTATTTACGAATCATGAAGGAAAAATGTTTAATCAGAATGCAGTTCTTCAATTTTGTGTGTTAGTGTCTGAGTAGAGGCAAATGGAGGAAGAACGTGAATTGTTCCTACAAATGAAAATAAGAAATAAAATAGTTTTTTTTTAACTAATTATTATATTATTCATTTATTTCAGACATAGTCCATACTGTAGTACTGTGTGTACTGTGTCTGTGTGTGTGTAGTTATGACTTAAAAACAAAATATTTAGCTAATTTAGATTAAACAATAACATATTTACTTCACCTAGATTTAACTAAGACCCAGAACTGTTATTATCTTTGCAAACTGTACTTTTCAGTCAACATTTGATAGATCGAGGTTATTGACTTTCCTATTCATATTTGGAACGCATAGTCCTAACGGCCCCCGGCTTACGACTACTGACTAAACCTAGTTTACCTTTTCAGAAATTTCCCATGGCTCACTTTCCAGTATAGGCCAATTGCTCAATAAAAATATAAGTTGGACTGTTCTGCTTAGTTAATGACAATGCCTTTAAGGCACACAATTCAGTATATTTTGCACTAGTACTTACTTTTATAGGACTTTTAGTCTTTTCACTTAACCAAATCAACAATGGAAAATCAACAATAAAAAAAAAATCATCGAATATAGCAATTTTCAATGTGAAGCAATGGATGCGCTGTGAGCTTATCGCATTATGCATGAGGCAGCAGCTTTATGCTCAGCGTTCGGCCGTTTTGCGCGGATGTGACGATTATCTACCCTATCTATTGATTATGTTTGTTAGCTAGTTTTAAGATTGCGTCATTTCGCGTAAATAAACTGTTTTTTTTATTATTATTGATAGGCTCGCGTTTGACCACTATCTCACCTGATGGTAAGCGATGATGTGGCCGAAGATGGAGCACGCTTCCCTAGAAGTAACCTATTCACTTTTTCTTTCTTTCTTTCTATTAAATCCGATCAAAATCATACGGGTTATGAATAAAAATTGGCATTTTGATTTGAGTTGTATTCTTCTACTGTAACTATGCATGTGCACACTCACCACGCTGGGAAGTTGAAGTTGACGGAGTACACGACGTTCTGGTGTCCTGAGAGCGTCTGCGTCTCCAGACCAGACTCCACGTCCCATACCTTGCACGTGCGGTCGTAACTGCCCGTTAGACATCTGGAGAAATCAGTAAACATGAAACGCCAATACTGCGTCGTTTCGAATCGATGGTTAACTTGTATTTTAATAATAATAATTTAAAAAATATATTTATTTCTTTATTGCACATCTAAACTTATTACAGGACATTTTATAAAAAAATAAGTGTACATTAGGCGGTCTTATTGTACAGGGCAATTTCTACCAGACTACCTTTGGATGGACTGAACAAACATAAATAATGTACAAAAAAACAAAGAAAAGATAATAAAAATACTATAAAGTATGTATACATATAATACAAAAATAGGGGACTCATTTAGATAACAATGTATACACTTCTATAATAAACTTCCTAATCATATTCAACAACTAAGCCTTAATAAATTCAAATTATTTGTAAAGCGAAACCTTGGCCAAAACGGCTTTTTACACTATAAAGGACTATGTTGAGGACCAAAAGGCTTGGGATTGACCTGCTCCAGTACGCACTACAACTGTTGTCTTATTATTATTATTTTTTTTCTTTTGTTTTTATTTTCAATTGTGCTTTTTATTATTATATAATATAATTTGATATTGTAGATTATTTTTATTTTGCAATTTGACTTTTCTTTTCTCTATTAATTTTTGACATGAATGTTTACTTTGTCAAGTATTACATTTCGTAAACTATATTTTTCCTTTTGTTATTGTGAACGTGAGGACTATGTTGATTGCTTTTTTTTCCTTTTCAGTAATTTTAACTATGACTGGCAATTTGAGTATTTTCTGCGGCCTACCCAAATGTCCTTTCCTTGGTATTGTTCGTCAAGTCGTTGAGCTCCATAGTAGTCCTGAGTTGAGCTTTGCGAATACTGACAAATGCTTGTACTGACTGGACAGGTCCACTCAAATCTGTATGGTTCTTTCTTCAAAAGACCATTTCAGACAAATCTGCATGGTTCTCATGTGATTTGACCATTACATATTTACTATATGGCCTTTAAAAGAGACTTTGACACCGAAACAAACTCAGGGGAGTTTGTTTCGGTGTTTCCTCTCAGGGTAGTCAGCTAGGAAACGCCGGCCTCATCTAGTTTAAAAAAGACGAAAAAAAAATTGATGTGTAAAAGTGTTTTTTAAACCTATTTACAAAATAAGATATTTATTTTGTAAATAGGTTTAAAAAACACTTTATCATTTATCATTCATCCATAACCAAATAAAAAACACATAAATATTAAAATATACGATAGAGTAAGGAGAAGAAAAATTAAAGTGATATTTCGATGACATTATTATAGTGTTCAGACAGGGGCCAAAGTCTTAACATAGTTCTTGTCAACCAGTCCACATAAACTTCCCAGAACCATAGCCTTGTTAGGTATCTATATATATAAAAGGAGAAACTGACTGACTGACATATCAACGCAACTATTGGGACCAGGACCGTGAAATTTTGCACAAGGTTTCCTTTTATGACGTAGGCGAGCACTAAGAGAGGATTTTCCAAAATTCACACCCTAATGGGATGAAACGGCGGTCCAAAGTTTGTGTAGAGAAACCTATTTCCACGCGGGCGAAGCCGCTGGTAGAAGCTAGTATCCCATATGTCGCGATAGTTTCCTACCAACTGAGTGTTGTCCTTGGGTGCACTAGCATAGCGCGTACAGGGATAATCGTCGGTAGGTATCACTTTCCATGAAAATTGTCTAAAAAACCTCTACGAGTTGGCTTCAGCCCCTCGTACGTCTTTCAAAGGTCCAGGACCTTAGGGTCCTGAGATAAATAAATAATAATAATATTTATTTATTTTAAGACAACTTTTGGTCCACATTATATGTCAGTACCTACTTATTTCTATGTTAGTTCGTACATTACATCACACTGTTTTTATATTCTTCCCATAACAAATTACCTACATAATTATTAAATTCAAATTCATTAAATTCAATTACAATTGTCACAAAATTTAATTAAATGTCTTAGAATAAGAATTAAAATGTCAATAAATGCATAGTAATAAAATTATTTATTGACATTTTTTTTCTGGTTTTTTACACATAAATGAAATTCCTTGGCTCCTAAGCTAGTTAGAAACTGTATTACTGGAGCCAGTGTATTCCCCGTAAGCATTGTTAGTTTAATTTTGTCAGCAAATTCTACAATATTTTTTTTTTAATTAAAAATTTAAAATGAAAAAAGAAACAAATGTTAAAATGGAAAAAATTAAAAAAAAAATCACGGTCAATTGTGCCAGTGCTAAACTGTTTGGGCTCAGTAGGCTCAATCATTAAATCCTTTAAAGTGCAGGTGTATGGGCACTTAAGGGCCTATTACACTACGCGATATTCAGCACACGATATTCAGAATGTCTTATTTTTTGTTCCGAGTAAGACCGGTCTTACCCTTATTACACTACGCGACATCGACTAAGACTGTCTGATTATCGAGTAGTGTAATAGGCCCTTTAGGGTTCTTTAATGCGTGGTCCTGTTCAGAACGGGGACACAAACATTGAGTTTCCCCCATTTCGCTAAGCTATGCTTGTATTTGATAATATCTTTAAGATATGACCACTTGCCTGTCTCCAGTCTTATCAAAGGCAACATTGGTGAGAGGCAGTACATGAGTCATCAATGTCTTGTAGATGTAGAACCTCTTGCCCGAGGGACCTTCGTGCTCGATCCTCTTCTTCAGGATGTCCAGGCATTGCTCCAGTTGATCTCGGACCTCATCGGTGATCAGGGCCTCTTTTTGGTATAGGCGTAGAGCTATGGCTTTGATGTCTGAGCTGTTAGAAAATAATATTAAACGTATAGAAATGAGGACTAGAATTAATTGTCAATTGTTTATTTCTTTCTTCTTCGTAGAAATAAATAGGGGTTTACTAAAGAATCTTTGTTTTCTGTCAACAGTGAGTCTTTAGGTTACCCGCTAGGTTTTGTACAGCAACTTTTAACCCCGTTTTCTGATTTATAATTTATTATTTATATTTATTATGTTATTCTTAAGGCTTTTCAAATTATCCTCGTGGAGGCGATCGATGGCAGCGACCTCTGGTGTCCGGGTCTAGTTCAGACCATGAGCCGGAAGGAAAGGGAATGGGAAACGGTCGTGCCTCCTTTTGCGAAGCAGTGATGCGTGAGAAGGAAATAGCCGCAACTGTGAGGGAACGGATATCCTCGCGCCCCAGCCGCCGTTGAAGGAGAAGCCCAGGCACGGCGTCGACGTCGGGAGTAGCAGAGCGATTTCTGGGCACCGTAGGCATGGGATTGCGGACGACGAGCAACGGGTAGCTCGCCCATCTCCAAAAAAAATGCCCTTTCAAATGGCATATGCCACAGCACTGGGTACGGAGTCCAAACAAAGACGTGTATTTTGTAGAAAGGCGTGAAGAATATGATCTGGTGCCTAGTCCAAGAGTCGATTAGTACAAAATGATGGCAAAGAAAATGCACTAATTAATATCCTGTTTTGTCTTCGTAATTATAGACAAAAATACTTTTGGAAACACTGGCTTGGGTACTTACTCGCAGTTTAGATCCAATAAATCTATTTCTTTATTTTTCACCTGACCCTTCTGCAAATATTCCAATGTGATTCCTGGGGGGTGATACCTCAGGTGAAATTTCAGTAACTTCATGTTAAAATCAGTAAATGTTTACTTAGAAAACCATTTTTTTGCTATTCTTTTTTATCCGGAGTTGGAAATGGAAACTGTCAGAATTTTGTCAATAGTGCAGTAACCATGGCAACCGCGTGATTGTTTTATTGAAATAACAAAGAGGATTGAGGTCAGAAGGTCAAGGTCGGTTGAATTAAAGAGGGTTTTTCTACGGCTGCATGAAAACTATGGCTGACACTGGCATGGCCACCATCACAGATTTTAATTTTGACAACACAAAAATTTTGTCGCTAATTTGACGAAATTTGTCACCAAAGTACAGAATTTGTTGGTTACTGGTTCAAAAGTTATAAGGGTTTATAGGTGGCCGATCCAGGGAGAATCTCCCCGGCTTGCCCATATTTGTGTTTCCAAAACTAAGGCGCCTAGCGATGCTCTGTTTTTTTTTTGTGTTTGGGGGAAATTGCTATGTATTAAGTTGTAGGTACTTAATTGGACTAATTTATTTTGAAACTTTATGATAAATTAATAATGATAAGCCTTTTCTCAACTATATCGGGGTCAGCTTTCAGACTAACTTGTAGCGTCTGACTAGATACCACAGCATTTTATGTTAACTTACTATGTACCAGACATGGTAAGTTCGGAAGGTTCCTGCACTTGATTCACGTGGAAAAAACACTCGGGAGTCATCATTGTAAGGACCGCTCAGAGGATACGGTGGAATACACGGTGGAGTTGTACCTCGCTTGGGAGGAGCACCGCCGTGTCCTCGTGGGGCGATCGGCGGCAGCGACCTATCGCGCCGGGCCCTGGTACAGGCCATAATCTGGAGCGAGAAGGAATAGCAGGCGGCCGCACGCGAGATGGAACGGACTTTCTCATGCCTCAGCCGTCGGGACGCGGACCCCGACGGCCAGCCACCGTATATTGTATAAACTAAGCTATCTGTTAGTGAAAGTCCCGTCAAATTCTGTTTAAGTTTATACATTTCGGAGATATGTTGTTCCTTGTCAAAATTTTGTTTTTTTTGGGTCAAGCGCTTGATTCAACTACCCAACGAGAGCTTCCTCAGGTGCTCGTCGAGGCTACCTGAGGCCCTACCACGACCTCATAACGTAATCCATTTAACGACTTAAACTGAACTGTTAAAGGGATGAAGCTTTATAAGGTGTATATCCCATCTCTCTTTCTCGCTCACACAATTGACATTTTGACACTTCATGCTAAGGCTCATATAAGCTTTATTATAGTTATGGAAAAATACTGTGTTTATGTATCATCATCGAATTTAATCCATATAGCCATTAGCATAGAACTAGAGTCACGCAATGATTGCGGAATTACGACCATGCTGTACTTATGTATGTATCTGTATAATTATTCTAGGTCATCTCGTGCTATGATAGCATTAGTCTAGTAAAACGTAGGAAGCTGCGTTCAGAAGTGGAGTAAATATGTAAGTCAGCACTCAGGGCTACGGCCAGAGGAATCTCATAGCAATATAGCAAATCTAACTACTGGGATTATCTGGGACCGTCCGGTAACCGTCCGGACCGAGCCCAAGTCGTCGAAGGCGCGTGCTGTTCCACGCGCGCCTCAAGGATATGTCAGCAACTGTAGGGGCCCAGCAGGGTCGAAACCTACTGGGGCCAAGGGTCTGATTCTGAAAGGAAGACTCGGCTCTGGTACGAAAGGCAACGAAGGAACAGGAGTGGGTTTTTGTCAGTAAAAGTCTGACACTATCTCCCGTTCCGCCCAAGAGCGGGGGATGTCATAAGATGATTTTCCCACCGAAAAAAAAAATCTACTGGGATTAGGAGTGTAATATTTTGCACTAGACTTCCTTTTATGACGTAGGCGAGCATAAATAGAGGAATTTCCAAAATTCACACCCTAAGGGGATGAAACGGGGGTCCAAAATTTGTATATTAAAACCAACTTTCAAGTAGGCGAAGCGGCTGGTAGAAGCTAGTATTATATAAAAGGAGAAACTGACTGACATACCAACGCACAGCCGAAACTACAGGGCCTAGGAGCGTGACATTTTGCACAAAGTTTCCTTTTATGACGTATGCGAGCACTAAGACAGACTTTTCCAAAATTCACCCCCTAAGGGGGTGAAACGGGGGGAATTTCAGTCCTTCGATGCAAGCGGTATAAACGACGAGGTGAAACGCTTAGTCGGGCCCGAGGAGGCGTCAACAAGTAAGAGTGGACACTCGCCGTACGTCGGGTTGTCCGATGGTAGAAAAGGTGATGGCAGAATCAAGCCATGTAATTCCTGCACACACTCTCCTAAATGCATCCTGTAAAATACCGAAAGGCTGGCTCCAGGTTTTGGAGATTGGTCTTAAACAAATCAGGATCACCAATTAGCCTCTTAGCACGCCTTTCGACTGAATCCTAAGCTATATGGCATTTCGCAGCACCAGCTCATATATTATGTGGCTGCAACCCCGAACCAGAGCAACAACCATGTATCTATTTATTTATTAATCTTCATGCAACATAAAGTACAATGGCGGACTTAATCCCTGAGGCATTCTCTACCAGTCAACCTAGGGTGGTGAAGAGACAATGTGGTAGGTGCAAAAAGAAAATATTATACGAAAAACAAGAGTAAAAAAAAGGATACATATAATTAAAATACACATACATATATATTTAATATAATATATATATATATATATATATACCTACATATATATAAAGTAACGAAAGAAGTTTTGAGACGATTCTGCTATTGGTGGAGCAAATGATTCCGCAACTTCCGCTTTATCGCATTATCGACTCCGTCCTGATATCGAGATGAAGCGCATTCCACAGAAGGATGGACTGCATATAGAAGGAAAAATGGACAAAATCAGAATTATGAGAAGGACAGAGCAGTAGGAGATTGTTAGAAGAACGCAGATTCCTTGCGTGTGAAGAACATAGGTATTGAAAGTGACTAATGAGATAGGATAGAGGCGTGGGAGAGTTGAGTTGAGTCTCTTCTATTGGTCGTCACTCGTCAAGAATGTTTTATCCTACTACATATTACTCAATTATCTCATGGATAAGTTATCTGTAGAATACCTATGAAAAACGGGCATCTCATCTTTGGCGCATGGCCGGAGCCACAAGACAAGTTTTCGAATTTCCTTACCTGAGGTACTAATTAGTATACACTACCTAAATTGATGTATATTATTTAGTACTGGCTATATTAACCGAGGCGATAAATGATCCATCGTCATTTGTTTTGCGACACAACTAGCCCGTGTTCTTTATTGCCGTGATATTGCCCAAGTGCCGGTCAGTCAGTCAGTTTCAGCGCTTTAGTTGCAAACTTGTGAAATTCACACCGTCCGGTTGGTCAACATGCAATTATTGGGGGAATTAAATCGTATCAGGAAGGGAGATGTTTTGAAACTGTATATAATTTAATTGTACTGGTAGGAGCGTTACTTTACACGTTTTCCTTGTTAACGGTGAAGAAGAACCGCGAATAAAGTTCAGTGTATCTTATCTAGAATTTCAGAGGTTTAATAATCCTACCAGGGTTTTTTAAGGTGGGAAATCTTCTCCCGCTCTGAGAGAGCGTGTCAGACTTTTACTGACTAAAATCTACCACCACACCTGTGGCCTTCAGTTGCCCTTTGCGTTCTAATATCACGGGTTTCCTTTTAAGCAAATCCCCGCGCCCCTAGCGGACATCGGCCCTGCTGAGTCCTTACGGTTTGCTCACATTTCAGGCCACCTAGTCTGCAGTCTTGATGCTTTTGGCTCACCAATGATGTTTAAGTTTGACATGGCTCATGGCTGATTTAGGTACAGTAAATCGAGGCCGATGTCACTGGGTCACCATTGGTCACAAGAATGCAACTCGGCTGCACCCAGGTCCAATTGTAATAGAAATAGATTCATCCATTTAACAATACCTAAGCCGGAAACCCATTCGGCATCGAGTGTTGTAGTTGTAACAATATAGCATGGGAGAGGCGAATGTAAGCAGTGAATCAAATTGTAATAGGTTGAATTCATCGTTTTATACAACATTAGTTTTAACATATGCGAAAACCGAAACGTCTAGTGTTTTTATGTAAAGAATCTATTTACAAAATTTCATAACTGTATCATGAAAAATCACAAAGTTATAAGCTTGTCATGTCAGCAAAAGTACATAGTCAGCGGGCCATCCAGGCGACTGAGGGGTTGTTTTGCACTTGCACCCAGCTGTTTGCTGGCGCCTAATACCCGCTATGACCTGCCGTGACCTGTGTTGTACTTAGTGTTCGGTGGTGTCCAACTTGTGACATTTTAAATATTTTTGGGAAAAAAATGTAACATGGTGTAAAATCATTCAGTTACTGATTCTGAACAAACTATATTCAGGTTTCGCATATACTAAAAATAATGTTGTATAGTGACATGGTTAAAAAAATACTGCTAATATTATATACGCGAAAGTTTGTATGTATGGATGTTTGTTACTCTTTCAAGCAAATACTCCTGAATGGAACATGGTACACGGATTGCAGACCATGTCCGGCTCATAGGATACTTTTTTCCCGAGAGCATGTTCCCTTGGGGAATTTTTTTACTATCATACGGGCCAAGCTGCTAGCAGCAACTAGTTTAATTAGTACAAAAAAAATTACCTGATTATATTTGTGTAGTTAAAAATAAAAAAGACGAAATCCCAAAATTGTCCACGAAAATTTTTCATAATAATTGGTAAATTCATAATTGAATCAATCATTCGTAACAATTGCTACTAGAAAATACCACGCGCAGTTGTTGTTCCATTTTGATTGCCATTTATTCTTTCATAATAATAATTATATATTTTTGCATGTTCACCGTGTAAGTTCAAAAGTCTAATTCTTAAGGAGCTTTTATAAATGCTTTTATTTTGTGTTTTTTTTTTCTCTTTTTTCTCTCTCTCCACTTATTTAAGTTTGTTTTATTATTTCTCTTTATATTTGTTTTCAATCATACTCGATACTCGATAGTTAAGTTAATTCACATTAGTCATGCTAGTGATTTTATTTAAGTATCCCACAGTTAATTTGTGAGCTACAATATTGCTTATATGTTTTGCACACCTGTAGTACCTAAGTGTTATATTGAACCTGTTTGCTGTTCCTTTTCATATAAATAAAATAAAAATAATCAATAGCCTGTACAATATTCCCATAAATTGAGTGACATTTTGGGATATAAAAAAACGCTACTAACTTTGCTGTTTATGATTATTATTATTTATTTAAATATCACACATTATTCACACAACGTCGTCTAGATCCCAAGCTAAGCAGAGCTTGTGGTATGAGTACTAGACAACTGATAAATATACTTATATATTTCTAAATACATACATATGATGCATACATATTACCGTAACCAGAAAAGTTGACTTTACTGAGAGTCTTTTCGGTCATGAATGTGAAGCGGAGGGAAGAGAGAAACAGGGCTTTATATGTAAACTTAAGAAATAGAAAGTTTGAATGTGCTGCAAAAATTTCCAAAAAATACCTTATTGATTTTATGATATTCTGTTTTATAAGTCCATACTCTTTATTCACCTCCTTTGAAATCAGATATACTCTATTTCTTCTAATAAAAGTTGGCAACCCTATCGATAGAGAGCAGTAGCGGCCGAGTGGTAACGGCCCCGACTTACAAGTTGTAGGTCGCGGGTTCAAACCCAGCCAGGCGCATTACTTTGTGTAATTTATTTCATCACCACTGCTCTCAAAACGGTGAAGGAAAACATCGTGAGGAAACCCGCATGTTCTAGAACCAAAAATTCGAAGACATGTGACATCCACCAACCCGCAATGGGCCCGCGTGGTGGATTACGGCCCATTCCCTCTCCTAGAGAGGAGGCCTGAGTCCCAACAGTGGGAACATTATAGGGCCGACTATGCTATGCTATGCTATAACCCTATCGATAGCGGGTTTATTGGTATGTGTATATTCCATGAAGAATCAGAATTGAACCTTTAAACTTTAATCAAAGTCTAGCAGTTGTTTACCATAACATTTATTCACATATCCTACAATAACCAACAGATCATTTCAAAAATACCGTCTCACCAGCTACGTAAACCCAGCACGCTATATTAGCCAGTCCGGGAACAAAAGCCAGGTGCCCCATATACGAGGCGCACAAAGCTATGAAAAGGCTGCGAGATGGGAGATGGACCGCTTTCATGTCGACTCACATATTTGCCTAGCGTTCGACATTGCTCCTATGTATGGATGTTTGCGAGAGGTTTTTCTTAGGGTGAAGGTTGGATGTGGAGGGTAGTTTAGAAGTTAAATAAGTTTTTAGGGTTCTGTACCCAAACGGTAAAACGGGACACAGTGACGGATTAACCCTTAATCAAATTAAGCAATTGCCTAGGGCATCACGTCTGGGGGGGCACCAGTGGAAGCACAAAAAAAAATCCGTCCTTAGGGCATCACGTCTCACTCATGTCACCAAAAACCACACCAAAAAAAGTTTCTAGGACTAATTTGAAAATTCGCGGGTTTTAAATTGACACAGAGACCTAGAGTCATAACCCCGCTTCAACTGGCCCACTCGCTGCCCGCTAGTACATTCGGCAATTCAAATGCACTGGAATTGCGATTAGCCAGTCACAAACCACCCCTACCCCGCGGCCCCCGCGCATATCTGTGTCAATCAAATGTTTTGTTTTTTGAGTAATTGTGCCGGTCGGCTTCTGTGCATACGTAATAGGGGTTAAAGTACCAAATTGCCGTTTTATTGTAATAGGTTCTTCGAATTGACATAAAACCTTCATGGTTTGAGATTTTTGAATGAAACTTTTTTCACATAGTAGGTACCTATGAAGTTCTTCTTTTAGAAATAACTTTAAAAAAACAAGGAAAGTCAAAGTCAAAGTCAAAGTCAAAAGTTTTTATTTCACATAGGCCTACATGGGCACTTATAAAACGTCAGAAGCTAGTGCACGGTTCCAAATTGGTCGTTTCCTATGGAGAAGAACCGGCAAGAAACTCCATGGTTACTCTTTTAAAAAAGTCATTGTTTACAATATTTTCATATACAGTATTAATAGACATTATGTAAGAACAGTGTAGACCAGTCGATATTGTACCCAAAAGCACAATAAAAATAATCATATTAAAAAAAAAAAGTGAGTCGTAATAGGAAGTAACCTAAGAATTCGCGAAGTCCACGGTGTTCTCACATTCACATTAAAAGAAAAGAAGATATATAAAAAAAAAAAACAAGAACAATAAATAAACTTGTAATACGCTTTTTTAGTTAGGACACGCTTAATATGGGTTTTGAACTTGCCCTCGCTAAGTTCAGTCACCGCCTTTGGTAGCTTGTTATAAAAGCGTATGCTGTTTACTAAAAATGACTTGCTGGTCTTAGCTAATTTCCATTTGGGTAATACAATTTCGTGTTTACTGCGCGTATTTATGTTATGAAAATCGCTTCTAATTTTGAAAAGTCCTAGGTTTTTATGAACGTACAAAATACTTTCCAAGATATAAAGAGAAGGCAGAGTAAGTATATCGATTTCTTTGAATTTATTTTTGAGGGACTCGCGAGGACCCATTTTATAAATAGCCCGGATTGCTCTCTTTTGCAATATAAAAATTGAGTCTACATCAGCTGCAGATCTCCACAGTAAAATGCCATAAGACATAATACTGTGGAAATAAGCATAGTAAACTAACCTAGCGGTGGCTACATCTGTCAATTGCCTTATTTTTCTTACTGCATATGCGGCTGAGCTTAATCTACCTGAAAGAGTTCTAATATGAGCGCCCCACTGCAGTTTAGAATCGATAGTTTTACCTAAAAACACAGTTTCCGTAGTAACATCAAGTTTGTTGCCGTCTAGAATTAGATTGACGCCAACTTGAGGGACATTTGGTAATGAAAATTTGATACATTTAGTTTTATTCGCATTTAATAAGAGATTATTAGCTGCGAACCATTTCGAAAGAACAGTCAGACTTTCATTGACATGCAAGACATCCCTATCTTTTCTATCTACTTTAAAAATAAGAGAAGTGTCATCAGCGAACAGAATTATATCGGAATCTTCTTCTTCTTCTTTTCGTGTCGATGTACTCTAACTAAATTTTATCTGACCAGTATTTGGCAATCTCTACGGCTCTGTTATTGGCCTCGTATAGATCCTGAAAACTGCAGGTAGTTGTGCAGGATGGACAGCATAGCAAATGACGCATGTCCTGTGCAGCGGCTCCACACTAGCACTGTGTAAGAGATGGGTCAAGAAAGCCCCATTTTGCCAAATTATATTAGCGATTCTAAACGCCCGGCACACCCTGGACAGCTAGCACTCGGTAACGCAGAGTCTAGCTGACTAATCCTTTCACCACGTTGTCTCAAACTCAAACAAAGAATCAAAATAATTTTAATTTTGGAAGTCGTTGTTTCTTGGTATTTTTTGTTTCTTATTTAACACTGACTACCGAAATTGTTATAATTTTTTTTTTAAGTTTTTTCACTTTTTGGTTACGATATACTTATAACCAGAGTGCCTATTTCCAATAAGCCCAAACACGGCAAGACTACATTGATTATTTATGGTGTTCCAGTGCCTACCTTCCGGCTCCATCATCATCATCAGTTCACTTCGATGATACAATTTTCAACATAACTATTCAGAACCATTTATTTATTTATATTGTCATAGTCGTTTTTGTTTTTTATTCAGCTTAGACAGGAAAGATGGATGCTTCGAAAATTCGAGTGATTTTTGAATACGAATTCCGACGCGGAACTAACGCGGCAGAAACAGCTCGCAATATCAATGTTGCGTTTGGAGAGGGGACTGCTAATGAACGCACCGTGCGATTTTGGTTTAAACACTTTCGTGATAGAAACTTTGATTTGAAGAACGAACCCAGTGGAAGACCGCCCACACAGGTAAATAACAATGACTTGAAAGAGATGGTGGAAGCCGATCCGAGACAAACTACCCAGGAATTAGCGGCATGGTTTAACATTACCTTACCAACAATAAAAAAAATATGAAAAATGAGTGCCTCATGATTTGACTGGTCTGCAGAAAGAAACGCGTGTTGAAACTTGTGTTGCTTTGTTGAATCGATACAGAAATGAAGGAATATTGGATCGAATTGTGACATGAGATGAAAAGTGGATTCTTTACGATAGCCGTAAGCGAAAAATGCAATGGCTGGTCAAACGCCGCAACAGTGTCCTAAAGCAAAGCTTACCAATAAAAAGGTAATGCTAACTGTTTGGTGGTCTCAGCATGGTGTTATTCATGGTGCTTTCTCCGATCTGGTCAAGCAATAACGGCAGATGTCTACTGTGCCGCTAGCAGTGAAACAGCCCCGACTCATGAATCAATCTTCACCATTATTGCTCCATGATAACGCGAGACCTCATACAGTACGAGAAACCATTTTAACTCTACAGGAACTGCAATTAGAAACTATTCGTCACACTTCGTATTCGCCAGACCTTGCTCCAACGGACTACCATTTTTTTTCATGATTTGGACAATTTTCTACTTGACAAAAAGTTTTCTTCTCAAGACGCAGTACAAAATACTTTCACACAATTTGTCAAATCTAGATCACCAGAGTTCTATCGCAAAGGCATAAATGACCTTCCTATTAGATGGTAGCAATGTATAGATAATAATGGTAATTATTTTCATTAAATAAATATGTTAAATGAAAAAAAAACGAATTTCAATTTTTCAGTACAAATCGGCAATTTCATACTTTAACCCCGAATAAATAAATTATGCTTTGGTTTTTATTGTTGTCGCACCTAGTCCACTTCTAAGGTACGTTACATCTCATCACCTTATTTTACAAAAACTAATGTTTTTAAGCGGTAAAGGTTTAAAGACCGATTCTAGTTGACATACGGATAGGGGGGCCCACAGGCGTAGATTGCTTAGGGCATCAAGTAGTCTTAATCCGTCACTGACGGGACACTATTACTAAGACTCCGTTGTCCGTCCGTCTGTCTGTATCTCTATCCGTTTGTCACCAGGCTCTATCTCATGAACCTTGATAGCTAGACAGTTGAAATTTTAACAGATGATGTATTTCTGTTGCCGCTATAACAACGAATATTAAAAACAGAATAAAATAAATATTTGAGAGGGGCTCCCGTACAACAAAGGTGACATTTTTTTTTTTTGCCGTTTTTTGCTGCGAACGGAACGGAACCCTTCGTGCGCGACTCCGACTCGCACTTGCCCGGCTCTTTTTTAATTATTAGTGAGCAAAGGAATTTAAATTTATCGCAGACGTGCCACAGTTACAGGTCTACAGAACGATCGCAGGTTTAAACCTCTCACTCGGGCTAAGAGTTTTTCATATATTTCTTCTACTAGGAAATTCTCCCGTAAACCCGCGCATGTATATATACTAGCTTCTGCCAGCGACTTCACTTGAAAGTAGGTTTCTCTATACAAACTTTGGACCCACGTTTCATCCCTTTAGGAGGCGAATTTTGGAAAACCTCTCTTAGCGCTCGCCTACATCATAAAAGGTAACTATGCAAAATGTCACGCTCCTAGTCCCAGTAGTTTTGACTGTGCGTTGATATGTCAGTCAGTCAGTTTATCTCTTTACGAGTAGGTATATATATACAACATTATTTTTAGTAAATGCGAAACCTGAATATAGTTAGTTCAGAATCAGGTGAAAAGGCGTGCAAAGAGGCTAATTGGTGATCAAGATCTGGTTAATTCCAATCTACAAAGTCTTGAGCACAGGCGTAGGGTAGCCAGCCTTTCGGTGTTTTACAGGATGCATTTTGGAGAGTGTGCGCAGGAATTGCATGATTGATTCCCTCTCATTTCTACCATGGACAATGCGGCGAACGGCGAGTATCCACCTTTACGTTGTTAAAACCTCCACGGTCCGGACCAAGCGTTTCGCCTCGCCGTTTATAGCACGTACATCGAGGGACTGGAATATTTGCCTGCTGCGGTTTTCCCGTCGTATTATAATTTGGGTCTCTTCAAGGCTAGAGTGAATAGGCTCTCAATAAATTAGTGCGCCTCACCATCAACGATTGCATTACTACTTACCATCAGGTGGGATCGCAGCCAAGCACTGGAAAAAATAGTCTCAAAAATTTCTACGAATTGCAAAAAAGCTTTTTTTTTTTGTGTTGTAACTACAAATTTACAGTTTTCATATTTTTTCCTATACTTATGCTATGAGACCTTGCTTCATGCCAAATTTCAGGGTTCTAGGACAACGGAAAGTACCCTATGGATTTTGATTTCCTTGAGAGTGTCGAAATTTACATTTTTACAACCTAAATGGCCATATCTTATTTTTTCGTAAACTTAAAAATTTGATTTTTTCACAGCTTTAAGGAACCGCAGACCTGAATATATGGTTTTAATTTCAACTCGATATCTCCACGCGATCCGGAGATAAAAGGTCTTGACAGACAGACAGACGGACAACAAAGTGATGCTATAAGGGTTCCGTATTTTCCTTTTACGGTACGCAGCCCTAAAACAGACGGTTTACTTCTAACCAGTTCTAAAACAATTAATGAAATAAAACTGCGAGTACAGCGCGTCTGTGAAGGCTTCTTATTTCTCAGGCGGGCTCATTGTTCAGCAATTTCCGGCGCTCGCCGCGAAACAACCAGTTCTGAGCTACGCGGCACTGGAACCGGATCCCGAGCCATGAGAACTTGACAAATAACGATGATGCGTTAAGCTTTTATTATATTACTGGCGTTTGCCCGCGGCGTCGCTCGCGTGAAAGTAGGTTTCTCCATACAAACTTTGGACCCCCATTTCACCCCCTTAGGAAGTGAATTTTAGAAAATCCTCTCTTAGTGCTCGCTTATGTCATAAAAGGAAACTTTATGCAAAATTTCACACTCCTAGTCTTAGTAGTTTCGGCTGTGCGTTGATATGTCAGTCAGTCAGTTTCTCCTTTTATATAAATAGATAATAATATTTTTGTGAAGAAATGGCCTTTTTAAGGAGTACTTGGCACTTTGGGTATTTACCGGATAGAAAGCCATTTCTATTCCAAGATATGGTTTAGCCGTGTGCCAAATTTCATCCAAATCTGTGCAGCCATTTGAAAGTAAAGGATTATACGTACAGACAAAATTTAACCTTTATAGTGTCAGTGTTAATTTTTATTTTTAATGTTTATTCTTAGTGACACTGTTGTCGTGCGAGGTTCTAAGTTATTTAGCACAGGTAAGTAGACTTTCTCAATGTAGCATGTAATGCGCCATGCGTTATGGTAGTAGCCAGATAAATTGAAAATAGCGGTAATTGACCCTCCTACACCTTAATTAAAAAAAAAAAAAACAGAACTAAAGACACCACGTTTTATAGTACTTAATTGAAAACACAGAGATAGTAGAAAAAGGCCAATGTACCTACTTTATTTTATCTGGTGCCATCTTTAGTAGATAATTTAGATCTTAAAACGAATCAGATAACCGAACAGGGAAATCGGAAGTACGTGAACACGTTTTAAATCGAAAATGAAATCGAATCTGAATTCTGTCTTGCATCGTAAATATGAGCACGTTTACAATTCAGTATGCCACCTTTATGCTAAATATTATTTCACACATGGCGTGCCTACTAAACAATGTACAAATGATTTGTTAACATTAAGGGCCCTAGCTCCCGAGCAGTGCCATAGAGCAGTGACTTTCTGAAGCCTACTCCTCGGTAACGGCTAGGTTAATAGATTTGAAAAAAAAAATGTTTATTATAGATTTATGTAAAACATTAACAACATAATATGAGTTTTTCGTATACTTTTGGCAAAAACTAATAATTTAACAACTTGATATTTTTTAGCTTGTTTTTCCTACTCTTTTCAAATGGCTTTAAAAAAAATCTTTAGAAATATTGTTTACACAAAAAAAAATCGCCGGTTTTGTGTTCTTCAGAATGTACATAGCATTTGTAAATCAATCAAGGAAAATGGTTTTAAAGATCAGCGGGCCCTATACCGGCGCAGGCAGCAGTACGAATATTATTAATTTAACGCCGTCCCGATGTTCAAGGGAAGCTTTAACAACACGATAACTGTGTTGTAATAAAAGTGTAGGTTGGAATATAGGTTCTAATTCAATCCGTAGCTAGGTGAAAAACAAGTTAGAAAAAACAAGTAAATACGGTTTTTTTTAGGTGGGAAATCACAACTACGATACAAGAGTTATTCCTAGAGTGGAGCAGGGGCGCCGACTGTGTGGGTGCTCGGGGGCTCGAGCACCCATGAGAAATAAACAGTGGGTGCCGAGCACCCCTGAGAATAGACATCACGAAACAGATCACGTTACGTATAAATTATAATATTTCTTGATAATACAAACTAGTTTCATTTTTACATAATGGTTTCATTTTACATTTTTATCAATCATTATTAGTAATTAAGTACGCAGTATGTAAGTAGGACATTTATTTATTTGTCGGTTAATCAGTGTGCATTTCTCTTCTCACACTTCGCCACTTTTTCGAGTCATCAAATGAGCATGAGCACCCATGAGATTTTCTAAAAGCCTGGCCCCTGGGGTGAAGCAACGTTTATTAAAAAAAACCTCTTTTAACAGCGTTGACGAACGGTTTTCTATTTATTTATTTATTAAATACATTATGCACACAAAAGTACAGAGGCGGACTTAATGCCTTAAGTCATTTTCTACCAGTTAACCTTTGGGTGATACAGAGAAACAATAAAAGAGAGAAAAGGCGAATATCAAGAATATCTATTATACTAATAAACCATAAATATAATACAATTATACAATATAATAATATATTGTATAATTGTATATTACATTAGTGTGCTTTAGAATAGAATAGAATAATATTTATTTGATGCAGGCAATACAATACAATGCAATAAGCAACAACAACACAAAAAAAAGGACAGATTTACAATATAGTTGCGCTGATCGTGCCCGAACCGAAAGGGTCGCCAACTCAGAAATTGCTGGGCGTCAGACACCCAACGCTGATTTTTAGCTGGCACCCCCAGTGTAGGTTACACTGTGGACGCCATCATGCGCGTGCGGGCCCTCACGACGGGGGATGCGGTGTCCCGGGGCAAGGTCGTAGTGGTGGTGTCCTTGGACATCACCAACGCCTTCAACTCCCTGCCCTGGAGTAGCATTACGAGGGCACTTCGGTATCACCAGGTGCCCGACTACCTCCGTCGTCTGATCGAGGCCTACCTGAAGGACAGGTCTATCATCTACCCTGGTCACGAGGGAGAGTGGAGACGGCGAGAGATGTCGTGCGGTGTTCCGCAGGGATCGGTACTAGGACCGCCCTTGTGGAACATCGGGTACGACTATGTGTTGCGCGGTGACCTCCCCGACGGGGTCAGCGTGGTCTGTTACGCAGACGACACGCTGGTCCTGGCGCAGGGGGAGTCACACCAGGCGGCGGTCGAACTAGCGACACGTGGGGTTGCGACAGTCGCGGATAGGATCCAAGAATTGGGACTCGAAGTGGCACTGCACAAGTCCGAGGCCATGTGTTTTCATGGTCCTCGGAACGCGCCACCACCGGGTTCCCAAATAACGGTAGGAGGGGTTCGCATCGACGTCGGGTCGACGATGAAGTACCTGGGACTTGTCCTCGACAGTCGGTGGAACTTTGTGGAGCACTTTCGACGTCTGACTCCCAAACTAGAACGGACCGGGGCTGCCCTAAAGCGGCTCCTACCCAACCTTGGGGGTCCAGACGCCTCCTGCCGTAGGCTCTACGCGGGAATTGTTCGGTCCATGGCCCTTTACGGGGCGCCGGTGTGGGCGCCGTCACTGCAAAGGCGACCGGCGGCCATACTGAACGCTTGCCAGAGGGTCATGGCCATCCGGATGATACGGGGATACCGCACGATTTCCCGCGAGGCGGCGAGCCTTCTTGCTGGCCAGCCACCATTGGATTTGGAGGCAACAGTCCTTGCACGCATGCACGATTTGCGCGTGGAGATGCAACGCCGGGGCGAAACTCCGCTGCCGCGCCAAGTCGCGGCATGGCGGACAGAGTTCCGGCGGGATCTAATGGTGGAATGGCGACGGCGACTGTCGCAACCCAGTGCTGGGCACGCTACAATAATGGCGGTTAGTCACCTCTTTGAGGAGTGGCTGGAGCGGCAACACGGCATCCTCACCTACCGCATGACGCAGGTCCTCACCGGACATGGCAAGTTCGGGAGGTTCCTGCATCGCATTCAGGCGGAAGCAACGCCCGGGTGTCATCATTGTGTGGACCACCCAGAGGACACGGTGGAGCATACGGTGGAGGTGTGCCCCGCTTGGGCGGAGCACCGCCGTGTCCTCGTGGAGGCAATTGGCGGCAGCGACCTTTCACGTCGGGCCTTGGTTCAGGCTATGGTCCGGAGCGAGGAGGAATGGCAGGCGGTCGCCTCCTTCTGCGAAGCAGTAATGTTAGCGAAGGAGGAGGCTGCACGCGTGAGGGAACGAAGGTCCTCACGCCCTAGCCGACGTAATTCCGACCCCGACTACCAGCCACGGTAGACGCGGGCTTGCGGACGTCGAGCACTGGGTAGCTCGCCGTCCGGCTGTTCGGTAATTAACCGCACCGAGCCCAGTCGTTAACAGCGCGTAGTGATCCTCGCGCTCCTCAAAAAGATGTCAGCAAACCGTAGGGGCCCAGTGGGGCCGATGCCCGCTAGCTAGGACCGCGGAGAATTTCTGAAAGGGCAACCCGTAGTCCTAGTACGCAAAGGGTAATTGAAGGATACAGGTGTGGTTTTAGTCAGTAAAAGTCTGACACGCCCTCGCGCTCCACCCAGAGCGCGAGAAGTCATTTGGATGATTTCCCACCTTAAAAAAAAAAAAAAAAAAAAAAAAAAAAAAAAAAAAAAAAAAAAAAAAAAAGTGTAGGTTACACTAATATAGTCAAACAATTAGTTCAAATCGACATAACTCTGTGATGATACTACCGCCAACATTTTACTTCTCCGTGCTTCTATCTTTTTTAACAGTAAATAAATGATTGTCGCTTGTGAGGTTTTGAAAGTTAAGATGGTGGTTTAATAGTGACATCAATAAGTTACTGGTCATGTTAAATATATTGCGTAAAATATTAAGTATCATCGTTCATCTTAGAAGATTAGTGTCATATTATAACTGAATGGGTAAATTTCTGAACTATACATTTTTTTACCGTACAGAGTTATGTTGTTGTTATGATAAGGTTTTGTTAATAGTGATAACTCGTTCGAACTTGGTACGATGGACCAAGCTTACACAACCTTCAGATTCAGATTCAGATTCAGATTTCATTTATTTGCTTAAACATGAGTGTACATACAATTATTATAGTAAACAATGCATGCAAGGTGTTACAGTTAATGGAGTTGTGCTAACATATTTACCATATTGTCATGGTGTGCAAATATTAATAATGTGTTCAGGATATAAAAAATCAAAATTAAGTAAAAAAATTGCAATTAAATAACATTATAAAAATTATTATTATCATACATATCAAATTAAATTAATTTATAATTCAATGTCAATTCATAATAAATGTCAGTTGGTCCAAAAAAAAAAAAGATAATCCGTAAAAAATAAAAAATGTCATTATAAAATCATTATTATAGTACAAATCGAATAATTTATGTCAATTTAAAGTGGATCTATTAAAAATTCCCTAACATCATAATATGCTTTACTAGTTAAAAAAGATTTCAATTTCCTCTTAAATAGTTCTAAGTTTAGCTCTTTCAAGCTATTCGGAAGCTTGTTGTAAATAATGGGAGCCATACAAAAAACACTCTTGCGCATAAGAGCAGTCCGAGATCTATGTTGGCAGAGTTGACTATTGTCACGTCTATTTCTAGGAAACACATCTGCCATCCGGGGAAATAAATTAGGATTCGTTTTAACAAATATTGCAATTTCCAAAATATAAATTGATGGTAAAGTCAAGATTTTGTAATTTATGAAAAATGGCTTGCAACTATCTGTCGTTTTTAGTCTAAATATGGATCTAAGGCATTTTTTTTGGGCTTTAAAAACTATATCTCTATCCGTAGAATGTCCCCAAAAGATAATGCAATATCTGATAATCGGCTCTGCTATGCCGTAATAGGTAGTTAATAGGACATCAGTATTAAGAATTCGCGATAGTTTATATAGTGCGAATGCACTGTTACTTAATTTTTTGCTAATGACCTCTATGTGTGCCTTCCAATTTAAATTTCGATCCACCGTTAATCCTAAAAACTTAGTAGAATTCACTTCGTCAATTTCATTATTATTATATTTAATTTTAAAATTTGGAAACTTTAACGGTCTTTGGCTGAAATGCATTATTACCGTTTTATTCAAATTGATTTTAAGGTTATTATTTTGTAACCAAAGAATAGCTTTAGTTAATGTGCTATTTATATCAGCTTCATAATTATGCTTATCATCACAGGGAATGATTATCGTGCTGTCATCTGCAAAAAGTGTCATACTGTGTTCTATATATTTAGGCAAATCGTTGATGTAAAGGGTAAAAAGCGGCGGTCCTAATACGCTTCCTTGCGGTACGCCATAGTTGACGGTACGCTCCCCAGATGTATAAATTACCTCACATTTAGTGCTTGCATTAATCGTCGCTATTTTTGTTGTTTGCGTCCTTTTTTGTAAATATGACTGTAGAAGTCTTTGAACATTTCCTCTTATACCATACACCTCAAGCTTTTTTAATAGAATGTCATGCTGAACATAATCAAAAGCTTGCGTCATATCACAGAAAATTGCAGAGATGGGGGTATTTTTATCCATATATATCATAATTTTGTACAAAAAGTCATAAACTGCCATATTTATTGTTTTAGTTTTTCTGAAACCGTATTGTTCATTACAAAGTATATCATGTTTAGCTATATACTTACTAAGTTCTCGAGAAATATATTTTTCAAATATCTTAGAGAAAACGGATATTAATGATATTGGTCTGTAATTTTGCATCAAGTCTTTTTCTTGCTTCTTATGTAATGGTTTTACAATCGATCTTTTCAAGGCATCAGGAAATATTCCTTCACAAATACATAGATTCATGATATGACACAATGGGCCAGACACAATATCAGCGACAGATTTAACGATCTTTGTACTAACATCATCATAACCCACACTGTTAGTGTTTCTAAGGGCCAGAATAATATTGACTATGTCTGTAGGTAAGCACGGAGTCATAAACATGGAATCCTTTCTATTCAGGATATGATGAGTGACATTTGACCCTGCCGCAATTGGCTTTATTTTGTCAATAAAAAAATCATTAAACAGGTTTGTAATTTGTTTAGGGTCCGTGATAATTTTACTATTGATACGAATTTGGTCAATGTTATTCTTAGGAATATTTTGTTTATTTTCATTAATAATTTGCCATGTCGTTTTTGATCGATTACTAGACGTTTTTATTTTATAAGTGTTCTGTGCTTTTTTCGTCAAATAGATGATTCTTTTAAATGTATTACAATATTTTTTAAATAAAATTTTGTTTCTATGCGTAGGTTTCGATCGATATTGCCATAATAAATGTCGTTTTTTTGCACTACAGAGTTTAATACCCCGCGATACCCATTTATTTTTCCGTAATACTTTCATATAGATCGGTATTTTAGGAAAACATTGGTTATATAAAAACAAAAACATTTCTGCAAATGCACTATAAGCTATATTAGGATTATTAGATTCATATACATCTGAAAATGTCAAACTACCTAAATACGATTTAAATTTATTGACATTGTCGTTGTTATAGTCACGTCTAAGTATACGCCATTGCTTTATAGAACTTACAGTTTTTATAGGGCATTTAAGGAGTTGAGCCGTATGGTCAGAGAGAGCTAATTCAAGTACAGACGTTTTAAAGGACTTGCTAAAATTATGCGCAAAGTTGTCAATGCATGACTGACTCCCAAGTCGAGTTGGTTCATATAGAGCAAGTTTTAGGTTGTAATTAAGTAACAATGTCTCAAATTCAATTGATTGCCTATTTCGCTTCAATATGTCAATATTAAAATCTCCTGCTAAAACAATATTTTTATAGGACCTTTTTACAAGCATACGTAACAATATGTCTAATTTTTCCATACATTCATTAAAGTTGCTAGCATTAGGTACCCTGTATACACATACAATTACAGTCTTGTACGACGTTAATTCGATGGCGCAACATTCGAAAACACCACTTGTAGATAATTTTGCTATTTTTTCCAGTTCCCTCCATTGATGTCCATTTTTTACGAGTATACACGCTCCACCACGTTTGCTTGCCTTGCGACTGAAATTGGCCGCCAAACAGTAATCCGGTATTTTTAGATGTCTTTCATATCCCTCCATCAAGAAATGCTCTGTAATGCACAATATATCGACCCGTATATTCTTATCATATAGCTCATGTAAACAAATTGAAAGATTGTCAGATTTTCCTAATAATCCAGCAATATTTTGGTGTAATATGTAAAGGTTCTTAGTCAAGAAAAAAGTTCTCATTTGATTTCATTAGTTCTTTTGGTTTGTCTATATCAATTTGTGCTATGTCAGATTGCTCTGTTATACTAGTAATTAAATCTAACAAGTCCTTGAATATTCTCGATAGACCACGATTGTTTATAGATCCTGTGTACTTATTAAACATGCTGTAGTCATATTCGAGATTTAGATTGCTGTCCACGAGGAAGGCGTGACCATGCGTCCAAATATCCAGATACAGTAGGTTATTAAAAGTCTCTACTCGGCAATTAAAAAGACTTGTATCAAAGGGGCACTTAAATGTAGGTAAACAGACTATTATGTTAGTATGCTGCACAGTTAGCAATACGTCTCTTATATGGAAGATAATGTCGTAGTAATTGTTGGTCGTCATAAAGTCTTCTTCACCCAGAAATAATATACAGAAATCATCGAGAGTAAATTCGAGCAATTTTGTCTCAAGATCTTTAAGCAGCTGTTTGGTGCATGCATAAGGTTTAAAATAATGGCACAGATTGAAACCATTATCAAAGGTTTTCTCCGCTATGGACAATACATTGTTCTTTTTATTGCTACTTAAAATACACATTTTATGTTTGGTGGCATTGCTATGAATTACGAGTTACAACCTTAGTACGGATGAAAAAAATTCGTCATACCAAGCATGGGCGCCGACTCCGTGGGTGCTCGGGAGCTCGAGCACCCATGAGAAATAAACAGTGGGTGCCGAGCACCCCTGAGAAAAGACATCAAGAAACAGATCAGTAATCGCCTTTTAAGGATGAGCGTTTTTTATTACCCGACGACCCGTTTAGCGCAGAGGTTTAGAGCGCCGGTTGAGACGCAAGGGTCGCGGGTTCGATTCCCAAACCAACACAAATGTTTGTTGATGAAACAGATATTTGTGTTGGGTCTATGTGTTTGTGGTACCTTTGTTGTTCCTGGTTTCCATAGTACAAGGGAAAACCTTAGTTTGGAACCAGGACAATGTATGTGATGCGGTCTCAATTTATTATTTATTAACGATGCGGGCAACTTAGCACGGATTAGTAGGTACAAGTAGGTTACGTATAAATTATACCTAATATTTTTTGATAATAAAAACTAGTTTCATTTTTATATAATGGTTTCATTTTATATTTTTATCAAACATAATTATTAATTAAGTACGCAGTATGTGAGTAGGACATTTATTTATTCGTCGATCGGTCACTGTGTATTTCTCTTTAATTCTTTCTTTAATTCTTTATTGTACACAAAAACAAAACATAATAAATTGACATATAGACAGTTCATGTACAAAGGCGAGCGTAACTCAGCAATGAGTTTTCTCCCAGCAAACCTTTGAAATATAGAGAGAGAACATATTCGAGGGTAGGATCCAGTGCACAATATAAACCTGCATACTAAGTCTAAAATATAATTATATTATACATACTAATACATACTATATATATATATTATGTCAATAATGAAAAGAAGTGCTCTTTAAGTTCAAACACTTCGCCACTTTTTCGAGTCATCAAATGAGCATGAGCACCCATGAGGTTTTCTAAAAGCCGGCGCCCCTGGTACCAAGTTTGAAGATGTGTTAACACTACATGAAAGGGATTGTAAGTAAGTAGGTATTGTTTGTCGGTCTACCATACGCAACTCCACGTTCAAGCGCGTATAAAGTACAAGAAAAGGCTCAGTCATGCATGGAAAATGATTTTAGACACGGACATTTTTTTGTACTACAACCTTTTTCCTATTTTTATCAAGTACTTAGTTACGAATGATGAATTTTGTTTTAATAAGCAGAGGTCGGAATTAGGTACAGTTATTTATGTACTTACACCGATTTCATACAGCGAAAGAATAAAGTGGATATGCCTCAAATCCCGAGATTAATAAATTTTAGAGAGCAGAATTTTTTTATGACTATCAGAAATTTTGCAGAATTTTTTTTTTCCTGTATTAAGGATGAGGAGGAGGTAGTATATAAATTTGTTACTCTCATCTCAGTTGATATAGAGAGATCTTTATCAATGAAAAATACTAATATAAATTGTATGTTAATTATCTTTGTTTAATGTGTTTCATCTTTCTCTGAGGTTATTATTATTTATTTTTAATATTGTTGGCCACGGGGGATTTTTCATTGGAAATCCCGGGAAGATCCATATTAATATCAACATTTCGATGCAAGTACATGAATAACTCTATCTAATTCCGAACTCTGGTAATAAGTACCTATAGTTTTAATTTGAACGGATTTTTTGGATTTTGAATAACGTTTATTAAATAAAATCAAGATGCAATTTTTTTTTTCTAATCTCATGTTTGTCCACTACTTCACTTGATACTATGCGTGGTAGTGCATGCTTACCTAAAAGTATCCCATACACTCTTGACTTAAAGACACCCCGGTTGTAGCTACCAGGAAACACAGGAGGCTCTGCTAGGAAATTCAAGAGCTGTAAGCACAATGAATATAACTATTTCCAAAATAGTTCGTGCGTAGGTATGGATGGGATGTCCGTCCAGCATGTGCCGGCGGCGCATTGCTGTACGTTAGGTCACAGGAGGTCCTATGATGAAACGGGCTTGGCAGAATCAAGTTATGCAATTCAGACGCACACTCCCCGAAATGCAACTGGTTGAAAACCGACAGGCTAGCCACTCGGTGTCGATGCTCAAGACTTTGAAGCTTTGCAACTACATCATCATTATCATCTTCCTGCCCTTGTCCCGTTTTATTTGGGGTCGACGCAACACGTTTTTATCTTTCATTCTGTCCTGTCACTCGTCACGCTATCACTAACTCCCTTTTCTTTCATATCACTTCTGACACAATCCATCAATCTTTTCTTAGGCCTCCTTCTCCCTCTCTATCCATCCACATGTAAACTCATAACTCTTTTAGTAACATGTGTTTCATCCCTTCTCTTCACATGACCATACGAAGACAAAAAAATGCTTTACAACATAAGTAGGTACCATAAAAATAAATAGAACAAGGGGCATATCAACCTTACATTACACCTTCACAAGTCAAGCTCTATCGCACAGACTTAATTACCCACACACTATTCCACCATATTTTTGGGTGGTGGAGCGTGGCACCACCGTTTATTATTTCCTTTTGGCAACCCTACGAGCATAGCGTCCGGTCGGGCCAGGCTGTATGTTGCTGGGTCCTTGACCGCGGGCTACCGGCTTGGGAAACACTACCAGGCTCCATGACAAGATGTTATTGTTAGTGGTGATTTTACCCGTTTTTGTGGGTAACTTTGACTAATTTGGGGAAGTGAGAAATTGTTCGCTTTGATTTTGCATTATCTATTTGGTTGGATTGGTGTCAAACATAAGAAAAAAAAAATGATGGGACTATGAGAAAAAAGAATACATTTGTCTTTTAGTTGGCTATGTTTTTGTAAATTGTCTGCAAATATCGGAGTGGTTAGGTAATTTAATTTGTTAGTTAGTAGTAAGTTAGTAAATAAACATTGAAGGTGGCACATCGATACAAATGTGACTTTTGCAACAATAAAATATGATATCTAAGATATTCTTTAGATTATTCAACCGTCTATTAATTTACTAGGCATACAATTGTAATAAGCAATGAGTCACACTATATTCCAAGGCGTAAGTATTTTAGAACTATCAAGTCATAAAAGCGACAGTCTTTACTTATAATCTCTTCCCTAGTTGAATTAATACAATTATTTGCAGTATAGTTAATTATAGAGATTATAATATCATTCCGTGGAATAGACAATACCGAGGTTGGCAACATACTGATGCGCGCGCAGTTTGCCGTGCGCCAGGTGAGCGCGCGCACGTCACGAACGCTTCCAAATTCAAAATTCGTATTGCGATTCCCGCGCCCGATTACTTTTACTTTCTTTTTTTTTTAATATTACGTCACAGTGGTGTTACGTTTAGTAACTGCCGGTCGTTCTGACGCAACAGTGCTTTAGTGCAAGTGAAGTGGTTCCATTTTTAAAGTTTTTTTTTGTGAGTTCTAAAATGGGATTGTGATTTGCTGGAGAAGGAAAGACAATGTAAGTGAGAGAAGCTTGTAGAAAACATAATTTCTATTAATTAATCAAGTAAAAAAGAGATTTTGCTTGTAACAAAACGTAAAAATTGCGCACATTGCCGGCTTGTTCTGCCAGCTCTGCTCTACTTCGCAAACAGCTGGTTACTTAAGTGTAACTTAAAATCACCACGTTTAGTAAACTATTCGTAAATTATTTTGTCAGAAGTTGAGTTTTTTTTTGAGAGTTTAGTTTACTAACATAAAAGGCCAAGAAATAATAAGTTACTGTTAAGTTAATTTGCTCGTACTTTACACACCTGTTGTATTTAATACCTATAATGGGTAGTACTTATTAAATGATTTGATAATCTAAAACCAGTTTTGGAGTGTTGTCATACAATGATAATTTGTAAAAGCTGTTATATGTCAGAATGGTGACCAGATCAAGGGTCAAGGTGTTCCTCCAAGGACACCTTGACCAAGGATAGCTTGGATCCCATATTCCAAAGACAATTTATTAGTTTAGGTTATAATTAAATTACTTATTAGTCTATAAACAACGCTACATTGTAATCCTTCAGTGTTGGATGCAGTCAGTGATCAAAACTGCAGTCGATCTCGTCTAAAATTTCTACGAATTTCGCCAGTGGCCAACTACTAGTTATAATCAGCTGTGTTAGATTCCATGCTGTAGTAATCTATAGCATGGAATCTAACATACCTGGTCTATCTGATTATATAATAGTACATTATGATATAAGTGTGTAATGTTAGTGATTACCGTCGAGGCGGTATTTAGACCCGAGCCGTGGCGAGGGTATTAAGAGAGCCAAGAACGGTAATCATTAATTACTCACGTGTGTCATACGACGTTTTTCAATACACTTGTGAAGAAAATAACAGTGAAACTAGTAAAGTTCTCTGTGTCATGGCGGTAAAAATCTGTTGTCATAAGCACGCGCTTCATATTTTTTTATTTAACCCTAGAGGAAGATTCACCAAATTTATTAATAAAACAATTTGGTAAAGGAGATAATAAATGATTCACCAAATTGAATTTTAAATCAATTTGGTAAATCATTTATTATCTCCTTTAAACAATTAAAAAAAACTTTAATATTGATAGGATAAAACAAAAAAATATGTTAATCTTATTAGCAGTGTTGTGGCGAGTAATGCTTTATTTACTCACAGTCATAATACTACCCATTTGAATAGTATTCATAATTCATCGCATGATTGGAGAATTCATATGGATGGTCAACTATCAGTAGGATTTGTACCATGGCGGGAAGCGCACCCGCGACACGCAGTGCTCCAACCGTGCCTTCTCCTCCGATCTCCTTCATATTCCTAGCATCATAATTATATTTATAATGTCAATGTGATAAAAAAAAAACCAGTCAAGTGAGATTCGGACTCGTCCATGAAGAGTTCCGTATCGTCCGTAGCAAAAAACGGCAAAAAAATCACTATTGTCGTAGGTATGGGAATCCCACTTATATATTTATTTAATTCTGTTTTTAGTATTTATTGTTGTAGCCGCAACAGAAATACGAAATCTATGAAAATTTCAACTGTCTTGCTATCGCAGTTCATGAGATACAGCCTGGTGACAGACGGACAGATAGACAGACAGACGGATGGACAGCGGAGTCCCCGTTTTACCCTTTGGGTACGGAGCCCTAAAAACAGTTTTTCTCCATTATTCGATTGAATTATCTCGTAGTTGTTGAGCCAATTGACTTCAAATGAATATGAAAACAAAAGTGATTGCGATTGTGTCACAAAATAAGGGTTCTCGTGGCATAATCAGGAGTTGTGACATTCCTGGCGTAATTTGAATATTCTGCCTCTTTAAAATTCAAGATAACAGTTTACTGCTCGAGTCTCGTCGAACCACATATTTTCAAACTGGTTGTGGACGTTGTGAGAAACAGCATGTCTGGACCTCAAGTCTACTATTACAATAGTCTCATAATTGTCTATCAGTGACTTCATGATTGTTGATTTTGTCAATTTTGGTAATCTACTAAATATAATGGCGTCATTATGACTTTCCAATGGTCAACCACTAATACTCCATTGAAAGAAATGGCTTAGAATGGTAATCTCGTACTTATTGACAAATGAATGTCTGACGTATGCGTTAATCTGCTTAAATTTTGACAGTTCTTTTGAGCAGTGACCTACCATTAGAACGTTATTGTGTAATAATTGCTTTTAATTAGTAAACTCGATATTGTCTTTCTACCACAAGACCATTGGCCGATCAATGATCGATCATTATGAATTAGCAGATTAGGAACTTTTAGCAAAATAACAATGGGATCGTGTTGGAATGACGAATTTATAAAAATAGCAAACTTGGGCCCCTTATATAAAAAAAAGCTTAATGAAATCGGAATAGGTGCCTTAAATACTATGAGACAGGAAACTTAGTGTAGAAGACAGCAATAATTAATAACTGGGGCCCAAGTCTGCTATTTTTATTAATTCGTCATTCCAACACGACCCGATTGTAATTTTGCTAAAAGTTTGTAATCTGCTAATTCATAATGAACGATCAATGATCTTGTACGAAAGTTATGGTAGAATGACAATATCGAGCTTATTAAAAGCAATGACTGCACAATGACGTTCTAATAGTAGGTCACTGATCAAAGCAACTGTCAAAATTTTAGCAGATTACCGCATACGTCAGGTATTTATTTGTCAATATGTACGAGATTACCATTCTATGCTACTTCTTTCAATGAAGTGTCCGTGGTTGACCATTGGAAAGTCATAATGACGCCATTATATTAGTAGATTACCAAACTTGTTAAAATCAACAATTATGAAATCAATGATAGACCATTCTGACACTATTGTAATAGCAGACTTGAGGCCCTGGTCTATTGGTCTAGTAGTCAGTGGCTCCGACGGCTATACCGAAGGTCGTGTGTTCAATTCCCACCCAAGACAAATGTTTGTGTGATGAGCACGATCATTTGGTTTGTCTGGGGGTAATTAATTTATCTATAATATTATGTACTAGCTCTTGTTCACGGCTTCGTCCGCATATATAAAATATAGCCTGTGTCACTTAGGAATAAAGAAGCTGTCTATCGGTGAAAAAATTTTAGCAATCAGATCAGTACTTTCAGAGACGACTTCCTACAAACAAAACAGAATAAAAAAAACAAACTTTACCTCATTATAATATTAGTGTAGATGTATTTAGAAATATTAAGTATGTTTATCAGTTGTCTAGTACTCATAGCACAAGTGCTGCTTAGTTTGGGATTAAATGGCGTTGTGTGATAGCATAGCATATTCGGCCTTATAATGTTCCCACTGTTGGGACTCAGGCCTCCTCTCTAGGACAGGCAATGGGCCGTAATCCACCACGCGGGCCCAGTGCGGGTTGGTGGATGTCACATGTCTGTCTGGTTTTTGGTTCTAGGACATGCCGGTTTCCTCACGATATTTTCCTTTACCGTTTTTAAGAGCAGTGGTGATGAAATAAATTATACAAAGTAATGCGCCTGGCTGGGTTTGAACCCGCGACCTACAACTCGTAAGTCGGGGCCGTTACCACTCGGCCACCACTGATCAATCGGTCACTGCTCGTTGCGTGACAGTTTTGGAATATTATTATATTTTTATTATCTCTGTTTGATTCTTCTTCAATATCAAACTGTCCTTTCAGTTAAAGTACCTGTGCACTATAATATCTTGTGCGTCGGTAGAGTTACTTTCATTTTCATCTCTTGAGACGCTTTGCAACACGGATATATGCTTTGCAACGTGTATTTGCACAAAATTTTTTTTTGAGACTGTTCGAACCTTTTTTTGTGAAGATGAGAAATCATCTAATGACTTCTCGCCCTCTAGGGTGGGGCGAGAGGACGTGTCAGACGTGTTACTAACTAAAATCCACCTGAGATCTAAAGTTACCATAGCAAAAATTTTGCTGACATCTCTTGAAGGCGTGCCTGGAACCGCCTGGAACACTACGTGCCGTCGAACAACTCGGGTTCGGTCCTTATCGGATGAAAGGACTGCAAGCTTCCCATTGCTCGTCGTCCACAAGCTTGGTTCTACGGTGGCCGAGGATAGCCCTGTGATTCTCTGTAAATAGTTTCCTTTTGAGTTTCGGACTAGGCTAATCTGCATTAAGATTTTTCTGCCGTGACCGATATTTGTTCTGGAGGATGCTTTTGCATTTACAGATCTCATCATCTTCCTGCCCTTGTCCCGTTTTATTTGAGATCGGCGCAACACGTTTTTTTCTTCCATTCTCTCCTGTCACTCGTCACGCTATCACTAACTCCCTTTTCTTTCATGTCACTTCTCACACAATCCATCCACCTTTTCTTAGCTAATTAGCTAAGGAATGGAATTCCCTGCCGGAGTCTGTGTTTCCTGATAGCTATAACACCTAAGGGTCTTTAAGTCAAGAGTGAATAGGTTCCTTCTAGGCAAGCGTACTATAAGCGCCTATCGTAGGCCACATCAACAGGTGAGATAATGATCAAACGCGAGCATATCAATAATAATAAAAATTATGTCCACAATATTGCCTTCACAATCGTGTCGTGGACATCGCAGTTTGCAATTATGTGTAGCCTTGATGTGCCTTTCCTTTCGCTGTGAATGTGTCGTCAACACGACCCTTTTGTAGCCAGTTATTATTTAAGCGTGACTTATTAAGACATAAGTTGTGTATATATCTATAATATATATCTGTACTTACATATAAAAGGAAAAACTGACTGACTGACATATCAACCAGGGTAGCCAGCCTTTCGGTGTTTTACAGGATGCATTTTTGGAGAATGTGCGCAGGAATTGCATGACTTGATTCCACCATCTCATTTCTACCATCGGACAAGCCGACGAACGGCGAGTATCCACCCTTACGTTGTTGAAACCTACGGTCCGGACCAAGCGTTTCGCCTCGTCGTTTATACCGCGTACATCGAGGGACTGGAATAATTTGCCTGCTGCGGTTTTCCCGTCCGATTATAATTTGGGTCTCTTCATTGTTAGAGTGAATAGGCTCTCAATAAATTAGTGCGCCTCACCATCATTACTACTTACCATCAGGTGGGATCGCAGTCAAGCACTTGTTTATATCAATTAAAAAAAAAACAACGCACAGCTGAAACTAATGGGACCAGGAGCGTGAAATTTAGCACAAGGTTTTCTTTTATGATGTAAGCGAGCACTAAGAGAGAATTTTCCCAAATTCACCCCCTGAGGGGCTGAAACGGAGGTCCAAAGTTTGTATGAAGAAATCTATTTTCACGCGGGCGAAGCCGCTCGCAGAAGCTAGTCCTTCATAATTTGAACAGTAGGTATCTCAAGGAATGGTTGATCGAAGTACCAAGTGGTCAAGATGGTGCGATATATGAATTGCATCTTTCTGCACTCTAATGTCGATAAAGAATGTGCGTGTGAACTGAGGGACCACACTGGTATTTCGCAAAGTAAAAATCGTAGGATTTACTCAAATAATTGTAGAACAAATCTGGGAATTTCGCCTGCCCAAATTAAAAACCTAGTTATAGGTATTTTTCGACTTACTAAACGGTATCAAAATGATGTGGACCTTAAAACACCCAGGCTCATACGTAATTTTAAAAAAATTAGCATTTTGCAAGTCCAAGCAATTTGGCATGATTACGAAAATTTCCTTGAAGTACAAATTTTAAACTTAGTATGTCAAAAAAAATATTTATCGAATAGACTGTGGTCCCTCATGCCACACAAGAAAGATAAATATTTTAGTGAATAGGTATTGAATGTAATAAATAAAATCTTTCTTTTTCTAATGTCTGATTTATTTTCTGGTTTCTCTCACACACACATAATAAAGACACTACTGGAAAAAAAAATGCAAATGGATTGCAAAACGCAGAATGATATTTGCGTGTAAAAGAACTGTAGGAAAAGGAGGAAATTCATAAAAAAATTCCTCCTTTTTACCTTTCTCTCTTAATGATATTTAAACAGTTAATTTATTAATTTAATATTAAAAGTTCAACTATGTTGAATTTACACTTACTAATATTTCTGTTCTCATTGCTCAGCTTACGTGTTTATAAAACCATTTACTCATCATAACAGCGTCTGTCACGAATTTTATATGTACAAAACGTGATCTCTAGAATAAACTGTACCAGTAATCTACGATGACAGTACCCCTAATGTAGACGCATACATTCTCCTTTTTGATTATTCGTTGTATGCAATAATTATATTATATAAACAGACTAAAGTCACGCTGCAACACATTGCTACAATATCGTGTTTTGTTATAAACTGTTTAAATTTGGCAATTTCGTTGCATAAATGCGGAATGTATGATCAGCTGCTGTTTCATAAGGCGTTTATAGGTGTCAAGTTACAGCAAAAGAGGGAAATCCGGGTAATGACTTTGTATCTTTCTTCTCATCAGCCTTAATCTTTTTATGATCTTACTCTGGCTTCTGCTAGCAGATTCGCCTACGTAAAAGTAAAAAACTATCCCAAGGGACTTAGAGGGAATAAAGACTCTTGGGATAAAAAGTATTCCATGTGGATTCCAAGATCTGGTCTATCATCATGACCAATCTAGCCGAAAGACATTCACTGCTGGATATAGGGCTCCCCCAATTGTCACCACAATGACCGGTCCTGTGCGTCTAGCATCGTCAGATACCTTGTGGGAGGCCTTCCATCGCTGCGTCTTCCGGTAGATACGTGGTCACCACTCCAGAACTTTTCAGCCCATCGACCATCTGTTCCGTGAACAATGTGTCCTGTCCACTGCCACTTAAGTTTGGCGATTCTTCTGGCTATGTCCGTAACTTTGGTTCTCCTGCGGATTTCTTCGTTTCTGATCCGATCACGCAAGGTAACTCCGACCATAGCCCTCTTTCTTGCCCTTTGGGTGACATAAAACCTGGTCATCTGGTCTATACGTAAGGCAAATTTTATCCGAGCCAAGATGGTCCGTTCAAATCCTGATAGGAGAGAGGGACTTCAAAGTCACTAGGTGGTGTGACCAATTTGGCCAGATTCAACATCATCATCATTTCAGCCGAAAGACGTCCACTGTTGGACATAGGCCTCCCCCAAGCGTCGCCATAACGACCGATCCTGGGCGTCTCGCATCCATCGGATTCCCGCACCCCTTACCAGGTCATTGGTCCACCTTGTGGGAGGCCTTCCAACGCTGCGTCTTCCACGTTCTGCGTTTGGCCAGATTATGATCACATAATCTGGCAGATAATGCTGACCATCAGGTCCAGCAGTACAATTCATTCCCTTCATTATTATGGCGTGTCCTTTTACCAGTTGCTTCTTCATTCAAATCAGTATCTACAAGTTTTCTAAACCATAATTTGTATGACGGTTGGACACAACTTTAATGAAGTTCGTTCACAGAGTAACAAGTAGACAGAGAAAACAGAAAGGCAAAGTTTTTAGCCAAAGTATTTATACTTATTCAATACTAGCCTTGGCTAGCGGTTTTGCCCGCGTGAAAAATAAATTTTGATTCGTAGTCGCGTGTCGAAATACGTTTTTTGCGACATAAACAGCCGTATCTTTTTTTTCGTCAACTTAGGAGTTTTATGTTTACACAGCTTCAATTTCACCTCAATACCTTCACGTATTCCCGAGATAAAGGGTCTTGACAGACAGACAGACCACAAAGTTATCCTATAAGGGTTACTTTTTTTTCCTTTTGAGGTACGGAACCCTAAAAAGTGTCCCAAGGAACACATACTCCAAGGATAAAAAGTCTTTCTTTTTATTTTTTATCCGTGTGGCAAATTTTGTCCAAATCTGTTCGGCCTTTTGAGCGTGAAGTCAGATAATGTTTAAGATAATATTCGATGTTATTTTATTTTCTTACATAATAATTACATACAGTATACATACACCACAAACAAATCTATTTTTTATTTCTTACTTTCTTTCTTTCAATATACCGACACTGCACCTTCCCTCGATGGCTCGGCTGTCATTTGAAAATCTTTGACGTTTGACGTCTTTACGGAAGTCAGAAGCTATAAGAATTCAGACACCAGTCTTGCAAAAGGTTACCGTGTTAGCCATTACTAGGTGCAGATCAGGACAAATGCTGGTATTCAGGAGCAGAAGACTGTGCAAACTGGAAACCGACCTTAATGTAGGTTGGGTAAAGGTTAGGCAGACTGATTGAACTGTAGATCACACTAATATTATATGGCGGAAAGTTTGTGAGTGTATATCGACGATTGAAAGGCTAATTGATCTAAACGACATTTTTTCCAATATTGAGTTATACACATATTCGGAATCAGCAAATTTTTCTCCGTTGTTTGAGTCAGGTTTCAATTTTTTTTTTTTAATGTCGCTTAGATCAATTAGCCTTTCAACCGTCGATATGATTGTTACTTGTTACTTCTTTACACTCGATGAGCTGAACGGGTTGGGATGAAATTTGGCCTTATCCTGTTATAGCACATAGGATTATGTTTATATATACCACAAATAACAATAATAGTAATATCCGCAGGGCAGTTTTGTGCCGAACTGTTGGGCATTAGCGACCCCACGGACCCGATCTCCCGGGAGAATTCTTGTTCTTCATCTCCGGCTTGCCTTTATTGGCCGGCCGTAGTGAACACTGACGAGGAACACAGCTCCCACCTCTCTCTTGCCTTTATTGGCTGGCTTGAGTGGAGATTCGCAAGAGCAAACGTGTTCGGGAGAGGGATGTATAATCCAGTAAGGTGCTGGTAGGGATCTTGACCGTACTTCCGGGATTGTCCTGATAGCCGTGGTATATCTCTCCACTCCTCAAGCACCTCAGGATATGTTACCCTCTTGTTGCTATGTCACTTCGTGCTAGCGACCGTTTTTGGGGGCCCATTTATTGAGTGTGCAAGTCACCCCCTGCCTTTTTATCGATGAAAATTAATAACATTATTAAACCATAACATAGCCACGGCCATAGTCTTAACATAGTTCCTGGTAAACAGTCCACTTAAGACTCCATAAACCATAACCTTATATCTTAGATTTCCAAAGGTCGCAATAGTTTCCCAACAACCGGGGGTTGTCCTTGGATGCACTGGCATAGTACGTAGAGTCGTCTAAAAGGGCCTCTGCGAGTTGGTTTCGGCTCCTCGTACGCCTTCCAAAGGTCCAGGACCTCAGGGTCCTGAGATAAATGAATGTAGAATAATAATTGAGTGAAGTATTAATGAATAAATGTTATTACTAGATATGTTATATGTTATTAATAAATAAATAAATTAATTTATTTCATTTTAACATCATAAACTTATATTGATTTGATAATTGTACTATATAAACTTGACTGTGTCTGTTTTTAGTTTGTGTTTTAGTCCTAAGCATATTATGGTAACAGATTATGTAAACAGTATTTTGCATGCCTTAGTTAAGGTAGTTAGTATGGATCATCAAACTTGACAAAGACCTGTAACCTGTACCTACTTTTTGTGCAAATAAAGATCTATTCTGTTATTCTATTCTATTCTACTACTAATTTTTAACTAGTACAAAACTAATACTTAAAGGGCTTATTAGAAAAGGTCTTGTTATTGTATAAGTAAAATCTCAATAAATAATATTCATAAACAGCGAAGTTATTAACGTTTATTTATATCCCAAATGTCACTCAATTTATGGAAATATGTACAGGCTATGAATGAATAAATGACGATCAAAATGAAAAAAAAAATCTGCGCGTAGTATTTTCTAGTAGAAATTGTTATGAATGATTGATTCTATTATGAATTTACCAATTATGACAAATTTTTGTTGTTAATTTTGGGATTTCGTTTTTTTACTTTTGGCTACACAATTATAATCAGTAACGGGTACAGATAGAGTCCCATTTTTTTGTACTAATTAAAAAATAGGGTTGTATAATATAGGGTTATTTATATAATATGTTTCCTTGAGTATCTTTCCGGGAGTATGTTTCCTTGGGACAATTTTCTACTTTTTACGCGGGCGACAGCTCTGGCAGCAGCTAATGCTACAGTCTCAGGTCTTTTATTTTTATCTTTCAAAATTGTTTTCTTTTATTTTTTTTATTTTAAGTTAAGTGTTTATAAATTAAGTAGTTATTTTTTTTTGTTGTTGTTTGTCCTGTGCCAGTCTCAAATTTTTTTTTTTTCTTTCTTTCTTTCTAATCTCCACGTACGCCATCTTGGAGGCGCGAGTACGAAGCGCTTGCGCAAGATAATCGCGGAAGATTATAATTATTATTATTAATAAATATTATTATTTGACGCTTATTGCATGAAGTTATTTGGTTTTGTGGAGGCAATTATAATATAGCACATATAATATTAATATCAGTCGTTAAATTTAATCATCAGCAGATGTAATTATTGTATTGCCGTTTGCGTTCGACTTCCTAACGTACTAGATTCTGGAAACTAGTAACAATCAATAACGCATTTAATACGATTGAACACGTTAAAGTAATAGTGTTAACACACGCTCGAATTTGGTTGGACGGACCAAATGCGCTGACCAAATCTGTCCTCGCAATAGACGAACGGATCGGAAAGCGCTTTGGGTTCGTCGTAAAGTGCACGCCTTCCGGGGTACCCGGACTTAAAATAATATACTTAATAATAATGATCGACGGGCTACTCTACCTACAGATAGGTTTGGTTAGGAAGAAAACTAAATTCGTGATCTTACCAAGGCTGAGAAGGACTCAGCGTGAGTTAAAACTACACACGCTCGAAATTGGTCGACGGACCAAATCAGTCGTACCAAATTCGACCGTGTGTTATCACTATAAACACCGACTTAAACAACATTATTTTTAGTATATAATGCGAAACCTGAATATAGTTTGTTCGAATCGATTTCAATAATTTTTACACCACAAATATATTTTTTTCAAAAAATATTTAATAAGGTCACAAGTTGGACACCACCGCCACTTAGTACAACACAGATCACGGTAGGTCATATTAGGCATTAGGCAACAGAGCACCGCTGGCTGCGGGAGCAAAACAACCCCTCAGTCGCCTGGATGACCCGGTGACCATGTATTTCTGCGGACAACCAGGTAAATTAACAAGTATTTAACTTTGTAATTTTTCATGATACAGTTATGAAATTTTGTGCATAGATTCTTTACATAAAAATACTAGATACGTGTTTCGGGTTTCGCATATATATATAAATAAAACACTAAGGACAGACAATATTCTATTAACCTACTTTTGTCACGAGTGCTAGACGTAAGGTATTCAAACAACACTTAAGATAACAGAGATATTTCTTATTATTAAGTAGGTATTTAGTGTATTTACCGACCTAAATGTTACATCATTTTCGATTCCTGCTTGGAACAAATAATTGTATAACCACATACTAAACAGTCCAGTCCCGGAACAACTATCTGTAATAGTACTGTAAGTTTTTATGTTTGTGCTCCCACGATACAAGAGTAATTTCTAATGTGAGGGCAACATATGTTTTTTTAAGGATGCTACGCTTACTATCAGTTGAGACAGATGGTTAAACGCAAGGCTATAAAAACTTTTTTACCACTTCGCAGACAAACTCTACGAAACAAAAAAAGAATCATCAAAATCGGTTTACATTTGGCGAAGATATCGCTGAACAAGATACACATGACTAGTTCAATCTCCTCCTTTTTTGGAAGTCGGTTAAAAAAGTAATCATAATAATTATTTTCAATCAGTGGGTGGTAGGAAACATGTCAACCAATAGCGGTGCCTTTCATACTGCGAATAAATCAACGTCCATTGCGATAAACACCTACTATGTTGAGCAAACAAATATTAAAAAAAGGATTTATATGGATTTGGAAATTTACTTTATATATACATCTTAACTATTAATCTTAAATATTATAACTTAATAAATATATAAACGAACTGAAAATAATATATGTACAAACGGGTAGAAATAAAACTCATAGGGCATCAAAAAATTCGTCCACATCGATGTCAATGAGAAAAGTGCCCAGAACGCTGGCAGCATTGCCACTCTGGATGGCAATGCTGATACGTTGACCGAAGAAAAGCCCAGCCCTCTGGTCACGCGAAGAGTCGACCAGCTGTTTCCTGATATCCCGAACAACTCGATGAGCGCTCGGACCCCATGGCCCTAGTGTTTCAACCCCAAACGGCTCAAATATATAGCCTCCGATGAGGTTATTATATTTACGCCGCTGCACCTACTGTACTCAGAAGATGGGATGGTGCAAGGGTGCCGACACATGTTGCATCCCACACCAAAGGCCTACCCAATTTCCAAGGCATTATAGTCATCCCGTCTGGCCTCTTCCCATCGTCACGTGCCAAGCCATTGGGTTCTAAAACAGCTGGCACCCCGGCGGTGACAAGAGCTCGGCGGATGATGTCATTAATACTGGCATGTCATGCTATCCGACCAGCGCTTCTTCTGCATGATAGGCCATGGTGTCCGAGGCGGTCGACTGCTTCACCGCACTGACATCGATGTGGAGCTCCACTAGGAGCACCCAGACGCAGGCATGTAGCGATCCGGAAGGTGGTGGTTATGGATTTGGTTTTTATTTTATATATTCATAGAAATCCTTTGAATTGTGACTTAAAGTTTATATGACGCCTGACGCCTATTGAGTAGCGTAATTAGAGACACAATACCAAGCGTATGCCGGCGTTCGCTCGGGGTTTAATGAATTAGACAATCCACCGGATATCACCACTAAAGGGGATGCTCGAAAGTAACACGTGAAATTCATTTATTTCAACTTTTTGTTAGCTGGCCAAATAAATAAATTAATAGAAACAAACTGAGAAGGTTGAAGTATTGATAGTTTTAATGATATTATCATTTCGTAAATAAATAGGAACGTATTACGGCTGCCAATTATATTTTAATCTACATTTAGCTTCACAGTGACTTGCAAAATGCAAAATAGCTTTAGAAAAGACTTGTTTCGGGGTACCTTGGCTATCTTAAGATCTGTTAGATTGACTGTCTCGGCATTTATAAAAAAAAAAACACAGAATTAACTTTCACTCAGGTTTATTTCATAAGTTTGAACATCACACACACATTGATAGATTTTACTCGTTTATCACTTGAACCATACTCGACAGCGCGTTGTCTCACAAGGGCAGAATTCGACCCGGGAGTGTACCACATTCTGTACTAGTTGCTCAAGCCAGCCGGCGGGTAGAATCCCCTTCTAGCCAAGTTACAACCGTTTCGTTTCGATTCTCTTTTCGTTGATCGCCTCGAGTCGGCCACGCCTTCGATTCCTTTGTTCTGACGTCATCTCAACGCTCAGTCCCGACTCAAGGCGATCGACGAAAAGAGAATCGAAACGAAACGGTTGTAACTTGGCTAGGGGCAGGTTCGTTGCTGGGCAGCAAATCGTTCAGATTGTAGTAGAACTGATCGATTAAAAGAAATTTTATTATAATTATCGCTGACTTTCTGATTGCGAAAATCGTGTTTGCGTCTATCGCCGATTTTTGCAAGTTAGTAATAATATTGGGGAAAACGGAATATGACAGATCACTTATCCTTTTCACGTATTCAACGCAGTTGCTTATTCTTGAGTTCTAATTAATAATGTGTAAATGTCACAATAATTATGGTTGCATATTCACTGTCGCTACATTCTATTATCAGTAGAAACGTGCCGAATACACAAGATTTGATAAAGGATAACCAGATTCAAATGCATTTAAGTAATTCAATAGGAAATGGGCACGGTTCCAAGTAGGATCAAGGTGACTACGAGGTACGACTGGTCATTGATGTTTTTGAATATCGTTGATGGGGAGGTCCTTAACTTCTAATGAACTTAGAACGGTTACAACCTAAGTTACGTGCTCAAAATCACAATCACTTTCATTTATTTAGTGTTTTTCATTTCAACCTTTACCTATATATACATTAAAAATTAAGACATTCCATTAAGACAAGTACCTTATGAATTTAATTGTCTTATCCACGTGGATACGGCCAATTTCAGTATTTTCAGGATTCCGCACCTAAGGGCGGAATTCACCAATAAAACTAATCGCGTTTTAGCAGCTAAACGCGATTATGCAAGTCAAACGTTAAAACGCGATTAGTTTTATTGGTGAATTCCGCCGCAGGTGAAGTTTTATTGGGTGTGAACAGCCTCTAAGTCTTTTCCCAATGTGGTTTTATAACAACTGTAGTTTAATAGCAAAACAACTTATGGCTTTCCCAAGCAATTATTCTAAATAACTGTTTAAGTACAGAGTCATAAAGTAATTGTTTTGACGAGTTCCCTGGCTTGAGTTCTTCTCTTATCAGTATAGTAGAAGTCGATGACATTGAACACGAGACGTGAAAGATATGCGAGTAAAATTAATTTAAATGAGGAATTTGCTTGTGGAGTCTAATTCAGTAGTACACTCACAATCACGTTGGCAACACAATCGCGTTTTGACAGTTCAGAATAGTTTTAAAAATTCACTTAACTATCGTAAACATCGAGCATGGTTTAAAAGCTTGTTTCTTCATCTAACGTAATCCAACGCGATGTTTGACGAAAAGGCAACGTGAAGAAAGAGAGATAACGCCTGAAAACTCTGTTAGTATTCGGTAATTCCGTGATTTACTTAAATATATACGTGTTTTTTTAAACCCTTAAGTTTTTGAAAATAATTGTCGTCATTAAAATTTTGATTATATGCAAGACTTCTTCTTCTTATACTTTTTGACTATTTTAATTTTTGAATAAGTAAATTATGAAGTGTCAAAGTAGTACTGGATTAGTTTTACACAAATTTATAAATTGATTTTAATAGAAGCCTAGATAATATCCACAAGATACTGTGTTTCCAAAATATCTGATGAAAAATGTGTAATAACGTCATAATCGCGTAAGAGCGGTTGTATGAAAAACAGTGAAAATGTATGTCGAGTTGCATCCCCTTAAGTATAAGTACTGAAATGTCCAATTCCCTAAATTACTTCTTGTGTGCTACGATCACATTTTTCCTACTCCTTTATTCCGCACTAGGATTGGTAGAAGGTTCAAAAAGGACCTATGTATTTTTAGTTCCAAAATAAAGTAATTTTTTTATGTTCCTTCTTTGCCTTCATTCCAGGACCCCGCGATTCTCTTTCAAGCAATCCAAATGCCCTGGAACTTACCCACCATAACCTTTTTTTCGGTACTAAATTAAACACTAAAATTACTTTAGCCTTTCAGTCTCTATTAACGCGACCCAAGTAGCATCACGTAATGACTTTCTCTGTACCAAAACCTTTTGGTAGCACAAAAAAAGTTGCCTACATGTCAGGTAGCTACTAAAATAACATTATATTACAAAAGTTATTTTTTACCGACGGCAACACACCATGAATATGCATAAGACACACAGAGGCATGTAAATAATGTTCTTGTGTACACCTGCCTTACGCTGTTAGTAATGCATGTATTATGTAGTTAATTTATGTACAAATGTATGGTTCTATGAATATTTTTATGTTTTAGTTCTAAATTCTTAAAGTATTTGTGTCGTGTTGTTTGTTGAGCAAGCATTTAATTGTGACGTTTTCATAAATAGTTTTATTAATTCTATTTTTAAAAACTTGACGACCCCGATTTGTTTTTTGCATAACTTTTTGTCTATTGAATTAGTAGATTAGATTCGGAAGCGAAGCCAATTTGAACTACTTAAATCTGAAGCAGATAAGCAGGCTTAAATAGATGACTTTTCTCTTAGTGTAAGAAACAAATTTAAAAAAGTAGAATTTGGTGAGAACAAAACTCTACTTTTTTTAAATTTATTTCGTGATCATGGATACAAAGTCCTTCAGTCGGAATAATATAGATTAAATTTTTCTAAATAATTTGCTTATCATTAAAATGTGGATCATGGACATTCTAATGTTTTTGTAGTGTTTGTTAGCAAATATATTAAGTCAACCTACTCGGCATACTTCGCTGAGATAGTCAACACTACAATAAAATCTCAGCTTCATTTTACCGAATTCGCGTCTGTTTCAATGATTCCACATATTGCCATGTCCATTTGCGCAGACACTTGAGATACAAAACTACACCAATTTTGCATCACAATATCCACTGGGAATCAACTGAACTTCACTCGAAGAAATCCCGCCAAAACCTCCGCCAAACTCTAAAACCAGGCTATGACATTACCTGTCATGTCGCTTATCACGTGACTGCTTTGCAGGTAATGTCATTGCCATACATTTTTAACCGACTTCAAAAAATGGAGGAGGTTCTCAATTCGGTTGGATTTTTTATAGTCAGAGTTCTGAGGTATAAAATACCTCAGCACTCCGTCGTTTATGGAAAAAACATTAAAAGGATCAAAATAACTTTAATTTCGGAAGTCGGTGTTTTTATTTTTTGCATGCAATTGATACAAATAGCTAAACATATGGACTATACATAGATTAATACCTGACTGTAACATGTTTAAGGCAAATAAAGACTTATCTTATTTTGATCTTTTTAGTGTTTTTTGCGGTTATTCTTTTTTGTCAAAAGATTTTTATGTACTTAAAGAACAGAAAAGTCATATATCTATACCTGCAATTCCGTTAGTTTATTTTAGGTAAAGACCATAAACATCATCGATTCATCAACATGGCTCAACCGGACCTTTCCTCGACAAAATCAGTATCAGTTTCCAGTATAACTGGTTGCCGTCGTTGTTACGTCAAAGCTTTTTTACCAACCGTGTTTTGTTGTTTTTATTTTTGTACCCCTTTACGTATATGTAATGGTTTATTGTTATTTATGTAATTCTTGCTGGCCGATCAACGTCTCACCGTCGACGACGGCTGGTGCTGAAAATCAGCGCTAAGGCTCTGTCTTACACGAGCCCCAGCATTTTGCTGAGCGCTGGCCGTTTTGCGCGGATGTGACGCATATTACCCACTTATAATAATTATAAGTCGTTGTTGTTATTTGTTTTTATTTTTATGCGCCATGTTTGACGTAAATAAACTCTTTTTCTTTCTTTCTTTCTTTTCTTTTTGCCGTTGAATACCAGTATTTAACTTGGACTGTCCGCCTATCTAACCTTTACAACGCAATACAGGGTAAAACTAACATGCCCTTGAATCAAAAACATGGAAACCAAGATATAGCTAGTCAAGCAAGACCTGATTCTCAATTTGTTAATTCTCATCATCTTCCTGTCCTTGTCTCATGTCACTTGAGGTCGGTGCAACACGTTTTTTTCTTCTATTCTAGAGATGTAACGGAATAGCAGGATTGTTGGAATCGGAACCGGAATCAGGGGCGGATATAAAAGCATCAAATAAAACTAATCAAAAACTTCGATAAGTATAAATGAAGAGCGAATTCACAACATTCCAAATACGAAACAAAACAACAAGTGAAAAAGTAGAGTAATTGACAGAAGGCACGGGGGGAGGTTCCTCGTGCGACAATTATACTCCTGATATAAGTTCCGATTAAAATGTATCGGAACCAAAATCGGAATCGAAGGTGTAAAATCAATCGGAATTTTCGAACTTTCGGAATCGGAATCGAACCTCTGTGTTGTGTGCGTGTATGGTGTCTCGTGTATACAGGATGGTAAATAATATTCAGATGAGGAATTCACTTGGTTTATTTTGATCACTCAACAGTTCACATTTACACTTGGTTACAGGATACAATAGATTCGCGATTCGGTGGCAACTGGCCTATGTGAGGCCTACGGCGCGACGGGCGCGACTGCCTCGCAAGCGTCGCCTGTACGATTCCATTGAATATTGCTTACATGGCGCTTGATGACGTACTGCACCCGCTCTGTAACATTTCAGTTCCATTCTATGACTATCACTAACTCTTTTTCTTTCCTCTAACAATCCACACGAAATTTAATACCTCTTTTATTCTCTCGCTTTGTTCACACTGTTCGACACATTTCAAAAAATCAATATGCGCCTGATCCTACATCGAGAAAGCGTGGATAAATCGCTGTTTAGTGATAAGTCAAAATGTTTAGTTTAGTGAAGAGAATCGATGTCACGCATCGCTTCAGGTCGAGCCTGTGGCGACTGCGGAAAACGATAGCAAATCGTTGATGGCTTTGTGCTGAATGACACGGTTCTGGTTGAGAGGATGTGAATTGGAGATCAGTCTGGTCTTTTATCTGGATTGGAATCGGTTTCCGGTGGGGAGCCTGGGCCTTTTAGTAAACAGGATAGGAGACACACCAAATTGTGCCCTGCATGACAAAGACCGTGGTCTTTGTTTTTAATTGTATCTATTGAACTTGTCAACTGGCCGTCTGCGTTCTGCCTAATGTTCTTCATCCACCTTGGGCATGACCCATTGCTTGATATGCACCAAATTCTTTTTTTTTTAATTTTCATTCAGAACTTTTAGTTATTCATCATCATCATTTCAACCGAAAGACGTACGCTGTTGGACATAGGCCTCCCCCAAGTGTCGCCACAATGAACGGTCCTGTGCGTCTCGCATCAATTGGATTCCCGCAACCCTTACCAGGTCAACGGTCCACCTTGTAGGAGACCTTCCAACGTTACGTCTACCGGTACGTGGTCGCCATACCAGAACCTTTCGGCCCCAATGGCCATCCGTTCTGCGAGTAATGGGCTCTGCCCATTTTAACTTCTGAAAGGACCATCATTTGTTTTAAAAAAAGTGGTCCTCATCATCATCTTCCTGCCCTTGTCCCGTGTTATTTGGGGTCGGCGCAACTCGTTTTTTTCTTCCATTCTGCCCTGTCACTTGTCTGCTATCACTAACTTCCTTTTCTTTCATATCACTCTTCATACAATCCATCCATCTTTTCTTTAGTTTCCCTCTCCCGCTCTATCCATCCACATGTAAACTCATAACTCTTTTAGTAACATGCGTTTCATCCCTCCTCTTCACATGACCATACAAAGACAAACGATTCCCTTTCAACTTTTCAGTCACTGGCGCCATTTTCAAACTTCCCCTAATATACTCATAAGTTGTCCTACACTAGTAATTATTTCTGTATGGCTGCGGTCATAAACATATAAACTCATAGACACAAGATACCTGAACCCCGAACAACCAACAGTAGTCCATACAATTATTAATTCCGTGCGGGAATCGAACCAGCGACAAGCAGCACAGTAGCTAATCACTCAACTACTATGCTAACCGTGCCATCAAATTAAAAAGTAGATAGTACGAGTATCTTTGACTGGCCTGTTGGTCTAGTGGTTAGTGGCCCTGACTGCTATGCCGGAGGTCGTGGGTTCGATTCCCACCCAGGACAAATGTTTGTGTGATGAGCACGATCACTTGTTCTGTGTCTGGGTGTAATTTATCTATATATGTATGTATTTAGAAATATGTAAGTATGTTTATCAGTTGTCTAGTACCCATAACACAAGCACTGCTTAGCTTGGGACTAGACGGCGTTGTGTGATAGTTGTGGAATATTATTATTATTATTATCTTGCTCAATTCTTTTTCCTACCTATCCTTAGATTCAATAAAAACAAACCAGGGAACCGAGACATTGTGCCTTGTACTAATGCCTCACAATTAACAACCTGACCAAAAACTACGATAGAATTGACCCAAAAAAGGACAAAAAGAAGTGACCATCACAAAATTTACCAAAAAAACCATGGCAACAAATCCCCATAATAATTAACAACCTACTCTTACCGCTAAATAAAACGCCTTAGTTTGGGTCCAAGTGAGCCGTCAAGTTATATAACGCAGGTAACAGATAGGTAACACAGACAGTAACAGGTGTGTTGGGCTGCGCAGTGACATGGAACCGGATCGATGTGACGTCATGCGTAGAAAGGCGTGCGCCGGGCGCGTGCGGCTGCGCAGGCGCACGCGGGTGTAGGGCTGGCCATACTGCACTGTGTGACTTTAATTAATGACTTTTTTATTGATTGTCGTTATCAATTTGATAAAAGGGTCCTCGTTTTTTATTTACAGTGTCGCATTTGGTGGCACAGCATTTGCCGTGTGTTGATGTTTGATGTTGATTGTTACATCCGAGGGACTATGATATCCCCAAAACTTTAGAACCCTATTTTGATAGTACATTGGATTTGTGAAAAAAATATGTATTTATTTAAAAGTTCATACGACACATAGTCACAAAGGCGTCATAATGTCTTAGGCGTTCTCTATCAGTCAACCAAGGGTGGTGATGAGGCAGGTGCTCAAAAAAAAAAAATTAAAACAAGAAAACAAGGGTACGAATGAAAAAATAAGTATATATATATAATAATAAAAGTAACCATACATATAATATATATTTAAAAATCAATATTCCTAGCTAACAGAAAACGAAGAAGACAAACCAAGAAGAAACTAAAATTATTTATACATACTTAATAATATTATAAAGCTGAAGAGTTTGTTCGTTTGGTTGATGAGGTCTTTGGATAGCCAATTTATTGAGGAAGGCTGTAGGCTTTATAGTATCACGCTACGATCAATAGGAACAAGCCAGTAACCAAAAACGTGGCGGACAGCTAGTGTAAGTACCTATTACATTTCAGATAATCCCCTGGGTTAGAACGCTGAGCAGGATCTATAGAGAAACTCTATGGGCGGGTTACTGAATTGTTATATTTTGGGTTAAGGCCAGGTTATACACATTTTGAATTTTTTTATACCTCTGAAAATCCACAAATATAAAAGTGGACATACCATCAAAAATTATTTTAAGTTTGCAGGTAATGTACATTGTGACATACGGACAGACAGACATGACGAATCTATAAGGGTTTCGTTTTTTGCCATTTGGCTACGGAACCCTAATTAGTTGACTTGATAAAAAAAATCGCGATTCTGACCCTTACTTATGATTTCAAACGTGTATATATACGAGATTACATCACGGGAATATTTGAAATTTACAGAAAATAATAAAGCTTGTTTTTTAAAAGGGCCTCACAGAAACAAAAATCTTGAAGTTATTGATTTTTTTTTATAAAAATAAAACCGCTGTTACGGGTTCGCGAAATCGACATAGACCCGGTCGGAGTTCATACAAAATACTCAATGACTACAACCGGCTCTTAAGCACATCTCAAACTGTACTTTAATGCCAAATTTTGACAGGTTTCCAGGCTGAAGTCATCATCATCATCATCATCATTTCAGCCGAAAGACGTCCACAGCTGGACATAGGTCTCCCTCAAGCGTCGCCCCAATGAACGGTCCTGGCCTGTGCTGTGTGTGTCCAGGCTGAAGTAGAGTTTGAGAAATACTCAAGTTCAAACGCTTAAATCGGAAATCGGGGGTATGCCAAGTTAAATCTAAGTAGTTGCTCATAAACTAAACAATCATTAGTTATTTCCGTTATTCTGTTCAGCGGTTAGTAGAAAGTGTGCCGCGGTTATTATCATCGCAAATATCTGATCAATGAGATGAGGAAACGAGATCTCCTTGTTTTTCTAAATGGCTTTCACTCTCAATGATTTGCTTGTTAACACCACTCGTAATTAGCCAAGATACTTATTAGTTTCACTTAGTTATGCGCACAGTGGCGTTGCGTAGCTGTTTTTGTTATTAGACTTTTAAAATAGAAACGGTAGGGCTATGGGTTATCACAATCCTGGACCGTAAAGGGTAACTGAAAGAACATAGGTGGGTTTTAGTCAGTAAAAGTCAGACACGCCCTTTCGCTTCATGATATCTAAAATGGTATACTTAATTTTTTTTTTTTAAATGTGGTGGCTTTATTGGCGCCTAACCTTTGTCCTTATTCGGTAATACGCTCGCAATGGAAAAAGTAAATCAATCGCTGTTAGAGTCGCCGGCCGGGCGGTAGTAAATAACTACTGGTATTATTTACAAAAAAAACAGATTCTCTACAATATGACAGCAAAAATAAAATCCGATAAGGCTGCTAGATTATTTTCCTTCGTAGGCATCGTAGGTTATAACAACAGATATAAATAAAAGCATTATTTATAAAATGTTATATAGTCTTTTACTTTATCACTTCATGTCATCTTTATTTTAGACTATAGAAGATCCATAAAACACATATAAAAAAACATACAAATCGCACAGGGATTCGTTAAATGTCGGTTGGTACCACGTTCTACGAAAATTGTCTAAGAGGCCTCTGCGAGTTGACTTTGGCCCCTCGGATCGTATCCCTTCCAAAGGACCAGGACTCCAGGGTCCTGAGATAAATAAATTCATAAACATCTAGTTAAAAACAAAGAAGTCAAAGTCGAAGAAGAAGTTAAAGTCACAGTTTTAACGCATACAGACCTATTAACAAATATTTTTTAAGACAAATCTACAAAGCCTGAAGCACAGGCGTAGGGTAGCCAGCCTTTCGATATTCTATAGGTTGAATTTTGGAGAGTGTGCGCGTGAATTACATGACTTGATTCCGCCATCGCTTTTCTACCGTCGAATAACCCGAGGTACGGCGAGCGCCCGCATCCACCCTTACATTGTTGTCACTTGTCACCTCTACACTAGTTTATATCTATTTTAAAAAATATACTATGACTTAAGTTTATCGAATAGCCCTTAAGGTAATCCTGTTTAGGTAAGCCCTGATCGTACGACTATGGCTCTCATGGAATGTGTCGATTCCCATGACGCCGCCATTGTGGCATTGTGCCTTGTGGGTACCTATAGCTTTTAAATGACGTTTTTTATGGAGTCATTCATTGTAAATCCTCATTATGCTGATGTTTGGGTTATAGTTTTTAACATGAGACGAGGTGATTATGAATAAAGTTTTTCGCCAAAAATACATTCATTGGGCGTACAGCTAAGGAGTATAATTCCCTGCCGGAGTCTGTGTTCCCTGATAGCTACAACCTAGGGGACTTTAAGTTAAGAGTGAATAGGTTACTTCTAGACAAGCGTGCTACACCGTCGGCCACATCATCGCTTACCATCAGGTGAGATAGTGGCCAAGCGCAAGCCTAACAATAATAAAAAAAACTGGGCAAATGCGAGTCGGACTCGCGCCCTGAGGGTTTCTTACAAATTTACCTATGTAAACAGTTCAATTCCCTATTGGAGTCTCGAAGATTTTTCCGAAACACAATTTTTTTTTTGTTACGTAACAACAAATTTACAGTTTTCAGATTTATTTCTATACCTGTGCTATAAGACCATGCTTTATGCAAAATTTTAGGATTTTGAGTCAACGGGAAGCATTCTTTGAATTTAGATTTCCTCGAGTGCCGAAATATACTTTTTAATTTCGTTCCCGAGGTAAAGGGTCTTTACAGACAGACAGACTGACAGACGAACGAACAACAAAGTGATCCTAAGGGTTCCGTTTTTCCTTTTGAGGTTCGGAACCCTAAAAAAGCAAGTCAGCAAAAAGAAAATAATGACAAAGCAACATATAGATTAACAAAACTATACACAATGTATTAAGGTACTGTGTGTTGGAATTAGAGTACTTACCACTCTAATCACACAGTACCTTAATATATTATTAATTATTGATCAAATTACACAAAAGCCCAAAATAATCAAAGACTACTTAAAGAAAATGTCACCACAAAATAAACACAGAAGTCAATATCATGTATGTACTTCACTTTTCATACCTACGTTCGGAGGTCGCGCTAAGGTTTGCGCCGCTATGTCGGCGCGCGCCAATGTGGTGGCGGCTGCACGGGGATCTTAACTGTTTACATCGACATATATATATGTACTAATATAAGTCGTTGACTGTTTATAGTTACATTATTATTGACCACAAGGCTTACAAGATTGCCCAACTGATCTGAGTTTGCCCAGCAATCTACTTTTCACAAATATTCAAAAAAACAGCAACATACTAGTTGTGTTTATTATTAAATCTAAATTGCATCACTGCATAACTGATTTTTCCATATTTCACTCTAGTGGCTCGATGTTAAATTAAATTTGAGATAAGTAGACCTGCGTAACCATATTAATCAACAATAAAAAGTTTCAACCCTAGTTCATCGTTTTATTTGTATGCAAAACCACAAAAAATCGATTGATCATGACAGGCAATGTGAACGATTACTTGTATAGTAATAGTCCAATGATAGATTTTAATTTTTTCTAGAATGTTAGAAGCTTATGTTTCTAAAGTAAAAAAAACCGAAGATACGAAAGTTTCTGCAAATTGGGCAAACTTGTAAAAAGTACAATAAATTTGGCCCGCTGTACAAATTGAGATTTTTAGCACATAAACATACATTTTCTTGACATTTTTATATATTCCATTCAAACAACATTACATTTGACAATGTTGTAGCACAATCACCAATAAAAAGTAACATTATTACTTGAAATATACAGTGTGGCAAAGTTGTACGGTTTTACGGTTCGCATTGGTTTTAACCGATTTGAGATATCGTATCCGTGAGCGGTGTCATACGACTGTGTGCTTTGTATGTAGTAATAAATTGACTTCTGTACTGTCTCTTTGTGGTGTCACTGTGTAAACATTTAACCGATTTCCTTTGCTTCTATTTCCATCAATGATTTATTGATTCGCCATTGGTAGTACTAATGTCATTGTGTCATTGCCCTCAGAACACGATGTCGACGGCCATCACGGGGGGATGTGTGAACAAGGCGTTCGAAGGCGCTGATGATGGCTTCCACACTATAGACCTGAGGACTGGCAGGAGGGAAGATGACCATCAGACCAGAGCACAGGTAAATACTGTCTTTATTTAATAGAATATTCTCGAAATTTGAGCCTATTTATTTATTACTAACTTAGGCTTTACTTCACACGGTAGAGGTGTGCTCCGCTTGGGCAGAGTACTGCCGTTTTCTCGTGGGGGACATCGGTGGCAACGATCTCTCGCGACGGGCCTTGGTACAGGCCATGGTCCGAAGCGAGGAGGAGTGGCAGGCGGCCGCCTCCTTCTGCGTAGCAGTAATATTAGCAAAGGAGGAGGCCGCACATGCACGCGCGAAGGAGCGGCACTCACGCCTCACGCCCTAGCCGCCGGGATCCCGATCCCGATTTCAGGCCACCGTAGGCGCGGGCTTACGGACGGCGAGCAATGGGTAGCTCGCCGTCCGACTACCCGGTAACCGTCCGGACCGAGCCCAAGTCGTCGACGGCGCGTAGTGTTCCACGCGCGCCTCAAGAAGATGTCAGCAAACCGTAGGGATCCAGCAGGGTCGAAGTCTACTGGGGCCAAGGGTCTGCTTCTGAAAGGAAGACTCGGCCCTGGTATGGAAGACAACAAAGGAACAGGAGTAGGCTTTTAGTCAGTAAAAGTCTGACACACCTTCATGCTCCGCCCAAGAGCGGGGGATGTCACTGGATGATTTTCTCACCGAAAAAAGGCTTTAATTAGGTGCACATTTAAAAGGGCATTAGTGATAGCGTGACGGATGACAGAACCTAAATAACACGGCACAAGGGTAGAAAGATGATAATGATGATGATTGATGCGTTAATTAACTATTTGAAAAAGTAATTATTTTTTTTAGCGTAAGCCTCACTGTTTGGCTCTTCTTCTCCCGTACTTCTTTGCTTGGCGCTATTAGCGTCTTCCTTACAAAGATTTCTCGAATGACTGTCTCAAAAAATCAATGGTTTTATTATCTTTAGTCCGATAATAAATCAAAGTTTGCGTTGTATAATAATAATGCAAGTAAGTAATCTAGTGATGTCTTCATTCAGTACTTTCTCCATAAAATACGATTCTTTTAATAATATTAAAATTCTTAAAGTCATTTAAAAGATCGTGTAGACACAAGTAAGTACCTCTCAGCAGCCATTCTCGATTTCCCTCCGAAAGCCATAAATATGGCGCGAATTTCATTATGTTCCAAATTCAAATTAAAGTCACGTCAAGTTCGCACGTGCGCAGTATACGGCGAAGTACAGATTAAAAAGAAGAGTGCTCTCCAAACTCAAGCAGGCCTGATTAATTCGTTAGTCTATACTTCCGTTCGATATTGAAGGAGATATTAGCTTCACCGGTAATGTAATAAATGGAAACCTAAGCTAATGCAGCTACAAATGAGTATGTATTGTTAATTAGTGTGTAAGATCTACCTAATTATTTTTTTACTCAATATTCAAAACTGTATTGCATTTCATTTGTACATAGATGGTATAATTAATAATCGAACATCAATATGGACCCAGTCGGACATAGCAAAATTAAGAGAAAGGAAGAGCTTAAGAATAGTTTATATATTATTATTTGTGTCAAGTGGGAACCGAATCCGCGACACGCAGCGCAGCAGCCAATTGCTAATATTTATTATTTTTAAAATACTTCCATTTTGCGTTACAATATTTTAAACCAGAGAATGATATATTCTACTAATACAGCTATAATGCATATAAATGAACAATGGTAAATATTTACCCAGTAAGGTCTATGAAGATAATGAAGACAGAAATTACCATAATGAGAAAATAATTATTTACATTTATTTATCGAAGTACGTAACTAGATGTAGAGCTGGTATTGCACAACATTCAACTAATAATCTTATACTTATTATACGTATACGTTATTGTATATATTGCATAATGAGCACTTGCACCATTAGTAAGAAATATATATAAAAAAAAATATCATATACTCACTCGAAAAACTATATTATGGTTACTTAACAAATATAGACACAAAACAGCAAGCTACCATCGACATTAACAAAAGAAGTACCGCTTTTTTAAGGTGGGAAATCATAAATTAACATCTCATCAAAATCATGACATAGCCCAACACTTCAAGCATATGCCTACTACGTTCCCTGAAATAGGTAACTAAAATATTAAACAAAATCTTATACGTTTTTTTTTTTAATCTTGTATGCAAATCATATCAAAGTATTTATTTCATATAACCATTTAGAGGCATTTTAGAATTATCAGGAAGTCAGAAAAAATCACGTTAAACTCGTATATTAAAAATATCTCCATTATTATAAATTTCATGTCAACAATAAATAGAAAAAAAAAATTGAATTTATAAATTAAATTATGCGACTTTATAGACTTTTTTAGAGATGACCAGTCTCAACTTACAGCGTCTTTTCACGGATATGACGCGTATATCTGCATTACTCAGCTTAACTATTTTAAAGGGAAGGGAACTGAGTGATCCAACACATCCATGCATCATATTCCATCTCCAAACTCAGCATATACTATAATTCATTACCGGTTTTTAACGGTTTAGCACCGATGTAACCAACAGTTGCTAAAAAAGTTGCTACACAATTAAACACACAAAACATTTAAAAGTCTTCCTGTATTCTCTCTTTACCTGACCATATACTAGACTCCCTTTTTATCACCCTTTCATAGATTAAATTTTCTACAGAAACCAAAAAGTATCCCCTAAACTAAATAAAAAAAATAATTCTATGGTCTCGATATTTCCAAACCTAGCATATACTACACCGATTGGACAGACATAATATCTAATAGCTATTTGAAATCCACACATCAGTTAGCTTACCATATTATAATAGTAAGCTAACTGATGTCTCAGGGAGATGTCAGCAAATCGTAGGGGCCCAGGAGGGTCGAAGCCTACTGGGGCCATGGGTAGTGTGAAAGCGAAACCCGGGGCCCTGGGACGAAGGCAAAGAAGGAACAGGAGTGGGTTTTTAGTCAGTAAAAGTCTGACACTATCTCTCGCTCCGCCCAAGAGCGAGATTTGTCATAAGATGATTTTCCCACCTAAAAAAAAAAAAAAAAAAACCATATTATAATATATTTTTTAATATTGATTTATCGTTTATTTCAGGCATTCATTAGCCCGTAACATTATTGAATTAAATTAAATTATTCTAACATAATAAATAAATAAAATTAAATACATTAGATTATATAAATTATTGAATTATATTAATAAGTAAATAAATTAAATTATTTTAAATTGTTATTATCATTGAATAGCATTAATAAACCAATAAAATTAACAACGTCTAAGCAGGTACACACCATGGAACACTTCAGATACTATCCTATTCTTACACCAGGTCAGTCGAGTCAGGAAAGATGCCTTGAGTAATATAATAATACTATATTATTATTTAATATATTATTTCTTAAAGTGTTGTGACGACCCAATGGTTAAGGCACCCGCTTCTCATGAAGTTGCAGGTTCGAAACCGGATGATAAAATTCTAAGTATATCTAGGACATTACTAACACCCCTGCCTTGGAAATCTAAGGAGTATCCTGTAGCCCTTTAATCGGTTTGTGGAGGTCTAATAGCCAGTCACTCCATGTAAAATACAAGTATTCAGCCGCATCCAGTTAGGCTGGAAGCCGATCCCAAGTTAGTTGGAAAAAAGGCTACGGAGATGATGACTATATTTCTTAAAATAACCTGTTTGTCCATCACATTTTCAATCAAAATATTTTTTTTAATACACTCACTCGAAAACACGCTCTTATCCTACCGCTTTTAGGCACGCAATAGACTGTTTCCCGCACTAGTGTAGTAAATAAAAGTAAGTAAATAAAATTGTGGCGGGGAGAGCACAGCTCTCCCCGCCACAATTTTATTACATTTATCATATTAGGCTGGGCGCGCGTCGTCCCCCACGAGTCGCCGGTCAACCCCCGTTTATTCATTTCGTAAGTGTATTGATAAATGTCGTTTGATACACGTCCAAATTTGACACTACAGCCCTCGACTCCATAACACACTCGCTTACGGCTCGTGGGAATTCCGGCTCGGTCGCAATGGCAAACTTTTTGCACTTGTATCAAAATGTACTATTTTTAATCTTCCTGTATGATGTGCAAACCTAGCATATACTACGTTCCCTGTTTATAACCGGTGGCTTACCGGTGTAGCCCTCAGTTGCCCTCGTGGGGTCGTCCCGCCCACTGCGATCGCGCGTCGCTCCGTGTCACGCAACTTTTACGACAATTCACGAACACGTACGAAGTTTGAATTTAAGACGGAATGTTTTGAAATAAGTGAAGGTGGAAAACGGTTGTTAATTGAAAATGGTAATTTGTTTTTTTTTTTATATTTTTAGGGATTTTCAGAAAATTTAGAAATTTTCTTTCGAAGGTTTTAAAGATTTAAAAACTTTAATTTTGAAAATGTATTTTATGTAGAAACGAATGCTATATTATGTGTCTTTTGATAATTTTTAGTTCATAATCTCCAAAATTAAGCTAAGGAGTGGAATTCCCTGTCGGTGTCTGTGTTTCCCGATACCCGCCACAACCTAGGGGTATTTAAGTCAAGAGTGAATACCTTTCAATAAAAAAATTAAAAAAAATTGAATATTTACGTGAAAACAAAGAGAAAAAAAAACCCACAAACATTAAAAAGTCTGTGGATTTTCCGCAAGCTAAATAAACTGTAGATAAGTGTGAACTGAGTTTAACTTCGTAAAAAATACTTATCTTTATGGCAAGATTAAGAAGCAGAAGTATTAAAATTCTATTTTTTATTAAAATGGTCCCTTGGAATTACGATACAGGCGTAGGTCGTTCACATACATGTAAACTCACATACATTAGACAGTCAGACGCCGGAACAATTATCTATTGGCTTTACAAATATTTGTTCTATGCGGTAATCGAACCCACAACACGCAGCGCAGCAGCCAATCACTCAATCACTGCGCTAACCGTGCCGTCAATATTACAAATCTTTGGATTGGAAAATATAATCTTTATTTCTAAAAAATATGGATATCTGCAATTATATTTTCAGGAGTTGCGTGCGAGCCTTTGCCCTTAACCTTGACGAAACTCACTCATATTTATACTGATAAGTAACATGCTATTTCCTATTTATTCAACATATTTTGACAAGCTCAGTAAACTGATATATCTTTTGTTTTGTTTGTATGTGCTTACTTTGTGCTAGCAGATTATAATCTTTCCTAGAGTCACATTAATCTCGTCTACAAGGATCCTGTATGTAGAAAAAGTATATAAAACTTGATACAAAAAGAGTAAAAAATAAGGAAAAGATTTGTACTATTTGTGTTTTTAACCGACTTCAAAAAGGAGGAGGTTCTATGTTTAGCTGAATGTATGTGAAAGTAGTATGCTCATAATCGGCTACTGAAACAAGATCAGTTATTTTTTTAAAGAGGTATTTTTTAAATTACCTATTTTAATAAATTGTTGATAAATCTTGGTTATTTCACTAGTGCGTCGATTGCCATATTATTTGTCTACAATAAATATAACTAATTTCTAAACTAAAAAGACACACAACAACATGTAACTGGACTGGACATATTCAATGTTTCTTTTACAATAATTTTTATATTCATTTCTATTTATTATTGCAAAAAATAAATAGAAATTGCATTATACATATGTGACCAAAGATATAAAAAACTGATAAAATATTCTACATTAATAAAAATTTAATTAATATCTTAAATGGTAAAAAACAAAGTCTTTTTATCTGCTAACTCCTCCTAAACCACACAAAGGATTTTGATACAATTTTTCATTAATAGAAAGAGCTATAAAAACAACGAGCCGGTTAAGATTTAAATAAATATTATGAACCTCTTTTGCCAGCATAAAACAAAGAAAGTAATTAATACACGAAAAACAAATGGTTTATGTTATCTCCCGTATCTATAAACGCTGTAATTATGGATTATTATTGTGTTCGAAACAGTTTGTAAATGTAGCTCTTAATGATATAATTGCAGGCACAGGTTAATACCCTAGATCCTGATTTTTTACAAAAGCATAAAAGTAAAGTTGCAAAATGAGAGAATAAACATCAGAAGCCGTATTTGTCCACATAGGCGTCGGCTATTTAACTGAGGAATTGGCCGAAAGAGTTACCACGGTCAATGCAAAGAATAACTGAAGGATGTAACTAACACACAACGGTTGGACAACCAGCCACGGTAAATAAATAAAAACCTGGCAAGTGCAAATCGAACTCGCGCACTGAGGGTTCCGTACGAACTTACCTATGAAAACAGTAAATTCCCGAATTGTGTTACGAAGATTTTTTAGAATCCATAAAAAAAATTTTTGTGACGGAACCACAAATTTACAGTTTTCAGATTTGTTCCAATACTTGTGCTATGAGACCTAGCTTCATACCAAATTTCAGGATTCTAGGTCAACGGGAAGTACCCCATGAATTTTGATTCCCTTGAGAGTGTCTAAAAACACGTTTTTTGCGACATAAACGGCTGTATCTTTTTTTTTCGTTATCTCAGAAGTTTGATTTTTTCACAGCTTCAAGGGACCGTAGATTTAAGTATACTGTTTTAATTTCAACTCGATACCTCTACGCATTCCCGAGAGGGTCTTGACAGATAGACAGACAGAAGGACGGACAAGAAACCGATTCTATAAGGGTTCTGTTTTTTCCTTTTATTTATTTATTTAAACTTCATGTACAGTAGTGGAACCCTACAAACAATTAAAATTATAAACAACATGTATCCCTCTCACAGTACTTCTGACATGCCAATAGAATCATATCCATTCATGCGCAAAAAGATCGTTTGTTGGATTAGAATCTAACCACGAGATCATTTAGTGCATCCAACGTGCGAGGTAATGGAGACTGAGCACGGGCAACAGTGCGACACTGAGGCACAGCAAACATCCTGTGCTTTTTGCTGCGGCAGTAATTGTCCGGGACAGAGAAGCCATCTAGTCTCAAACTAAGCAGAGCTTGTGCTAGATAACTGATAAACATACTTATATATTTCTAAATACATACATATTTATAGATAAATTACACCCAGACACAGAACAAATGATTGTGCTCATCACACAAACATTTGTCCTGGGTCCTAGTCCTAGGCTATGTCCAACAGTGGACGTCTTTCGGCTGAAATGTTAGTGATTTCGCAACTCCAAAAGGAGGCGTCGGTCATTGCCCTTGCTAATCAGAAAAAAAAAAACAAGTCCCACGCACTAAATTTTTTCAATAAAGTACTTAGCTAATTATTTTTAAAAGCATTAAACTCGACAGCAATGAATACGAAATTGATAAGCTATTCGGACAAATTAGCCCACACAGGGTATTTCGAACTTAGGCCTTGAAACCTGAGGCCCCACCACGAGCTGTTAACGCGATCCTTTTGACTACTTTAACTGAACTTTTAAAGGGATGGAGCCATATAGGGTGTATAGCTCCGTCCCCCTCTTTCGCTCGCACGACTGACATTTTACCACGGCCGGTGGTAACAACCTAGCTGAGCTAGTCTAGATCATGGTGTAATTTAACTGTCAACTTGACATGTGATTAGTTTATTTTTATGGCCTACTAATAGGGGTTATTTTAGTTCCCAAAAGCTTTGATTTATCACGACTGGAGTTAGATTATATTATTCTGGCTTCGCTTCTGCCTGATGTGTTTTAAATGGGTTTAATAATACAGGACTTGACCCCATGTGATCTAGAGCCCGAACGGTTAGTGTCCGTTTGTAATACCATTTTTTTTTTACTAAGTGCAAATGACAGTAGATATATTCTTTATTGATAACAAAATGCCTGGACCGACTTTGACCAGACTTTCACTGGCAAATAGACGATGTTATTAGGAATAACTTAGACTACTTTTATTTTAGAAAAAATATTAGGGTTCCGCATAAAAAAAAATCTTGAAAATGTGAGCAGATGGCAATGTGCTGTTTTACGAGTTTAATGCGGACGAAATCGTGGGCACCAGCAAGTTGATTATAAAATTTAAGTAGTCTTCTTACATTAATTATGGTCACGGAACCAGGAGACAGAATATCTTTTGTCAAGCAAATCTTCCATAGCAATTCCCTTTGTTTTTTGAGGTAGGAAATCAAGAAGTAAATTCTCCCGCTCTGAACGGAGCAGCGACAGGGAGTGTCAGACTTTTACAGACTAAAATCCAGCCGTGTCCATTCAGAACCGGCCAGCTCTATAGAAACTCCTTGACTTATCACCAAGCACAAACCAACAACACTCATAAAACTTCCTCATTAATATCAACGATACACATTCAATTCAAGCCCATTCTTCAGTCAATAGCTGCAGATGTACCCTAGTGCCCTGGTGGCGAAGTATGGAGCACTTGAGCACAAAACACAGGATACAAGTTGTTGTGACATATTGTTGGTCTACGAGCCCATTGTGTGGCCTGTATGGACCATTTACAGCCATTCATGACACACACGTGACTACCTAATAGGGTGAAGAGATTTTGTTTTTTTATATTCGACTTTTCACTTGGATTAAAATCGCAGATGTCAGTGAGACCGTAGGGGCTTAGCAGGGCCGAAGCCTAATGGGGCTATGGGTTGACTTCCGTAAGGAAAACCCGGCGTTTTGAAACGCAAGGCCAAGGAGGAACATAGCTGTGGTTTATGAAATCTCACCTTAATAAAACCGGGCAAGTGCGAGTCGGACTCGCGCTCTAAGAGTTCCGTATAAACTTACTTACGAAAACAGTTCAATTCACGAATTGAGTTACGAAGATTTTACCGATTCGCAATTTTTTTTTTTTTTTGTGACTTGTGGACTGGATGAGCAATGGATAAGCTCGCCGTCTGACCGTCCGGTACGGACCGAGCCCCAGTCGTCGATAGCGCGTAGTGTTCCACCTCGAGTCAGCAAAACTGAGGAGCCCAGCAGGGCCAATGCCTGCTGGAGCCATGAAGATTTTCTGAAAAAGAAACCCGTGGACCTAGAACGCAATAGGTGGGTTTGAATGAGTAACAGTTTGACACGCCCTCTCGCTCCAACCTAGGGCGGAGAAGTTATTATTACTTAGTCAGACAGTGCCCTAAAAGAACTTGATTAAAAATGTCGTCATTTTGCTTAAGTGATGGCGATTGGGCTTGATGAATTAAAAAGCAATGAATTTGCGTCATCAACTTAATCGCTGGTTACCAAGACTCCAGGAGTCATCGCCTTGCAATGAACTTGAGCAGAATTATCTAATTTAATAAATTACTTTGTCGTATCATTGGAGGTATGAATCAAACTGGAAACAGTTCCATAAGTCGGAAACGCCCACTGCGTCCCGTTTTGGTCTTAGTGATTTAGTTGTTTTTATTTTTATCATTTGAACTGTTTTGTTGAGTTCATAACTAGAGTTCAACGAGAGACCTGTAGTATTTCTTCAGCTTGTGGTGCGAGCTCAAAGATGAACAACCATATTTCTTATGACGAACCGGTTCAGTGTGTCTCAAATCCATGTAATGCAGAGTTGTGCACATAGGCCGAAAAAAATCTGTGAGCTGCGAGCACACCGATTTTTTTCGGCCTATCGACGCATCGCAAGAACTTGCGTATCGATTTGTATCGCACATTGTATTTACACCTGCCAAGTTACAACTGTATTCGAGTCGCTCCCGCCTCCGATTCCTTTATTCTGATGTCATCTTAACGCTCAGTCACGTGGTCAGAACAAAGGAATAGGAGGCGTGGCCGACTCGAGGCGATCAAGGAAAAGAGAATCAAGACGAAACGGTTGTAACTTGGCTAGAGGGGCTGAGGGCTTAGCCAAGTTGATAACCTACAATCGTTAACGCTAGTAGAAAACTTCACATGTATAGGAATGACATCATCTCAATATTAAGTCACGTGGAATCGGAGACGTGACCGACTGTAGAAAGAGATTCGAAACGAAACGGTCGTAACTTGTCTAGGCCTGCTGAACATCGTTTTGCCGCAGTTTCTGCGATGCGTCCCTGCATCGGATCGTAGTTTTGTGTAGGAGTTATGCGTAAGCGACTGACGTCCTACCAAGGCTGAGTGATTGACCGAAAGAGTCACCGCGGCCCAGGAACGCAAAGAGTAACTGAAGGTTTAGGGTTTTAGTCGGTAAAAGTTTGATACAGGGAATATCAGACTCTCTCCACCCAGAACGATGAAATTATTTGATGATGACTCAACCTTAAAAAAAACCTAGACTGACGTCAACTCAATGAAAATCTAAGTGCACAAAACCCTGACTACTAGTTACATTTTATAAATTATATACAAGGCAGAGGTAATTAGAGCTTTAACAATAAATAAATGGTAGGTATAGATGAAAAAGCACGGCATTACGACATCCAGGTCAAAGGTTCGTGATACACATGTTGAAGGTTGTAGACATACTAGTGCATTGCCCCAGTTAGAATAACTGCAATTTCTATGAGCTGCATGAATTTAGTAGTATTCGAATTCGATCGCTCTTTTGCTATGTTGCATACAAGCAAGGCTTAAGCAATTTTTTTATCCTAATCAAGAATTATTTTAGAAATAATTCATGATTATAAGCGTGCTCCATTGTCGACCACATCATCGCTTACTATCAGGTAAGATAATTGTCAAGCGTGAGCCTGTCAATAGATAGATAATTAATAAATTTCTGTTTGAACATTCTGAGTACTCTGATCGAAATTATGATGTTAATCTAATAGTTCATAAAATGTTTTTCTTTCTTTCAAAAGTTTCATATTTTAGAAATAATTCATGATTATTTTCGTAATCGTGATTACGTCACTAGCGTCTATGTGTGCGTGCGTAAAGACCAATACCGATGCGCTACCAGTGAGTGTAGTGCGTCCATTCCCATATTATTTATTTACAATAAAAAAAAATACTATTTGTGTGTGTATTTCAGTGCTTGAATTATGATTGTTACTTAATTTTGTAATTGGGGTGCATAAAGGGTATGCATTATGGCTTCTGCACTTTAGAAAAAGAAAGAAAAAGAGTTTATTTACGTCAAACGCCGTGTTCGCATACCTTAAAAATAAAAACAAATAACAATAATAACTTATATTATAAGTGGTAGGATATGCGTCACATCCGCGCAAAACGGCCAGCGCTCAGCATTTTGCTGAGCGCTGGCCGTTTTGCGCGGATTTCGCATACCTTAAAAATAAAAACAAATAACAATAATAACTTATATTATAAGTGGTAGGATATGCGTCACATCCGCGCAAAACGGCCAGCGCTCAGCAAAATGCTGATAAAATTGACTATTTTTTAATAGGGTAAGGTGAATTGAGAGAGTTGTATTTATGATATTAATGATTACAATTCCGTAAATAAAAGTCGCCAATCATATATTTTAATCAACAGCTGCCCTGACGCGCGCGCGTGTTAGCGCCTTAAGAGGGTCCTTTTCCACTCGCCTACTAACGCAATCCAATGCGATGTTTGATGAAGAGGCAATGTAAAAAAAAGGAGATAACACCTGAAAACTCTGTTGGCATTCGGTAATTCCGTGATTTACTTGAATATTTCACAAAACTTGTTCCAGTAAATACATAATTTTTTTTAAACCCATTTAAGTTATTCAGAAAAAATTTCATCATTCAGAATCTCGATTAAAAGTGCAAAGCTTCTATTGATGTACTTTTTTATATTTTTAATATATGAGTACATTATGGAGAGCCAAAGTTCACGTAAAATAGCAGATTTTCAGAGGTCTTTACTAGATTAGTTTTACACAAATTTATATTTTGATTTCTATAGAAGCCTAGATAATATCCACAAGATAGCTGTGTATCTAATATATGTAGAGAAAAATGTGTAATAACATCATAATCACGTAAGAGCGGTTGTATGAAAATGTACCTCGAAAAGGACGCTCTTAAACAAAATGAAACATCGTCGACAATATGCGGTAAAAGTTAGAAATAAAATTTAATAATAATAATAATATTCCAAAACTATCACACAACGCCGTCTAGTCCCAAGCTAAGCAGAGCTTGTGTTATGAGTACTAGACAACTGATAAACATACTTATATATTTCTAAATACATACATACTATAGATAAATGACACCCAGACAGAACAAATGATCGTGCTCATCACACAAACATTTGTCCTGGGTGGGAATCGAATCGACCTTCGGCGTAACAGTTAGGGCCACTAACCACTAGACCAACAGGCCAGTCAATTTAAATATTGCAATCTTTCGCGGCTGCTTAATAAAACAAAAGGGTATTTCTGAACCTACTCTTTTATATTATTTTGTGTTGTTGCTATTATATTGCCTGCGTCAAATATATTCAATTCTATTTTTATTATTTCACATTCATCAAGTTCTAATCAATTCCTCGATTTTGACGAAACCCGTCAAAGACTTGTTGTAGCCACGCTGGTCCATTACCCCAGTTAGCACTACTGCAATTGCTATGACCTGCTAGAATTCATTAATATCGAAATTCGTGTTACAATATGACATTTAAAAATGCAAAACGGTCACGTTTGCTTGTTAAGTGTTACGACTAAATTACAAAAACCACTTTGGCAGATGAGACTAGGGTTGCCAAATTTTTAAGAAGAAATAAAGTATAGCTGATCTTAGCAGGGCAAAATTTAGAGTATATCATCACAGAGGGTAAAACCCTTAATTGTTTTAGTTTTTCGAAAACAAACATTTCGTTGTTTCGAAATAATTGTGCTTACAACTACCGAACAGTTTCAATGAAGCCAAGGTTCTTTTACCGCAACTCTACAATTTATGATCGAGAAAATAAATATAATTTCAGTCAATTATTGAAATGACAGGATTTTGTTTAGTTATGTCAAAAACAAGTAGAGTACTTTATCGTACTCTATAGCGTTCGTAGATTCTAAAGTACTCCTCCGCAAAATAGAGTCTAATATAATAAAGTATTGTAAGTAAAAATAAAAAACTTTTCCAAAAAAAAAATATAACCGAATTCAAAGTAAAAAAAACCCACTGAAAAGTGCAAAATAACTTTAATTTCGGAAGTCGGTGTTTTTATAATAGTTTTGTCTCTTCGTTATTTAACACCGATTTCCGAAATTAAAGTTATTTTGCACTTATCAGTGTTTTTTTTTTACTTTGAAATCGGTTATATTTTTTTTGGAAAAGTTTTTAATTTTACACTTTTTAGTTATGGTACCACCACTAAAAAGTACCCCTCAGCCAAATTTTAATACCTTATAGTCAGAGTGCATCTCATGACAATTCTAATAATACCAAACACGGTTAGATTACATTAATTTATTACAGAGTTCCGGTGCCTAATTTCAGGGTTCATCATCAGATCAGATCGATATATTCCCCCTCTACTTTCAGTCAGTCATCGACTACACGTATAAACAAAGCAATTTTACTTGTTACGACGGTTCTGCTGTGATCCTATGAGGAGTTCTGTTCCATATCTTCGAAGTTCATGATCAGATTATAACAATATTTTTATGGGACCAACTCGGAAGCATAACCTTTGAATCGAAAAAAAAATTCAAAATCGGTCCACAATTGACCGAGAAATCGGTGAACATACATAAAACAAAAATAAACAAAATATATTCAACCGAACATATAACCCCCTCCTTTTTTAAGTCGGTTAAAAAATAGTTTGCATGTAGGTGAACACTCTGGAACTACCGAAACGATTCTGAATGATCTCCAAATGCTATAAATTATTTTTATATCATGAGTTTTGCGGAAAGGCCGCTGGCAAAAGTTAGTTCTCGATACCATTGGCAACCCTAGGTGAAACATCGTAATGAGAAAAAGTAGAAGACTGTTTCCGTTTATGAGGTAAAGTAGTATTATGTTGCAGCGATAGGTAAGGTTAAGTTGCTATACTTAACCTTGCCTATCGCTGTAACATTTCCGAATAGCTATTTTTTTTTCTTGTGACGTAACTACGAAAACTGTAAATTGTTATTTACAGTTTTCAGATTTATTTCTATACCTGTGCCATAAGACCTTGCTTTATGTAAAATTTCAGGATTCTGGGTCAACGGGAAGTACCCTATGAATTTTGATTTCCTCGAGTGTCGAAATATGTTAGATATAAAGCCATATCTTTTTTTTCGTTAACTTAGAAATTTGATTTTTTCACAGCTTCAAGAGCCCACAAACTTGAGTATAGTTTTAATTTCAACTCAATACCTCTACGCCTCCCCGAGATAAAGGGTCTTGACAGACAGAAGAACGGACAACAAAGTGATCCTATAAGGGTTCCTTTTTTTTTTGAGGTGCAAAACCCTAAAAAAGGTCGTTTTTAAAAATTTCATAATACATTATTTTAATGAAAAAACCTTTTTACAAAAAAAATACAACCGACTTCTATGACTAACTTTAATTTCGGAAGTCGGTGTTTCTATAATAGTTTTGTCTGTTCGTTATTTAACACCGACTCATTTCAAAATTGGTCCACAATTGACCGCGAAATCGGTGATCATGCATAAAAAAAACAGACATTCAGCCGACCATAGAACCTCCTCCTTTTTGATGTCGGTTAAAAATTAACAATACAGTAACAGCAAGCCTGCAGTACAGGAGGAAAAATCTTTAAGAACACACACTAACATCTGATCTTGATCAATCCTGATCAACGAGAAAGACAGAAAATAACCGCTACCCTATTTATATCAAATCTAATACAGTTATTTTTATGAAGCCATCCAATAAATCACTTCTATTAATACCGGCACATATAACTCATTTGGATCCTTTAAGTCGGATACGCCCACTGTCTCGTACATTAACTTCGTAACTTCTGTTTTGATTTCTGAATAGTTGTATGAATGAATAATGCTTCAAAGTATTCAATCTTAATTTAACTGTTTTCTGTTCCGGTTTGTGAATGTTTTGTTTCTATTTAAAATATGAATCGTTGGTTTATCTTTGATCGGAATTATTTCTGTTGGTGTCGAAAATGGGATTTAAACTCAGCTTTTCAGACTATAGCATTTAGAGCACAACAATATCGCTCACCATACATTTATTTAATATAATTATAGCAAGCAAGCGTTGGAAGGCCTCCTACAAGGTGGACCGATGACTTGGTAACGGTTGCGGGAGTCCGATGGATGCGAGACGCACAGGATCGTTCATTGTGGCGACGCTTGGGGGAAGCCTATGTCCAGCAGTAGACGTCTTTCGGCTGAAATGATGATAATGATAGCAAGCAAGTGTGAACGTGTTCTAAATAAATGTACAATGCGTTCCAAATAAGAATAGGACCGATTGCCATGTTGTGACGTCACGTCATACTGTCAAATCGCAAGAAATTGGGCAAAATTTAAAACTTAGAGATGAGCAACATTTTTCGTTCACAGTTCGTAAAAAAATTAAATATTAAAAATTTCTTGTTTTGCTCACCATAATTCTTCGATTTGACAGTACGACGTGACGTCACAACATAGCAATCGATCCTATTCTTATTTGGAACGCATTGTGTGGTGATCGATACTGTTGTGCTATGAATTGAAAAGCTATATTTACGCTATTATATTACAGCGCAGTCTGACATGAGCTTTAGAGATATGATATGACATAATAGAGCTCTGTATAATAATATAATCTGACTTTCTACGTTATCTATGTTCTTCTTGATTTCGTTTACTTCGTATACTTCATACAGGTTATTTTGTAAAAATGCTTATCATTTAGTAAATGTACTGACACTAGGTGTCGCACTAGACTCATCACTGGGTTCCCTAAACTCAGTATACTTCTAATTCTATTTTAAACTAGCTGTCCCTCGCGGTTTCACCCGCGCGTTTGGTTACTGCTCCACTCGCGTGGCTAGCAGCATAAAGTTGCTTATATATATATAGTCGGCCTTTTAATGTTCCCACTGTTGGGACTTAGGCCTCCCCTCTAGGTAAGGGAATGGGCCGTAATCCTACACGCGGGCCCAGCGCGGGTTGGTGAATGTCACATGTCTTCGAATTTTTGGTTCTAGGACATGCCGGTTTCCTCACGATATTTTCCTTCACCGTTTTGAGAGCAGTGGTGATGAAATAAATAACACAAAGTAATGCGCCTGACTGGGTATGAACCCGCGACCTACAACTCGTAAGTCGGGGCCGTTATCACTCGGCCACCACTGCTCAAAGCTCAAGCTGATTAGCGCGTTCAAATACACAAAGTCTTCAGCTTTATAAAATTAGTATTTTTAGACCAATTATTCTTTTCTCCCCAGGCCACAACAGAAGCTGCACCAGCATCCCCGAAGAGAACAGCCTACGATGATGAGCAGTCGCTCAAGTGCGGTTGGGGGGTGTTCCGCCCCACTTGGTTGCAGCGCTTTAGAACTGCCAAGTGGGCGCTCTTCTGGCTGTGCTGGGCAGGCGCCATACAGGGTGAGTAATAATAATAATAATAAGTTCATTTTCAGACTAAATTTGTCCATAGTTTTGTTAGTATTGGTGTGTTAGTAACAATGGTGCTTAAATAATTAGGTTAGTATTGTTAGTTTTTACTATTTATTTATGACTGTCGCCACCCAGTGTCTCTGCAAGGGACAGTCCGGTCTGGCAGCAATCATCTTCAAAATGCTGTAATAACTTGAAGTGTGCCATGGTGATAAGCAGTCGCTCGAATGCGGCTAGGAGATGTTCCAGCCCTAACCTGGCTCCAGGGCTATTGAACTGCCATGTGCGGCTATGCTTGGCAGAAGCTATCTAAGATAGGTCATATCGTCAAAAACACAACCACATTGGTACTACAACTCTTTGAAAACCACATTGGTAGTTGAGACTTTAGATTGTGCAAGCAGCATCTAATTAACAAACAATACCTTTAGTACAGCAATCGTCATTCCTACCAAAGTCCAAATGATAATACAGAAACGTCATGGTACAACCTACTAGATGGGCAGGCCTATATTATTAATTGTTTAAAACAATAGCTTGCACGTGTCATTCGTCATCCATCTTTTGTTCCAATTATGATAAGATAATGATGTAATTAAGTTTTTAGGACATGCAAGTTTTGAGAACGAGTCAATGAATGTTTATAAGGGTTATGAGGACAACTCTCAAAGTCTCAAGTTACTCTTATACAGTTTTTATGAATAATTATCATTTAAAAATGAATCCAATCTAGAAAAACTTACAACTTCAATCTCCATTAGAACTGCATTAAATGGATTTCATTTTTGCCTAACTTTTTTTAACGTTTAGATAGTGACGTCTATGTTTCTAATGTGCGTTTTGTTTCTGTGGAATAAACTATTTTTCTTTCTTTCTTTTAATTTTTTAAGTGTAAAGCCATGAAACAAATTAATCACGTTTCTGAATTCAGTGGTACAGAATAATTAGAAATGTACAAACGAATTATCATTCTAATTAAAAAAACTTTGAAAAAACCATCTCCAATTTGCCACGCACGACACTCAACATTACCAATACAACATTAATCTTAGATGCAAATGCGCATGACCAATGATCTAGAGACGATATTCTAGAAAGTACAATCACACGCATATGTGTGTGACTGTGAGAAACTCAGCCACGATCAGTACTCGTATGAACGTGGATCACACACTTTCCATATCAAATTAGCTTCCGACATGAAACTGTGTCATTATAAAAATTGTGGAACAAACTGTATTGTGTCTATAGTTCTGTAGGAAATTCTTCAATTTTATTGTACTTCCTAATATAGAGTGGGAATAAAGAGAGAGAGAGAGGAGTATAGGAGAGATGTCTTCTCCAACCAATAAATTGGTTGTGGTCGCTCTTTATTGTAAATTTTGCCGTTAATAATAATTAGACAATGGCTTGTGGGGCTACACTTTAACCCCTATTACTTTTGCATCCATTGTATTCACCGGTCCGAACCGGTTGATGTGGCAACACTTGGGGGAGGCTTTTTACCAGCAGTGTACCAAAGTCTTTTAGCTGAAATTATTATGATAATGTCGGTTCAAAACTTTAAAACTCTCCCCATAGGTGCAACAAACAGGGAAGGTGAAGACATTAAAATGTAGGGAAGAGCGGTCCCCCTTATGGATGCAATTATGATATCTCACACAGTAATAGGGGTTGCCTATGAACCGGGCGAGTCCATTATGAAGCAATAATTAAATTAATTAAACATACCCGGGCTTGTCGCCACGTGGGTCTAATTGTAACGGGTAATTGAGTAGAAGGGCTACAGGCTCCTAGTAAGCGATTACTTAATGTATCAGAACTTAATTTAAATAGGAGTGTGAACGCGATTTCAGAAATATAATTTGCTTAGTTCTAGCTTGTAGTTTGCAGCACCTGGGCCTCGAGTCTGCTATTACAATAGTGTCAAAATGGTCTATCATTGACTTCATAATTGTTGATTTTGACAATTTCGGGACGTCATTATGACTTTCCAATCGTCAACCACTGACACTCCATTGAAAGAAATAGTAATCTCGTACATAATGACAAATGAATGGCTGACGTACATTTGCGTTATCTGCTAAAATTTTGCGGACGGCGAGCAATGGGTGGCTCGCCGTCCGACCGTCCGGTAACCGTCCGGACCGAGCCCAAGTCGTCAACGGCGCGTGCTGTTCCATGCGCGCCTCAAGGAGATGTCAGCAATTGTAGGGGCCCAGCAGGGTCGAAGCCTACTGGGGCCAAGGGTCTGATTCTGAAAGGAAGACTCGGCCCGCGTACAAAAGGCAACGAAGGAACAGGAGTGGGTTTTTAGTCAGTAAAAGTCTGACACTATCTCCCGCCCCGCCCAAGAGCGGGGGATGCCATAACATGATTTTCCCACCAAAAAAAAAAAAAAACTAAAATTTTGACAGTTCCTTTGATCAGTGTCCTACCTTTAGAACGTCGTTGTGCAGTCATTGCTTTTAATTTGTTACACGACAGCTCGATACTGTCATTCTACCACAATTCTATTAAGAGACCAATGACTGACCAATGATCGATCAGTATGAATTTAGCAAACTACGGATTTTTAGCAAAATGAAAATGAGATCGTGTTGAAATGACGAATTTATAAAAATAACAGACTTGGGGTAGGTTAATGATCACACCTGTTCATACTATCACACTATTATAGAGGCGAATGTTTGTGTGGCTGTGTGATTGTGTGTTACTTCTTCTCTCTCGAACGGCTGAACGGATTTCGATGAAGGTAGACATGTTTTAGTTCCATGGAGATAAATTTCTACTTGTACGCGGGCGAATGAAATCATATTTTTAACATGAGTATTTAAGGGATATATATTATTTTAACAGGACGTCAGTAATAAGACGTAAATTGGAAATTTTAAAGTTTCGAGTAAAAATTGAACCCAAAAATTATCACCCCTAAAAAAAGAGTTATGTTGGAAACAGAAAAATAAAAACTATTTTTTTGGCATAAAAAGAACTTGATCTAGCTGCTAGTTTAAAAAAAAACCTTTTTTATTTACCTGTCTACAATAAATGACAAAATGAGTCAGCACATCGTACGCTGGAATGTTATTTACTGTCTTCTATTTACATACGTAGTGTATGACTATAACTTACGGCTGTAATATTAGAAATTACCAACACGCAGAGTGCAATGCATGATCAGCGTGTTTATCACTTCAGAGGGAACATTATACACGGTGTTTTTGACATCGACACACAAAAGAATACCATGGATCCAGTACATGATTTTGCACTAGCTTCTGACGTTTTAATTTTCCAAAAAAGAATTTTCCAAATTTCATCCCTTGAGGGGATGAAACGGGAGTACAAATTAGCATGGAGAAATCAACTTCCATGCGGACTAAGCCGCTGGCAGAAGCTAGTATTTTAATAAAAAACTACGGTATCTTAAAATACAATTGTTATTATGCATTATAATCGTTTGATAGTCACGTCAACCCTAGCTATATTTGTTACAATCTCACCTTGAGTTGCACCAGAGTGCCAACAGCATGGTACCAATAATATGTTATTTTATGATGGCGATAATATGCTCTGATCGTAATGTAGCGGATCGTAATATCAACGGGGGGTACCTAATGGCAAACGTATGAAGAACTTAGTAAACCTGAAATTATTGTAATTAACATCTGCCAATACTGGAATAACGTTCAATTCGATGAATCATTAAAGTGTCACGAACGCGCAGTTGAAAAGAAAACATATTGCCAATATCGGACAAGCGTAGGAAGATAACGAAAAATACCATGTATATATCCTCTTAGAAAACTTTCAATCTCGCCATTGTTTAATGGAAAGTTAAGTAGTTCTGTGAAGCTGAGTGAGGTCGCTAGTAAAAAAAAACTTTTCACAAATCAACAGTGTTCTAAAAGTAATAGCGGACAGACTTGACGGCCCGATTGTTAGACACTGGATTGCGCTCCACGTGTCGGAGTGATTATTTTTCACTTTTTTGTGGTTTACTACCATAGTTCTTAAGTTCTTTCTAACAGACATATATATATATATATTATCTATATCTATTAGATTGATGGTCTGTAATAAAGTTCTTATTATTAATATTAAAAATATCACGCTACCACCAACAACAAAATTATAGAGCATTACCCGAAACCATAATCGCATTAGTCAGTTCGTCGACTTCAAACAAAAACACTTAAGTTCCACAGGAAGAGTTTGTTAAACCCCAAACAAATAAGGAAAGGGTTAATTAAATAATAAAATACATTAATTAATATAAAAAACAGAAACTCGGCCCACTGGGGCCAGATAACTAGATTTACACGGCGATTCGCCCACAAAATTAACTAAAGGTCCCAAGTTATGAGAGGTAGCGACTTTTGGCTTTAAAGTCAAAGTCAAGTTAAAAGTTTTTATTTCACATAGGCCTACTTGGGCACTTATAAAACTTCAGAAGCTAGTGCACGGTTCCAAATTGGTCTTTTCCTATGGAAAAGAACCAGCAAGAAACTCCATGGTTACTCTTTTAAAAAAGTGATTGTTCACAATATTTTCATATTACAGTATTAATAGACATTATGTAAGAACAGTGTAGACCAGTCGATATTACACCCAAAAGCACAATAATGATAATCATATTAAAAAAAGTGAATCGTAATAGGAAGTAACCTAAGAATTCACAAAGTCTACAGTGTTCTCACATTCACATTAAAAAAGAGGCTACATATAAAAAAAAAAAAACAAGAAAAATAAATAATTACAATATCAATAAATGACTTGTCAACAAAAGAAAATAACTAACGGATTTATGGTGGTTGGCATCTAATAATATAAAAAATATTGCAAAAGCAATGTGTAAGAAGAAAAAAAAAAGAAAATGTATATATTACAACAAATGTGGAGCAGTTAGTAGACAGATGTACACAATATTATGAGTTACCAGGGGGCCACATGTGCAGAAGCAGTCATTGCCAAACAAGTGTGTCTTCGACATAGTCTTTAACCTTGTAATACGCTTTTTTAGTTAGGACACGCTTAATATGGGTTTTGATTATGGGGCTGAAAACATAACATAGGACAAGATTCACTGCACATTTTATTTTCATTCGTCAATTTGATTTCTAGTCTATAGAAATTAAACGATGTTATTTTTCAGTATTATTCTTCTTAGCGTGTCGATGGCCATAATGTTTTTTTTTTTTAAAGTAATCCTTGTCTGGCCTAGTATTCGGGCACGGCAATGCCGTCCGCTGATAAGGTCATTAAATTCCTACGTGAACAGGTAAACCGTCCAAGAACCTTTCCTGTGGAGATTGTCTTTGTTGCACCCGACCTGGGCGTGGAATCGGTTTGAAAGTTTTCCAGGTAGACCATGGCAACTCGTGTCCAGGCGAAAGGCTTTCGTCTAACTCGATGAAATCAATAGGAGGTTCAGCAGCGTTTAGCTAGCTGACCGTTGTCCGGCCATTTTACAAATCAGACTTATACTTACTCATAAGTCTGATTTTATCATACAAGTTTCGTTTCTGAAAGAGATAAGGTCTGGACCTTGCAAATGAAAACTACCTTAGTAGTGAAATTTAGACAAAATGTCCGCACAATAGCAATGAGGAACATAAAGGTCTCCCTTTCAGATATTCCTTCAACTCGTCAGCTCTTCTGTCACTTATGGAGATTGAGGAACTAAATGAGATGGAGTACCCAGTCGAAAATACACGACCCTGGCGAATAGGACACGAAAACACTCGTCGGACCAATCTGACGCAAGCTGTGAAATGGTTAAAAATACAGGGTTATTTGTAAAACACTAGCAACCTATCTAAACAACAACAAATAATTTTATACAAAAATAATAGTATATTATGTGCCGAACGAAACGATGGTTTCTAATTTTAATCCCGAACGATAGTGAGGGATTTATATAATTACCTCCCGAGCATTGCGAGGGAGTTAATAAAGAAACCTGAGTGAAGTGAGGAATTCAAGCTTGTTGGATACTCTACTTTTTACACTATCTGTGAGATAATTAAAAGACAATTTAGTAAAACAAATAAAATATTAGAGTAATATAAGTATTATGTACAAGTTAATCATAACTATCACTCATCATGTTTTGAGATTTGAAACAAACAAAATTCACTACTCTAAGATTCTATAGTTTCAATTTTCTTTATCGCTCCCGCTTTTTCATTACTTTTCTTTCGAACCTCGTCAGTAATCACGACCACGTTTTATTCTGCTTTTTGATTTGTTAGTGGCCAGTTTGAATTTTGAATAAACTTGTTTGATGCACGTACATTTTAGTTCACTTAATGTTGACGGTGTTTGACGTTCCAAATTCAAATCTCATTATTCCCTAGGGATTGCCCATACTGCATTATCTCTCTAGGGACAGAATGACTTGCTTTAAGTGATGGTTGTATGACATATAAACGGGCATTATCGAGCAGGTGGTGTAAAAAAATATTTAAATTGAACGTTCTGAATATTACAAAGTCTACGCGAAGCAAGCGATAGTACAATAGCGGAGGGGAGCGGGGATCGGGCGGCGGGGGTGCTTGATGCGCTTGCGTCGCGTTATACAGACGTAGGTAACAAAATACAGAGTTGAAATGTGTTAGATAGAACAACGAAATCTTGAAGGTTTGTTTTAGGTAAATGTATTATGTTTTGTACAAAGTCATAAAACAAAAGTTGTTGTTTATGATGTTAGTAATACAATCCTGTAAGGTTGTTAGTGTTTTACAAATAACCCTGTATATAGTCCTGCCTAGATTGACAAAATAGTGGTCCCCGCTACCGTTTATGCCTTGCTCCCTATAATACCTGTACCATGCAAAAACATTCTATAGTCATTTCGCAGGAAAAAGGTTGAAAGCGCGGCGGAAATACCTGCCGAGTGTTAATATTGTTGCTTCGGCGGCGGCTTCTTAAGCGTTACAAATGGGAATGCATTATTATTTCCCTGGTTTTCTTTCTCTTTTGTAAAAGTAGGCAGGGGTGAATATTGTTTTTCATGATGAGAAAGAAGTGGTATTTTTCCTGGGGTTTTTTTTTCTGATTTTTCTGATAATAGTTGTACAAACCAAAAGTATTGTAGCAATATCTATACATAGTAATAAAATTTAAGTGTCCGTTTATAATATCATTTTTTTATACTAAATATATACTTTTAAGACAATATATTTGATATCTACAAAAAAAATGCAGTTTTATAATTTTTTGTCTGTCTGTTCCGGTTAGTCTCCGAAATGGTTTGATCGATTTTGATGGGATCTTCACTGTTAGGTCTTAAATAACTTCGATATTTATATGAGACCAGAGTATCAGATCTGGGTCTTGAACCTCATTATATTTAGAAAGGATGTGGGTATTTACTGAGATTTTATTTTTTTTGGTTAAGACGTGTCGTATCGAGACGTATAATAAAAGAAAAAGACGTTGTTTGACTGGCCTGTTGGTCTAGTGGTTAGTGACTCTGACTGCTATGCCGGAGGTCGTGGGTTCGATTCCCACCCAGGACAAATGTTTGTGTAATGAGCACGATCATTTGTTCTGAGTCTGGGTGTAATTTTTCTATAACATGTATATATTTAGAAATTTAAGTACGTTTATCAGTTGTCTAGTACTCATAACAAAAGCTCTGCTTAGCTTGGGACTAGACGGCGTTGTGTGATAGTTTTGTGAATATTATATTATTATATTGTTGTCCAGCAAGCTCACCGACGCTGGTCCGTCGCCAAATCTCTAGACGTTTTTAGTTGGGAATTTTATAAATTAAACATCTTTGTTCTTTTCGACTCGTTTGAAGGAGAACGTCATTCTTATATACTCAAATATGACAAACCGACGTTTCGTTCATAAATCTCAGAAATCAGAAATCAGTAACGTTTCTTTCAAATAGACCAATTACAGGGATGTCGCATGTCGGTCACTCAAAAAAAAAAAAAACAAGTGAAGCTAAATTGCAACGTTTCAAAGCGTAGATCACTATAAAGAAGAACGTGCAAGAAACTCCATGGACACTCTTTTAAATCATTATTATGAGTTACATAAATCTTGATTACATATTTCTTGTCGTAAAATATTATCATAAGCTCTATTAAAATAAACAAATCACATGATGCACCTCAAAAGATATGTTGCACCTACCTAACCTAAACTAATTTATTTGGAAATTAGGTTTTTCAGAACCCACTTTAGAAATACCTAGAGTTGTTCTAGAGATTCCCTACATACTAAAAAACGTAAAATTTAAAGTAATTTTTCCACTAATTACTTCCATAAACAAATTGCCTGCTGAAACACTTTCAACGCGCGTTAATTCCGTACTGCATACAATTATTATCGATTGCTGAAGATATCGGCTATAAATGACGATCACGTGACTGCGCCACATTTACTACGCCAAATTAGTGTGCTTAGCTATATAAACACTGATTATATCGGAAAATATATTAAACTGCATTATTCTAACCTGATCGCCTAGTGGGTAGTGGCCTTTACTGCTATGGCGGAAGTCGTGGGTTCGATTCAAACCTAAGACAAATTTTTGTGTGATGAATACGATCATTTAGAGATACCGTCTACCGTCAGCCCTCAAATGGTCATTTTTATTTTGCTCCTAAACTTTATTTCGAAAAAGTAGTAAAAAGTGATTCATTATACATTTATGTGATATCGTTGCATTGCTAGTGAAGTGTACTTGCGAATGATGAAAACCGGAGTTCGATACAACCACGGAGTGCAAAGATATAGGTAAAAGACTTTACAAACTTTTTAATAACGGTTCGGAACCCGGACCTACCTCAACCCGCCGAGCGCTCGATACTCCTCGCGCACTCCGTACCTCTACCCGCCGGCGCCTGCGCTACTTGGTTCGTTTGGACTCGCGATTGTCGGCTATCACGCTAGCGTCGTTTGGTACCTGCTGCGAAGCGGGAAGATCAAAATACATTATTATAATGCCGCGCGTCCAGCGTTCTCCTCCGGCAGCTGCTGCTAAGCCGAATGTTATGCAAGCGTCTGAGCCTATCTTAGGCCCGACCACGCCTGGTAGTAGTAGTACAGACGTAACTTCCAAGGTTTCTGTTAGATCCAAGCGACCAAGACTGAACGACTCGCCTGGCAGTGACGGCACGTGCGAGGAAGCCTTGGAAGATAACTCAACTGACCAGAGTGCGGTTCCTCATTCCTATAAACTAGATAGAGCAATTATTTCCGAACTACGCAAGGAAATTGAGTCTGTGATGTCTTTGCAGCTACAGGAATCGCTCAAGTCATACTTTGGAAATGAATTTCTAGAGCTGAAAAAAACCTTGAAAGGACTAGAAGCGTCAGTTGAGTTCATTAGCAAGGACTATGATGTAATAAAGATAGAACTGGACCAAAACAAGAACATCATCAGCCAACTTAAGAAAGAAAATGATGAGTTGAAAACCTGCGTTTCAGACTTATCTGTAAGACTTAATATTGTAGAGCAATATTCTCGTCAGGAAAATCTGGAAATAAATGGAATACCTGAAAATCAAGCCGAAAATCTGTTGAGTATGGTAGTTCAACTGGGGAAAACAATCTCATGCAATATTGATGCTGTCGACGTGTCATCAGTAACTCGCGTCAAAAAACTCGACTTGAAGAGTAGCCGCCCGCGCTCAGTTATTGTGAAACTAAAAAATACAAGGAAACGTGATGAAGTCTTAGCATCAGTGACCAAATTTAACCGTGCAAACGTTTCCAACAAACTTAATTCAAGTCACTTAGGCTATGGTGGTGCTAAGCAGCCTGTCTTTGTTTCCGAACATCTTTCACCCCTCAATAAAGCTATTCATGCACAGGCTAGAAAAATGGCGCGTGAGAAAGGTTATAAATATGTTTGGGTTCGAGATGGCCGCGTATTGGTTCGTAAGGATGATGGAGCAAGACCTATGCAGATAAAGAGCCTAAATGCTGCTACTTTAATGTAGGCAAAAATCCAGGAGCAAGAACCCGTAAGTAAATCATTAAAATTCACTGTATACTATCAAAATATCCGAGGAATGCGAACGAAATTGGATGATATCAATGCTGCGGTTAATGTCAATAATTATGACATGATTGTGGCGACAGAGACATGGCTTAATGATAATATTAATGATGGAGAGATATTTGACACCCGATATAATGTGTACAGGCGAGATAGGGCTTCCAGCGCACTTTCGGGACGAGAAGGAGGTGGCGTTCTTATTGCTGTATCTAAAACTTATGACTCCGTGCGGGCCTGTCAATGGGAAACTACCGCAGAAGACCTCTGGGTTCGCGTTAGAATAAACGAGAGAAAGAAAATTAACATTTGTGCCATCTACTTACCACCCCCTGCAACACAGCAGCACTTGGATATGTTTCTTGGCTCCGTAACAACCGTTAACGAAACTACTGGCGATGAAGTTATAGTAGTCGGAGATTTTAATCTCGGCTTCATTGAATGGAAGCATGACCCGAGTCACTCTTCTTCTACCTCCACTATTCCCACCAACTATGCAAACAACCTAGGTTACTCTCTTATAGATTTTATGTCTCTAAACAACCTGTTCCAATATAACATTGTTAAAAATAATAAAAATAGAACGTTGGACCTAGTGCTCTCCAATATGCGAAGTGTAGTGGTCAGAGGCTCTGCTTCTCCAGTCTGTAAAGAAGATTGTCACCACCCGTCTTTAGAAATAGATTTTGCCTTGAAGGCGTATGTGCCACTAAAATGTGTTAAATCAACTACGTTTAATTTTAAGGCGGCTGATTACACGCTAATTAATAAAAAGCTGACAGAGATTCACTGGAAAGAGCGACTAGAACCAAATGTAGATGTTGACCTTATGGTGGGGGCGCTCTATGAATCCATTCAAACAGTTATTAATGAGAATGTTCCTAAAATTAAGCGGGTAAGCAAAAATTTTCCTTTATGGTACTCTAAAACTTTAGCGAAAGTTCTTAACGAAAAAGAAAAAATAAGACAACGCTTTAAAAAATATGGCAACCCAAGGGACGAAATTGAGTACAGACTACTCGACGATAGGGCACGGTCAATGATTAAGAACTGTTATAGAAAATATGTCCACTCTGTTGAAAATAATATCCAGACAAATCCCAAAGCGTTCTGGTCTTTCGTCAAAACTAAAACTGCTAATTCTAACTCTATACCTTCCGAAATGACATTAAACGATTTGGTCGCAACAACGGGAGACGATATATGCCAACTTTTTGCTAATCAATTCTCGTCTACGTTTTCTAGTACTAGTGGAATAAATAGAACATCAACCAAGTCCCAAATATTCCCTCAATTTATACTCAATAAAATTACCTTTACTGAGAAGGAAGTTCTGAAATCGCTCAACAAAATCGATGTTACTAAAGGTGCTGGTCCGGACGAGTTGCCACCTTTCTTTATTAAAAAATGTGCTCGCAGTCTGGCATATCCCCTTATGGTAATTTTCAATAAATCTCTTGAAACCTCAAAATTTCCAACAGAATGGAAAAAGGCCAACGTTGTGCCAATTTTCAAAAAGGGTGATTGCGCAGATGTTAAAAATTACAGACCAATCTCTATTTTGTCCATTTTCTCAAAACTTTTCGAGTCTATGGTCTGCCCAATATTAACCTCCCATGTCAAAACGCAGATCTCCCCTCAACAGCATGGTTTCTGCAGCAACAAATCCACTGTCACTAATTTAGTTACGTATCTTGATGAGATCTGCATGAAAATTGACTCTGGTCAACAGATGGACTCTCTATATACTGACTTCAGTAGCGCTTTCGATAAGGTAGACCACAAAATCTTGCTGCTGAAACTACATCATTTTGGTATATATGGACCCCTTCTGGAATGGTTTCGATCGTATTTGTATAAACGAACACAAAGAGTGGTGGTGAATGGTTATCGGTCACCAGAGTACTTTGCGACCTCCGGTGTGCCCCAGGGATCTCATACCGGGCCTATACTCTTCATAGTGTTCATAAACGACATAGTTGACTGCATCAAACATAGTCAATGTTCCTTATTTGCCGATGATCTTAAGATCTATCGTCAAATAAAAAGTCCAGAAGACATTGCTCTGCTCCAATCCGATCTAAATTCGTTGCAGAACTGGTGTGTCGCAAATGGAATGGCTTTGAATGCCAGCAAATGTCATCATATTACATTTACACGGAAAAAGCACCCCATACCATCCACTTATTCCCTCAATGGAACATTATTGCAAAAAGTCACAAACATACGGGATCTAGGAGTAGTGCTTAGCAGCGATCTTTCTTTTACCGCGCACATCAATAATATCGTTGGAAAAGCTATGAAAATGGTGGGGTTCATTAATAGAATCGGTAAAGAATTTCAGGGAACCTCGGCTTTGAAAGTATTATATAATACCTTTGTGCGCAGTCTGGTGGAGTATGCGTCTCCTGTCTGGAGCCCAACCTATAATGTTTACATAGACCGTATTGAACGCGTTCAAAAAAAGTTCACTAGGTACCTGCGATTTAAAGATCAAAAATGCCCTTACCGAGCCAATTACGAAGAACGACTAAGTTACTTCAAATTAGACTCATTGAAGCAACGAAGGGTTCTCAACGACCTATTGACACTTTACAAAACTATTAACGGGACATCGTCAACGCCAGACCTACTAAGTAGAGTCAACATAGACGTACCTCGTCATTCGCACCTTCGGACCAAGCGTGCCAATAGAACGTTTGCCACTAAGCCATGCCGAACCAACCTGGGTCGGCACGCCCCTCTAAATAGAATGTTGACCTTCTATAACAAGGCCTGCTCTGTCGACAGCAGCATTGACGTCTTTTTTGATAGTCTGCCAAGATTTAGAGCCAAAATCATTCAAATTGACCTGTGATCAGCCGCCTACTTTTACTTTTACTGTTACTTTAACTTAATTATTATTTTTTTTTAATTTTATTTTTTTAACATTATAAAAATTTTAATTTTACACTTGATATTTTTATATATTTTAGATAATTGTTTGTTTTATGTAATTTAATTTTAATAATAATGTGATTGATTGATATTTTAATAATGTAATTTGATTTTAATTTTAAATTGACAATAATATTATTTTAGTATTATTAATTATTTATTTTAAAGTTTGGACATAAGGTTTTTAATCTCTGTTATTTTATGTGTTCATTGTTTAACGGTTTGTCACCTATTTAATTAGTTAGACTTTTGTGAATGTTGTGCATACCTGTAAGTGACTTTTTTACACAGGATCACCTCATACTAATTATTATTATATTATTAAATACAAATTGTAAACAAGTCGTTGGTGTGCCTATATAAATAAATAAAATAAATAAATAAATTTGTTTTGTGTCTGGGTGTAATTTTTCTATAACATGTATATATTTAGAAATATTTAAGTACGTTTATCAGTTGTCTAGTACTCATAACACAAGCTCTGCTTAGTTTGTGACTAAATGGTATCGTGTGATAGTTGTGGAACACACCTACGAGTATATTATATTATAGTATTAATATTGAAGGTAGCATTTGGTCAAAGTTGATGCAATCAAAATGCGTGTAGACCTAATACCCGGTTTCTGAAATACTGTTCGTACAGTGTTTTTTTTTTTACGGGCAGAGTAAAAAACAAAAATTTGGGCAGGCTAAGGTTTTAGACCGTACAAGCCTCGATATGAAATATTTTTTTAGGGTTCCTTACCTCAAAAGGGAAAAATGGAACTCTTATAGGATCACTTTGTTGTCTCTGTCTGTCTGTCAAGACCCTTTATCTCAGGAACGCGTAGAGGTATCGAGTTGAAATTGTAAACTATATACTCAAGCCTGCGGTCCCTTGAAGCTGTGAAAAATCAAACTTCTTAGTTAACGCAAAAAAAGAAACGACACTCTCAATTGAATCAAAATTATAGGGTACTTCCCGTAGACCCAGAATCCTGAAATTTAGCATAAAGCAAGGTCTTATAGCACAAGTAGGTATACGAATAAATCTGAAAACAGTATATTTGTTGTTACGTCATAAAAAAATTGCGGTCCGGAAAAATCTTCGAGACTCCATTTGGGAATTGAACTATTTACATGTACTGTATGTACGGAAACCTCATTGCGTAATTTCGAATCGCACTTGCCCAGTTTTTTTTTTTCAGTTACATTACATTTGGCAGCAAATGTATCGAGTCAGCCTTCACAGCAAGCTTCGTTGAGGTAGTCAATGCTACAGTTAAATTCTTAGTTCCATTTTGCCGAAATCTCACCTGTTTTAATGATTTTACATATTGTCCAGTGGAGTAGATAATTGAGATACAAAACTACATCAATTTTAAATAAAAATATCTAATAGGAATCAATTTGTCAATAATTAAAACAGTTACTGAACTTCACTTGGAAAAATCCCGCCAAAAACTCGCACCAAATATCAAAGAGTAAAGAGAAATTGACGTAAAGTATTGTCTATGGACACTGTCAAATGGCATGTCGACTGATGTGATTGATTGACCGAAATAACATCATAGGTAATCACACAACATTTCGTGGGATTTGACAACAAATCCTTTATAACCTAATTGATAATAATTAATTAACATGGAAGTTAGACAGTATGGTTGCTGGACACAGAATGTAATTAAAAGTAATAATAGTCGTTATATTAATAAATATAATTACTGTTATTACTATCCTGGTATTATACCAGTAGGTATTCCCAGGATAAAAAGTATCATATGCGCTATTCCAGGGTATGGTCTACCCGTGTACAAAGTTTCATCGAAATCCGTTCAGCCATTCGAGCGTGAAGAAGTAACAAACTTTTGCCTTTATAATATTAGTGTGATTATTTCAATCAGTTTTCAGTTTCAAAAAGTCACAAAAAAAACATTGATAAATTGGTATCAAAAGTCCCCAGTCCATGTAATATGTTCTGTTCACTGCACAAACACTGAACATACGTAAAATAAAATATAGCACAATGCTGGGTAAAAAGTTGGTTTATACAAAGCAACAGTGGCCGAGCATGGCCGAGCGTGGCGGCATTCAAAAGCCATTGCGTGGTGGAACACGACACCATCGCGCCTTGGAAACAGGGTCACTGGATAGGCTATTGTTTTAAGTGATATTTTTTTGAAAGAAATATTTTGAGTTACCTAGCGTTCGAGATTGAAATTTTACAAGTGGTTAGTCAGTGGTGACTTTTATTTACAATTAATATAACATATATATTTATATACGTTAATGTTATCAAAAAACTTAACTAACCATACAATATACTTCAAACAAATATTAAAATATGGCGTCAAAAAATTCCTCCGCATCACTGTCAACTGAAAGCGTGCTCAAGGTTTACAATACTAATAATATGATAATAATTTATTTAAGTACTTTTACAAGGAAATAAATAAAACAAACCTATGAATACTTATTAGTATTAAGTCCTAAAATGATTGCCATAATTACCTAATTACTTAAATAAAAACTAGTTTAATTTACACATGTTTATACAAAAAAAAAACATTTACTTCAGGTAAAATCCCATATTAAAGATCATGCATATAAAATAATTAGTTTAAAATCAATAAATAATAATTCCAAAAAATATAATAAAAATCCAATAAAACAAAAGATCAATAAATTAAAATTCAATAAACTAAAATGCAATAGATTAAAATTCAATACATTAAACTTAAAAAAATATATATAATAATGATAATGGTTAATAAAAACCTGAAATTGGGGTAACTTTTTTATATTTTTAAAATAGCAATTGCCCACAACTACAAATGACTCCTGTGTCGTAGGTGCATTCACAAATAAAACACAAGATACCCAGACCCGGATCTGTAGGCCATGTAAATATTTGTTGAACCCGAGTCACGCTGCGCCACAGCCAATTGTTCAACCACTGCGTCAACCGTACCATAATGTAATAGAAAATAAACTGAAACATACGTGTGGGTTTTTGTTTATCGGTATATCCAACGCAGCTCCTAAATAGACGAAAGTCTTTCAATGCGGTTTTTCATGGTTAGGATCATTCCAACTGTATCTAGAAAATATTTTTGTATATCCCGTTTTCATTACCGTCTTCATTCTAGTCCCGCTGACTTCATCCATCAATTCAACTGACGCCACATCTAGTATACCCAGATCTTTGTTAAAAAAACTTAGTTCCTCATAAATCTGCATTAAGTTTAGCGTGTCGGTGTGAGCGCGGCGAGGAGTAATGTCGCGCCAGTATTGCCAACAGGTGTACATATTGTATGCTTATACATATTGTATTACGCAGTTTTTTTGATGATGGATGCTCGTCGAAGGACTATTTGAGTTCGTGACGCTGCATGAACTGGCAGTTTTTTGGTCCACCTACTGGGAGTAGGTTGGAGTAGTGGGTTGTAATTTTTACAACGGTATTTCTAAAGTAATACGTTCTTGATGTAGGTATTTTACGTACATATGCAATAATAGCCTGCTATGTTAGGAGCCAGCCAAGACAGCACTTATGCGCAAAAGTGTCTATTGCATGGCTCCAGTCATTTATAATAAGACTAGCTTCTGCCAGCGGCTTCGCCCGCGTAAAAGTAGGTTTCTCCATACAAAATTCCAACCCCCGTTTTACCCCTTAGGGGTGGAGTTTCGTAAAATCCGTTTTTAGCTGATCTCTATACCCTATAAGGAACCTAACTAACAAATTTTAAGTTTGTAGGTGTTATAGTTTCTGAGATTTCCTTTTTTAAATATATATAGTTTCCTAAGAGTTGGAAAGAGCTTCCGTTATAATTATTTAAAAAAAGGCTCCGAAGCTTTTTGTTGTGGTGAAAGCGTGTTATAATAAAAACGAGTACCTGCCTGAATGAGAAAGATGTTTTATATTATATAATAATATTTTATTTATTCGGATAACAATGATCCATAATGGTTAGTAACAATTTGAACCTATAAACTATGTTAGTAGGTACAAAATACAATCACATTTTATTTTATAATTTAATTGAATAATTTAAAAAATAAATAATTTAAATGTTTAAAATTGAATCATTTTAAATTTAATAAAATAGAATTGAATTATTGAATAATCTAAATTTTTATATAATAAAATTGAATAATTTAATAATTTAACAATTCAAATATTAGTTTAAATATTTTCTTTATTTTGTACGTACAGCCTACCTCAATGTGAACCATTTTAAAATACTTAGTATTTAGTGGTTAAATGTTTTAAGGCTTTTCATGGCTACCTACATGGTAAAATATGGCTGGACTTGTTAACTATATTTTTCTGTCATTTTATTAATTATCAGACACAATCAAACGCGCTCCTTCGTTGCCTGTTTTTAAAAGACTCGTTAGGGAACAATTACCTGTCGCTGTGAATATCGATAGTCGTCATTTATATTTCTGTCTGTAGTTTTCAATAATTATGTATGTATATATGTATCTATTATACAGCATAATATGTATATATCTGTGTATCTATTATAATATATACATTTAATGCTGGTTTTGTCACACCAATAACAGTCCCATTTCTTATCCAGGCAATTACTGTCCATTCCAGGTTGCCTGGAAGAGATCGCGGAATGCGATAAGGCCGCCCATTGTATGTATCTGTTTTAGTTTTAGTTTACTTATGTATGTGTAATGTGTTCAATAAAGTATATAATAAATAAATATCTTTATTAAAAAAAAATATTAAAAATGCATGTCACGTTTGATTAAAAATGTTGTACTTGAAAGTTGGTTTGACAATAATGATTACAGAAAATCATTTACGCAGAATAATGTATAATAGTCTAGAATAATGGAATCTGTTGGTATACGTGTTTTCATTTAAGTAAAATTACATTTATGTCCGCGTAATTAAGTTTATGTAAGCAATCATTTGTCTTTATTAAACATTATAAATTTGTTGCAATAATTTCCACCTCAATATGAAACCATTGCACAAAGTAATCGCATTAAGTGAATGCAATAATACACCCTCCCCCTACATTGAAATATCACTAAAAGGGCGCGTTTACATTGGGTCAGTAGTGTAGGAAAGTCCCTGCTGTATGTATGTGTTGGTTTGTCTTATGGATTCTGATCTGAAATAATTATAATTAAGACCTTTGGAAGGCGTACGAGGAGCCGAAACCAACTTGCAGACTGTTCATGGAATATAATACCAACCGGCGATTATCCCTGTACGCGCTATGCTAGTGCACCCAAGGACATACCCCGGTTGGTGTAAAACTATTGTTAAAAAAAATATTATTATTTATTCCCTTATTAATTTTATTATAAGTTACATTTTTAAATACTTTTCTTTAAAATAAAATACTACATTTAAAAAAATATAAAAACTTATAGCTCACCGGCATCGGGAACAGAGTTCAAGCTACTGGTAGTCAGGGCTGCTGCATGAGAGGAGTCTCCTAACAATAGCGCCTTGTCCTTCTGGGCAAGAGCTTGATCCAACTTTTGGACTGGAGGAAAAAAATGAATAATTTATGACGTTGTAAAATTAAAAAAAATATCAGAATCTTGTGCAATTTCTCGAAAGACTACTAATGTAAAACCTATCAATAGGTTCTTATAACTTGGATGCAACCGTAACACGTAACTACGTATTATAAACTACACAATCGTGCACTCATGGCGTAACTTAGATTAGTTTCCGAACCCATGCATGTCCTATCACTGACGTAATTCTAATGTCCACTATTTTACGCCCGAGCAATACTAGAATGGCCTTAGCCCAATTGATGAACCGACTTAGCTACGGGAAAGAGAAACTTCAAAGAGGGGAGGACTTACGCCATAATTATGGCGTACCCAGCACTGGGTTGCGACAGTCGCTATCACAATTCCACCATGAGATCCTGCCGGAACTCTGTCCGAAGACTATCAACTGGTAAAACACTTTACTAAAAATACCGTGCTAACAGGTGAAATAAGCAGGTTCGGTCTGGAGTATAACTGCACCCAGCCGTGCACAATCTGGGTGGCCAACCGTTTGATCGCGATCGACCAGTTGATCTTGGCTGTTAATCCAGTCGATCTTGGCAAGTCTTAATGTACTTTTACACTTCGTAACTTTTTGTTTGTCGAAAGAAAATCGGACATATTCGAGACAGGTTGTTTAAATTTTTGAGCCCGCTTCGCTCATTCTTTCATCTTTGTTTACCAGATTTTTCAGCATAATTCGACAGTTTTTATACCATTCCATGTTATGGAAGTTTATCATATTGAACCTGTTCGAAGCTTTGTGCTAAAATATTCGAACTCGCTTGCTATTGCTTTGTTATCGTTAAATTTATTTATTTAAACTTTGTATACAGTAATGGTACATAATAAATTTATCTTTTACTTGGTAAATCTTAGTTAGTTAGTAAACAGTCGATTGTTTGTCGAATCAAGTTGGCCACCCTTGATTTAGTAGGACAAGTATTGGCAGCCGATGAAGTAATTTCGGGGCCCACTAGTGCTGATGCCTACCGCCCTGATAGTAGTGTCCCGTCATCTTGCCCACCTGAGGACGAACCACTTTTGCCAGGCCAGCGAGATTGTTGAAACGCAAAGGGCAACTGAAGGAACACGGATCAGTTTTAGCCAGTATGACACTGCTTCTAACTCCACCCAGAGTTAGAGAACTTATTTGATGAAACCGCAACCCAAAAAAAAAAGAGGAAGTACTCTACTAATGCTAGCTTACGAACTCGACCAATGTAAACGCACCTTCGAATGCGTGCGGGGTTTGCGGCTCACCGCGTATCTACCTAAATTTTATAAACCCATGATTTGTGGCGGCTCCACACTGGGGGAGCAACTTATAATGTTTTGCGTTATGCGTAACTGCTGCCTGTGATTATTGCTTTATTTGCATGTTGGCTTGCTTTTGCTTGTTGTTGATAAGTTTAAAAAGTTAATTAAAATCGTCTAATGTCCTGAAAATTTCCTCTTGTTGAGTTAGAAAATGCTCATAAAATTATATTTATTTTTTAATGCGTTCGTAAAAAGTTTTATGAGATATTGCATAACTTACTTATGTTAAAGTGAAAAGATAACTTCTTAAGAATATATATATATTTTTATTATTGATAGGCTCGCGTTTGACCACTATCTCACTTGATGGTAAGCGATGATGTGGCCGACGATGGAGCACGCCTGCCTAGAAGTAACCTATTCACTCTTGACTTAAAGTCCCCTAGGTTGTAGCTATCAGGGAACACAGACTCCGGCAGGGAATTCCACTCCTTAGCTGTACGTATTATGAATGTGTTCCCAAAACGCTTTGTACGTATGGGTGGGATGTCCACCACGTATTTCTTTTTGTTTAAAACAAAAAATTATGTCACCATAATATGGAAGTTACATTACATTAGTCCAATAATGCATAACTAACTGCACCTAGAACTCACAGAAAACAGACAAAGGCATGCAGCTAATTATGACCAATAAATAACACCTACAAAGTGCTTTTAATCAGTAAAAGCAATAAATATAGATCTTTTCTCCGCTGTTAAGCTAAAGTTTGTAACTAGAAAGCTATAAAAATGTCTAAAGTTAAATGAGGCGCGCTGCACACCTGTTGTCGTAAGAACTTGGTCGTCGAGTTCACCATCCGTGCGAATTTGTCCGGACATACCCGAGATTTAATAGACGGACTTTGACAAGACTTTCCGTCTAAAGTCGGTTTAAGAAAATGAAAGTTTACAAGTTTAATTAACAACCTACTTACTGTCAAAACTTATCGAAGGACAAATCTGACTACAATACAATTGCTTTAGGATGGTGCGGGTGTCAGCTGTCGGATTCATACAATAAAGCTACCTAACCTTTTCTCTCATCTTAAAGATGCATATTTTCGCCCTGCTGTCATCCTACCCATGCTATGTAAAAAATATTTTACAGATTTAAATAAATTCGGGTCTAAATATTGCTTAAAAGTCATATTGTGAGCTTCTTTTAATATTAATCAAGAAACTCAAGTAAGGTCCTTTGATCGGACTTGTTAATGTTCCTTTGAAATGGTAACCCTACTTGGGTGAAGCCAACTTAGAACCACTTCTTGTTAAAGCCAATCTAGAGAAAATCTTGTCTAGATTTCTTTTGTTTTTCCTAGATTTGATTGTAGATAGACTTGTTCGCTTGAGGTTTGTTTTTAAAAGTCAAAAAGAAAATATTCTGTAATTTCTTGTTAAAAATCATTCTAAAGATTCAATTCATAAAAAATAGGACGTAAAAATATGTCACACTAGTGCTAAAAAGTGAAATTCCTTGCTGGAATCTGTGTTTTCTGATAGCTTCTACCTAGGGTTCTTTAAGTCAAGAGTGAAGAGGTTGCTTCTAAGCAAGCGTACTCCATCGTCGAAAACATCATCGCTTACTAAAAGGTGAGATACAGGTCTAACGCGAGCCTATATAATAATAATAAAAAGGCAAAATTAAAAAAGTTTTTGAATAAAGTCACTAAACGTAAGAAATATAACGTAGATCAACTAAACAATTTTGATCGTTGATGTTTAAATCAACTAGACAAAAAAAAGTTGTCTCAACATAATTACTTAATCAAAACATAACACCCCTAGACTGTCAAAGAACAAAATGTAAAATTCAAAAACTCAATTATTCCACAAAAAACCCGCTAAGCCCATCAAATTGTTTCAAATTAAACTTGGTAACATTATAAAAATCCACATAATCCCTTAAACATGACGAGACGGGGGGTAAGTCCGTCCGTACATCACAACTTTTTTAATTAATTTGGGCAAAGGTGCCAACACTGCCAACTAATTACCGCGTGTAAATGTACGCGTCAAAGTTATGATTAATAACTTGCATTATTCAACCTTGTTGGAAGTTGTTCTGATGAAAACGTGGACGCAAGTCATAGGTAGCTCTTGCTGATAATGTATTGTGGAATTAATCATTTTGTCATAAGTTTTGACGCGGGTACAATGCTTGAGTTAGCACGTATATATGACTTGGTAATCTGTTCTTAATTTTTGGTCCGATGACGCATGCTCTAGAGCAGCGGTGGGTCATTGGTAACGGCCCCATTTCATTTTTTTTCATTTCATTTAGTCCTTTTAACAATTTACATTGTGTCTGAATGTTTTACAAAATAATAATAGAAAAATAATTAAAAATCACTAAAACATTTCCAATAAAACAAAAAAAAAAACAGAATAATAAATTAAATTAAATAAAAATCACAATTACACAACAATATCAACACAAAAGAAATAATAATAGACGGTAAAATAAAATAATTGTAAGTTGTCAAAGCAAAAACGATTAAAAAAAAAATATTTTACAAAAAACCCCAACTTACGAGTTGTAGATTCAGGCGCATTACTTTGTGTAATTTATTTCATCACCACTGTTCTCAAATTGGTTAAGGCAAACATCGTGAGGAAAACAGCATGTCAATGTCAAGACATGTGACATTCACCAAACTGCACTAGGCCCGTGTGGTGGGTTATGGCCCATTCCCTCTCCTAGAGATGATGTAATCGTAGTCCCAGCAGTGGGAACATTTTAAGGCTGATTATGCTTATGACCCATGCTACAAAAGTACAGAAGAGAATTGGTAACTTCGGTGTTTACCGAAAGCCTCTTGGGCGTTTGGAGTAGTGATTACAGGTATTTAACACTCGTAGTACCAAGTAATTTTGAAAAACTTTTTAATGTTACTTTTTATACCAGTGCGTATTAACTTGACAACATTTTGTGAACAGATTTATTGTGCGCATAGCTAAAGACGATTCCCTTCCAGAGTCTGTGCTTCCCGATAGGTATAACCTAGGGGTCTTTAAGTCAAGAGTGAATAGGCTATTTCTGGACAAACGTGTTTCATCGCCGTCCACATCATCGCTTACCATCAGGTGAGATAGTGGTCAAGCGTGAACATATTAATAATTTAAAAAAAAAACGTATCTAAAACTGATATAAAGAAAGCGATTTTTCTATATAGATAATATGTGGAAATAGTCATCTACTAAACTATTAAAATTAAAACAAAACTTATCAGTCTTAAAACTACATAGGACGACCGAAACTACGCCACTGGATTCTCAGCCAAGAGCGAAAAACACTTAATAATTAAACACGTAATTACCCAGCAAGCACACGAAATATGCACTAAATATTAAGTTGCATGCTAACAGCATAAGTTGCGTCAAGTTGAGTGTAAGTTAAACCGAGCAATTTATCAGGCGACAGGTGTTGGCGGCTAATGTAGCGCTCAACTTAGACCAACTTGTAGCTATGAGCCGAAAACTTAGCTTCGGAGAACTTCGGGTAAGTTCGGCAATGTACGTGCAGTGATGGAATGCAATTTGGTAGTACAAGTGTTCTGTGATTTTCAAATATTTGATGATATCGGTTTTTTAAATGAAAATTATAGCAATATTATTGTGTCAATTTTTTAAATGCACGACAGGTGATGTGATTTTTTGAATGAATATTAACAGGTAATCGCAAGTACAATGCGTTACAAATAAGAATAGAATTGAGTTACCGCAATGTGGTCACGTCATAGCTGTCAAATCGAATAAATTGTGTAGGGTGAGCAAAACGAGATATTTTTTAAATCTATATTTATAAAAGCGAATTACCACTCACTGATTAATCACGAAATCTCAGAAACCATAACACCTACAAACTTAAAATTTGGCAGGTAGGTTCCTTATAGACAGGGTGTAGACATTCGCTAAGAACAGATTTTACGAAACCCCACCCGTAAAACGGGGTTGCTGCCGCTGGCAGAAGCTAGTAACATTTATTTACGAATCATGAACGAAGAATTTAGGACACGACCAATTGGAACCGTGCGTTAGATGTAGACGTTTTATAAGTGCCCATGTAGGCCTATGTGAAATAAAATGATTTTGAGTGTTTTTTTTTTTTTAGGTGGGAAAATCATCTTATGACAAATCTCGCTCTTGGGCTGAGCGAGAGATAGTGTCAGACTTTTACTGACTAAAAACCCACTCCTGTTCCTTCTTTGCCTTCGTCCCAGGGCCCCGGGTTGAGTTTTAATCAGAATTTAGTTATTCAACTGTGGTCATCGTCATCACTGCTGCTTTCCCCTATGAAATAAAATAGTGACTAATATGCGTTTTTAATATTTATTTCACCAACAGTTATTTTAAATGAAAAAGGCATTAGTGATAAAATTCAATCAGAATCTAGCTCTTCAATATCTCGGCATCATTTCACATTACTTTGTTTTAAGTGAATAAGACTCGATAAACAAAAAAAAACTTTTTGATACGTAAATAAAATTTCTTTGTAAACCGTGCTTTTCAATCAACATTTGACAGATAGAGGTCATTGACGTCCCTATTCTTATTTGTATCGCATTGTGATGCGTTTGATTTGCATTAAATTTTTGCTTGGTTAGATGTAAAACTTAAATCGTATTGGTTGAGCGATTGGCTGCTGCGCTTCTTGTTGTGGGATCGATTCCTGATGAACAGGCCTTTGTTAAAACTTAAGTGAGTAAATGTTGAAAGTAAACATAATGAGGAAACCGGCATGTCCTAGAACCAAAAAATTCGAAGATGTGTGACAGACGCACCAATCCGCACTGGGCCCACATGGCCCATTACGACCCATTCCCTCTTCTAGATTGGTGGCTTGATCGCCTTGCAATGATCTCTTGTTCCACCCAGAGCTGGAGAACTTATTTAATAGCATGTCACACCAAAAATAGACATAGGCCGAAGAATCGCCAAACTTAAGTGACAGTGGGCAGGGCACATTGCTCGCAGAACAGATGGTCGACGGGGACGAAAGGTTCTGGAATGGTGACCACGTACCGGTAGACGCAGCGTTGGAAGGCCTCCCACAAGGTGGACCGATGACGTGATGAGGGTCGCGGGAATTCGATGGATGCGAGACGCACAGGACTGGTCATTATGGCGACATTTGGGGGAGGCCCATGTCCAACAGTGGACGTCTTTCGGCTGAAATGATGATGATGATGATGATGATGATGATGATGATGATGACACCAAAAAAGGGAGAACCACTTTGACAATATAAGGCACAAGTAAACAAATCCAACTTCCTCACAAAGTAATAAACCCATGACTAAGTTGAGATGTATATTGGACGATCTAATAAGCGTGATATCTGATTTAGTCTAATAAAGAGCGGTGTTTATACTAGTCGAGTAGATCTCGGCATGATTGTGTTCATTGGGCCGTGTGAACGCGAACTTGTGAGTGCTGTAACGTATGCTATGGTGCTTAGCCAACCGTGAATAAGTGTATTCGGAATTAATTTTTCGATGAAATATTTGCGTTTGTTTACCTTTGTTTGTTATATCTTTACATTGTGCTTCCTGCTTTTTTTTTCATGAGAATAATCATAAAATTACTTCTTTTTCTCTGGGTGGACCTGGGGGAGTATCATAGTTTTTACTGACAAAAAACCCACAGCGTTACTTCAGCTGCCCTTTTTGCGATGGCAATCTGTAGTCGTCGGAGTTAGTTTTGATTGCCCCGTCTATTATGCTGACATCTCTTTGAGGCGCGCGTGGAACACAACGCGTTATCGACCCGGGCTTGTTCCTTACCCGACGGCCGGACGGCGAACTACCCATTGTTTGTCGTCCAAAAGCCCGTACCTACGGTGGCCGGAAATCATCCTACGGCTCTCTACAGCCGGAAGGTCGGTGCGGGAGTCTTGTCTTCGCTTCTTCGATAATTTTCTACCTTCGCACGGGTGAAGCTGCTGACAGAAAGTAGTAGTTTTATAAAACAACTAGCTTCTGCCAGCAACTTCGCCCGCGTAAAAGTAGGTTTTTCCATAAAAACTTCCAACTCCCGTTTTATCCCCTTAGGTGTGTGGAAATGTCTACGCCTTATAAGGAACCTATCTGCCAAATTTTAAGTTTGCAGGTGATATAGTTTCGTGATTAATCAGTGACTGGTATTTAACTTTTATATGTAAAGATTTGTCTTCCGCGTTATCCGTACGTGATCAGTTCTACGAGCAAATATATTTGTTACAGCGTAACAGCGTTTGTTACAGCGTAAATAATTTAACCAATTACGATGAACGAACTAAACATATACACATAATTTTTACTAAAAAAAATGCTTTCGTCAATTTCGCCCCTTTCCATGACGTCGTATCGCGAGTACAGACCATATAAAACGGGCTTAACATGTCAAATCAGAACACGCCACCCACCAAGGTCACCGGGTGCCAAGGGTTCATCAGCTAATGGCATTGTTCTCTAAAACACGTGTGTTTGGAACTAGTAGCTACATACAGCCTACAAGACGGCTGTGTTTGTATGAGACCAGTGGACCGTGAAGACTGGGGCTACACCGGGAGGAAAGCGGGTTAAAATACTTTAGTAACTTAAAAAACCGACGCAGAGATATTAGGATCAGAAAGTGAAAAAGTACCTTTACTTCCACATTATCTGATGGTTTCTATAAATTCTTAGAAATAAAAAATCCCAATAATTTTTGACCCTGGATTCATTTTAGGCTCTCTAAGTTAGGTTTTATCAATTTATGCCCGTACAAATTAGGATCAAATATCAATAATCATGCATGCCACAAATACGACGACGAGACGTTTGGACGGCACGGCTGCACTGCGTGTCGCAGATTCGATTCCCAGGCGCAACTAATATTTGTATGACCTACAAATATTTTTTCCGGATCTGGGTGTCAGAAGATTATTTTTTTATTCCTGGAGTGCGATGCCAATTAAAAAAATCTAGCACAACAGATTTTTTTTAAGAAATCAGAAATCAGAAACGTTTATTTCCAATACACCAATTATGTCACTTTTGAATTGTCAAAATGTCGGTCAGTCAAAAAAAAACAAGTGAAGCTAAATATAATAAGAAGAGGCCTAAAAGTAATCAGTTCAACTATAAGCCAGTTAAGAGAACCAAACTGGCTGCTCTTTAAAATATTCTTGTACCCAGTGTACCTTCAACTCAATCGCTCTCGATGGAGTGTATCGAGTTGGCGACACAAACAGTTTAAAAGTGTCGGACACACGCGAGTGGCGCTGGCAGCTAATATTGTGCGGTCTCGTACTCGGGCTGAAGGCTGCAGGCTGCAGGCTGCAGGCTATCGGGAGTGGCTGGCGGACGGCCACAGATTGAGAGGCTATTCATTGCAATCTGCACTTTATCATAACAAGAGGTTTCGTACTTTTTGTGTTGTCCCGATTAGATTTTTTATGATGGAACAGATTGTAAGAAAAAAATAGATTTTATGTGAAATGCGATAAAGTAAGGTGCTGGATTACTAAACAATACAAGCTAGGGAATATTTTGTAAACTATGAAAGTACCCATACATAATTTAAATAATTTACAAAAATGAATCTTGTAAATAATTAAAACAGAAAAAAACCGGCTCTACCAAATCCAATCTAATAAAAACTTTGATTATCTTCTTATTGAAAATACCCCTTAGTCAACGTAATTCAGAGATCCTGACCTGTCTTAAAACACCTAAGCAACACAAAACAATACAAAAATAAAAATCTAATAGCATAATCAGCCTTTTTAATGTTCCCACTGCTGGGACTCAGGCCTCCTGTCTAAGAGAGAGAATGGGCCGTAATTCACCACGCGGTTGCAGTGCAGGTTGGTGAATGTCACATGTCTTCGAATTTTTGGTTCTAGGACATTCCGGTTTCCTCACGATGTTCCTCATAGCCTAGACCCTAACACCACCAGTGCTCCAAGAAGTCACGAAGCTCACAAGGATTCACAATTACCACGAGTTGATACACTTGCAACTAATATTATATACAATCGTGTTTATTAGCCAAGTGAATGATCTTGATCCTTTGAAGCTAATTATAAGTTGTTTACTCCGCAATCAACGACACTCCCTCAACACTGATTATAGACATACCAGAACATACGAAGAGGGCTGTGAAAAACGCGGAGCGAAGGAATTATTTAGTTGTGGTCGTGAGACGTCCAATAGATGTGAGACGCACAGGGCCGGTCGTTGGGGACTTTTTAGGGTCCCGGACCTCAAAACAGGAAAAACGAAACCCTTATAGGATCACTTTGTTGTCCGTCTGTCTGTCTGTCAAGACCCTTTATCTCGGGAACGCCGTGGAGGTCTCGAATTGAAATTAATCAAACTTCTGATTTAACGAAAAAGAAAGATACGGCCGTTTATGTCGTTAAAAACGCATATTTCGACACTCTCAATGAAATAAAAATTCATAGATAAGATACTTCCCGTTGACCTAGAATCCTGAAATTTGGCATGAAGCAAGGTCTCATAGCAGAAGTATTGAAAAAAAATCTGAAAACTGCAAATATGTAATTCGCCACAAACAAAAATATTGCTATTCGGGAAAATCTTCGTTGCTCAATTCGGGAATTGAACCGTTTTCATAGGTAAGTTTGTACGGAACCCTCAGTGCGCGAGTTTGACTCGCAATTGCCCGGATTTTTTGTTTGGAAATCATAAAATAACTTCTCCCGTTTTGGGTGGGGCGAGAAGGAGTCTCCGACTTTTACTGGCTAAAACCTACCTATCCGTATACTTCAGTTTTTGCATTCCAGGGCTGCGGGATGTATTTTAACACACTGTCTACTTATATTCAAGCTTAAATTGGGCCTTCAAATAGGCCTTTGAACTTTTATTTTCAGCCATTTCCACATTTATTTTATTAATTGTACGATGTAACGACTTATTTTGCCCAACAAAGTAAAAAGTGTTGGCAAGATGTTTTGCTCTTGTTTTCATGGCAAAAATCGATTCACACACAGATCAATTACCTCCGCTGCTTTAAGGGCCCCACTGCCAGGTAAATTAGCTCTCGAGCTTTAATAGCGTCTCGATCGGGTCGTGGTCCCGTGCTTACGTGCTTGCCGTGCTCAGCCAGTGCTCGCTGAAGTAACACACTTCAACCGTGAACTTACTTCATAACTTGTTCCAACTTATTTCTTTTTAGTATTCTTGTAGGGAAAGGGGAAAGGTCGTTGTCGGTAGAAGGTTATTTTCTCTGTGATAATGACCTCACTAGTACTGAAGCTAAGAAACTTCATTATAATTATAAAAAGGCAATTTATGCTAAAAAAATTTTATGCTAAAAAGCTTGGGTCTTAATTAGACAGGGTATGAAAAATTAGTTTCTGCCAGCATCTTCATCCACTTGAAAGAAAATTATAAAGGAACATATTTCTCCGTTTATTTATTTATATTATGTCAGGTACTCTCTGCACAAACAGTGAAAACCAACACGTGCCATTATTATCTTACAATGTAATATAAAAAAAAAACATAAATCAATTAATACAAATTATTATCATTGTCATCAATACATTATAGGTACAAATCCGAAAATAAATAATTAAAAAATAATTAAAACACAACATTAACCTTTTGAACGCCACGGTCGGGTATAGACGACAAACGAAAACGTGCCCAACATGCCACCGTCGTCTACAGCCGACAAGAAAACGACAGTTTTTAAGTACAAAATAAATATACTAAATTAAGTGTTCTGTGTTTCTTTTTCCTATTATTTAAAACTACATTAAAATTATAAAACCAAATAAAAATAAAGTAAAAATAAATCACAAACCATAAATAACAAGTTTCCCAAGTGCTATTCTAAAACATGGTCTAACTGTGTACTAATTTTCATCCATATTTGTTCAGCCGTTCGGGCATGAACGAACTTTCATCTATAAAATATTAGTAACATAAGACAGCTTGTACGATTCAGTTAGTACGGATCGCGAGTCGCATATTGGTTCAAAATTTAGATAGTTTGACTATAGTAATCAGACCAAAAAATCAGAGCCACGCGCGCCTCAGGGAGATGTCATCAAATTGTAGGGGCCCAGCAGGATCAAAGTCAAAGTCAAAGTCAAAAATTTTTTATTTCACATAGGCCTACATGGGCACTTATAAAACGTCAGAAGCTAGTGCACGGTTACAAATTGGTCGTTTCCTACGGAGAAGAACCGGCAAGAAACTCCATGGTTACTCTTTTAAAAAAATTATTGTTTACAATATTTTCATATTACAGTATTAATAGACATTATGTAAGAACAGTGTAGACCAGTCGATATTGTTGCACAATAAAAATAATCATAAGAAGCCTACTGGGGCCACGGGTAGTGTGAAAGTGAAACCCGGAGCCCTGGAACGGAGGCAAAGAAGGAACAGGAGTGTGTTTTTAGTCATTAAAAGTCTGACACTATCTCCCGCACCGCCCAAGAGCGGGATTTGTCATTAGATGATTTTCCCACCTAAAAAAAATAAAATAAAATAAAAGCCAACTGCGATCGAACTGAAAAATTTATTAAAAGTTATTGTGTCTCAATTTCTCATTTCTTGGACTTAAGATACCCTCTACCCTGTTTATATTCGAACCCCAAATAAACCGACGAAAAAAAAAAACAAAAATGAAATCTTTTTTAGCTTGCTCAAGCGTAAAAATTCTAAACGACTTGCATCAAAACATCGTCAAGAAAACTCTATTAAAGAGTACATCATTTCCAAACTAATTTCAAGTTTGCTTCAGTCCTGAATAATACCGCGTAAAGTTAGCGACGGGTGGGGCAAAGTAAAAGTGAGTAAAACTGGGTAAAATTATGCGTCGGTAAATATGTCACTCGGGAAGAAAGTTTACGCGTTATTAGGTGCAGCTTGTTTACTTTTTAACTTACGGTAGACTTGAGTTTTTAAAGAGTCTTAAAAAGTGTGTTTGGTACAAGATAGGTTCACATTTAACAACCATCTCACCGAATGGTGAGCGATAATGTGGCCGGCCGTAGCGAACATTGCTCCCATCACTGTCTTGCCTTTATTGGCTGGCTCGAGTGTAGATTCGCAAGAGCAAACGTGCTCGGGGAAGGATGTATAATGCAATAAGGTGCTGGTAGGGATCTTGACCGTACTTCCACTTTGTGCTAGCGACCGTTTTTGGGGGCCCATTTACTGAGTATGCAAGGCACCCCTGCCTTTTTATCGATGGATATTAATAACATTATTCAGACAGGGGCCATAGTCTTAAAATAGTTCCCGGTAACCAGTCCACTTAAGACTCCAAAAACCAAAAACTATTATCTTTGTTTTCTATATGTCGCAATAGTTTTTTACCAACCGAGGGTTGTTCTTGGCGGCACTAGCATAGCTCGTATTGATAATCGTCGGTTGGTATCACATTCCATTAAAAGTGACTAAAGGGCCTCTGCGAGTTGGTTTCGGCTTCTCGTACCTTCCAGAGGTCCAGAATCTCAAGGTTCTGAGATATACTGATACATTTAATAATAATTGAATTTAGATTTCTCTATAAATGTTAGTATCACAAAAATACTTAAGAGCTAAGCTTAAGTTAGTAAAAAAATAAAAATAAGTTAAAAACAACAAATACTAATTATTCGGTTAATAATCGGACAAAATAACTTTCGTTACTTCACTACATGCAGTCGTATCCAGCGCTCAAACATCGGATAATCCACTAGTCCGTCCGCGCTAAATCTAATAGATATCCAATTCAGTTTTAAAATGTTCTCGCTTGCGCAAATCATCACGTGGAATAGCAGACTCATTAGTCACAAATATTCCCATTAAATCACCTAAGCTAAGATACTTTATAGTTCCAATTATAAAGAAGACTAGAAAATCCTTTGGCCTTCGCGGCCCGCGGGCATACATCACGTGCCGTCCGGGACCACCCCGGGACAGTTCCATTGTTTTCCGGGATTTCCGCCGAGTCCCGGTAATACCCAACATTAGTTTGGATTCCAAACGGACATATTACTGTACTTAGCGACTTTTCTTTGTAATTCCTACTATTAGTATTAATGTGCTTCTCTTAAGGTGAAATAGATAGTTTGTATTAGAAAATTTATGGAAAGTTAGAATCTGCGCGATTCAAGCAAGATCCTTTGCAATTCTAAATGATAAAGAGTTACTCTTGGTCAAGGTAGAGCGGTTTGATTACGATAAGAAAAAAAGTATGTTAATTTTGCATGGCGTTAGGGTTTAAAAGCAGTTTGTTCCGCCTGCTTGATTTCTAATTACACCTTTGAAATGCTATACGTGCGTAGATATCTTAAATAAGGCCATAATTGTCTATTAGGGTTTTTTATAACGACCAGGAAAATCTTTCAGTTATGTCTAAATTGTAAAATAATCGACAAACAAATAAGAAACTAATCCAACACTCGTTAGAAGGATTATTTATTTATTGTACACCAATACAAACATAAAAGGAAACTAAAACACATACGTACATAGGTACATACAATGTGTGGCCTTATCGATCTTAATCAGTTAGGAAGGTAAAAGGCCTATATAATTTGTAAGGCACCTACGTATATCTCTTATGTAGTACTGGTATAGCACCGGTGTACCACTGGCGTAGCTCTGATGTAGCTCTGGAGTAGTACTGGCGTAGTACTAGCGGAGCACTGGCGTAGCACTTATGTAGCACTTTCGTAGCACTGGTGTAGCGATGGCGTAGCACTGGCGTAGCACCGGAGTGGCAATGGCATAGCGGTGGCGTAGCACTGGCGTAGAACTTCGTAATAAAAAAGCTTCACAATAAATAATAATAAATCATTTTTTTTCAGCCATTTTGGCCTTGGCCCATAGATACATACCTTACAGACTAACACATATAGAATAAACACCAGATATCGTTAGTTAATAAGACTTAGGGCCATGTTAGTAACACTTACATTGCACTTAGTTCACTTCGTGCTGTTCTAAGGCACCTGTCCGCGGAAACGACGGAACACCACGTCCTGCGGCCAAAAGTTTTCCTTCAACATGAGGGGCAGAAAATTGATCGGGACTCGCACCACGAACGCCTTGAAATTGACGTAACGACGACTCCAGGAGCTATACGCTCAGTGCGTACTTCGTCTTTTGGCGCACCTACTCCACGATGTCTTCCACCCTTGTGGTGTGATGCAGGCGGGAGATGTACACTGTAGTGTTCGGCTGGGCGGCACGCAGACTCACGCTAGGAGATATAGACGTCCATTAAAGCGAGTTCAAAAACTACGATATAACGTAGCATATGTTTGTTATCGAGGTAGCAGGTAGGTATGCAAGACACATAAGTACTAACTGGTTATTAAAGTGGTCACCACACCATAATAACTCATTTCCTATGACTGTTACTGTTCTTACGCAATTGTCGGTGTTTGATAATACCTGGATATGTGACGATGCGATGGTGTAAACCCCCGAGGTCTTTTTGTTGAAGAGAACGATTGAGCGGACACGATTTTTGCTAAGTTTAATATAATTTTTATACCGCTAATCGAATTTTCGAATTTTTGGTAAAAAAGGCAAAAGTTTGGTTGATGTTTGTTACTCTTTCACGCTCCAACTGCTGAACGGAGTTGAATAAAATTTTGTGTTAAGATAGCTTTTTATCCTGGATTAACATATAGACAATTTACAAAAGAAGGGAAGCATTAATTCCACGCAAGCGAAGCCACAGCCAGAAGCTAGTTATGATATAATATAATGTACAATGATTGTAATTATTTCAGGCTCTGTATCTGGAGCTGTCTCTTCTAACATCGAATGCACTACCTAATGCATTTTTTTTATAATAGGTGATTTAGTTGAAATATAAAAATACTTGCGACGCGCCCCAGCTGATACCACCGCAAACGCTATGTCCCTTTTAAATCTGTAATATCTTCGAAAATATTCATTTAAATTACATGCTGTAAAGCTAAAAGCCATATTGATCTATATTAAATGCACAATGTATATAAGGTACTTAATTGGATAAGGATTAATGCTGTATTGCTTAAAATCGCTTCGTAAATGAGCCATTTTTTCTTGTAAAAATTAAAGGATAATAAATGATTTTTGTGAGTTATCTCTAAGAGATAGACATATACCATCGAGGGCTTTTTTGTAGACCTTCTTAAGGTGTACCATACTGTAGAACATTGTTTTGATCTATCGCGTAGGGTCCAGCCAGCGTTTGCAATGTATGCGCAAAAAAAATTATTTATTTATTCATATCAAAAACCTCTAAAATTACCAATGTTTCTCTACTATATTACGCATGTATTATACATATAAACCTTTTTCTTGAATCACTATCTATTTAAAAAAACCGTATCAAAATCCGTTGCGTAATTTTAAAGATCTAAGCATACATAGGGACAGACAGCGGGAAACGACTTTGTTTTATACTATGTAGTGATAGTAAAAAATTTACCCTCGTAAAAGTAGAAAATTATCTCAAGAGAACATTATCCTGGAATAAGGGGTATCATATGTGCTATTTACAAGACATTGTCTACGCGCGTGCCAAATTTCATCCAAATACGTTTCGCTGTTCGATCTTGAAGTAATAGTAAACATACACATACATACACTCACAAAATTTCGTCTTTTTAATATGAGTACTAGTGTGATATAGCATAGCATAGTTGGCCTTATACTTAATGTTCCCACTGCTGGGACTCAGGCCTCCTCTCTAAAAGAGGGAATGGGCCGTAATCCACCACGCGGGCCCAGTGCGGTTTGGTGGATGTCACGTCTTCGAATTTTTGGTTCTAGGACATGCCGGTTTCCTCACGATGCTTTCCTTCACCGATCTGAGAGCAGTGGTGATAAAATAAATTACACAAAGTAATGCACCTGGCTATGCTTGAACCCGCGACCTACGACTCGTAAGTCGGGACCGTTAGTACTCGGCCACCACTGCTCAGTGTGATATCTTTTTTAAAAATCAGTCTCAATCATCAGCAAAATTATAAGCTTTCAAAATATAATAAAAAATCAAAACTATTATAATTCGTAGACTTTTCATTCGTTTCACAATAAATTCGTGCAATACCTCCCGGCGTTGGGCAGACCACGCATGTCATCCCATATAATCGGATTACATCGGATTACTCGCTTTCAAAAAGATGCATTTTGATATTGGAGTGGACTGCACAATGAGATCAATATGACTGATATGCAAGTATGTACCTAAGTGACAATTATTGACACCCATAATTAAAATTTGTTATATAATGTTAAGTACTAACTTCTTTTAAACGTTTCAAATGATTTAAAATATTTATTGTTATAAAATTATGTGATTTTTTTCTTCATATTGTTTCTTTATTTTTTACTAGCCTGTTGGTCTAGTTGTTAGTAGCCCTGACTGCTATGCCAGAGATCGTGGGTTCGTATTTTAGTATAGTTCTTTTGTTTTTGTTGGTCATCTGACCACAGGATATGGCTGTTTCCTGAGTACCTATAGCCATAACTTCTAGAAGAAAGAAGATATCGATGATTAGGTATCAAAGACAGACTGACAGTCTTGATTGTAACTGTGCACGGGTAGTCAAGTAATAATTAGTTAGGTGGGAGCTGATAATTAAATAAAAGAATTAATTTACAGTAAGGTTAATCAAATGTGTATGGGCCTCTGATTTCTGTTACTTATAATATCAATAAATCTTTTATTTATTGCGAAAATGCTCAAACAGTTGAGTATATAATGTACAAGCAACATTCAAATGACATTGAGCAAAGTTATCAGTGTGTTTGTACATATGGCGCTAAATCTACATACACTTCGCACAATACGCATTTGCAACACGCTTTGTATATAGTTTTTCAAAAGTCGTAAGCAAAATATGGTACGACTAGCTTCTGCCAGCGGCTTCGCCCTTGTAAAAGTAGGTTCTCTATACAAAATTTGGACCCCCTTTCATCCCTTTATGGGTAAATTTTGGAAAATCCGAACCGTAAAGGTTTCAACAACGTAAGTTACGTCACTTTTCTTTGTAGCCTGACCTTGTGTACGTAGTAAGGCATAAGTCATTTATCTTTCATTAATTTCATTAAGAGAACACAAAGCTGATTCTGTATTTTGCTAACAATTCAGTAATGACGAGGTTTTGTTAATTAATAAAATCTAAAACAATCACTTCGCTACCTTAGCACTTAAACACCTAAAATTGAAAACATAAATCTTGTTAATAAAAGGTTTTGTTGAATTTAACCAGTAATCTGGCTAGTTAGAGTGACGCTGCACATCTCCTCAATGGAACCGATTAATCACGTAGTTGTCGTGATTAATCGGTTGGGTCAGCAGACTGCTGTTAGGCATTCATTTGAGGAACTTTGTGAAATAGGCAAAGTTGCGAGCACACTGAACTTTGTAACAAGAGCGACTTGTCAGGTTCTTTGTATTATTAATAGACTCTTCCTTACCTTCTTTAGCAAAGAAGACACAATTAAACAGTGGAATTTCCTGCCAGAGTCTGTTTTTCCTAATAGCTAAATCCTGATTAAACTGCACTTTTTTTTTTCTTGATAGGTTCGCGCTTGACCGCTATCTCACCTGTTGAAAAGCGACGATGCAGTCGACGATGGAGCGCGTTTACCTAGAAGTAACCTAACCTACATTTTTTTTTTTGACTGACTGACGTTTAGACAATTCAAAAGTACCTGTAAATGGTCTATCCAGGGCCGTAACTAGCCTTTTATACGCTCGGTGTGAATTTCTAGAACTAACCCCTTTTTTTTTAGATGGGAAAATTATTTAATAACAAATCCCGCTAGTGAGATAGTGTCAGACCTTTACTGACTAAAAACCCACTTCTGTTCCTTCGTTGCCTTCGTACCAGGGCCCCGGGTTTCGTTTTCACACTACCCATGGCTCCAGTACGCTTCGACCCTGCTGGGCCCCTACGATTTGCTGACATCTACCTGAGGCGCGCGTGGAACAATACGCGCCGTCAACGACTTGTGATTTTTTTTGTAAGGGCTACCCCCTTACAAAAAAAAAAACAATACAAACAAAAAGGACTAGATATAAAAATTTTACTCCCCTCCAGGGACTGCGCCCTGTGTCTGGGCACCGCTGGCGCCGTCCTAATTACGGCACTAGGTCTATCTATTTATATAAAAGGAGAAACTGACTGACTGACATATCAACGCATAGCCGAAACTACTAGCACTAAGAGCGTGAAATTTTACACAAGGTTTTCTTTTATGACGTAGGCGAGCACTATGAGAGGATTTTCCAAAATTCACCCTCAAAGGGGGGGAAACGGGCGTTCGAAGTAAGTAAGGAGAAACTATCTTTCACGCGGTCGAAGCTGCTTATAGTAGCTAGTTTGAAATAAACGTGATCCTGATTTCTGATCCCTGGGGTGTCTTTAAGTCAAGATGAATAAGTTATTCCTAGGCTAGTATGCTAGAAAAAGTTTCGTTAGCATGTGTAATAAAAATAACGGCAATTGCAGAATTTTGCTTTTAACTTCGCGATTGAACGCAATTGTTCAACAGTTATCATGTGATAAAGTCGTTCACCTCAGCATGTATAATTTTATGCAAATTTTTACTGCTCAAAACTACCAGTAGTTAATAATTAACACGTAAACTCGTTTCTAATAAGATATTTATTGTCTAATTAACTAAATATACTTTTACAGAGTTCGTAATTAATTCGTTTCGGAAACGATAAAGTAAGTTTTGTTAAAAAACTTTAATTCGATAATAATTTTCCACAACTATCACACAACGCCGTCTAGTCCCAGGCTAAGCAGAGCTTGTGCTATGGGTACTAGACAACTGATAAACATACTTATATATTTCTAAATACATACATATATAGATAAATTACACCCAGACACAGAACAAGTGATCATCTCACAAACATTGTCCTGAGTGGGAATCGAACCCATGACCTCCGGCATAGCAGTCAGGGCCACTAACCACTAGACCAACAGGCCAGTCAAGTTTCAGCAAGTCGATATTTTAGCACGTTTTGCACGAACGGTGTAGGCTTAGTAATAAAGCGGAAATAACTATCGGACAACTCCACGTACGGCGAGTGTCCACGTCCACTCTTATATTGTTTACACTTCTACGGTCCGGACTAAGCGTTTCGCCTCGTCGTTTCTATCGCGTATATTGAAGGACTAGAACAATTTGCCTGCTTTGGTGTTCCCGTCCGATTATAAATCTAAAAAAAATCACAAAGAAGTTCACAGATGCGTGTCTCAAACGGATGGCACTTGCGCTCGCATTGGTCCTAACCGTTCTGAGATATCGAATCCGTGACTTCTGTGTACCTACTCGTATATCTATTTTGTGGCTTTATTTATTTATATATATACTTTATTGTACACCAAGATAATGAATGATACATATGAGCCTTATATAAAAAAAAACATACTATTGGCGGCCTTATCGCATTTCGCGATCTCTTCCAGGCAACCTGGTATGGAAAGAGATTGTCTGGACAATAAATGGCGTTGCACTTGGTGCATTACAAAATAAGATAAACAATTGGAGAGAAAAAAAAAGAAACAAAGTACATACTTTATGTTCCACGCGCGGCTCCAAGAGATGTCAGCAAAGCTGCATGACCATGGATTGACTTTAGGAAAGGTTATACATGGTCATAGGACGGAAAGGGCAACTGAAGGAACATAGGTGTGTTTACAGTCAGTAAAAGTCTCACACGCCCTCGCGCTCCGACCGAGAGCGCAAGAAGTCATTACATGATTTCCCACATTGAAACAATCGTCAACTACATCATCAATTACCATCAGGCGAGATAGTGGTCAGATGCGAGCCTATCAATAACTTAAAACATCCCTCATTGACATCAATACGTAGAGACAAGAACTTAAATACTTTGCGTCTTTTTTACACCCTGACACCCTCTAATAAATTTCCCTAGTGCCCCATTATAGGGTCAAATATGAATAATCTCGGTGTGTCGCCACCCTACACAATATTTTCGGCATAAACGTGACGTCGCATGAATGTGACGCATCTGTACGTTTTGTACCCTCTGTTTGTGCTTACCCTCCGCGATTTAGCGTTATAATAAATTTTATTAACACTCTTTTGTAAGTAAATGGCCGGTTTAAGGAAATTTTGAAGAAAATATTATTACCTATGAACTTTCTCGGTCATAATATTCTTACTTCACTGTATTAGATACAACAGTTTTAGAGTTTTTGTCGGTTCTTCTCCATAGGAAACGACCAATTAGAGCCGTACAGAGTAGCTTCTGACGTTTTATAAGTGCCCATATAAGGCCTATGTGAAAAAAAAAAATATTTTTGTTTTTTTTTAAGATTATTTATTTTGCTAAAGCATGGCCTTTTATTACCAATGAGCACTTTGTATTAAGTTAAATTATACTTTATTAGACTGTTTTTGTTCATCAAATATGATGTGGTCCAATCGTTCGAATGACGTGAAGGGCAGTTTTTATACAGTTTGTAAAGATAACTATGCTATTAGTCATGTCAGATATTGGGTAACTAAAAAGCTTCTATTACTTGTTAGTGTATTTAAGGAGATCAAGGAGGAAAATGTAAGGGCATCCTTGATCCCAGGAATGTTTTCTTTAGATGTTTGGGTTACTAGGATTAACGTCCAAGACATAATAAAGGTTAATTTAGACTCAATTAAAAACCCTAAGAAGACATGATTTAAATTCAATTAAAGCAGAAACTCTGAGAGAAGTAGCAGATAAATATCACGATTATTACAAAATTTATACTGATGGGTCTAAGAATGCTAATGGCAATGGAGCTGCTTACTACGATCCTTTAAATTTAGATAATACAAATACATATTATAAAATAAATAATTATGTGTCAGTTATGTTTTTGGAGCTTTTTGCAATTTTAGAGGCACTTTCTTATATAATAACTATTAATAATAACAGAAAAACATTGATTTGTGTAGATAGCAAAAGTGCACTACAACATATAGCTCGATGCGCTTCTGGGCACAGAGGTGCATCGATAGCTTATGAAATTCTATCTAAAATACATGATTTATCCAAAAGAAGGATAGATCTGAAATTGCAATGGGTTCCTTCACATATAGGTGTAAAGGGTAATGAGGAGGCTGACCGCTTAGCAAAGTTGGGTATAGATGAAGGTAGAGAAACATATATTGGAACCGATTATGTAGAATTATTGCCTAGATATAAAAACAAATGTCACGAAATTTGGAAAGAATATTTTAATGAACGATCGAAAGAAAAGGGAATATGGTATAGATCTATAGTTTTGGAGCCTCCACTTATACCATGGTTTTGTAACACCAGGTTCAACAGAAAGCTATTAGTAACGGCTCACAGACTGAGATCTGGACACATGCCGCTCAATAAGTTTGCATTTTTAATGAAAAAAAGTAATTCACCAAATTGTGAGGAGTGTGGCACAGTAGAAGATGTTACACATCTGTTGACGGAATGTGTCAGATTTCAATCTGCAAGAAAGGAATTGTATAAAGAACTAGGTACAAACATATACGATGTTGGAATGTTTCATCACATCTTGTCGACACCTAACTCAGAGGCTGCTTATAGCTTAATTAAGTTTGCTTTGTTACGTTTTACAATATAGGTAAGGTATTTACTATTATAATGTCCGATGGGACTGACATGTACATTTGTATAAAAAAAAAGTCCCTAATACCAAATAAAGAGAAAAAAAAAAAGATAACTATTTCAATCCGAACATTCTGGTACAAGAAGAAAAACTACGTTTTATTTTGTACTAAACGAAGATTTATTAAATTTTGTTCTTTAAAATTCAAATGCGAAAAGTAAGTACATTGACTGTTATTTCAACGAAAAGTTCATGAACCTTTGAGGTAGGTAACCTATCAACTATTTTATATTTGTAGAAAAGATTCGGATGTTAAGGTAGCGATGTACCTACCTATACAAAGAGATGTCACCAAAACGGTAGGGGCCCAGCACGGCCTACTGGGGTCATAGGTTCGCTTCTGAATTTCAGTTTTGATAGTTTAAAACGTAGATTCAATCTGAATGTGTATTTCTTTATTATCATTTTTGTTTAAATTATTGTTCATCCTTTTAGTTACCCAAAGTTGTTGTTGACATCTTGCTTGGACTTTAAAACCAATCCTTTATAACATTGTCACTGTCTAAATTATTATTATCTACTTAATATACAGACTTGGCCACCACTGCTCTGGTGGCCGAGAGGTAATGGCCCCGACTTACGGAGTTGTAGGTCGCGGGTTCAAACCCGGCCAGGCGCATTACTTTGTGTAATTTATTTCATCACCACTGCTCTCAAAACGGTGAAGGAAAACATCGTGAGGAAACCGGCATGTTCTAGAACCAAAAATTCGAAGACATGTGACATCCACCAACCCGCACTGGGCCCGCGTGGTGGATTACGGCCCATTCCCTCTCCTAGAGAGGAGGCCTGAGTCTTGGGACTGTTGGCAGTGGGAACATTATAAGGCCGACTATGCTATGCTATGCTACTTAATATACTTAATTAACATATGTCGTCGATGATTTTCATGCGGTTCGATAAATATGTCTTTAAGCTAGAACCCAAAGTTTAAACAGTACAACTTTAAAAATTATATTAGTCCCAATAATTCCGGGATTTGTGAAATTTAATCCCGAAATTTTCTAGTCTAGAAAAAGACCGGGATCCCGGTATCCCAAGATACAGGGTCCTGGGATCAAATACTCAATTTCCCACCTAAAAAAACATTCCATATGCAAAATATTGTTATATAATCGATTTCAAACATGCGTCCAACATACACCTACTTTTGCTGAAACTAAATAAATCGTAATTATCCCTAACATGTTTGACATTGATAGAATACCTAATCGTAATTAGTTTTGTAGTCCACCTAATCATAAATGAACATCAAAAAATTGGAAAACTTGTACAATTTACTGAAAACAGAACACCGTGTAATAATACCTCCGTATATAAAGGTCATGTGAAATTACAGGAAGTTATTACTCGCCACATTAGCTCTGAAACTTCCTATTTTTCATGATAATACCTAATAATTATGAATATTTATTGATTAAATCACAGTAATGGCGCATGTATGGATAATTTTCAGTGTCCAACTAATGCTAGTCTTGATATGTAAAAGCCGTGGAACATTATAGATTCTTATCTCTCATGTAAAATTTTCAGCATTTTCAAGGCTGAAATTCAGTAATTGCCAAGTTGTTTAAAATGTTAATGATAGAAAACGGCGTATTGACGAAAAAGACATACATATTTATTTATAATTGTTGTATCTCGTTTGCTTTTCTACACATTTTGATATTGTTTTTACTGTTTTTTTTTTTACATTTATTGATAAGGTTAGATAATATTACGGGAATGTTCAAAAGAGTCACCACGGTCCTGGAATGCAAAAGGCAACTGAAAGAACACAATTAGATTTTATTCAGTAAGAAAAATCACTCTCTCTCACTCCACTCAGAGCGGGAGAAGTTATTTGTGGTTTCCAACATAAAAAATAATATGCCTATTAATTATATCGATAAAGAGGTTACTTCTATGAACATTTTTTAATGTCTTAAATTTATTTTAAATTGTTTGTTTTTAACCTTAATGTAATTTGACTTTTATTTAAAAAAAAATTGTGTTAATCTGATTATACCGTGATTATGATTTTTAAGGCAGCAAGATTACTATAGTGAGAGCTATGTACGCCTTAATTTTACTGTAATGGGCATTAGTCCTTTTGTTTTAAGATCGTTCTGTAGATGAGAAATGTATGTAATGTGATTGTACTTAAATAAACAAATAAATAAACCCAGACTATGTATTCTATTAATTCAGACAGGTATTTGGTACTTTATACCTTTAACATTGGTACCTAAGAGCGCGTTTATCGATAAGTGAACCCACTTGTTGTACTACCGACGTTAAATTAGAATATCAGTGTGATCTCAAACCAAAAATAGTTTCAATAATATCTGGGTTAAAAACACAATAAATAAAATAAACTATGCGCATATCATAAACCAAATCAATTTACTGTTACCACTACCGATTTTCAAAAATAGTCGCCCAGAAATAACCGGCCGCTAGCCGTCCGTCGATTAAAGTTTCATGTTCCGGTTCGCATCCGGCACCGGACGGTGACGGACGGCCGGCGGACGGTTCGTATTAACTGGAATAGACATATGTCGTTTTCCATTAAGCTCCTATTTGTTTTATTAGGCCAATCTAGATTTGATTCGGTTTATTCTGGGTGCAGTCGTCGTGTCGCAGTTTAGAGTTAATTATGGACAAATTCTTCTACGTATCTTTATTTGTGAGGTGAGGAGTGGCCTAGTGGTAACAGCTTTCGACTTACGAGTTGTAGGTCACGGGTTCAAACCCAGCCAGGTGCACTACTTTGTGTAATTTATTTCATCACCACTGCTTTCAAAACGGTGAAGAAAAAAATCGTGAGGACACCGGCATGTCCTAGAATCAAAAATTCGAAGACATGTGACAGCCACCTATCCGCACTAAGCCCGCATGGCAGATTTATGGCCCATTCTCTATTCTAGAGAGGAGCCTAGAGTCCCAGCAGTGGGAACATTATAAGGCTGATTTATGCTATGTATCTTAATGTAACATAAATAATATAATAACAGCTTCGATCATGCGCTGTATAGGCGTGGTGAAGTTTAACGTCAAAATCCACGTCGCACTTCTTTTTCTTTTAGCAGCTGTGACGCTTTAAAACTCCGTTGTTGATGAAGATATTTTAAAATTGTCTCTTTCAAAAATTCCCATAATCTGCAAGAAAAATTTGTGCTCTAACTAGTTTATTAATAAATATACAAAAATAGAAAATTAACAGTAAAAAAAGTATCAAAATTGGTAGAAAACTCTCTCTCGTAAATACGCCGTTTTCGATGGCGGGTGATGATGAACTTTAACCTCAAAGACAACGTTACACGTCTTTTTTTTTAGCAGCTTTGAAGCTTTAAAACTCCGTTGTAGATGAAGATATTTTAAAAATTCATTCATATTTATTTATCAAAGTAAAAAAAAATATTTAATTTAAGAAATAAAAAAATGCATGTATATTGCCTATTGAGCATATTTCGTTTTATTGGCGCGCACAATATTATTTTATCAAATTCTGTATCACATAAAATAATCCCGATCATTATTATGGTTAAGTTCGCTCTGAAAAACCGTCCCAAAACCTAACTGTATTTTTTTTACTGTTATATGTATTTGTATACCAACAGAATGACATATTCGCACTAGCGAAAAAACTCTTTAAATACAGATTAAAAAAAAAACTAGCAGTTGTCCTCGATTCTAGATGACAACGTCAAATATTTTTGAGTGTTTCTAACAACGTATCTACTACATATATAGGTGTCGGCAAGACGTGTTTATGTGCACTGAAAATTCAGCTGAAAAGGATTGTTTATTATGAATGTAAAATTAAATAAATGATGCTGCTCAATATTTCAATATTTCTGAGTACCTAATTAGGCGGAATGAGTTATGACGTATGTTCGCTAAACATACGGTATTTAAAACAATGTTTTGTGGTGTTGTTTCACACAGACGTAAATGTATACCTAATTAGTGTACTTACCTCATTTCTGCAGTTTTGGACCCAATTAAGAAAACAATTATCTTTGAAACCCTTTTTTAGTGGTGGAAAATTATCAACAAAAAAAAACAATCATCATAATTGGGCATTTTTAAGGCGGGAAATCATTAAAAGACTCCTGCTCTGGGTGGAGCGCGAGGGCGTGTCAGACTTTTACTGAAGAAAAACCCCTTTTTTGTTCCTTCAGTTACCATATGCGTTCCAGAGCCACTGTAACTCTTTCAAACTTCCCATTTTTAATCTGCATTTTTGTTAATCTATGCACGAGTTTATAGCAGTATGTTTCAACAAATATGTTTGTTTGTTACCAGGTATGGTAGTCAACGGCTTCGTGAACGTGGTGATCACCACCATTGAGAAGAGGTTCGGCCTGAGGTCCATGCAAACAGGTGTTATTGCTGGAGGGTGAGTCATATTTCCCTTCTTATTGCGACTTGTATAATTCTATAGTTGCGGCGGTGATTTTTTTTCCACAGTAAAGATACGCATGTTTTTAAGAACTGAGGATATTTATTGAAAATTTAAATAGTGTATGAACAGAATGTCATAAACAAACATTATTTATACTATAACTAGCTGACCTGGCGAACTTCGTACCGCCTAATAGTAAGGATAACGCCATCTACTGGCATTACCAGAACAGCATAATTCATTTTATAATGACATTTTAATTAGAGATGGCATTGTATCCGGATTGTTTTTCGAGATTTTTTCAATTTTTTGTCGCCGTTTAGTAGTGTTGTGTGTATATGTTAATTGTTTTTTGATTGTGTAATTTATTTATTATTAGTGACATGCTTTATTGAATGTATTTATTTAATTGACCGAGATATAGATGTACTAACACTAGTTTATAAGTTGTGTATGTCTTTACTAACCATAATGGATTGTGTTATCTGGAAAATTAAATTATTATTATTATTATTAAACCTTCCCTGGACTATCTCGAATACTCTCAGCCGTTTTTAGGTTTTAGCGAGACTAACGAACAGCATTCATTTTTATATACATATATAGAAGATGTGTTTTTTCACATTTATCTGTGTTCTAAATAATAATAATGTTAAAAAAATCCTTATTTATAGTATTAGGATCTATTGCTTTTGTTTTCATTTCACCTTTAATAATTCAGTAGTTTTTCAATTATTAAATATTTTAATGACAAAAATACTTTTGATTCTATTATTTTATTTCTTAGGAAGTGTATTGAAAAACATTGATTGGTGGAAATTTACCGCTGAAGCACTCGGGTCAAATTTTCTCCACTTGTATCAAAATTTACTATTGTAACAATAAATATGTAATTTGAGGGTCCTTTTTTATTATTATTGATAAGCTTTTGCTTGACCGCTATCTCACCTAATAGAAAGCTATGATGTGGTCGACGATGAAGCACGCTTGCCTAGAAGTAACCTATACACTCTTGTTATAAAGACCCCCAGGTTGTAGTTATCAGGAAACAAACAAACTCCGGCAGGAAATTCCAGTCCTTAGCTGTTGATACGCACAATTAAAGTGTTCCCAAAACGTTTTCTGCGTTTGGGTGGGATGTCCAACATGTACCAGTGAGGCATCGCCGTACGTCTGGAGATCCTGAAATCGAGTCAGCTCTTGGTGCATAACAATTTAAGAGCAGTTTTAGGCCTCAAAAAAAAATTAAGTAGTAGTTCAGTGTTGTAAGCTTGAGGAATGTAATACCTTGGTCTTTTTATCATTATCATCTTCCTGCCTTTGTCCCGCGTTATTTGAGGTCGGCGCAACACGTTTTTTTTTCCATTCTGTCCTGTCACCCGTCAAGCTATCACTAACTCCCTTTTCTTTCATATCGTTCTTCATACAATCTGTCCACCTTTTCTTTTTGGCCTCCATCTCCCTCTCCAGCCATCCACGTGTATACTCATAAGTCTTTTAGAAACATGCGTTCATCTCTCCTCTTAACATGACCATACCATACAAGAGAAACGATTCCCCTTCAACTTTTTAGTCACTGGCGCTACTTTCAAACTTCCTCTAATATTCTCATTTCTCACTTTATCTATTATACCTAGGTCTCTTTTTTTTCTATGCTATTTTTTTTTTATTTTTCATCCGCAGCCTTTGAAAACTAATCATCTGATTAAACACATTTGATTTTCAACTGTATAATTTTTTCCAGTTACGACATGGCGTCCTTTGCGTGTCTGGCCCCGGTCACGTATCTGGGCGGCCGCACCGGCTCCTCCAAGCCGCGCTGGCTCGGGCTAGGCGTGCTGCTCATGGGGACAGGTTCTCTGCTATTTGCGCTGCCACACTTCCTGGTGCCCAACTATAAGATAGCGGGGAACGAGCCTGCTGATCTTTGTACGCCTAATCGGACGGTGAGTTAGATTTGTGACGGTTGGCGCAATTGTAAAGCGTTTGACAGCTATCTCGCGGGTCGGTTCCCGCTTGGAATAAATGTATTGCACCTGGCCAGATCATTTTAAACGTTAAAGTTTTTATAGTATTTCAATCTTCGTTTGGCCTACTTTTTAGACCTTTTTAGGCCAAACGAGAATTGACATATCATCAACTGTTAACGTTTAAATGATCTGATCAGCCCCCCTAGCCAAGTTACAATCGTATCGTTCACGCCAAACGCTTCGAGTAGGCCACGCCTCCAATTCCTTTGTTCGGACCACGTGACTGAGCGTTGAGATGACGTCAGAACAAAGAAATCGGAGGCGTGGCCTACTCGAAGCGTTCAGCGCGAACGATACGATTGTAACTTGGCTAGGGAGGCTGTTTTAGCTGGCCATATCATGAAGTGATAAATTCTAAGATCTGGCCATGACATATATATGACTTACAGATAGTTGTTCCGGGTCTGGGTATCTTGTGTTTGTGAGTTTATGTGTTTTGTAGTTTTATTAAAAATAGTAGGTTGGTATCAGATTTTTTATTTGTAAGAGATGTATGGAGTACGAAATTACTTTCACGGTTAGAAAGCTGCTCTATCGCAGAGTGTATTTATCCTGAAATAATTTAGGAGTAACATAAAAAAAGTTATATACAAGCTTTAATTAAATGTGTACCAACATAAAATTTCGTGTCTTTGCTATTCACGAGAATGAGTTCTTTTATCTGGAGCCAATCCTAGATGTCAATTCAGATCATGCTTACCATGAACACCACCACTACACCATCATGTTCTGTCATCGGAACTAATTCACCATGTAAAAATCTGTAGTCGTTCTAAATTAGCTTGCGAAATTTGACCTAAACAATATTAGATAATATGCGCTCCAGCTTCACACGAGTATTGTAAATCTTTGAAGTTTTCGGGATTTTCTTACTATAAGCATGTTTTACATATTTATACATGTTGTTTTACATACACGTGTAGCGACATCTATGGCGTCACATAAGAACGAATCCTGCATCGCTCAATTAAAGTTCTCCGCGCGATTAGAACATATAGAACAGGCCGAATTCATCTATCGGGCAGTTGCCCACCAGACATAACACCCGTCTGGTCGGAGGATCCTCCCTTTTCAACGGAGGTTTGCGGGACTTTACACTCTGTTCCGCCAAATTCCAGACACGTAAACCTTCCTCATGAATCACTTTGTCTATTGGTGAAAACCGTTTAATATTTTTGAGTTTATCGCGAACATACAGATAGAATGACACGTGGACGCTGGGATATACCTCATAGTTGTCTGGCATTTTTTCTGAACTGGATCTTTTGGGTTTAACCATCAGACACAGACAGTTAGTTTTTTTTTAATCTATTTTTCTACATTTTGTTTCTGCACTGTGTGCATATATGCGTGCCAAATAAAATATTTGTTTATTACGACGTCTTGTATGTGGTTCTTGTTATATTTGTGTGTATAGTACTTCGTGTAGTTATTCCTCAAAAACTATAATTGGTAGATTTTACATATTGAGAAATTCATAAAATAGTTATTCGTTTTAGAAATCATTTTCAAAGGTCATTTAATTTCAGCTTTTTTGGATATTTAAAATACATAACTGCAATTTTACTACTCCTCGTTTTGCACTGACTTCAAAAAGGAGGAGGTTATATGTTCGGCTGTATGTATTTTTATATATTTTAAAGACTCGAAATTGTTGCAAATAGTCCTCAAGAGTTTTACAGGTGTTTTTTAATTCATGAGAACTTAATTTATAGTTAAATTCTCATGTGAATTTGGCTGTTGAATTTAGAATTCAATCTTAAAGTAAAGTTTATGTTTACAAAGGTCTATTCATAACAAAACTCTTAAATTGAATATCTACAGACCATCAGAACCCACTAGAACTAAACTTCAAATTAATTAAGATCATAACTAATTAAATAGTAATAACAGTCCATTTCCAATCAAAACTTTGCCGCTCAAATGTTCATTCAATTTTACGTCAACCGTTCAAACTTTAGGCTGTTGTCTATGGCTCCTAAATCTGAATGAATGAACTTGAATGTGGGCGCGGGCACAGGAGCGGTGCATTCAGCCAGGCCGTCGACAATGTGCGTCCTCCATCACACAATGCGGCCGATCTGTGTGATTAATCGGATTGAATCACCATCCATATCTGCTTGAAAATATCGTATGAACAAATCAGTATAGGAGCTTAAATTAAATTATAGTGCTTTTTTTTTAGAACGTTGCCCCCATTAGGAATATCTCCTGTATCGTAGGTGCGTTTGCAAAATTTTAAACAGACATCCACAAATATGTCAAAAAAAAAACAAAAACAGAACGATCTGTAGGCCATACAAATATTTGTTCCGTACGGGGATCTGACTTGTGACACGAAGTGCAGCAACCAACCGCTGAACCACTGAGATCAGTTTAAGCGACTGATAAGTCAGTCAGTAATTTTCAAGGTCGTGAATTAAAATACCTGGTCTTTAGCTCTTCTAAAGACCAGGTATTTTAATTCACGACCTTAGATATTAGAAAAAAAAAATTTGAGTAACTCTCGAAATATTCTCATTTTTTTTAAATTTTCCCCTTTTTCCCAAAGTATTTTCATAAGCCAGAAATATAGGTTTTTTATTTATTGATATAAACTAGAGCTTGACTGCGATCCCACCTGATGGTAAGCAGTGATGCAATCATTGATGGTGAGGCGCACTAGTTTATTAAGAGCCTATTCACTCTAGCCTTGAAGACACCTAAATTATAGTTGGACGGGAAGACCGCAGCGGGCAAATTGTTCCAGTCCTTCGATGTACGCGGTATAAACGACGAATCGAAACGCTTAGTCCGGACCGTTGAAGTTTCAACAACGTAAGGGTGGATACTTGCCGTACGTCGGGTTGTCCGATGGTAGAAAGGAGATGGCGAAATCAGGTCATGCAATTCCCGCGCACACTCTCCAAAATGCATCCTGTAAAATACCGATAGGCTGGCTACCCTGCGCCTGAGCTCGAGGCTTTGTAGATATAGTTTTTATATATAGTTTGTATGTAGGTATAGTTTTATCAATTTGAATTTTATCAATTTGAGTAAGTATTTAATTAATTATTTTCACTTAATATTAAATCTTAATATTTTTTTCTAACAATACTGTTTTTAATTTTATATACATTTAAATCTAATAATAACGTAATTAAAACTAACTTACAAAATAAAAATAAAAGCCCTAAAGTACTAAAAAAAAGCAATCTAAAGTACGGCGTCGAAAAACTCCTCCACATCGCTGTCGACTAGTAATGTACCCAAAAGACTGGCGGCATTGCCACGCTGAATGGCAATGCTTATCCTTTAGTATTTAATTGAACTAAAACTGCCACCACGAATAGCATTATGTCTAGCCGGTGCGAAATGTATTGTTTATCGAACGCGAAAGCCCTATATTCTGACTAATTACCTAACTTCCAGACGGGTTTTCAATACGCAGACATGCAGCTCCATTACATTTTCCGATCCTACGATTTATTTGCTTCTGATTGATCGACGTAGGTCTGTACATATATTTATGAAAGGTGTCTTTAAACAACTTGGTTCCAATTTCTCATGTTTTGCGTAGTTCTCTCGAATTCGACGTTGATGATATTACTTTAATTAGTCTAATTGCTTATAATGGGAACGTAATTTAACCATAAAATTACGCTTAGAACATTTTCGTAATTATAATTTAGATATTTAAAACCCTCTGGTTTCAAATTGGGTACCTTCAGAACTAGACAGATTTCGCTACAGCTGGAAGGAAGCGCAGGCCCGCTAAAGGTGGAAGGATTGAAGAGAGGGCTTTGCCCAGGAGTGGAACAGAACAGGCTAACAAAAAAAGGACCTTCAATTTAACCTGATGCAAAATTCATAACTAACTGGAAGTTTTCCATAAATAAATAAACCTGATTTATGATAAGCCTTGCTCGATGCGACTTTTAATCAGCTTCCAATTTTCGAATTGTCATTCGGCTTCCAATTTCGAATTGACCTTCGGTTTCCAATTTTCGAATTGACATTCGGCTTTCAATTTCATTCCTTATTTTAACTGGGATTAATATTTGAAATTCTCTCCGTTGACGAACATCATCTGGGTCTAGAATTCTAGATGCATTTTATGCTTCTACTAGAGTCTAGACCCAGCATTAAAGTTATGATTTGTTTGTACTACATACGCCTATGTAATCACCACTTATACACCATCAGGGTAGCCACCAATAAGTATGTTTGCCACTCTAAAGAAAATAAAAAAGTTCTATGTTCCCTAAAACCATGTCCTATTTCCAGTTGACAGACAGTTGCGACGGCAACGTGCCGGCAGAGGGCGGCGCGTGGGCGGTTGCAGTGTTCGTGTTCGCGCAACTGTTGCACGGCGCGGGCGCAACACCGCTGTTCACGCTCGGCGTCACATATATAGATGAGAATGTGTCTAAGAAGATGTCTTCTGTTTATTTGGGTGAGTGGAATAAAACTTCTAGAGAGCCCAGTTGCAGTGTCTATGTTCGCGCAACTCTTGCACATTGACGCAATGTCGCTGTCGCTCCTTCAAGAAGATGTGTTTTTCTTTATTTGGTAGACTAAGTGGGCTTGTAGACTATTATATAGTGAGCATCATATTTCGTTAATACATATAGGTAGGTAGTTTATAAATGGAGATCAACTGAAATCACCGAAATGAATTTCAGAATCAGCAAAATTGAAGGTAGTATTTGATGAGAGTACGATTCAAGATAGAACTACGCTGCGCACACGTGTGCCACACACGCCGATCTGAACACGTCGGTCTCCATACATTTTATATGGAAACTAGACTTGTAGAGCTACACTAGATCCACGCCACGCGACTCCACGCGACGTCCTACATACAAATCAGGCGTGTTACACGTGTGCGTTGGTCTAATGTAGTTCTAGCTATAAATCTCCATGTCTAGGTAAGTAATGATTTGAGCCAGTGGACAGATACTTGTACCAAGTCTAATTGCGTACTTGGAAGCCGTGTTTTCTTATTTAACCTATTATTCCCTATTTAACGTATGTTAGGAAATAAATTCCAGAAATTCAAAGAAACCTCTCCGCGCAAACCACTTCGTAGAAACCAAGTGGTTTGCGCAGAGCGGTTTCTGTCAAGACATTAAAAGACGAAATAGAAGACTCTTTGAGAAACAGAAATCGCAGTTTCCAAATGTAATTTAAATAATAATAATAATAATCTTTATTTGTATAAAACAAGATACACAAAATTAGGTAAGTACATCAGTTGACTTATAAACTAAAGTAAACAATATATCTCTGGCCCCCTCACTAGGATACCCTGTGTCGTGAGGTCCAGTCCCTTCCGTAAATTAAAAAAAATATATATATTAGCCTACGCCTCGGATCACATCTCCATGACTTGTTAAGATGTCATGCATGCGAGCGAGAAGGAGGGATGGAGCTGAACACCCTATATAGCTCCATCGCTTTAAAAGTTCAGTTTAGGTCGTCAAATAGATCGCGATAAGAGCTCCTGGTAGCGCCTCTAGTCAGTTAACTAGCATTAAGTTTCAAAGACCACGCAGTTCCACATATTTCTCATGAGAAAAGTAACGGGCAACATTATAACAAGGCTGTATGAAGCCAACCATGGCTAATGATATCAATTTCCCGCGGAACCGTCATTTGAGACCGTAACTTCGGTATGCCATTCAGTAAAGTGGTAACGGGAATATGTGGTAGACCTCGATGAAAGTTTCTGGTCATTTTACCATGCTGGATAGGTACATCGGTCCACCTACCCACATTATAATCAGCGCGTGAAGGGTTCAAACCCAGCCAGGGGCATTTCTTTATGTAATTTATTTCATCACCACTGCTCTCAAAACGGTGTAGGAAAACATCGTGAGGATTTTTTGTTTCTAGGACTTGCCGGTTTGGCAAGACCTAGAAACAAAAAATCGAAGATATGTGACATCCACCAACCCGCCCAGTGCGGATTAGTGACCCATTCCCTCTTCTAGAGAGGCCTGAGTCCCAGCAGTGGGAACATTACAAGGACGATTATGCTTATGCGTGAAGGGTAGGTAAAAGAAATTATCTTAAAAACCATTAAAAAGTAAAGTCAAATGAGCTTGAAGTGATCTAGTGAAGTACCTATCGATTCATTTTTTTTTCTTCGCACTGTTTGGTCAGGCTGGTCTTAGACCATACCACCTTTTCATCAGTAAAAACACAGTCATTTTGTTCTCCATTAGAACACATATAACACATTCTAATGCTTTTGTGGTATTTGGCAGCATATGTACCCTGACTTGACTTTCAGCTTTCTCGGAAAACTTAGTTAAGGAAGCTACATTTTACCGAAATCGCGCATTAATAATTCCATATTTCTCCAGTTGTGCACACACTTGAGATACAAAACTATACCAATTACCACACTATAAACAAACAAAATGTTTTACACATCATCATCATCTTCCTGCCCTTGTCCCGTGTTATTTGGGGTCGGCGCAACACGTTTTCTTCTTCCATTCTGCCCTGTCACTCATCATACTATCACTAACTTCCTTACTGACTGTTTTACACATATTTATTATAATTAACACAACACTATTTTGATGGTTTATATTATATTATTTAAGTATGCATCACCGATACATATATATTACTATCCAAAACTGTTTTCCGTCCGTTGCGTCACAACCACAGGTTCAGTTGAAAACCAGCGTCAGGCACTAGTTGCCTGGCATTTATGCTGAACTGGACCTATTTTGGTGCAGCCATGAGGCACACAACTATTTTTTTTCTTGCTTCTGTTTTTTATTTTGTTTCGTGTTACCTAATTAATATTATTTTTGTTTGTGCCTTGTGCTGTACCAAATAAATTCTTATTCTTTTTTTCTTTTCTTTCTTCGATTATAAATTACAATATCCACTAGGAATCAATTTTCAAATAATTAAAATAGCCATTGAACTGCACTCGAAAAAATCTCGCTAAAAAACATCAGTCATTATCTACTCTTTTATTAGAGGTTTGACAGCTTACTTTATGTTCAATTCACTTAAGCTGTCAGTGTCATGATGAGATGCTACAAGAGAGTAGCACTATAGGACCAAAATTAGGTATTAGTCGTCTACTAAAATTCATCAGTAGATAAGTAAACCTATGCTAGCAACGAAACGTAGGGATTGGCACAAGACAAGAGAGGCTCTATAGTTGAAAACGAATGAAACTTACTATATGTATGACAAGCTTCTACCAGCGTTGCGAAAGTCAGTTTCTCCAAACTTTGGACCCCCGTTTCATTCCCTTAGGGGGTGAATTTCGGAAAATCTACAGCGGGATTTGTCATAATATGATTTTCCCAACCAATAAAAAAAATACTTAAAACTTAGGATTTAGGTTCCATAAAGGGATAAGGAACCTAAATTCTAAGTTTTAAGTTTGTAGGTGTTATAGTTTCTGAGATTTCGTGATTAATCAGATAGTGGTATTTCGCTTTTATATATATAGATTATGTATACCTATAAAAGGTAAGTACCACGTGATAGACTCGCTGCCTATCGTGTGCAGGTTTTTCAAAGAAATTGAAACATTAAAGAATTTACTTATTTTGGTTTAAATGTTAATTTTCCGGCTTATGAGCCGTGAAAAGGGAAATATAATTCACTAGTTACCCGTCCTGGCTTCTTCTTCAAAATTATCAAAAAAAATCCTTGTTCGTCGCTCTTTCTGTGTATAGAAAAAGTAAGCGGAAAAACAGACAGTCAGCCACTATGTTTTATAATAGGTACTATTTAGATATCTTTATTACAATGTAGAATATTTTATACATCTTAATCACTTTAAACTGGGTAGGTATTCTTCTTTGTCGATATCACTTCAGGTGTTGGCAAGCTTCACAACACGCCGCCACTCCTCTCTGATGGCCGCCTTCCTCGTGCTTTCGTGCAGTGATGATGAGCCAGTGCCAGCCCATGAGGTGGACTGACCAGATTAAAGCGGCAGTAAACGCTTTAATCTGGTCAGTCCACCTCATAGGCGATCTTCCTCGTGGCCTGATACCCTCAAACTTTCCCTGGACCACAAGTCACTCAATAGCCACTTCCCCTCGGTGGCATACGTGACCAAAAAAGGTGAGAATACGGGTAGATATAGCACTTTCGTAAATGACTCAATTAATATAAAACCTATTATTTAAAAACTGATATCCCTTCATACATATGTCCAAAGAAAACATACGAACGTAAAATATTATAACAAAAGCTTTCTAAACGGTTCTATATTCAAAGTTATTAACCCTCATACGACGCGCGGGGTTGCCCGCCATAAACACAAGAAAGCACTCGCCGATATGGCCACGTTATAACAATCGTATGAATCGAATGGACCCCAATGCTGGCAAGTTTAGTGTTGGGAAAAATTGTTTCAGTTAGATGGAGGTCATTGAGGTATGTAAGGGTTAAGTGATTAGCTATTTATTTAAAAGGTGGCAGGTTTTGGTTGGGGCGAAATTTTTTCGAGTTCGGGTGCATATTTTTATACCTATTTGAATTCGGTTTATCTTTGGATAGCGGGAACTCAGTGAAAGTAATTTTCGAGAAAATAGGATTTAGAAGGATTTTTTTAAAAAAGGAGGAGGCCATCTTTGTTACTTAAACTAAATAAAAGCTTCTGCCCACGGCTTGCTTGCGGCTTGCTTTTGGCGGCGGCTTGTTTAGCTTGGTACGTTGATAAAATGTATCTCAAGTTCCAGGTCGTAGACTAGCCTGTACCTATGTCTAAAGTTAAATTCCATTAAGATCGGTTTAGCGGTTTAGGTGTGAAGACGTAACAAACAATGCTGTTACTTTTGCATTTATAATAAATATAACTAAGCGTGGTTGTTTTTTTTTCTTCAATATTTTAATGAAGTTTGAAGTTTTTCGAGTAGCTCTTATGATGCGGAGTGTTTTAGGCTTATCGATGCAAAAAAAAACGAATTTTCGAAAAAAAATTGAGACGCTGTTTTTTGGCTAAGTAGGGCAGTATAGCAAAATAAAGTACTAACATCACATTAGTAACTTTTATGCAGGTATCGAAATCACTCATAGATCTCTAAATCTAGTTTGTAAATTTAGTAAAAAGACAGCCTTTTTTGGCCATGTATGCCAGATTATATTATGCCTATTGTTATGACATTATCTTTACTAAAATCAAAACAACAATAACTAATTATCACAAACAAAGGTATATTCTTTTTATCTTCATATTACGGAACCATCAACACACATACTTTATCTCATGAGAAAAGTGAGTCGGTAAACACCTCATTGTCTCCAGCCTACATAAGGCTGGGGTTTCGAAAGCAGCGGAAGGACGAAGCAAGCGGGTTCGCTCGGGAAGTCACTACGCCACCATGCCATGCGCCTTCTAAGCACGGCTCTAATACCTGGATATTAGTAAACTAAAAACTTTGCATTGTCATTATTGAAAATGTTATTTTCGTTTTACGTCTTCTATCTGATCTAGTGATTCTTGGCATTAAGATCATGATGGACTAAGAGCCTTTTTTTTTTTTTGTTTTCGAGGGGAAACCTTCAAAAGGCGCCTGGACTTTGGGGATAAGTCCGGGGAGTGTGGAATTTTTACCTCACTAAAACCACCTCGGTGATCACCATCAACACGTAGAAGGGGCCCCGTTACCTCTCAAAAGACCATTCCGGAACCCCCTCTGTGCAACGCCTGATTCGGCACATCCCTGAAGAGCCTGTATAAAGGTCTCCCCTAAACCTCACTGTGTACGGCAGCACGTGATCACTGTGCCACCGTCTTCCCTGGAATCACTCGATGGACGAGCAGAGTCCCCACTCTGAGCGCCCGTGGTTCCAAAGTCCCACTTGTATTGGATGATGCAAGCAGGGTTTCGGCGTGTTAAGCATCAGGGCGGTTGAGTCCCTTCTTCTCCGAGTGGGATCGGCTCTTTCACGATCTCGCTCAGCGGCCTCCTTCTGTACCATCACCGTCTCACAGAAGGAAGCAACTTCCCTCCAATTTTCGGACTCCGCCAGCATAGCCCTCACTACTGCTGGCAGAGACAGATCTCGCCCAATCCTGGCGACCAGGACTTGTGTTCAGTGGCCCACGCTGGACAGTCTTCCAGCGTGTGCTGTGCTGAGTCCGAATTGTGAGTGTGAGTGGCAATTTGCTGTGGCCTCTCGCCCAATTCTGTTCAGGTACTCACCGAAGCAACTATGCCCGGTCATGGACTAAGAGCCTAACCGGCACATCGTCGCCACATCTGTCAGGCCACAGCTTACTAGATGCAAAGCTCTAAAACAAAACACATACACGGCACGACGAAGACACGTAGCTGGGGGCGCTTGGGTTTCCTACCTTCAGTTTTCGTTAGCTAGTTATGATCAAGGACCATACACATGGATCATGAATATTTGGGCACGGGAGAATTTGCCTATCCAATAGATCAACACTCTGCCAACTAGGTTTTTTTTATTTGATATAAACCAGTGCTTGACTGCGATCCCACCTGATGTTAAGCAGTGATGCAATCATTGATGGTGAGGCGCACTAGTTTATTAAGAGCCTATTCACTCTAGCTTTGAAGGCACCTAAATTATAGTTGGGCGGGAAGACCGTAGCAGGCAAATTGTTCCAGTCCCTCGATGTACGCGGTATAAACGACGAAGCGAATCGCTTAGTCCGGACCGTTGGGGTTTCAACAACGTAAGGGTGGATACTCGCCGTACGTCGGGTTGTCCGATGGTAGAAAGTAGATGACGGAATCAAGTCATGCAATTCCCGCGCACACTTTCCAAAATGCAACCTGTAAAATACCGATAGGCTGGCTACCCTGCGCCTGTGCTCGAGGCTTAACCAGATAGATAGATAGAGGTAGATTGGACTTAACCAAATCTGGATCCCCAATTAGCCTCTTCGCAAGCCTTTCTACTGAGTCCAAAGTTGCTAGATGGCATTTTGCAGCACCAGGCCCATACGTGACTGCAGTACTCCACACACGATCGGACCTGTGCTTTGTATAACATTAGAAGCTGTCCTGGTGTGAAGTACCGGACCTTTGCAAGAACGCCTAGTTTTCTAACAGCTACCTTGGCTTTGAACTCAATGAACCGCCCGAAATTGAGTTCTGAAGAAATTTCGACTCCCAAGAGCTGAAGGCGGTCAGTGCACTCCAGGGATACATTCCAAAAATCAGGAGCCAAGGTGAACGGGCTCCTTAGGTATATTCCCTAGCTGACCCGGCAAACGTTGGTTTGCCATATAAATAAAAAATTCTGGAAAGATCCACCCTTATTACCTGAAAATAGTCTACGACCTATTCTAAGGCCTATCAAACACAAAAAAACCCGGTCAAGCCGTTTTTAAGAAATTCGGATAATATGCCTACACAATGACTCGAGATTATTTATATATTTTTGTGTCCAAAACCGCATAATATTCTCCATTCCCCCGTCCCGCTAACCGCTGTCATCGAGACCTGCCTTATTTTGCAGCTTTCAAGTCTCCGCATACACGTGCGATGCGTCGGAAACGTATTAATGCATTTCCGTGGTCGGCTCTATTAATTGCACTCGATAGGCTCTGAGCTCTGATTATTTGCCAAACACTCCATCTTTAATGGGATTCTGTTAAGTGACGATGCGATGGGATGTTTGTTCAGATGTCATGGAATGCTACTGATCGATACTTTGTTTGATTAGTGTAATAAGATCAGGGGCGCCAGCTTTTAGAAAACCTCATGGGTGCTCATGGTCATTCGATGGACTCGAAAATCTAATTATGTTTGATAAAAATATAAAATTAAACCATAATGGTTTAATTTTATATTTAATTTTTTTTAAATGAAACTAGTTTTTAGTATCACGAAATATTATAATTGATACGTAACTTAAAAAGCGATTACTGATCTGTTTCTTGATGTCTATTCTCAGGGGTGCTAAGCACCCACTGTTTATTTCTCATGAGTGCTCGAGTCCCCGAGCACCCACGGAGTCGGCGCCCCTGGCTAAGATTTTGTCGACGATTTTTTTAAGCGACGCTAGCTGCTAGCCATTATTATTTTTGATGTACAAAGTGAAGTATTTGAGTTGTGAAATTAGTTTACTGTACAACACCCTCTCCTAGAGAGGAGGCCTGAGTCCCAACAGTGGGAACATTATAAGGCCGACTATGACTATGACTATGACAACACCCTCAGTAAGTAGGTATATCGAATTTCTCCGAAACGGCTTGTTCGAGTTTTATGAATTTTTTTGAGTATTTCATTGTTAACATAGTTTATAGGTACATACATACTAATAAATCTGTAGAAGTTTTTAGTTGTGCGCGCATCACGTAAAATGTACGAAATCGATGTAGATAATTTTTATAGGTACATTAAAATTGTGTCTAACTTAATATATTACTTAGGCTTTATTTCATCGCAATCGGTTAACTATATCGAAAGATATAGGTAAGTACATTCATTGACTGTTAGGCGGTACGAATTTCGCCGGGTCAGCTAAAATAGTAATATAAATAAAATCAGTTGTAGGTTACACTCGGGAACAGGAACTAACAAAAAAAAATAAGGTGTTACAAACTTGCAACCAGATGGGTTACCATGACGTTCAAAGTAAGATTGTTTCATTCTTATTCAGTGTGGGTAAGAGACAGAGCTATACAGGTTGTCTAGCGCCATCTCTTACCCACACTGGAAATAAGAATGAAACAATCTTACTTTAAACCTCATGGTAACCCAGTAAAACTCTTGTTTAGTTATGAAATACGACTATAAGGCCATACATACATTCATGGACTGCGGGAATTATTTTCATGAACAAGTTACCGTGGCTCTAAAATGCAAAGGGAAACTGAATGGAAAGGATTTTAGTCAGTAAAAGTCCGACACACCCTCTCGTTCTACCACAGAGCGTAAGTTATTTGATGATTTCCCACCTCAAAAAAAATATATACGTGAATCCGACGAATTTAGAAAGAAAAAGAATATTTCAATTATATTTGATGAAAAAAAAAGTGTTTATAATTATCTCTTCCCTCCTTATCTATTTAGAGAGACGGGTTTATGACCAGATGGTTGCAAACTAGCGTTCCAACCAAGGTGACCTTGCAAGTTTCAATCCGTGTAGACAGCAGTAAACCATGACCCTCAATGCCCTTGGTTGGGAGGCGCGTTTTCCCAACTACCGAACGCGTTGGCGCGTGGTTTACATCCATGTAGCCGCAACACAAACCAAACACACAAACCAAGGTCACCTTGGTTGGAACGCTAGTTTGCAACCGTCTGGTCAACCCTATAAGGATTTCTTAAGTGTCCATCATATAAAAATAACTAGTACTTTGCCTGCGACTTCGTTTACGAGAATGTTTTCTTAAAAGCTTTAACACGCCTTAAACTATATCTTGAGGGTAGTTTAGAAAAATTAAAAAAGGTAGGTACGTAGTATTTATTATTCGTTTTGATTAGAATTGGTGGCAACTTTCAAGTTTATTAACCCTACGAATAAGATTCTCCCATATAACCTTTAACACTCCCCAAATAGTTTTATAGGGGTATTTTTGAAAAACGAATAATGGAATTCTTTTTTATTATTTTTTTGTTCATGCTAAGTTTCAGGAATATGAGCACAAGGAATAAAATTTTGCATACAAACTAATTTCCCTCCCTTAAAAGTTGAATTTTCAACTTATCGCGTCGTCCCCAATTGTCAAACCCTCACAGTTTCATCTACCCACTCAAAGCTCACCGCTTCAAAATTTCCAATCCTAAACCGTTTACCACTTGAAAAAAAGAAATTTTTCCTCCAATCTCGAATGACAAACAAACGGAGTGAATCTGGCGGTCGATCCTCCACTCTCTTCCCTCTAGAGAGGCTCGGAGGACAAGGAAACGTATTCAGAGTGCCGCTAGATGGCGCGATGTGTGCCCCACTACAGATATCGAGGGTAAGGGTTGGTTATACAAGGAGATGTGGGAAGATGTTGACGCTGTCATTTGTGGAGAGACGGATTCGGTATAGATGGTAGTGGACAGGTGAAAGCCGTAGACGTGTTGGTTCTCAAAGGAAGCGAAACTTGGAGCCCTTTGCATAAACCCATAATCCTGTAGTCATATAGTCGGGTAAAAATTAAGGATTCATAAACGAATTACGTTTTGCCTCAACATGTCTCTTTCCTTAATTTTATTCTATAAAAAAACTGGCATCAACTTAGTTGCTAGTTATTTATAGCTACAGTCGTGCTAGAAAAAACCCCTACTGCTTCTCTGCCAAACTTGTATAGGTACCAAGGTACTCCTGAATGTCGTTGAAAGTTTCATGTTCCACATTTGGACGTTGAAGCTGATGAGGCAAGTCGCGTTCAACGCTACATACATTTCTGAAAAGAACATAAAGATCTTATTGATCAAATTTATCTAATACGTATAAAACACAAAAAATGTGTCTACCTAACCTACCTATATCCGTTATAAGCTTTGAAAATATCCCACCGATGTGCCCCAAACTGATTTCGTTATAAAGGTACTAATGCAAATAAGGTTTTAGACCATTAAAAATGCAAATATCCATATTTTAGTCCGGTCAATTTAGACCAAAAAATTAGAGTGAAGGTACATAACAACTTTTGTAACTTTTTGAATCGTTATATCTCAGAAACGGTGGCTCGTAGGAAAAAAGTATTGATACATTTTTATAGATAATTTTATGATCTACAATTTTTGTCTAAGGTACTTTTATGATAAAACTTACCGTTTTGCTAAAAATCGCGAAATACTCATTTTTTTGAATGATGGTGTACTTTTAAATATTATTAATAATTATGTTTTGAAAATTTTTACTCATTTTCAGCTTGTTGGGATTTTATGCACCTTCGAATGTCTAAATTGACTATTTTTCAAGCATATAAACTATAAGTATTCTTATTTTTATCGTAGTAGCTCACTCCATATTAACCGCAAGATTTTCTTTTTACACCTGTAACGCTATGTCAAGCTACAAAACTCTTCGACTACGCGCATCCCTAACCACTTCTAAGTCGCAGCTTTTAACTGTGAAAACAGGGCGCCCGCTAAGAAATGTGATACTTATGTTTTTTACACTCCACGGTTATTTCTTGTGTTTGTCCGTGGCGTGATGTGTTGTAAGTCTAATGGTGGTATCGATGTGTGCGTTCTATACCATAGAGTGGTGAGAGGTAAAATTGTTTCCTTTTTTTTTAAGAAAATTGAGACAAAAGAGGTTTTGTTTCTGATTTTTTTTCGTTTTTAATGGCGAAGGGAAGTTGTTGTGGAGTGTCTCCTTGGCGGTTCTTTAGTGTTTTTTTCCTTGTCCAGCTGTGGTCAAGTACCTACTTGTAACCAGTCATGTCTGGATCTTTGGCCTAAGTAATTTCAATGTATTTAGGTATTAGTTCGGGAGCTTTTAAGATGAAAGGTAATTTTCGCTAAATAAGGTTAGGTACTGCAAAAGAGTTTTTATTTCGTCGCCAGAAAGAGTAGAAGAAAAAAAAGGCCTTTAACCAGTAATGAAACAGTAGTGACTATTCCGACTCCTAAGCCAGAAAGACATACACCTAATTTAGGAGTCAGCGTTTCCACGTGTATCAAACGACGTTTTTCAATACACTTTACAAAGATATAAATAAACGGGGGTTGATGCGCGACTTGTGGGGGTCGCTTAGCGCTCAGCCTGATACGTGAGCTCGCGCACTTTTCCGCACTGATGCGAAAAACAGTAAACTGCGTGCCTAAAAGTGGTAGGGATAAGAGCGGATTTTTGAGTACCTAAGTGTATTTATTAAAAAAGATATTTTACGAGAGTAGGTACCTAACTGTTTTGTCTTTTCTTCTTGTCCCCAGGTGTATACTACACGATGGCAGTGGTGGGCCCAGCGATGGGCTACGTGATCGGAGGTCAGATGCTCACCATCTACACTGACTTCCTCAGCGTAGACTCAGAAACGTGAGTTAAACCTGCATTTGTCACAATTCATAAATTAGTAGTGTTAGACTAAAACGTCGATGAATGAGCGCATCTCTAATGTCATCGCACAACGTCGCCCCCGCACTAGCATCTTTGACAGTCGAGCAGAGAATTACGCGCCCTTTTCACGGTGTCACTTTTTGAATAATTTGGAGTTATAATTAAATATATGTTTTATGTTATAAAATTACGCTTATCTGTAGTAGTAAATACATAGATTTTGTATAATTACTAATTACCTAGCTGATAAAACAGGAATTAAAGATTATTTAGTAAGTCAATATGTAGTTACCCTTACGTAGCTTTTCAATAATACCGAAAACTCTGTGTTCGAATTTTTTTTTTAGTTTTTGCTTAGATGTATGAGTGAAAGCAAAGAAATAATTACATTAGTTAACAGCAAATTCATTTCTATTCATTTGTAAACTATCTTTTTTTTTCACCTGATGGTAAGCAGTAATGAAATCGTTGATGGTGAGGCGCACTAGTTTATTAAGAGCCTATTCACTCTAGCCTTTAAGACACCCAAATTATAATAGGATGGAAAGACCGCAGCAGGCAAATTGTTTCAGTCCTTCGATGTACGCGGTATAGACGACGCGAACGCTTAGTAACGCAACGTAAGGGTGGATACTTGCCGTAAGTACGTCGGGTTGTCCGATAGTAGAAATGAGATGGCGGAATCAAATCACGTAATTCCCGCGCACACTCTCAAAAATGCAACCTGTAAAACACCGAAAGGCTGGCTACTCCACGCCTGTGCTCAAGGCTTTGAAGACTGGACTTAACCAAATCTGGATCAACAGATTAGCCTCTTCGCACGCCTTCCTACCGAATCCAAAGCTACTAGGTGGCATTTTGCAGCATCAGCCCATATGTGGCTGCAGTACTCCACACACGAATTCACACGATCGGACCTGTACCTACTTTGTATAACATTAAAATCTGACCCGGTGTGAAGTACCGCCAGACCTTTGCAAGAACGCCGAGTTTCCTAGCAGCTATACCTTGGCTAAGAGAAGTGGTAGCCGAGTGGTTACGACCCCGACTTACGAGTTGTAGGTCGCGGGTTCAAACCCAGCCAGGCGCATTACTTTGTGTAATTTATTTCATCACCACTGCGCTCAAAACGGTGAAGAAAACCGGCATGTCCTAGAACCAAAAATTCGAAGACATGTGACATCCACCAACCCGCGATGGGCCCGCGTGGTGCATTACGGCCCATTCCCTCTCCTAGAGAGGAGGCCTGAGTCCTAGCAGTGGGAACATTAAAAACGCTGATTATGCTTATACCTTGGCTTTGGACTCAATGAACCGCCCAAAATTAGAGTCTGAGGAAACTTCAACTCCCAAGAGCTGAAGGTGGTCGGTGCTCCAGGGATATATTCCGAAAAGCAGGAGCCAAGGTGAACGGGTTCCTTTTGGCGGTGAACAGACACGCTTGTGTTTAGGTGGTGGAATCCGCGAAAAAAAAAATTCTGTTTCTGTAAGAACCTATAAGTTACAATCAACTATTATATGTATATTCGTTTCGTAAGCAAACGACAATAACCTCAACCATGCGTTTCCCGCGCTTTCCACGCGCCGCATCTTGTTCACATTTTTTTAATATTCCATCTCGGCACCGACACGGCTTCATTCAGCCAACTTGCCCTCTCGCTTTCATCTCATTGTGAACCACGCAGGTACGCTGCTCAGGCAACTTTTCAGCCAAATTAATTCTACCATTTTGTACTTTTATGGTTTCTGAAACGAAATATGATTTTCCGCGGGACGAGTTTTGAACGACCCCCTTACCATGGCTTTACTTTTTAATTTATGAGTTCTCGTTTGCTGATTAAAATATGAACGAAAGGAATCCTTAGATATTAAGAACCACTTGATTAATTTGATTACGCCTATAAGAGTATTGACGCTTCGTTATTGAAAAGCAAGATTAAAAGATAGCTAATTAAAATGCCAAAATATTTTATGTAAGACTAGCTTCTGCCCACGGTTTCACCCGCGTAAAAGTAGGTTTCACTATACAGACTTTGGTCCCTCGTTTTATCCCGTTAGGGGGTGAATTTTGGAAAATCCTCTCTTAGTGCTCGCCTACGTCATGAAAGGAAACTTTTCGCAAAATTTTACGCTCCTAGTCCAAGTAGTTCGGGCTGCGCGTTGATATGGCAGTCAATCAGTTTCTCCTTTTATATATATAGATATCATTTAGGACCATATGTTCTACGAGCAATGTGCCCTGCCCCAATGGGCAGAGCACATTGCTATAATGAAATATATTGTGCATATTGCTAAAATGAAGTGGCAATGGCAATATTGCCTCTTCATTTTAGTGATTCTTCGGCCTATGTCAGTAAACTTGCTACTCCTGCGGATATCTTTATTTCTGATGTTCAGATCACACAAGGAAACTCCGAGCATAGCCCTTTCCATTGCACGTTGGGTCACTTTAAATCTTCTGATGCCCATTGTAAGTGACCACGTTACGGAGCGTTATGTCATCACTATATATATTGGATGAGAAGGCCTCCCACAAGGTGGATCGATGACCGTGGGGGTCGCAGGATCCAATGGATGCGAGACGGACATTACCGGTCGTTATGGCGACACTTGGGGGAGGCCTGTGTCCAACAGTGGACGTCTTTCGGCTGACGTGTTGTTGATGATGGTGATGAACATTTAGGCACGTATAAGTATTGCAGTCTTGTTTCGGACTGTTGAATTTGATCACAATGATTTTCTTAAGTCTTTAAATCTAACAAGTACACTACCGTCCCTTTTATTTGTTAAATACCTACTTAACACAAATTAAAATAAAACTTTTGACCCGAGTCTAATATTACTTTAAATAACAGCACACTCAAGTATGCCAGAGAACAGAACATTGAAATTATAATTCAATCAAAAGGCAGGCAGTAAGAGCGGTTCTATTATTCTAATTCGTTTTAAGAGAAGCATGCCCACTTGAAACCGCTCGTTGTGTTAGTACAGGGTCGGATTAGGTGCAGAGAACTTCATGCAAGGGGTGCAACAGCCGCATGGACTTTCATACTGGACTCCCTATTATAAAATAAGATAATTCGTAAGCGTTCAAAGACTAAGATAGCGATGTATAATGGAGGTGAATATATTTAAAATCCTGGTGACACCAAGCACCAGGATTTTAAATGACAGAGGACTTTCAAAGGATAAAGAGATATTAAGACAGTTAGCCTCGATATCAAACACCTCTTAAGTGTCTGTCTACAAAAATAAACAGTTAAGTTTAAATCAAGACGTGCTTCAATCCGGCTCTGTCCACTCAGGCCTGCCGGTGCGAACCGCAGAGCAACGTTAGATTGTTGAGTAAACGTCCGATTTGCATAAGAAAACAACTGGGCATCGCTACCTTATAATATATACTTCGAAACGTGAATACCCCTCTGTTTACCTCCCTAATAGCCCCACAAAAATAGCGCCTACAAAAGTTATTATAGCAATAACGGAGTTTTCAGATCTGTTGCTCGTTTTTTGTCTAGGGACATATTCAAAAAGGGGTAACGCGAGTATGAAAGCGATATTATGGAGTTTTTATTTCACTTTTAATGCGATTCGAGGCAGGTTTTAAGCTGTTGAGTTATTTTCTTTGTGTGCTTAGGGAATGAAAATTAGCTACGGCGTTTATGGGAGTTAATATGCCAGGAAACGGGTCCCGTGGGACCTACCTACTTCGTTACTACACAGAAAATGACTTTATGAGGAGTGCAATTTTGAAACACTAAACGTCTAGAAAGTAGAATAGAATAGAATAGAATAAAACTTTATGTACACCAAAATAGTAACAAAAACTTACAAACTAACTTAATGTATGGGTACAATGGCGGTTTTATCGCTAACAGCGATTTCTACCAGACAACCTTAGGATGGACTGTAAGAACTTGACATAAAAAAGGGGGTAGACTGCGGTGTACTGCAAAATAAATTTAATTAAATTAAAAATATATGTATTACTATACATAGATATAAAATTATATTATACTAGCTTTTGCCCGCGACTTCGTCCGCGTGGAATAGTGACTTCCGGCAGATTTTTGGTTTTTCCCACATAGTTCCCGTTCTTGCGGGATTTTCGGAATGGTCGAGTTTCCGCAGAATTTTTAGGATAAAACCTATGTTTTTTTTTCGAGTTCCAAACTAATTATATCTGTACAATTTTTTAAGTAAATTAAATTATTATAGAACTTCTGCATATACTACATTTTTTGTTTTATTGTCTTGTGGCAGAAGAATATATTGATTTTCGCCACAACCTGATCTTGATAAGGCGACGTATAACTGGCCGTGCGAAAAACAGTCTTGGCGTAAATCGATCCCCACGTGTTTGAATGTCTGCCCCTGTGATTTATTTATTGTGACTGCGAAGGATAATTTAATCGGAAATTGTATTCTTTTAAAATTGAAAGGTAAGTCGTTGGGTATCATTGGGATGCGGGGTATGAGGACTGTTTGACCAACTGCTGGACCAGTCAAAACTATTGCAACGATGACGTTATTGCGCAGAAATTTTACTTGAAGTCGGGTCCCGTTGCATAAATTTGGTGGTTTGAGATTTCTTAGTAAAATGATTGGGGCACCTATTTTTAAATTAAGAGAATGTGGGGGAAGGCCGCTTGGGTTCAAGGAATTGAGGAACTCCTGTGGGTAATTAACTACATCTTCTTGATCCATCACGGTATCAATGGATGTGTAGGTTACAATATCTCCTGGGAGTTTACTTAAAATTATATCATTTATTTCGTCAACGTTACTATTTCTTGCCGCCAATATTGCTCTTTGACACATCCATTGGTGGTCCTTGTTTTCTATTTGGCTGATGTCAGGGTATACCTTAGTTATTAATTCCTCGATGTTACCCACTTTTACTCCTAAATCGCAATCAATTTCAATTTTATTATTAGAATGAGGTATTTTCCCGTCTCCTACAGAAAGTAATTTTGACGGGAAAGTTATACTACCTCCCCCCAAATGTGCTCTCATATTTGTAGATAATTTTAAAATATTTACAAATTTCCATAATGGAGAACTTTTAAGGCAAGCCTTCACAATGTCTGCTCTGGTTCCCCTTACTATTACCGGTAAGGTTTGGCGAAAGTCCCCAGCAAACATAACCGTAATCCCACCCATGATTTTATCACAGTTTCTAATATCTCGGAGAGTTCTGTCTAGAGCTTCTACGTGAGCTCTATGTATCATGGTACATTCGTCCCAGATTATTAGACTGACGTCTTGTAAAACTTTTCCCAAAGGTCCATTTTTGCGTATAGAGCACACGCTATCTTTCTCTAAAGACACAGTTAGGGGCAGTTTAAAAGTGGAATGAGCTGTGCGTCCACCTGCTAATAAAGTTGCAGCAATACCTGACGACGCTACTGCTAAGGCTAGCTTTCCTAGAGACCTTACTTTTGCCAATATAAGATTAGTAATAAACGTCTTGCCGGTCCCACCGGGAGCATCCAAAAAGAAAATTTTTCCTTCATTAAAACTAACACTTTTCATGAGACAATTATACGTTGTCACCTGGTCATTTACTAATCTTGGTTCATTTTCTGTGATATATTCATTTAAATCATTTAAATTATATGGTTTTCGCAACGCTACTTCTAACGGGTCCAGAAGCGAATTATTTCTTTTTGCTGCAGGAAGCCCAAAGTCGGTTAGGGATTTATCTGAAATCTCATGAATTTTATCTTCAATTATGATTAGTCCATCATTGTATATATCATCATTATATGCTAATGTCATATCCTGATTCTCATTACGCATTCTGTTTAATATATCTTCACATAGAGCATCACGAAATTTATTCCATAACTCTAAGGGGTCAGATGGTTGGCAAAATATAAGGATAGTGGTAAATAATTCTCTTAATTTTGTAGCTGGCTCGGATATAATTGCATCGGACATGGTATTTTGCCAATGTTCATCTCCCTCCAGTAAACCTAATTCCTTGCAAGCGCCTTGGTACGTTTGGAAAATAACACCATTCACGGTTCGTAGATGTTGAAATGACATTGGACCGCGAACATATTGCAGTAACATTCTTAAATAAAAACATTCAGTTTGAGTTGGATGAATGTTATAAACACGGCCTAAAGTTGTGTCTTTTTTTACACCGGGATATCCCTCAACATCTTGCCCGCGTCTTCTTCTAGAAAATGAATTTCTTTGCCAAACGTAATACTGGGGAGCTTCGTGATATAAAAGGGTTTTTGCAAAATCGTCGCTTTTGCAGAGATCAAAGAACGCTGTAAGTGTCGTTGATGAAGGATTGTTCACACGATCTTGGAGATTTTCATTATTATAAAAATATACTCTTTGTCCATTTTCCAAATGAACGGCTAAATGAACTACTGCCGGAAAACGTTCATGAATCGAAAATTGAAAAATTCTCCAAAACGCCTCCGAGGAACTTATATAGCGACCATTTAGATATTTTTCTACTTCGTCGTTATTACTTTGTAACGAAAATGTGGCTTGATCAGAACCTTTATGAATATACTTACAGATGTATTTAATAGCTTTGACCGATTGACAAAACTCTACGTTAATGTGTGCATTGAAAATGCGTGACAGCAGTGGATTATAGGGAACCACCCAACGATTATCCACGCTCATTTCTGTACCTTTTACACGAATTATAGCTGTGAATCCACCATTATCTGGAGACCTGCGTCTGTAGGTTGGATAACCGTCATCCCCGGTTTGTGTTTCCGAAATAAAATGCCTCGGGTACTTTTTAGAACAAACGTTTTCTTTCATACATGGTGATGCAGGATTATGAAATCCGCAAGGACCATGTATCATATTTTTTATGACAATATTATGAAGAATCGGATCTTGTTGTATGTCAGGTATTTCAGCCGATATTATTGCATCTATAGAATCTGGTTGAACTTTGTTAGCCAGCCACAATAAAATATGGGCGTGAGGTAAACCTCTTTTTTGCCATTCTACACTGTAAACAAAGGCTTTCGATGGGCCAAAAATATGTTTCTTCGTTAATAGGTCTATCATTTTTTTGAGTTTTAAATGAAATACCCTAGAAATTAAATCGTGTCTATCATAAGAATGTTGATTGGGCAATAACTCACTTTTTATTTCTGGCCATTCGGGGTTACATGTAAATGTAATGAAGAGGTCAGGTCTTCCAAATTTCCTGACATATGTCATGGCATCTTGACTTTTTTCATTCATGAATCTGGGGGATCCTGTAAATGACGACGGCAATATAACGTGCTGGCCAATATTAGAAGCGTTTAAATGTCCATCATTTACGACGGCATCTCTTAAATGAATGTAATCTTCTGCTCTCAATTTTTTTTTATTTCTTTTGATGAAGTTCAGCCTCTCAGAAATCATTTTTGCCGCCATATCAACACAATATTGGTTGAATAATCCTTTAAAATAATGTATACTGTTAAAGTCATTTATTCTCACCATGAATCTAAATGCATAAAACTGCATACATGAAACAGTTTTAGATGTAGCCGTAGTATTCTGCTGTGGAATATTAATACAGTATCCGTCGTTTCCAAAGGGAAACAGTAAGGGATATTGAAGCGGGTCATAAGATCTATGAATTTCAGAAACTCGTTGAAGTCGACCATCTCTCGCAGTCAATACAATATCACGGGGACCTTTGTCTTCATCTATCATAAGAACAGCTACTTCATCTACTACCGGCGCATTATACCGACCTCTATGCTCATTAGGAGGTTTTACATCAGCATGAATGATAAGTTTTAAATCATTCGGTGGTCTATTTTCTAGATTGTACTTAAAACTTTGAATATACGTATTATGATCATGAAGATATGTTTGGAGAACGTCGATAAGATCGATTTGCAAGCTTGGGTTTAAATTTGAGCGCAAGGATACCTGATCTGCATGGGAAACAAAATATATTTGTAGGAATTCGGGTTGTGCCCCTACAGCTGGAAGTAAGTCACCGATTAAATGATAAACTTGCCCTTGGACTTTAAAAGTGGGCATAAAGTTTCCCTCACGAATTTCTTTGGCACCAAATGAAGTCATCTGAAATAATGTATTATATTGTCTTGAGTGATTTAAGAAATGCTTAGATGATGGATGTGAGCCTGATATCAGTTCCTTTAAAACGGATGTTGGTTCCGGAATTATAGGTATATTTACTTTGCCACCACTACAACACAATCCAGGAGTTTCAGCTGCCCATTTTTTTGCTTGGCATAAGTTGCATATTTTATCCATTCTGCCAATATCAATATCATTTAGCTCAGAATAGTCAACGGTACAATCATAAGCAAAAGCAGCATTTAATAAATTATGTTGTCTGCGAGTTCTATTCCTAGTTGATCGGGCATTTTGCTGTGTTAATCGTTGGGATCGTTCAGCGCTTGATTCCCGATCACGGTTAGCCAAAGTTCGGGAATTCTGTGAGGCCAAACGTTGAGAACGTTCAGCACTGGATTCCCGATCGCGGTTAGCCAAAGTTCGGGCATTCTGTGAGGCCAAACGTTGAGAACGATCAGCACTCGATTCCCGTTGCCGGTTCGCCAAAGTTCGGAAATTTTGTGACGCTAAACGCTGCGAACGTTCAACGCTTGATTCCCTTGCACGGTTTTGTTCAGTAATTGCTCGTTGTGTAGCCAACCTGTGCATATTTTCATCCTCAGTTTCATTGCTGCGCAAAACTCGCAGCCGCTTTGCAGTAGCAGTCTGCCGAGAAAGCTGAGTTCTTTTTCTCGGCATTATAGTGATGAAGAAAGAACGTAGAAAATGAAAACTTAACTAAAGCGTAACTCGTAAAAAAAAAGAAACGTAAGATTAATAATTAGGAACCTAATTGTTTTTATTTTTAACGATTATGTCAAAAGAAAATCCGTAAAATGAAAATAAGTTAACAAACTTTATACTTAAACTTAACCCTAATCTAATGAGAATAAATAGGTAGACCACACCTATTTACAGGTTTTACCTAAAGCGAAAAAAAAATAGAAACTAAATACGTTAAACTAAACCCTAATCTAATAAGAATAATTAAGTAGGCGATACCTATTTAGGTACCTACAGGTATTATGTACCACAAAAAAATATTAGAAACTGAATACTATTTTTAAAACAAACGATACTATACTTTTAAAAAACACATACTTATTAATTAATAATCTACATGAAAACAAAAAAGTGTTATTATTGTTTCACTAAATACTATCCTAAAACAAATAAAGTACCTACTATATAGAAAACAACCTCAAAATGAAACTGTGTTTAAAAAGTAATATTACGATGATAATTATATCGCATAAACAAATTAGCGCTGTATTCAACCGTTCAGTAGGGAGCCGACCTGAGCCGCGCGGCATGGTATCTCGTAGAGCTGCACCCCCCTCCCGGCTTGCCCGCAAGCACCGCCTCTCTCCCGCCGCGCCGGCCAGCGCAGTGAGCGCAGAGAGCGAGTTGGTTTTGTTTCGGAGTTATTTATCATTGTAATCTTTGAAGTTTTTTGTTGAAATTAAGCTATGTCAAAGACAATTTTATTCACAATGAAGTACTCTTAACCAACAACATATTTATATTTATATTTGAATAAAGATTAATATTATTATGTTGATACAACTTAAACAAATTATTTCGACCAAATTTGGTACCATAAAAACGGTCATTGTGACTAAACCTTAAAAGATAGACATATGCCGTCGCGGACTTTTTTTTAGATCATGTATAGAGGAATAATTCTTTCATACATATTTTTTGTGTATCTTGAACCGTTTTCGCAGCGCACGCAAAGAAAGCCTTCAAAAATGAATAATTTTCCCCGTTTTTTACACATTTACCGCTCTGTCTTTGCTCCTATTGGTCATAGCGTAATGTTATTTAGCCTATAGCCTTCCTCGATAAATGGACTATCCAACAAAAAAAGAATTATTCAAATCGCACCAGTAGTTTCGGAGATTAGCGCGTTCAATCAAACAAACAAACAAACTCTTCAGCTTTATTATATTAGTATAGATTATATATAAAAGACAAAAAACAAACTCATGAATATTATATATATATATATATACATATTATATGTTACACAATTTCAAAGAGAGAAATAGAGAAAAAACAAAAAATACAAAAAGGTGAAAGGACTAGAAAGAAAAAGAAGGGAAAGAACTACCGAAAATAGAAAGTATCTACTGTATACTTTCTAGTGTGAGTTTCTAGAGCGGTTTTTTTTTTTGAGACTTGGCAGTATTAGCCAAGCTATGCAAGCTGATGTTTGCGTTGTTCAAGTACCTATGTGGGTGCGTTGTTTACGCATATGCTCTTGACCTCTGCCTGTGACAATGTTTACTGCACCAAGTTTGTTTATGAACCTTAAGGGCATCTTACTCGACATACATTTTCACTGTTTTTCATACAACCGCTCTTACGTGATTATGACGTTATTACACATTTTTCATTAGATATTTTGGAAACACAGTGTCTTGTGGATATTATCTAAGTAGCCTTCTATTGAAATCAATTTATAAATTTGTCCAGTAAAGACCTCTGAAAATCTGCTATTTGTCATGAACTTGAACACTTCATAATATACTTAAAAAATTTAAAAAGACAAAAAGTATAACAATAGAAGCCCTGCAAATTTAATCAAGATTCTGAATGACGACAATTTATTTTCAAAAAAATTTAAGGGTTTAAAAAAAACACGTATTGCCTGGAACAAGTTTTGTAAAATATTCGAGTAAATCACGGAATTACCGAATGCTTACAGAGTTTTCAGGCGTTATCTCTCTTTTTTTACACTGCCTCTTTATCAAACATCGCATTGGATTGCGTTAGATGAAGCAACAAGCTTTTGAACCATGCTCGACGTTGACGATAGGCGAGTGGAAAAGGAACCTCTTAAAACATTAGGTATATGCCATTTCTATCAAAAATGTAGGCACAATGCTGCACAGCTATCCTAGGCAAGAGTGAATAGGCTCTCAATAAATTAGTGCGGTACACCATCATCGATAGCATCACTGGTTACCAGCAGGTGGGATCGCAGTCAAGCACTAGTTTATATCATTAGAAAAAAAAAAGATCTTTGATGTCCGTTATTTTTTTTATTGTCGATGATTTCCAATATGACTATATTAGTCTTTACAGGTATGTGAAACGGGGTGTATTCACGAAAACCTCCGTTGAAAAGGAAGGTTTCTCTGACCAGACGGGTTTTGTGTCTGGTCCGGGAACTGCTCGATTTTTGATTTCGGACCGTTGTTGTATATATTGTAATCGCACAGAGAACTCTAATACCACGCTAATGAAATGTCGCTACAAGTCTAATAAAATACTGTTCCATTCTCTGCCCAGGTTAGGAGTAACTCCCGTCAGCTCGGTGTGGATCGGCGCGTGGTGGATTGGCTTCATCCTGTCTGCTCTCTTGTGTCTCATCGTGTCGATACCTCTCATGGCTTTCCCCCATGAGCTGCCTGGTAAGTGTCCTAGTTTAACAAAAACACTTAAGTATTTCAACAATGAGCGTTTACCATTCCAACTGTTTAATTAGAAATTTTATATGGCTTACAGAATTATTTTTTTTATTGGGGATTGTTAGGAAATATTTTAGACTTCTGTCTGCAGGTCACATTTACAACATGTACAAAAATACAATAAAACACAACGAAAGCCAATGAAATAATATATTACTTACAAATTTACAATTAAGTAGGTAAACAAAAAACGAATCACGTAAGAACAAAAACTATACCATTGTCTTTCTTTCATGCGCCTGGATCATTTACACAAACTGGGAAAAATGGACGCAAGGATTGAGAAAGAAACGCACGACTGTGTATATTGAATGATCAATAACGACATGGTCTTCCAGGTGCTGCCGAAATACGAGCATCGAAAGTATCAGAAGCGCACGAAGGCGAAGCCTCAAAGTCTGCAGCCTTCAGCGCCTTACACGAGCTGCCGCAAGCCGCGGCGGCCCTGCTGAAGAACCCCACCTTCCTGTTCCTGAACCTGGCCGGAGCCAGTGAGGGCATGCTCATATCAGGGTTCGCTGCGTTCTTGCCGAAACTCATTGAGAACCAGTTTGCAGTCAACGCTTCGGAAGCTGCTTTGCTTCTGGGTAAGTGAAAATTATTAAGTGCAGTTAATGAGAACTTTATAAGATATTGATTATCTGTACAAAAGAAAACTCCAACTGAAGCTCAATAGTCTGAAAAGTTCCTGAAGTTTTTATCTTTCGGACCCTTCAGCGATCGAAACCATGACCAAGTAAGAAAGAAAAATGTTTTACAGTATACAGGAGTACCTAGCATACTCTTAGACTGTTCTGTCTCGAGGTCAGAAGTATTGTAATACTTGCTTATGCCGTCGGCTTGTAGGTTTCTCCATACAAACTTTGGACCAACGTTTCATCCCCTAAGGGAATTTTAGAAAATCCATTTTTTTTTTTTGTAGACCTACTAAATACTTCTCATTCTTATCTCAATTACCAATAACCCCGTGGATTTTAAGATTGGGTAAGGTACGTGGAAAGTGCGTTAATGAGGGAAATCTAAGAGTTTGGCTATCATATTCAATGAAATAATAATCAGCTGTGTTCGGATTTTGATATATTCAAGCGCAGGCAATGCGTTCAAGTGCAGGATCCTCGAATACGCGGGGCCCCCGATTACGCGGGGCCTGCATTTGCTACTCTTGTTATATGGCTAATTCACCACTGCCTTTTATACGTACAGATGTGTTCAATTCATCGACTCCCACAAGTTTTTAGACGGTCAAAATAGAAGCCAGAAGAACTTCTTAAAGCCAGAACAAGTTTTCATGACGCTTGATGTTCCCCCTTCCAGGCGTGATCACGGTGCCGGCCGGCGGCGGCGGCACGTTCCTGGGCGGCTGGCTCGTGAAGCGCTGGCAGCTGGCGTGCGCCGGCATCATCAAGCTGTGCGTGGGCGCCACCGTGCTCGCCGCCGCCTTCACCTTCAGCTTCGTGCTCACGTGTGACGACTACCCCTTCGCGGGCGTCACTGTCATGTACAATAGTCCAGCTGTAGCGGGGTAAGACATCATCATCATCATCATCTTCCTGCCCTTGTCCCGTGTTATTTGGGGTCGGCGTAACACGTTTTTTTCTTCCATTCTGCCCTGTCACTCGTCACACTATCACTAACTTCCTTTTCTTTCATATCACTCTTCACACAATCCATCCATCTTTTCTTTGGTCTCCCTCTCCCTCGCCATCGGGGTAAGACATACAAATATCTAGTAAATAATAATAAGTATTTATTTCACAAAAACATAGCACTTTGCACTGTATACATTTTTGAAAATAATATTTACATTATAATGCAATAGTAAGAGACTCTACCTTTTAAACTAGGACTAGCCTGTATCTTAAAAGATAGGGTTCAGCCAGATGGATTATGTTAATATTCATATTCACAACCAAAAACAAGTGAAGACAGTGTCAGTGATTTATACTAACAATTGTAGGTACAGAAAAAATAAAATAATAATAAAAAGAAAAATAAATAGAATAATAACAAAAACCAATCCCAAGTCACACAAAGAGTGTGAAAGCTAGCATAGCTACAACCTAGGGGTCTTTAAGTCAAGAGTGAATAGGTTACTTCTAGGCAAGCGTGCTCCATCGTCGGCCACATCATCGCTTACCATCAGGTGAGATAGTGGTCAAACGCGAGCCTATCAATAATATAAAAAAAAGCAGATATGGATGTGTATGTATTTATGCTTATAGGTATGTGGATGTGTGTGAGGTGTGTGGGTCTGTGTGTGGGTGTGTGGGTCTGTGTGTGGGTGGGGTGTGTGAGTTAATAATAATTATTTATTTTCAACCAATAAAATTACAATGTTAACTTAAGTACTTAAATACAACAATTTGTTAGTTAGCAGTTATAAGTGGTCATCATGATTCTGGTCAGTAAGGCTGCCATCAGACGGACTGCATCGCAGCAACCGCAAGCAATCGTTCAAACTGCATGCAATTATCTGCAGTCGGATTTGACTTTGCGCAGGTGACGTCATGCATCTAGCCCAGGAGCTCAGTGCAAGTAGCCTCAAAATAAAGATGAGATTGATCGCATTATGTCAATGCGCGTGCGACGCGACCGACGCGCGTGATGCTCCTTGCCTAACTGCACCCAACTGTATGCGGTTAGCTATGGACAGAGTGCGTCGACACTACACGACTGTAGCCGACCGCGTTTACTTGAAGTCACGACTGTATGCAGTATAATATTGACTTCACACAACTGCAGCCGACCACGTGAAGTTGATATCATAACTGAACGAAGTTGAACGTACAACTGAATGCAGTTGAATATACTCAAAATATCGACTGCGTGCGGTTGCTGTCGTCTAATTGTAGCTTTTATGCTTTCGTTGAGAAGTTACGTTAATGGCACTGACTGCTAAGCCGGAGGTCGTGGGTTCGATTCCCACCCAAGACGATTATTTGTGTGATGAGCACGATCATTTGTTCTGCCCCTGGGTGTAATTTATCTATAATATGCATGTAAGAAATACATATATAAGTATGTTTATCGGTTGTCTAGTACACATAGCATAAACTCTGCTTAGTTTGAGAATCTGGTCCTAAGTTTCGGATGACAGTTCCTTAGCATGTCCCAGTTCTCAACGATAAACCAATATTGATTCCTCATTATTTCCACATTGACTCCATTCATGAAAGTCCATCTTTTTCTGTCGTGTCCTGGACAGTAGTTGCCATGGCCAACCTGGAATACTCTAAACAGACTCCGCACTCAGGTTGGGTTACACAGATGCGGGTTCTCGGACCCGATCTTCAGTGTTTGTGCGGCGTCTGTCCGCAGACCATATACCACCTTCCATCCTGCGTCACGTCACCCTGTTACGTGTTCACGTAGGGACCTAATGACAGCATCAGCAGACGGCATTGCCATGGCCGAATACTGGGCTGAATAAAACTAGTTTTGCCATCGACACGCTAAGAAGAAGATCCTTTTCTCTTCCCAGTGCTGACCGTCTAACAGCAATGTGCAACACCGAGTGCTCCTGCATCAACGCGCCCTACTCCCCGGTGTGTGGAGCTGATGGCACCGTGTACTACTCCGCGTGCCACGCCGGCTGCACCAGGCAGACCCTCGCCGGAGCCGCGCAGCTGTTCCACCAGTGCTCTTGTGTCATGACTAGGGAGAATATGACGCTGCCTATTTATGAGCTTGAAGGAGGTGAGTGTGATGTGAAAAGCTGACAGGCCAAGTTTGTACTAATAAATCAAAAAGGATTAATAGCTATAGCTATAACTATTTCACGTAGCGCTGTAGCATCTTGCAAAAGAAGTGAGGCAGTTTTGTGATTAGGACGTTAACAGTGGTGCCCAGGTACAGGGCGTAGACCCGTATGGAGCGCAGAAATGATCAAACCAAGGTCAAGTTTTGTATCATTCATTTCAACAGAAGGAGGTTACTGTTTCTCATTCCCTCTCGCTCCGTACCATACCATATGTCCGTTCTACCATATGATCCGAAACAGGTAGCTCCTGAAACACTCATGTTCGGTGATGACCTGCGTCAGGCGGATTAAACTTACCCAGCTCGGACTTTTTAAGGGTGCAGTTCCATAAACTGCTACCACTGGAGTGAGGGTGTTTGTTAATCGAAGAGGAGTTAGTCATGCAGTGTTTGGACGATTCTAGGTATATCTCTAGAGAAGGACTTTCGCCTTTCTTCACAGTATTATGTAGTTAAAATGCAATGTTTGGACTGTCAAACCTTAATTTAAATTAAAGCAAACCGCATTTCTGTTAACGCAGTGTCCTACTTTGGCGTTGCAAAGCAAACTATTGATATAATTACTAATTGATAGTCTATCGCGATGGCTTAGTGACCAACCGTACGTGGGTGCGGTGTTACGACGAGAGAAGTGAAGCGGACACAATAAGTTCGTTTCATATTTTCACGCGAACTCTTGCAGTGTGGCGGCTTGTTTTCAATAAATTGTGGCAATTCGCGCGCACGTTAGATTAGGCCGCCGCATCGCGTTGAGTTCTCATAAACCGCATCGGAATGCTTCACAATTCGCGTAACAAATCCTGTTGTTTTATAGAATTCAGAAGACTTAACCCAGTAATAAATGTTGTTTCTTCTTCCAGTATCAAATTCATCGATATCTTACGAGGCCATCAACAGTATCTGCACGACAGACTGCCCGTACCTCTGGGTGTTCGTCTGCTTGTCCTTCGGAGTCATGCTGTTCACGTTCTTGGCTACCATGCCTGCGCTGTCAGCTACGTTGAGGTAATGTTTCCTGAGGGATTCATTCATTTTTTTTACCAGAATTATTCTACTTTATCACTTTATTAAGGTACTTTATATACAATATTATTTTTAGTATTCGAAACCCGAAATAGGTGTCTAGTATTTTTATGTTAAGAAGAAGAATCTATGGACAAAATGTTTATGACTGTTTCATGAAAAATCACAAAGTAATAAGCTTGTTATGTTACTTGGTTGTCCGCACAAATACATGGTCACCGACCTATCCGGGCGAATGAGGTATTGTTTTGATCCCGCACCCAACTGCGCGCTGGTACCTAATGTCCGCTACGACCTGCCGTGATCTGTGTTGTACTTAGTGTCCAACTTGTAAAAAGGAAAAACTTGTAAAAAGGATATTTGGGAAAAAGTCGAACATAATGTAAAAATTATTGGAGTCGATTCAGTTACTGATTCTCAACAAACTATATTCATGTTTCGCATAATTATACTAAAAATATTGTTGTAATACATCTTAAATAATAAATATTATAATATAAACTGAAAGTAATAATTTTTACAAACGGGTAAAAAAAGGAACTCATTGGGCATCAAAAAATTCATCCACATCCAGTCATTGGGAAAAGTGCCCAGAACGCTGACAGCATTGCCACGTTGGCTAGCAATGCCGATTGATTTTTGTTCACGCAAAAAGTCGCTGATATCACGCATAACTCGATGAGCGCTCGGACCCCATGGCCTTAGTGTTTCAAGTTCATTCTTTTAAGTTTTTATGGAGATTCGTAAATAAGTGGCGGAGTAAGCATCCACTTCAGAATGTTGCGGATGACCTCCATTGTGGAAGGTAGTTCCTCCCTTTAATAGACGCTGCTGCTGTAATAGAACCAACTAAAGAATTTCAGATTAGATGCTATCTAAGTTTGCTTTGTGTGGAATATCATATTTGGCTGTTGAAATACAGTGAGCCCCGACCAGCTCAGCGCATGTTTTTAAGGTGAGAAATTGTCTAATGATTTCTCCCACTCTACGATGGAGCTGAGGGCGTATCAGACATTTACTGACAAAAACCCAACTGTGTTCTTCAATTGCCCTTTCCGTTCTAGGACCACTAGGGCATCGGCCCTGCAGTAGACACAGCGCCTTGTGATTACTACTTTTCTTTATCCTCAACAGATGTGTCCGCGAAGACCAGCGCTCGTTCGCGTTGGGCATCCAGTGGATCAAGGTGCGTCTGCTGGGCACCATCCCGGCTCCGCTGCTCTTCGGCTTCCTCATCGATCTGTCCTGCTCGCTGTGGTCCACGTCATGCAATAAAACTGGAGCCTGTCTGCAATATGATAACATTAATATGAGCAGGTGAGGATTAGGATACATTGTTTTTCTAAGGCTTCCCTCAATGCTGGATCTTTTTTTTAGGTGGGAAACTTCAGACTTGCTGACTAAAACCCACTCCTATGTTCCTTCTTTGCTCTGCGTTCCAGGGCCCCGGAGTTCAATAAATGCTGGATCTGGGTCCTTCAATGTATTAATTTGAGCTCCTTTTAACTGCTTGCATCAGATTGGTCCAACGAGTGTTTTCGTGTCCTATCCGCCAGGGTCATGTGTTAGCGACTGGGTACTCCATCTCGTTTAGCTCTTCAATCCCCATATGTGAGAGAAGAGCTGACGAGATGGAGTATTTGGTCGTGGATGTACGACGCGGGTGGAATAAATGCGAGTGTGGTTGTCGGATCTCATAGCTAGTAACTCGGACATATTCTGTTGTTCTCAGAGTGAATTTACAATATGCAGTTACGTTTGGAGTTCGGTACAGACTCCTTCCATTTATTGGAATTGCTTAACCAAACAAAATTACTGGGAACACATACATACATATATTTGAAATTAGTTTTGCAAATTTGTGTCTCATCCGATTAAGGTCCTTGTAGTATTTTCATTTCGCCACCTAATAATCTTGCCATATTCTTCCAGGTACATGCTGGGCATCGCCCTGGTAGGCAAGCTCTGTTCCGTCCTCTTCTTCTTCCTCGCGTGGTGGTTCTACCGCCCGCCGGGAAGCAAGAACGGGAACGCCATAGTTCCTTCAGTAGACCTCGTGGTCTGCGCGGAGAAGACCAATGGCAATGTCACTAATGTAGCCAATGGGACGGTCGAACGAGGTAGTAACGGCTACTGCAACGCTGCGCTGGAGTGTAGTGATCATTTGTAAGGTAGTTAAGATTTTTTGTAGTATATCGGTGGATGGCGATCTGGCCATAACTGACCTGGTGATTCCAGGTCAGTTACTGGCATATAATAACTGAATAACGGGTTTAGCAGTAAGGCCAGCTTCAAAGTTGTAGAGGCTAATCATGAGGCCATAAGGTTGAGATGAAAAAAAGATTTATTCCATTTTAATACCAACAACTAATACCACTGGTATTTGTTTGAACTCATATTTAAAAACCCGTCCAAAGAAGGTGGTATAGTCAATAAAAATGTTTTGTAATAAGAACTTTAATTTAAAAAAAAATACGTAAAAATATAAGAAAACCAATTTATTTTGATTAAATTTGACTGAGCTGACTGTACCAAGTTTAAGTTGTTGATATTCGTTCGGAATCGAAAATAAATATTATTACAAAAAAAAATACAAGTGGTATTAGTTTTTGGTATTAGAACGAAACAAATCGAAAAAAAAACCGTCTCGAATATTTGATGTGGGTATTAAAAAATTAAAATTGTTGACGACCATATTCTTGTGAGTAACTCTGTAACATTTTAGTAGTTACAAGATGTTAATACGGGACATTTTGTAACTACTGAAATTACTGTTCGAGCAATAGCTAAAAGGCTAGCTAGGCTGGCCTCATACATCCGGAATGGCTTTCTGAATTCATAATCTAAATTCCTACCTTGCCTCATATCTTAAAAATTCAAACGTCTTTAGGGAAGAAGAATTACTTAGTACTAATCGCATTGCTTTTGGCAGTGTCAAATGAAATAATTCTTATTCTGATTCCAGTATGTGTGTGCCCTTCTATTAAAGTGTATGTGAATACCCGCGTTATGAAACGCTCGTCAGTAAGATTATTACCAGATCGATCTGAGAAATTCATAATCTAAAAAAAATCAGAAGGTGTGTGGAGCACTGACATTGTATGGTATTTCGGTCTTTCTAAATTAATAATATGAATTCAGATTATAAATCTAGAGAGCCATTCCGGATGTAGGCCAGCTTAAAACGCTCATTTAAAGTAATTTGTTGATTATAAATTATGATTTTAATTATGAATTGTGTGCATAGTATAGATAATACAATATACATATAATGAGATGATTGTTTACATTCCAAAATAATAATATAAATAGTTCTGTTGTAAAATATCTGTGATGTAATAGTTTGTAGATAATTGTAAGTATGTCGCCGATGTAAGGTCCTCCTATACTAAGATCTTAAGGTGAGTGTACACCTGTATAGTGTACATCTATTAAGGTATTAAAAAAATAGGGAAACAACGTATTTTTTTGCAAAAATATAAGTCAATGGACATTATAAAATAAATAGCATATTTTTAAATTGTTTAGTTTTTAAAAGATCTACCTTTTTAACCGAGGAAACCATATTATAAATCCTATACTGTAATTATTAATTTATTGATATAACAAAACAATGGTAGCTTTCAGAGATAAAAAGTCACGGTAGACGTTGTTCTGCTCGAACACTGGCGTTTTGTCAAAAAAAAAAAAATTAAAAGCCCATTGCAACGCCACCTACCGGGTTCATTTGTATTTTCAAACCATTCAGGGACCCACTCAAATTAACAAAATTTCATCCAAATCGGTCATGCAGTTTAGGAGGAGTTTGGTGGCAAACACACGTACAGAAGAATTATATACATAGATGAACTTATAGTTTTTGCAAAATATATGGAGATGCCCGTGTAGTGTGTATGTATCATTAAGTAGGTTAGCTAGGAGTACTCGTACAATTCGGAACGGCACAATTTTTTTTAAATAATTTTGTTTTACAATTTTGGATATCATCAATTAACGGTTAAGGTACACTTGTACATAGTTTCTAACTTATTTGTTGTTAAAACAAAATCAATAGTTGTTAAAATTGTATTTTGGTTGAAGACTGATTGTTTACTAGTAATAGTTAAATTTAATAATATTTAGTGTATGTGGAACATTGTTCTCAATGACGACTTTTATTGAATTAAAGGATTTTGTTATTTGGTAAAGCTCAGATCCCGCTTGCGTCGGATTGGTCCGACGTGTTTTCGTGCCCTATTCGCCAGGGATGACCCTGGCGAATAGGACACGCCTGGCTGGTGTTTGCGACTGGCTACTCCATCTTGTTTAGCTCTTCAATCCCCATAGGATTTTTTTAAAGGGTCAAAATCATCCAATAACTTCTCCCACTCTGGGTGGAGCGCGAGAGCGTGTCAGACTTTTACTGACTAAATCCAGACTTGTGTCCTTCAGTTGACATTTGCGTTTTAGGACTACGGGTTTCCCCTTCAGAAATTCCCCGCTGTCCTAGCTAGCGGGCATCAGCCCCGCTGGACCCCTACGGTTTGTAGACATATCTTTGAGGAGCGTGTAGATCACTACGCGCTGTTGACGACTGGGCTTGGTCCGGTAAATTATTTACCGGACAACCGGACGGCGAGCTACCCATTGCTGAACGTCCACAAGCCCGCGTCTACCGTGGTGGGTAGTCGGGGTCGGAAACTCAGCGGCTGGGGCGTGAGGACGTTCGTTCCCTCACACCTGCTTCCTCCTTCGCTAGCATTACTGCTTCACAGAAGGAGGCGACCGCCTGCCATTCCTCCTCGCTGCAATCCCCATCATAGGTGACAAGAGCTGACGAGCTGTATTTGGTCAAGGATGCGCGACGCTGGCGGAATAAACGTGAGTCTTTGTTGCGATGTAGACGGTTAAAAGGTTGATATTATAAATCATTCTTCAGGTATCACATAGAAATACGAAGACATTTTGAACACCAATCCTTCAATTCAGAATGATCGGATAGATAACTAATGAATATAAATAAGGCTAAGGATGTAGGTAGTGAAACTCCGGATAAAAAAAGCAAAAAAAAAAAGCAATCGGTAAACTGTGTTTGGCTTGAAATGTCATCCTATACTGTCTCGATCAATTTCGGGTCTAAAATTTCAATAATATGAATCCCAGATGTCAATATGAGGTCCAAAATTTCAATAGGTAGTGGACAAACAATCTTAATACTATGAAAATACGCAATAGTACTCGTAATTAGATTTTTATAAAAATACAATTTGTAAAATGTTTTTACAAGTTTTTCTAATGTAATTTGTGTATTATATAATGTAGGTGATCAATTTTGAAATTGTACAATTTTACACGGATTGATTGGAATAAAAATATTAAAACAATGCGTTTTTTATTTGAGTTTTATCACCTTCCATAATTTTAACAACTGATTTAGAGGAACAGGGTGTAGTCTCGCAAACCTCCTTAAAAAATGGGAGGATCCTCCGACTAGATGAGTGTTGTGACTGATCAACGCCTCGATAGTACATTTCAGACTGTTGTATGTTCTAATCACGCGGAAAACTCAGATAAAGCAATGCAGGATTTTGAATTTTAGAATGAATATTTGATTCCGGAATGAATATTTACGCAGATCTTGAATTACAAAAACCAGATTTTAATGTAGATCCATAATGGAAATACATTTAATTCTATTTAGGTAAGGTCATCCATCAGGAAGAGATCAGGCGCACGTACTTTCCAAGGCTTTCACCTACTTCTAAACTTCGGGTTACAGCTACAAAGCAATTCCTAATGGAAAAATCTTTGGAGGTATGCGGAACAGAGAGTAAAGACCCGCAAACCTCCGTTGAATAGGGAGGCTCCTCCGGCCAGACGGGTGCTATGTCTGGCGGGCTACTGCCCGATAGATGATTTCGGGCTGTTCTATATGTTCTAAACGCGCGGAGAACTTTGATTGCACGATGCAGGATTAGTTCCTATGTGACGCCATAGATGTCGCTACATCACTCCCCTCCGGAGATCGGAGATCGGTGGTTCTTGATGGTTCTTGATGCGTGCCAGGCCAGTGTAGGTTGGTTCCAGTGTGTCGGAATCGAATGCCGCATAGTTCTCGGTGAGTGGGAACTGTCTGCGGTGATGCCCCAGTGAGTCGGGATGATGCCCCAGTGAGTCGGGGTGATGATGTCCCAGTGAGTCGGGATGATGCTGCAGGCTCCAGTGAGTCGGAGTAATGCTGCTAGCTCCAGTGAGTCGAAGCGGTGCTATGCGACGTAGTGGCTTGACTGCTGGCGTCGACCAGGAGAGGTTCTTCATGGCTAATCATGTGACTGGCCGAAGGGGCGGTGTGCTTAGCCAAGGTCGCTGATGAGGCTGAGGATGATGACCAGGTATGACCAGGTAGGCATGCTGATGGTCAAGATACCCTTTAAAGCCGTGGGTGCTGGCTGTATGGCTCGCTACTCGAAAGCTTGAGGAAGTGATGATGACGTCACGTAGTAGTAGCTGCACGAAGGCTGCGCTGACGTTCTTTATCGAGGGTCACCAGTTTGGAGGAATGCTGACAGAGAATGACAGAGAGTAAAGTCCCGCAAACCTCCGTTGAATAGGGAGGATCCTCCGGCCAGACGAGTGCTATGTCTGGCGGGCTACTGCCCGACAGATGATTTCGGGCTGTTCTATATGTTCTAAACGCGCGGAGAACATTGATCGCGCGATGCAGGATTAGTTCTTATGTGACGCCATAGATGTCGCTACAAATCCAATAGCACTTTTGCCCAACGCAAGATTCTAACCCAGGATTCCACGTTCAGTAGTCGTGCTTCAGTGTTACTACTAATAACGACCCTGGTTGAAGGAACATCGAAGGACTGTAACAATTTCTTCTCTAGAGTGAATGGGCTCTTAATAAACTAATGCGAATCAATAATTGCATCACGGCTTGCCATTAGGTGGGATCGCAGTCAAGCACTAGTTTATGTCAATTTGAAAAAAAAAAAACTATTCATTGCTAAAGTAATAAACAGGACAAAATCAAAACAACATATTAAAAATCGGAATTAAATATATATTTCAACATTAAAAATGTTTATAACTTAACAAAATGCATTATAACACTTTCATATTTGTATTAAAAATTGTGTACTTATTGTAATTACATAGAAACAGAGCTAGCCATCTGCTAGTGGTCTCAGAAAAACTTAACGCCTTGGCTATCGTCGAATTCCATTAGTTCACATTTGCCTTTCTGTTCTAAATTCTTTAAAGCCTTTAGTAACACGCTCATGTCGAGCCCGTGGAATTCTGAAAGTAATAAAAGAAATTATCGTAGCTTTTTCCTTATGAGCCTTATAGTCTATAAAGACAGTGACCACTTTAATAAAATTGCTTGCTTAAATTGAAGGTAGATAGAAATCTGCATTTTTTAAGGGTGGGAAATAGTCAAATGAATTCTCCCGCCTTAGGGTGGGGCAAGAGGGCCAGTCAGACTTTTACTGATTAAAACCCACGTGTGTCCTTTGCGTTCCCGGGCCACGATAACACTTTTAAAAAATTCCGGGGTCCCAGCGGGCATCGGCCCTTTCCTGACAGCCAGACGGCGATCTACCCATAGTTAGTCGTCTGCAAGCCCGCGCCTAGGGTGGCCGGGGATCTCCCTGCGACTCTCGACACCCGAGGGTTCCGTTCTCTCACGGTTGCGGTCCTATCCTTCACTAGCATTATTGCTTCGACCACTTCCCATTCTATGTCGCTCCAGACCATAGCCTGAATCAAAGCCTGGAGCGAGAGGTCAGGGCAAGAAATCGCAGGGAGAGGAAATCGGCACATACCTAAAATCCGTTTACGCTTATTCTGCACACTAAAACATTTACTTCTAAAATTAGCCATCCCAGATTAAAAATTGTTTTTGCTGTAAAATATTTCTTACCTTGGTCAACAGTATTATCGCCTTCCCTCAGTTCAAACAGAGTACAAACTGAGTTATTCATTCCATTATTGCAAGCCCAATTATACACCAGATTTCCCCATTCATCCAGAGAGTGCCAGTACACCTCCCATACATTTTTACTTTTGTCCATGGGTGCTGCTCTGCCTGTCTTTGCCATATCTTCTAGAATAGTAAGTATGGCTTCCTGAGACAACTTTCTGTTTATTTCTGTGTTATTAAATAGTACACTATTTTGTGTTTCTCTTATGTCTATGGTAGATTGTTTTGTTGATTTAAGATACTCTGTGATGAGTTGCTGCCATGCTTCTAGTTGTTTTGCTCTTGTTTCTGTGTGCTGTTGAATTCTGGAACAAGAAATAAAGTAATTATTGTATTGTGTCTCTAACCTATAATTATTTACTTGATACCTAACTAATGAAGTTTATGGCTATTGACTAATTAGATCAAAGATTTGATGGCACAGTTGGTGCAGTGATTAAGCAATTGTATGCTGAATGACGTGTCATAAATCCACCTTCCCACAAAACAAATGTATGACCTACAGGTAGTGGTTCCCATTCTTGTCTTCACTCTTGTGTCTATGTAAGTTTAAATGTTTGTGAATGGAACCACAATATACGGGAAATTCCTAGTGTGTATTTCATTATACTAAAAAAACATATTTATTAACTTCTTAAATTAGTTGGGATACTTACATTCTTCTCCCTTATCTAAAGTTTCAACATACTTCTCATAGATTTCAATCAACTTCTTCTCTGTGTCCTTTCTTTTTGATAATGTTGCAGGAGATTTTGGTTCCAAGTCAGTCAGAGCCAGTTTGTAAAATATCTTTGATTCCCCAATTTCAACATGCGGGTAATTTTCAACATAATCCATTGAAAAACTTAACATTATTGAACAATCTTTGGCTATTGCAGCTATCAAAGCCAAATGTATTGGATCTGTAGTTTTGAGAAACATATCCCTTTCATTTTGAATGTTTAAATCCAAATTCCTCGATTTCACTTCCTCTATTAATTTAGAAACATAATCTGTGTAATTATTTTTGACATCTTTTATGTCAAAATTACTAGTTTCAGAGAGTTTTTGTAATTGCAACAACTTGTAAAGAAATGTGTTGCACTTTAGATTGTTGCTTTCAAAGCAATGATTAGATGTATTTTTCATTATTGTATTTTTAGATCTCTCTAGTTTAATGTAAGACACATTTTTATCACTCAATAAAATATCTACAATAAAATCCAAAAATAAGTTTGAATCTAAATATTTAATGCTTTTCAAAATACTATCCAAATCACTTGAAGATGATTTTTCATGAAAGATCAATGCCCCATCTTTGAACAGTTTAAAGTTATTTTGTGGGTTGTTTATCATATTCAACAGGGAATGTTTCATTCTCTCTTTGTCTCCGGAAAATAAGTCTAGGGGACAGTATTGACTAGTCACAGGTATGGTTCCTGTTTGCAGTTTTAAATGTTGTTTCAAACAATAGTAACATTTGGAATACTTTTTAAGACTAGACGACATGAAACCTTCTTTTGGTTTGATCTCTATGCAATAGTTGGTTTCACATTTAGGACTGACTACAGATAAGTTGGAGGCTTTTATAGCAATCTGACTGAGTACTGACTTGAATATTCTATTTGCAGGACGAAATGGCAGCAGAATTTTGCTCAATTCTGATAAATCGTGTTGAGGTATTTTTATTGCTTCTTCGATACCATAGAATTTGTTCTCTAGCAATGGCACCATGATCAAATTCACGAAATTAACGGAGTCGTAAACATTTTTCTGATGCGCCGTTATCTCGTCTTCTTTAATAAGCCGTAATACATAACCTGTATCTGATATTTGAACAACGATATGGGCGTTCCCTTCGTTTATGTACTTCCAAGATTTGCCTAATAACTTCATGTTTTTGGTCCAAATTTGGAAGTTTGTATTACAGTTCAAAAAATCAAGTTTTACTTACGTAAAAAAGGGAGGAAAGTTGTACTGCCAAGGCCATGTGATATCTGCCATCACGATACACTATTATTTAGTATGTGTTACTAATTAAAAATCCAATTAATATAACAAATATTTATTTCACACTACTGCTTGCAGCTGATTAATAGTTTGACATAAAAATGAACGTAACTGAATGGAAAAAACAGAACATACAAACAGAAAATACAGATAACTTAAAAGGAACGAACTAAATAGAATAGAAACGCGTTCCAGCCTTTAATTTTGTAGGGATTAAAGACAAATATTTTTTTGCCCAAAAGTTCAATATTCAACATAGCAATTTCCATTAACAGCTGTAGAACCTAAAAAGCACACTGACTAGAGATGAGACGGACCCTGATCCACAGGGTACTTTGTAACATACTGAAACCCGAATCAATTTCCGACATTCAAAGTATGGGTATCGCCAAATACCCAGTACAAACACCAGAGTATCTGGGTTGATGTAAGATCTTGATAAGTAAACGTACGTTTTACTATTAAAAAAGAATCTGGAGTTTTTTAGTAGGTACTATCTTTTTTGTAAGTTTATTTTTCTACTTGTTTTTGATTTTACCTGTTACTGCATTCTTGTTTTACAACCAAGTTAAGTTTTACCAAAACTTATACTTTTTATTCCATTACCACTATAAGTATTTACTGTGATTTCAACCAACTACGCTCTGCACGTTTAGTGGGACTTGAGTTGCCTAACTATTCTAACAAGTTATGAGAATCGCACCTATAGGAAAATGTATGGTAACGGAAGTTCGCCATGAGAGCAGAACTCGACAAAAGTAAGTGGTTCAGGCAGTAGTGCCTTATCTATGGAGAAATTATAAGGCAGCAGTAACTATACATGGAAATTTCTAATTCTTATGAAAATGCATCTGGTACATGACGACCTATGCATATAATAATATGTATGTACCTTTTATTAGTGGGAATAAATACTTTTTATCATTTATTGATGATTTAACACAGAAAACGTTTGTATATTTTTTTAAACAAAAAAGCAGTTTTTAATGTTAAAATGGAACAGTTTATTAATGAACAGGTGGATGATTTTCTGAAGAAAAATGGATCACAAACCTGATTCGATGATTCCATATCAAAACTTAATTGGTTCACTGCTGTATTTATCTGTATATAGTACATACAGATAACCAGATATTGCACTTTCAGTCAAATATCTTAGCCAATTTAACACCTGCTATGCTGAGGAATACTGGATAGTTGCTAAACGAATGCCAAGATATTTATAGGATACTAATACAAGAAGCTGTGCTGTGGCTGTGTGTCACTTTATCCATTCCTGTGAATGGATAAAGTGCAGGGTTACTCAGGTGCAAGTCATACCACTTGTTATGATAGGAGGTCATACTCGGGTATAGTTTTTCTACACATGGGCTTGCAATCTCTTGGAAAAGCAGAGAACAAAGGATTGCTTTATCCACAGTGACAGTTGAATATGTAGCGTTGTCTGAAGCTGCAAGAGACGCAATATTCCTGAAAAGATTGTATCGAAGGTCAATTATGGGTGCCAATGAAAATCTTCAGTGACAACCAGTCTGCTGTGGCCATTACGTAGAACAACAGCACGAGATGTAGGGACAGCTCATATGGATGTAGGATGCAGATGCATTGACAAAGCCTTTGTTGAAAGGGAAGTTCAAGTGGTGTGCGCTAAATATGGGTGTTGTATCATTGTGTGATGGATTAAAGTAGAGAAATGAATTTAAGGAGGAGTGTTAGAATGAAAGAGTCAGTAGTTTTTTAGTACGATCTTTTTTCTAAGTAAGTTTATTTTTCTACTTGTTTTTGATTTTACCTGTCACTGCGTTATTGTTTTTTTGTGTCATGGGAAATAAAGCCAAGTTAAGTTTCACCGAAACTTATATTTTTTTATTCCTATACTAAAGGTATTTCATGTGATTTCTACCAACTACGCTTTGCACGTTTAGTGGAACTTGAGATGCCTCACTAACATTTATGCGTAACTGTATTATATCGTCTGAGCAAACGCCATTCGGTCGTACAGTTTTCGGGTGGCTGCGGCGGCGAGCCACACCGACAGGCTACCGTGTGGTAGCGGTTCGTACTGGGACATAGGCAGGGCTAATTCTAATCATCTAAGCACCCCGCGTAAGTGATTCCTTTGGCTGCCTTTTATATCTACCTATATTATAAACGTGAAAGTTTTTAAGGTATGTTAGGATGTATGGATGGATGTTTGTTACTCTCCCGCGTAAAACAACTGATAGATTTTGATGATTTTTCATTTGGAACATTTGGAACATCGGCACAAAAGATACAAACACAGACACTGACTGTTATGAATCGTGATCTGTTACGTCGCACCATATACACCAAAAGATTTATTTAATTGAATTTTGATTTAAAAATAATTTAAAGCAGATGTTTTTGACTGCAGGTCACTTATAGTAAAGAGTGTTTCAGTGTTCCAATTGTTTCAAATGATGCATTTAAAAAATTACTATTGTTCCAATTTTTCAGACACTAAAATGTTTCGGAACAGTGAGTCGGTTCAGTAAAGAGTTACATACGCCTAGTCTCTCTTGGACTGCGTACTGGAAAGCAAATCATAATATACTTGGTTACTATACCTGTAACAGTATAATACGTATCACCTCTAACGCTGTCAAAAGTTTGACAAACGCGAGTAAAATTAGCGTTTTGCATTGCTGCAAAAAATATCGTATTTCTAATTTATTTTTTACTTCTGCTATGTTATAGTTTTTCTCGTACTGAGTTCTTTATAGATTAAATAATGATTACGCTTAATAGGAAATTAAAAAAAGAACCTATAGCTCCAGAGCCTGCGAATACGATGAATGGTTTGACTAGTAACGAGTCGATGGTGAGAAGAATATCAGTCAGGGACAAATTGTTGATAAAAGAAGTGCAGGAGATGAATGAGAACCTCCCTGCTACTTGTAGTGTACATTTCGAAGACCCTAACATGTTGAGTGAGTTCATATTGACTGTTACACCTGATGAAGGTTATTGGCAGGGAGGCAAGTTCAAATTCAGTGTGTTTGTGACGGACGATTATAATATGGCTGTAAGTACCTGTTTTATTAATTGGTGTGTATTTTAGTTAGCATTCAACATGACCAAAAAGACTACCTATCTCTATTATGTTGTTGTAAAGAGAAGTATTTAAATTGTGACTAGTCTAGTACCTTCATATTTTTAAATATGCCCAAATTTCTTCCTTTTATTCTTTACCATCACAAAGTCAAAGACATTCTAGAATGTTCTTAGAATATATTTAATGAGCACTGGTAATAACAAAACCTTATCTATTTGGCCCCATATTTCTCAGTTTTTAGAGGTCATAGATTGTTCTAGAGTTCCCAAAAGATATTGTTTGAATACCTAGTTTTCTGAGAGGACACAAATGGATAAAGTGCAGGGTTACTCAGGTGTAAGTCATGCCAAATCATAAATCATGTTCATTTATTTTAAATGTGATGGCATTTTCTGTTGCATTGTTGTTTAATTCATTAAACTATGATTTTGTTTTCCAAGATATCAATGGCTAGGGCTCAACCTACTCAGAATACCTTCTGTATCAAGTCCTTGATCTGACGGATAAATTGCAGCGATTGGTTTGCTTTATGTTATTGTAATGCATTTTAATTCATTAAACCCCAAGCAAACGTTGGCTTTCACTCGCTTATTGTCTTTCTATTATGTTGTATTACGTATTATGGTACTGAAAAGGTTAATTAATTTTGTAATATTTTACAAAGTTCTATTCCGAAATTATGTGCATATAAATGTAATTTTATTGGTAATCATTCTAACAGCATTTCCACAAGGTCATTTTAAATTTGTCATGAATAATTTAACTTTATAGTTTGACTGATATTTTTTTTCTATTATTATTGTTAATAGGATTGTGTTTGACACAATCAATGGATATTAATTATCATAATATTTAATTATTTTTGTTCTACCTATTCCCAGCCACCGCGAGTAAAATGTCTAACACGGTTATGGCACCCGAACATTAATGTGGATGGTGATGTGTGTCTGTCACTTCTACGACAGACGTCAATTGATGAGCACGGTTGGGCACCCACTCGGAGATTAAAGGACGTTGTGTGGGGGCTTAATGCATTATTTACTGTAAGTAACATTCTTAAACAGTTAGGTATACAGTCTATCGCAACATATTTATAATATAATATTCCACAACTATCACACAACGCTGTCTAGTCCCAAGCTAAGCAGAGCTTGTGTTATGCGTACTAGACAACTGATAAACATACTTATATAATTCTTAATTCATACATATATAGATAAATTACACCCAGACACAGAACAAATGATCATGCTCATCACACAAACATTTGTCCTGGGTGGGAATCGAACCAACGACCTCGAGCATAGCAGTCAGGGCCACTAACCACTAGACCAACAGGCCATTCAAATATACACAATAATAATATACAACGAACACACTAGTATTGTACACAAGTATGATACTGGCATCTAGTTAGTATAGAAATTTATCTGATACAGTTGATACAAAGCCAAGGGAAAAGGCTTAGCAGGCAGAGCTTGATTACTATTTTGAAAAGAAAGTTTGATTTGACCATGAAACATTAGTTTGAAGATTGCTGGATTATTAGTTTCAAATAAATTTTAATTTAGCTGTACAAAAACCCTATTTTCATGAGAACAACAATGTCTATTGACAGTAGAGATGTCTCTCTAGCAACTTATCCATTTAATAGAACTATGAAAAGCATTACAATCTTGTTATTGTAATCTATTTATCTACAGCCAGATAGCATCATAGATGAATAAATTAGTTATGGGTAACTGAATATCCCCATTAATCACATCCAAAGATGATTCTAAAAGGAATATAGAAAATATTAAAACAGTCCATTTCCTTTTTTCAGGATCTCTTAAATTTCGAAGACCCATTAAACATAGAAGCAGCAGAAATGTACAACAAGAACAAAACTGAATTCCAGACTAAAGTTCAAGAATACATTGCTAAAGGAAAGAGATGAAACTTGTGTTGCCACCTCTCTACTCTAACGTTAGACAACTTAATAATGATGCAATGGTTTTTATCACACAGAAAATTTAGCATGGGATGTTTAGAAAAATAGTTACTTTACAAAATTTAATAGCCGCTTCTAAGTGCTTCCAATGTAATTTTAGAGGAACTGTTTAAATAAATTTTCTTGTAATATTTTTAATTAATATTGTAAAATGTATTTACACCGATTTTCTTATATTTTGGGCAGTTCACTCATTTAAAATGTACTCTAGATCTAGATCTAGTTCAAAAATATGCTTAGTTTAGCATCATGATGAAAACACCTTTTGTATTAATTATAGTGACACCCAGCAAGCAATATTACAAGTGTTCATAGAATTCTAAAAACAAAAAAAAATATTATTAAGCAGTTTTCTAGAAATATTTGGTTAGTCATCAATATTGACTTAGCAACCAACTGTAGCTGAAATCATATTTATTGATATAAGTATAGTAAAAGTAATTTTGTATTCTATGAAATTTTTGTACAAAATATTGTAAACAATAGTAGAAACGAAATTAAAAAAAAAAACTAGTTCTCCTTATATATTATACAATTTTCTAGATTTTGAGCTTTAAGATGATAAAGATTAAATAAAAGAATAATTTATTATAATAAATCATAATATTCCATGCTAAATTTACCAATCGTAAATGAATTTAATATTATTATAATGTAATAAATACTCCAAAAAGCAGTGATAACAATATTATGTATTTGTTTTGAAAAATGGTGTATTTTTTATGGACTGATGGTAATTTTAAAAAGCTTAAATATATGCAAATAATAACCACTTGATCTGATAATAATACTAGCCTGTGTGCTCGGAAGGACTTAAAAATGGGACATCTTCAATAGATTTATGATAATCTAACAGGGATTAGCTTTATTGTTTTTTTTTTATCCGACTGTCTGTCTGCACATATTTTGTCTTATACTTGCCTCAATTTCTCTCTTCTTTTGAAGTTCACTGTTTGACAAATTTTATTATAGCCTGTGACACATTCTTAATTCCCAGTTTTAAAACTTCTCAGTTTTAAAACTTCCTCAGATTCTTGGATAGTCCCTTGCAGTTGACCATGGACCACCATTGCAAGAAAAACATACAATACATCACTTTATCATCTTCAAATGGCAATTAAAATTAAAAAAAAACTTATCAAGTCTTCCTCATCATCATCATTTCAGCCGATAGACGTCCACTGCTGGACATAGGCCTCCCCCAAATGTCGCCACAACGAACGATCGTGTGCGTCTCGCATCCATCGGATTCCCGCAACCTTCACCAGGTCATCGGTCCACCTTGAAGGGGGCCTTCCAACACTGTGTCTTCCGGTACGCGGTCGCCACTCCAGAACCTTTCGGCCCCAACGGCCATCCGTTCTGCGAGCAATGTGCCCTGCCCATTCCCACTTTAGTTTGGCGATTCTTCGTGCTATGTCGGCAACCTTCTCCTGCGGATATCTTCATTTCTGATTCGATCACGCAAGGAAACTCCGAGCATAGTCCTTTCCATTGCCCTTTGGGTGACTTTGAGCCTTCTGATGAGGCCCATTGTGAGCGTCCACGTTTCGGAACCATATGTCATCACTGGCAACACGCACTGGTCATAGACTTTCGTCTTGAGACACTGTGGTATATTGGATGAGAAGATACCGCGCAGCTTCCCGAACGCGGCCCAGCCGAGTCGGATTCGACGATTGACCTTTCTCGAAAGTAGATCTACCCAACTGGACTGTCTGTCCACGGTAGACGTAATCGTCTACAACTTCGAGTGCAGAGTCTACATGGTGCTACATGGTTATTTACCATGACTTTGGTTTTGTCCATGTTCATTTTAAGACCCACTCTTTCGGAAGCTTTACTGAGGTTATTGAGCATTGTGCTGAGCTCTTCCGTAGTCTCAGCCATGACTACTATGTCGTCGGCAAACCGAAGATGAGTGATGTACTCGCCATTGACATTAATGCCCAATCCATTCCAGTCCAGAACCTTGAAGACATCCTCCATTGCGGCCGTGAACAGTTTCGGAGAAATGCCGTCTCCCTGCCTCACACCCCGCTGCAGAAGGATAGGTTTCGAGGTCCGGTCCTGCAGTCTGACTGATATAGTGGCGTTTTCGTACAAACACTTCAGCACCTCGATGTACCGATAGTCAATCTGGAACCGTTGGAGAGACTGCAGCACAGCCCAAGTCTCGATCGAATCAAAGGCTTTCTCGAAATCCACAAACGCTAAGCATAGAGGCAGATTATACTCCTCGGTCTTCTGTATAACCTGCCGTAGCGTGTGTATGTGGTCTATGGTGCTAAAGCCTTTTCGGAATCCGGCTTGTTCGGGAGGCTGGAAGTCGTCGAACCTGCGCGCGAGACGGTTCGTGATGACTCTGGAAAACAGCTTGTAGACATGGCTCAGAAGTGAGATGGGCCTATAATTCTTGAGCAGGGCCTTGTCGCCCTTCTTAAAGAAGAGTACCACCACACTTCCGCTCCATGCCTGTGGTGTTTTTCCCTCGAATATGACGGAATCAAACAGCTTCTGAAGGGCCTTAAGGATCGGTTTACCACCCGCCTTCAGGAGTTCGGCTGTAATTCCGTCATCACCCGGTGCCTTGTTGTTATTAAGCTGCTTCAGAGCCATCCTAATCTCGTACAGGCTGACGTCCGGGAAATCTTCGGTAGAGTGTCGGGTCAACCTAGCTCTTAGGCCGTTTGCTAGATTTGTAGTGGGTTTCGTGATTGACGTGTATAACTGTCCATAAAAAGCCTCGATCTCTCCCAGAAGCTCCGATTTGGCGGCTATGACTCTGCCATCTTCGGTCTTCAGTTTCGTGAGCTGGCTCTGCCCAATAGACAGATCTCTTGCAAACACCTTAGAGCCCTTATTTCGCTCAATCGCGTCTTTAATTTTTCCAGTATTTAAGTGACGGAGATCGCGTTTCAAGGACTTAGAGATCCGTTTATTAAGCAGCCGATATGTGCACGCATCGTCTGAAGACTGCAGAAGTCTGCAAGTCTTCCTATCGTTATGTATTTAGTATTCTTGTAAATCATTGCCCATAAAAATACACTAGTACCTAAATGTTTACCATATAAAGCCAATAGCGAGTGAAATGCGTCTATTTAAAAATTATATGAATTTTTCGCATGTACACTAAATAGGTTTTTAAATAAATCGGTTTACTATGACAATGCCTTTAGTTTGATTTCTAATTTCTTATTGTTTTCTTGCATGTTAAAATGCGATTGTTCAGTAGGTATTCAGGGACAGTCACCACTCCTTATATGAGCACCAACTCTAACCCTCACACTTGAAAAGTCGCAAAAGCTTTTTGAGACACGACCTCCTCGGATGCCAGTGCACCTGACGTCAGAATAAATAATAGTAGATGTGAGATGTGAACTGTGGAAGAACAAACACACCCTACCTCGGCACACTTCATTACTTCAGCAGAGCATCTGCTTCCTGTGCACAAACTGCAGCGATCACGTCCTGGATATCTCTTTCTCCGCTTGCGAGTTCAGGTTTGTCGAATCACTGGCCAAACGGAGAGACCCATCGCAAACACAGTGCCAGCGTGGACTGTCTTCGTAGGACTTGCCTCACCCACTTTCCTGCCTTTTATACCTAACTACCAGTACCATTCAGAACTTAGAAAATGACAGAGCGGTCCAAGTACCCACAAACTGATTGGCCCAAGTTTGATGAGTTGTGTCAATTGGTACGAGAGAAGAAGACTGAATAACAAACACCAATCATTTTATATTTTTTTTAATGATTTAAACAAGACTTTATAAACGGAATCCCGCCACATACAAAATGTTTACGATATTGATATGTAATATAATAATAATTAGAAATTTGTTTCTATTCGTGGTAGTATGCAGGGTAGGTAAACCTACCCCTGATTAGAATATTTGTGTAGTTACGAGATCATATTTATCTCTAAAACTCAAACTCTTTACCTAGCCAATTATCGTTTCCACACATACACCACGGCCACAAGTATCGTTACCGAATTCATTTCAAAGTTTTATCATTTCAAAGTTAATAAACTTTTATCACTTCAAAACTAAGTATATTACAGCAATGACTAATCATAAAACTGTAACTTTAAATCACAGAAAACAAAAAAAAAATCTATCGAAAAAATTACGTACAACACGATAACCGCTCAAAGCAAATTTGAAATAATTTGTTGTTTGCGGAGCTGTTTTACGCGTCATAGAGGGCGCCTCGTAGTTTGCTTAGTAAAAGTTCGCCTTGTAGTAAAATTAATTGATTCAAAATTACAAGCCTGGACTATTTTAGTATAAGAATGTTCTATGAGTACTTGCACACAGTTTAAAGTTTTACTCACACAGACTCACATCACTCACCAACCCGCACGGTCCCGCGTGGTGGATTACGGCCCATTCCCTCTGCTAGAGAGGAGGCCTGTGCCCCAACAGTGGGAACATTAAAAAGGCTGATTATGCTATGCTATGCAGACTCACATTTTTATGTTTTTATAGGGAAAAGGGAGATGGCAGATTAAGCCAAATACAAAGCCTCTGCGACAGAAAGAGGCAGCAACATACTAGTGTTCATCTCTTTTTTTTGAGCGCCGATTGTACAACTTGAATGACCTTGAAAAACTTAATTTTCGTTTTGTACACACGTTTGTACGATTTTTTTTTAGCCGAAAATTTGGTTCCTATATTTTTGTTTTTTTTCTAGAAAAATCCAGAAAATGTTTTTTTTTATTATTTTTGGTGATTTATGTAAAAACGCGCAATGACGTAATAATAATACCCCCGGGGTGCCCGAGGGGTTAAGTGTTAGAGTGAGATCGGAGAGATTGCGCTCAGAGCGGCAACATTGCATATTACATGTCAGTATCGTATCTTATGAATGAATTTTAATTTCGCGTTGAACACGAAATGGCAACTTAACGTAACCGTGAAGTTTAACAATTCGTTTTTTATTTAATTTAAATCATTTGTTGTGGTATTATTTTCACATCAAGCCGAACTTATTTACCTACTTGTATTGCTCGCACGTTCCTGTCTAAAGTAGAAATGTTACTATTGATCGTGCCAGTTAACTGTAGGTATTGGATGCATTTTGACAGATCGGTTTCGTTTCTTTTTTTTGTTATCTCTTTTATTTTTAGACCTTTATTTAATCTAGAGTAGAAATAAAGTAATACCTATATTATTTATTGTAGGATTTCTAAAATGAAATAAAAATGCAACAATTTCAAATCAATGCTCTTTATTAAGTTCAATTAATACTGGAGCATCAATATACCAATTAGTATAAATAATTTAATAAATAAATAGTAAAAATTTGTATACAATAAATAGCTTAACAATAACAAAACCGTTGGTGAAGCGTCAATGCCTTTTTTCAATGTGTATATGTTTTTTAGAGAATAAATAATATAAATTAGTTACGTTTCCCGCATTCTCCGCACTTTAATTAAAACATTACTTAGTTTAGAAAAAAAGTAAGACAATTGAGTCTCTGTTGAGGATTCCATTCACCAATATCTACGACCGCAGCGCCCATTGGTTGACGTATCGAATGCTCCCTTGAGACGCTCGCAAAAGACCGATAGAGGGCGTCTTCCCGCTAAGAAAAAATGGTCTCCGCACTTCCGATTACGATTTTGCGTCGAACGCATTCCGCCCCGCTATAGAAATCCCATATATGTTGAAAACCTGAGAATTCTCGTGTGATAAGTGTATCTGCTACTGTGAGACATTGAGACCTTATAGTGCAGTGTTGATTTCACGAGTTCTGACCAGTCCACCGGTGGATGAACCAAGTTAGCTCGCCGGCCGGCAGCCCACCAAGCGACCACGCACCCGTGAACGAGGCGCCTTCCTGCTTTCAAGTGAGGTCCCTGGATTAGCAAGGTACGTGGGCTTTATTTCTGCAAATAGATGTTGTGGGTATTGGTGTCTCAGGGGAATCGTCAACAGGGATTTAATTTTTGCGTAATTTAAATTTTCTTTCACCGCCATATTGGTTGTCTTAAAACATCTCCCTTTCTCAGATGAGGCTATTTACACGCCTCATCATAATTATTTGGTCCATTCGAGCCTGGATAGGTAACCGCTCCCTAGTTAGATTTTTACGTAATATTTGGTGAAAATCATAATAGATATATATAGGTCATAGATATTTACGTAAACCATTGGTAAATTATTCTTGCCTATAAACCGCTTTCCGCTATAACATAAACATAATTGACAATAGATTCTACGTAGGTTTTGGTAAATCTGTCAATATTGTTTCATAGAATTTAATGTGTTACGTATTTCACTTTGGTAACATACGATAGGAGGTAGTTACCCATCATTTCGGCTTTGTGCGTATTAGTTATTTTTATTCAGATACCGCCACATAGTTGGTAGGTACTTCACTATTGCAAACCGCCTGATAAGTTTACCCGCGCATATTTTTAGATATTGCTCTTGATATTAACTTATCAAAATGACTGAGAAACAATTAAAGCCGGAAGATTTGCTGACTATCCTTCATGAAAAGAAAGGATTGTTATTTAAACGCCTTAATCGATTATATGATTTATCGAAAAATATTTCGTCGTTCGATTCGAGAAATAATGAAAGTTTTATGACTGAATCGGAAACTATTGACGACATTCGTGACAAATTTGAATCTTATGTCGATCAAATTAACCACATAAACATTAATTTGAAACCTGGTTCGAGTCCCGACTATGCTTGTTTAGAATCCTTTGAAGATTTGTTTATTCGCATTAAGCGTATTAGGAATAAAATCGACAGTAGTCAATCTCAGTTATCACAATGTAGTAATTCGAAAACGCTTTTTGAACCACTAAAAATAAAACTGCCTCCAATCGCATTGCCATCTTTCGACGGGAAACCTGAGAATTGGCCTGTTTTCTATGAGTCGTTCAAGTCGAATATTCATAACAATGAACAGCTGACTGACTCGCAGCGTGTGCAGTATTTAGTAGGTAGGCTTACACATAACGCGTTAAAGATTACAGCCGGTATTGTACCTACGGCTGATACCTATCATTTTCTATGGGACAGCTTAGTTAATAAATACCAGGATAAGCGTACATTAGGTATACACTATTTAAATAATATATTAGATTTAAAAAGTTGTTTGTGTAACGCAAATAGTCTCGATTCTTTCATTGAAACATTTAGTGCAAGTATTTCTGCCTTGAAACAACTTGGTATTCCGGATCTTGCGGATTTTATTCTCTTGCATTGCGCTATGAGAAAAATAGATTCACAGACTGGTCAATCGTTTGAACTTTCCGTTCGCGATGTTGAAATACCTACAACTAAATTGTTAATTAGCTTTGTTCAAGATCAGGCTAAGATATTAGCACGCTCGAATTTATCTCATTCGAACGCGAAAAATAATTATAATAAACCTCATAGTTCCGCATCTCGCGAGCCTCGCACGCAAACGAAAGCGTTTGTCGTGAATCAATCGCCTAATTCTCCCGCTCCGCTAAGCTCCGTCTCGAGTTGCGCGTATTGTAAAGATAACGCTCATGTTCATTTGTATAACTGCGCTAAGTTTCAATCCGCGTTGACTCCTAGAACTAGGTTTGAGTTTATTAAATCCGTACATGGTTGCGCAAATTGTCTGAGCACGTCGCACGGTTTGAGTAATTGCAAGTCGACCTCAGTCTGTAACGTATGTAAAAAACGCCATCATACTTTATTACATTTTGAGAAAAATAATAAACAACCGCATATAGCTGATGTTAAACCGACGAATTGCAATGTAGTCGTCGCGTCCAGTCTGGCGGCGCCGCTGTCCGCTGCGCCTCCCGCGCTCCTCCCGCCCCGCGCGGCGTCTTGTGGTTCGGGTGATGTTACTCAAACATTTCCGACCCATAACACGGCCGTATTATTAGCTGCAGATACGAAGACTAAGTCAGCAGTCTTGTTATCAACCGCTCAGGTTTATGCGCGCGCGAATAATAATAGTTCGGGCCATAAAACAATAGTTAGGTGCTTAATTGACAATGGTTCGCAAAATAATTTAATAACTACAGATTGTTGTAGGAAACTCAACTTAGCAATAATTCCTTTGAATAATTCTTTTGTCAAAGGAGTTGGTTCTGTGTCGCGGCCGATAATAGGTTATGTGAATTTAGATATCGAGTCTCGCGTATACTCGCATCAAAAATATACTATTCACGCGTTAGTAGTTGAGTGCATTACGGACCAGCTACCTTCGCATCATATTAAGTGGGATTGTCATGTGGACTTCCACTCGCTTCCGCTCGCTGATTTAAGCTGGAATATTCCAGGAGATATTGACATAGTGTTAGGCGCTCAACTGTTTCCGTATATTTATTTGGGGAATAGGGTAGACTTAGGTTCAAATGCGCCACCCGCATTATTGACCACATTCGGGTATGTCCTTATGGGTGATTTTCCGCATAGTAAAAATAATTTAAATTTACCTAGCTCTTCTTTCACAGCATTAGCCCTTAATGATTTATTACAAAAGTTCTGGGAATTGGAAGAAGTTGAAAATAAACGTTTTTTATCTCCTGAGGAAACCGAATGTGAGAATATTTTTTCCTCGACCGTGTCACGTGACGATGCGGGACGTTACACTGTCGCGTTACCCTTTAGTAAAGATCCCGCCGAGTTAGGTAACTCCCGCACCGCCGCGTACCGTCGACTAGTTGCGCTGGAGAGAAAACTCCGCCAATCGCCGACGTTGCGGGAAAATTATAACGCAGTGATCCAAGAGTACATAGACAATGGATACTTAAGTCAAGTCGACGAATCCGCCATTTCGGATGACGGGTACTACATCCCTCATCACGCTGTCGTTCGGCCAGACAAACCGATGCCGCGCGTTGTATTGGATGCGAGTGCCAGGACTCATACCGGTTTATCTTTAAATGATGTACTCCATATTGGTCCAAATTTACAAACAGATTTGTTTCTTCTTTTAATCAATTTTAGATTATTTCCTATCGCTATAAATTCTGATATTAAGCAGATGTACTTACGAATTTGCGTACCTGTTGAGCAGCGTAAGTACCTACGCATTTTGTTTCGATTCAGTGAGAATGATCCTGTGTTGACATTCGCTTTTAACCGCTTACCTTTTGGACTGAAGTCGAGTCCTTACATAGCTATGCGCACTGTGCGACAGCTGGCCTCGGACAGTCCGCATTATCCCGAAGCGGCTAAAGTAGCAGAGACCAGCTTGTATATGGACGATCTGGTCTATTCGGTGAATAACGAAGAGAACGCTATACAGCTATCGCATGATCTCATAAAAATGTTTAAGTCGGGCGATTTTGACCTTGTAAAATGGTGTAGCAATTCACCCGCGCTTTTAAACAGCCTACCTGATTCACATCGTAAGTCACTCGAGTTTCACGAGGGCAATGATGTGTCCAGGGTTCTAGGTCTTTCATGGGAACCTTCTCAGGATAAGTTCTTCTTCACGTCCGCTCAAGTAGCCGAGAAATGTACTAAGAGAAATATACTCTCGATAGTTGCCCGCTTATTTGATGTTCTTGGTCTAGTCGCTCCCGTGATCTTTTACGCCAAGCTGCTCATCAAAGAGTTATGGCTGAGCAATATCGGTTGGGATGATGACGCTCCTGACGAGATCGTCCAACGTTTTTCGCTTCTCATGCAGGAGTTTCCCTTGTTGGATTCCTTACGGATACCACGTCATGTGGGTGTTACCGATGATTGTTGTGTTCGTATAGTCGCATTCGCCGATGCCAGTATGGGTGGGTACGGTTGTGCCATTTACATACACTGTACTAGCCCGTCCGGTGTCGTAGTTCGCTTGCTTTGTGCGAAGTCAAAGGTTTCACCTACCAAGGTCACAACTCTTGCACGTCTGGAGCTGTGCGCAGCCGTGCTCATGTCAAAGTTGGTGAAGACTGTTCGCGATACTTACGCTTCACGTGTTCCAATTGTAGGGATTTACGCATTTTCAGATTCCACGATAGCCTTATCGTGGATTCATTCTTCTCCGCATCGCTGGTCAGTCTTCGTCAGCAATAGAGTAGCTCAATGTCAGGAGAACCTGGGCTCTCAACATTTCTACCACGTAGCAGGTGTTGAGAATCCAAGCGACTGCCTATCTCGTGGTTTACTGCCTTCACAGTTGGTGTCACATGATCTTTGGTGGAGCGGCCCTTCTTGGCTTAGTTGTGCTCCTGAAGATTGGCCTGTCAAACCGTTCTGTCCCACTGACTGTGGGGAACTCCCCGAGCATAAGGTAAATGTCTTAACTGTGACCACGCAAGTAGAACTGCCTCTTCTTTGTCAACTTGCGCAACGCACCTCATCATGGGATAAGCTGTTGCTCATCGTATCTTATATACTTAAATTCGCTAGACCGAAGGTTCATTGTGAACCCCGGTCGCCTCAGGGATTGTCAGCGGCGGAACGAGTTATGATCCGTGCTGTGCAATCTGTTCATTTCGCAGATGACATTAAGCTCATCAAATGTGGTAAATTGTTACCAAAGAAACTTAACAGTTTATCTGTCTTTTTAGATGAAGAGGGTATATTACGCATTGGGGGAAGACTTTCAAAGTCATACCTTCCCTTTGATGCTAAGCATCCTTTTTTACTTCCCAAACATGATCCTGTTGTGGATTTGATAATTCGTCATTACCATGTGATGAATTGTCACACTGGGCCTGGGCTACTTATGTCTATTTTACGACAGCGATTTTGGATACTAGATGCCAGGACTGTCATTAGGTCCAAGTTGCGACAATGCAACACATGCTTTAGAGTTAATCCGACGCATCCCACTCCAATGATGGCGGACCTTCCTGAATACCGTGTATCGGAATCAAAGGCATTTGTCCATACTGGAGTGGATTATGCTGGTCCCATACGCATAACTCTCTCTCGTCGCAGAGGTCAACACGCTCAGAAGGCTTACATCTGCTTGTTTGTGTGTTTGGTAACCAAGGCTGTCCATGTAGAGTTAGTCTCTGAACTTACTACCGACGCCTTTTTAGCCGCGTTTAAACGTTTCATCTCGCGTCGAGGGCCAGTATCCTGTCTATATTCGGATAACGCTACCAATTTCGTTGGTGCTAAAGCTCAGCTAGATGAACTTTATAATTTCTTAATGAGGTCAAACCTCAATTCATCTCTTTTAGATGAGTTATCAGCTCGCCGCATTAAGTGGAAAATGATTCCACCTCGCTCCCCACATTTTGGCGCTATGTGGGAAGCCAATATAAAAACATTAAAAACGCATCTTTATCGAGTGATTGGAAATCAACTTCTCACTTATGAAGAGTTACAAACTGTACTCATCCAAATAGAGTGCATTATGAACTCACGCCCTCTGAGCGTGTTGTCTTCTGATCCGCATCCTGAAGTTATTACTCCCGCTCATTTTTTGATGTCGACTCCATTGCAGTACTTGCCGGCAGCCGATTTGTCTGGTCAGCGCTTAAATCTGTCCCAACGTAAACAGTTGTTAGATAGTATGGTACAATCCTTCTGGAAGAAATGGCATCTAGAGTATCTGCATACGCTGCAAGTTAGGCAAAAATGGGCAACTCCGGACAAGCCTGTAGAAGTTGGAACTGTCGTACTCGTGGGACAGGACAATTCGCCTCCTCTGTGTTGGCCATTAGGAGTCATAATTGAGGTTTATAAAGGGACTGACAATGTCGCTCGCGTTGCAATGGTGAGGACAAGGTTTGGTAATTTTAAACGCTCTGTCACAAAACTATATCCTATTCCAACGCAATAAAATTTCATTTTAACGATATCGTAGTTTTTAAGGTTTAGGATTAGTATTCTAAATAATTTTTATTTTCCGCATTTAGTGATAAAGCTTAGACTTTCTGATCATGATCTAGGTCAGTAAATCTTTACAATTTTCACCTTTCCCTTTGAAAGCACTTGCGTCCTTCCAAGGGGGGGAGCATGGTGAAGCGTCAATGCCTTTTTTCAATGTGTATATGTTTTTTAGAGAATAAATAATATAAATTAGTTACGTTTCCCGCATTCTCCGCACTTTAATTAAAACATTACTTAGTTTAGAAAAAAAGTAAGACAATTGAGTCTCTGTTGAGGATTCCATTCACCAATATCTACGACCGCAGCGCCCATTGGTTGACGTATCGAATGCTCCCTTGAGACGCTCGCAAAAGACCGATAGAGGGCGTCTTCCCGCTAAGAAAAAATGGTCTCCGCACTTCCGATTACGATTTTGCGTCGAACGCATTCCGCCCCGCTATAGAAATCCCATATATGTTGAAAACCTGAGAATTCTCGTGTGATAAGTGTATCTGCTACTGTGAGACATTGAGACCTTATAGTGCAGTGTTGATTTCACGAGTTCTGACCAGTCCACCGGTGGATGAACCAAGTTAGCTCGCCGGCCGGCAGCCCACCAAGCGACCACGCACCCGTGAACGAGGCGCCTTCCTGCTTTCAAGTGAGGTCCCTGGATTAGCAAGGTACGTGGGCTTTATTTCTGCAAATAGATGTTGTGGGTATTGGTGTCTCAGGGGAATCGTCAACAGGGATTTAATTTTTGCGTAATTTAAATTTTCTTTCACCGCCATATTGGTTGTCTTAAAACACCTCCCTTTCTCAGATGAGGCTATTTACACGCCTCATCAACCGTCGTAACATTTTTTCATTATGACTAGATTTTCGTTTGGATGACGTCAATGTACATGATTTTTGTGATAAATGTATTTTGTGGACGCACTTGGAACTTTAGTTTAAACTACAATAGATAGTCGGTTTAGCCCTTACAGTCAAATCGAAGTCCAGATTACTAAATTAATAGAAAGTAAAAAATCTATGGGACTCAAACTTGACCGTTTTAGGGCTAGAAATTATTGAGATATTAGATTGAGCTAATGTACCTAACGATTTGTTATAATAGACTTTCAATAAAAAAAGAAATAAGATATTTTAGTTAATCACAAAGAAACTTCTAAGTCATTATTATTTCAACTCAAAAGAAAAAAATAACAAGTCTCATTTATCTACACAGTAATACCGGCTCTATCCATGTAGCATTAAAGCCTATAGCCCCAAATGTGTGTGTGTGGTGCATGGTCAGCGTGAGGAGAAGTTGGTGAGCAGTTCGTCCTGGATGCTGTTGGAGCGCGTGAGGGTGCGCGCGCCGCCGAACGCGGCCGCCACCGTGTCCGCCTGCGACGCCTCGCGGGCCTTGCGCTCGTGGTATGAGTCCGAGAACTCCTGCAAAAAGATATACGTATTTATTTTCGTCGCAGACTATACTGCATCTTCAATTCTGCCGGGCCCTGGTTTTGGCCATGGTCCGGAGCGAGGAGGAATCGCAAGCGGACGCCTCTTTCTGCGAAGCAGTAATGCGAGCGAAGGAGGCGGCCGCATGCGTGAGGGAACGGGCCTCAGGCCCCAGCCGCCGGGATCCCGATACCGATTTCCAGCTACCGTAGGCGTGGGCTTGGCGGATGGCGAGCAATGGGTAGCGCGCCGACCGGCCGTCCGGACCGGGCCCGAGTTGTCGATGTCGCGTGCTGTTCCATGCACGCCTCAAGATGCCAATAAAGCTGTAGGGGCCCATCAGGGTCGAAGTCTACTGGGGCCATGTATTGTGCGAAAGAGAACCCCGGGGCCATGTAACGAAGGCAAAGAAGGAACATAGGAGTGGGTTTTAGTCAGTAAAAGTCTGATATGACCTCTCGCTCCGCCCAAAAACGAGAGAAGTCATTGATGATATCCCATCTATAAAAAAAAACTGTCTTCTGTACCCTAAAACACGCAGCCATATTGACCTCTGCGTTGATACCGACAAAACCCTGGAAGTGGTGAAGTTTCATCATTATTTCAGACGAAAAACATGCACTGTTGGACGTAGGCCTCCTCCTAATGTCACCACAATGACCGGTCTTAAGCTTCTCGCATCCATCGGATTCCCGTGACTCTCATCAGGCCGTCCACCTTGTGAAAGGCCTTCCAAAGCTGCATTTTCCGGTATGTGGTCGCCACTCCAGAACCTTTCGGCCCCATCGACCAATGTGAGTAATGTGCCCTGCCCACTACCACTTAAGTTTGGCGATTCTTCGGACTATGTCCGTAACCTTGGTTCTACTGCGGATATCTTCTTTTCAGATCCAATGACGCAAGGAAATTCCAAGCATAACCCTCTCTATTACCCTTTGGGTGACTTCCATTACAAAACAAAAATAGAAATGGCGTGTCTAATACGAAATGCAGTTTTGGGCGAAGTTTCGGACCAGCTAAATTCTATATATTGTCGTGCCAGTGACACGAAGCAACGACAAATTCAAGGATATAAAATTGCAGTATGTTAAAAAGTCTTATGGATCTGGACGTGATGGTGCAATTGTACAAAGAACTTTGACGGTGGTTTCTTTAGAGGAACCTTCTAGAAAGCTAAAGAACGATGGTGTACATCTAGTCTGTTGCCGAGGAAACGCGCCCTCTCTCTCATCTTGTTCATGAAGTCGCCCTGTGTGAGTTAATGATGCTCGTACCACTCCTCGATTCAGAGGAACTACTAGAAAGCTAAAGAACGATGGTGTACCTTCAGTCTGTTGCCGAGGAAACGCGCCCTCTCCCTCTTCTTGTTCATGAAGTCGCTCTGTGTGAGCCATCGGTGCTCGTAGCATTCCTCTGCTAGCGGCCTCTTCAGAGGAACTTTCTTGAACAGGAACATTATGAACCGGGTCGCCTCCTGGAACGTGGAAGAAAAATTTTTATGACCATTTTGATGAGATCTTCGTCATTCAAGTCTTTCATCTTTGAGGTAAGAGTACCCAAACTCGTTAAAAAATAAAAGGCCCGTTTTGACATTTGTGAAATACCCTAGAATGTAACTTGCAACGAAACTGAAAAAAAAGATATGTTTTTGGCGCGTTAAATAATATGATAGAATATATTGCGAGTAATCTTTTTGGGTATTTAAGTATTCGTTTTGACAGATGTCAAAATGGGCCTTTTATTTTTTGACAACTTTACAGCATTTGCAAGAATTACTTCATCGAACTCCTGCTGTAAAAGGCAGAAATGATAAGCCAACGAAAATCGCAGATAACGTGCCAAAAGTACCCAAGACACCCGAGGTCGGGTTGCACATGAAGAAATCCAATATTCTTGGTATATTACAAGTTTTACAGACACACATATTTTCGCAGTTGTTAAAAGATAAACTTACACGCTATTACATCTTATAAAAGTACTGTTTCTCTTATTTACGGAGTTAAAAGGATAAAATCGTCGAGTTGCCCGTAACCATTGGCGCCGAGAACACGCTTTCACTATATCAGCATCTTCATTCCTCTTTTTAAAACTAGCAACGCGCACCCGTCACGTGACTATGCGCGTGTGCACGCGTGTATAGACGCGGAGCTCCCCGCAGCGGAAATCGGATTATTAACTGCGAAGTGTCGCTAGTTCAACTTTAACGGTATGCATTTAGTCGTGGTGATGGAGAACTAAATATATTATTACTATGCGGCACGACGAATCCCGCGCGGGGACCCGCTACCGAACACTGCAGTATGGGACCGTGCGGGCGTCCGTGCAGACGCAGTTTCAGCCCTTAGAAGCTTGTCCTGCAAATAGACCTGTATAACCAGCCTTTACAGAATAGATAATCATACCTGTGTGATTTCCTTATACAAATGCTCGAAACGGTATCTGACGAAGGAGATGTTCTGCTTGGTCTCCTGGTCGTCGCATCCCTTGAAGGGCGACACGCCTGACAGCATGATGTACGTCAGCACGCCCACGCCCCAGATGTCTGTCTGAGGGTACGCCGGCTCGTCGTTTATTATTTCTGGTGCTGTGGGCGAGGGGAAACGAATTTTAATTTGGCTGTTGAACAAAAAAGAATGTACAGATACAGATGATATAGATTTATGAAAAACAAGGATAAAGTAATCGCCGAAGTTCGGTAAAGTCTGTAGTGAATTATTTCATCATTTGTTTTTCATGATGTTTGGATTACATTGATGCTGATCAATAGCAGATGGAATAGTTACAAAAAAAAAAAAACGAAAATGGCGTGTCTAAAGCCAATGCAAAATATTGGCATGATTTACTTTTTCTTTTCGCCAGAAATCAAACCTAGGTTATAAGTTAGAGGACAATACGAGGAAGTAATAGCAAAAAGAACAAGGCCTTTAAACCGTTACCGAAGGAAGATACATATAGAAGCATTGCTAGTACTTTTAAGACGACTTGAGGACTCGATAATAACCCCCTAGAGAAACCGTGTAGTATATTTAACAATGAGAAACTTAAAATATCAAGCACGAAGTATTTTTATTTATTAAAAATTACACCTGATAAAAAGCAATAGCGATCTACTAAATAGTCTAACTTCGTTCGGTTATGGTTGATAGACATAATTCTTTTTGCTTTTGATTTCTCATACAGTCCTTTAAGATATTATGGTCTAAGTTTCACTATTTGCGAAAAGAAAAAAAAACATGCCAGCTATGTTTGGCCAAAGTTTCATTCCCCTTTGAAATGTGCAGTTTTGGATCATGGGCAAAATGTATATACACAGCACAGCCAAACCGGGTTAAATAAATGGTAAAATTTCAATCAATATTAGAAGAATTAGAAGTTGTTAAAGATAAAATTCAGTTATTTATTTAGAAAAATAGAAAGGTAATAAATTGATAATTTTAATAATAAGTATTATCACCATATCACTCACCTTTGTATTCCAAGTCACCAACTTGCGGTACACTGGTACCTAACTTCGTAACTTTATGCGCAGAGCCGAAGTCTACTAATTTGACCTGGATGGACCTGACGGAAGCCATCACCACGTTATCAGGCTGCAAGTCCAGGTGGCAATATCCTCGCCAGTGCAAATACTGGAGTCCATCCAGGATTTGGGTGACGATAGTAGCTACCATTTGTTCGGTGTAGTCGTGACGACTTGATAAGTAGGTGAGGATATCAGCACCTTGAAGTTTTTCTAGGATTAAAGCGGCTACAGATGATCCAGGTGCTTGATAAGCAGCCAGTAAATTAGATATCCTCTCGTGCCTCAACCTCCTCAAGCATTCGAACTCCCTCTGGATCTGGACTTCAGTATCTGGTCTCTGCTCCAAGATCTTCGACACGACAACGTTGTCGTTCCTCTTGTCGACGCCTTTAACGACGATCGAGAACTTCCCGCGCCATAACTCGGAAATAAAGCTGTATCGTTCGGTGAACTGCTGAGAAGACACCCATTCTACTGGTCTATCTTCGATCGAATAGTCCAGCTTGGGTTTGTTCTCATCTAAGGTGACTTCTAGTCCAGATTCCGTCATCTGTTGCAGATGTCTCATGGCTTTAGTGACTTCTATTTTCGGTGCTCCGGAAGTTTTGGTTTTGACCAAGTGCGTGGGGATGCCCTTGTCGCTCCATCCGATCCTGTTGCAAGAGGAGAGTCGGAACTGATAGCTGGTGTCGGGAGATAGATTGCGTACGACGAAGAATTCATGGTCGATATTTTTGGCGACGTCTATCCATTCCACGCTGTCTCCGGCCTTGTACTGGAGGCTGTAGCAGATGACGGTGGAGTTGCCATCGTATTTGGGCTGCTTCCATCTCAGAAGCACTTCGGTATCGGATACTTCAGCAGCAGTAGGGCTGTCGGGAGCGTCTGGTGTAGTTGCTTCCACAATCCTTGTCCTCGCGACGGTCTGACCAACTTTATTTCTGGCTACGACCTTGTAGTAGCCAATATCGTGGTGTTTAGCGGGCTCAAATTTGAGGGTGGACCTGCCTTCTTCGTCTTCGACGATCGTAATACGTTGTCCTTCAGCGATAACCATGTCGTTTTTGAACCAGGTGATGGCGGGTTTGGGATCTCCTACAGCTAAGCAGGATAACTGGGCGCTTTCTCCTTCCCTGACTGGAAGAAGCTGAGGTTTCTCGCGGAAGAACGGTAGCTGTCCATCTTTCTTGGATTCCATGAAGGCCTGTGCCTCGGCGTATGAGTCGAGGCGGGTGCCCAGCTCGTGTCGGAGTCGTCGGATGGTGTAGGACTCGGTGCCGTAGTTGTTGATCCTCTCGCGGCGCTCGTCATCGATCTCTTCATCCATGATGTCCGTGAAGCGACGACGCTCTCGGATGATGGGGGTCTGTGGGTAGCGAACAAAAATCCCCACTCATTTATCAACGGCAACTAACATCTCGGGTCTTCAAAAAAAAAGATTCCATTCAACTATTTATTATGTCAAATCAGAAATACTAGTACTTCTGAACATACGTACCCTGGGATCGTAGGTATCGAAGACGTTGAGGCTGTACCCGGGCGAGCGGTCGCAGGCCACCTTCATGTACTCACGCAGCCGCACGGGGAACTGCGTGTCGCGCAGTTGCAGTAAGTACGTGTCGGGACCGTTCTGGTAGCTGCAAGCACAAAGAAAAACAGTTCAAATATACTGTATATAGTAATGTACAGCGGTAAACTCGTTAAGTTGATTGGTTTATTGATCGACAGACGAAGTAAAATATCTAACTTTTGTATTTCTAAAAACTTTGTAAAACAGACTTAGTTCCTTTAACAATTGATACTCTATTGTGGTGAGCAACTGTACGCGGGTGCGTTGCGGTGTAGAGCAAAGCAAAGCGAAGCGAATAGATCGCGATCAGATAGTTTCATATTTTCGCGCAAACTCTTACAGTACGTTGACTTCGCACGCACGTAGGTAAAAGCCGCCGCGTTGCACTGAATTCACGTGAACTGAATCGGATCGCTTCCCAACCGCAAACGCGTTGAATTGCCTACATTTTTTTTACCCGTCTACGTCAAATTCAAAAGAAAGGGTTATTATTTTAGCAGTCTATATACATACATACGAACGTATAATCCACCGCAGAACTAAACTATATACAGAAACGATTTCGATGAATCGTGCAGGCGGCCGCGGCTCGGGAGTCGCTGAGGGGTGTACACATAACATAACTGTGTTGCTCACTGGCTCTCGGACTTGGCGGACACCTCCCAGTCGGGGTGGTCCCACTGCTTGAAGTTGATGTCGTGCTCACCCGGCTCGGGAGTCGCTGAGGGGTGTACACATAACATAACTGTGTTACTCACTGGCTCTCGGACTTGGCGGACACCTCCCAGTCGGGGTGGTCCCACTGCTTGAAGTTGATGTCGTGCTCACCCGGCTCGGGAGTCGCTGAGGGGTGTACACATAACATAACTGTGTTACTCACTGGCTCTCGGACTTGGCGGACACCTCCCAGTCGGGGTGGTCCCACTGCTTGAAGTTGATGTCGTGCTCACCCGGCTCGGGAGTCGCTGAGGGGTGTACACATAACATAACTGTGTTACTCACTGGCTCTCGGACTTGGCGGACACCTCCCAGTCGGGGTGGTCCCACTGCTTGAAGTTGATGTCGTGCTCACCCGGCTCGGGAGTCGCTGAGGGGTGTACACATAACATAACTGTGTTACTCACTGGCTCTCGGACTTGGCGGACACCTCCCAGTCGGGGTGGTCCCACTGCTTGAAGTTGATGTCGTGCTCACCCGGCTCGCGCTCGTGCGGCGGCCGCGGCTCGGGAGTCGCTGAGGGGTGTACACATAACATGATATCACACCTAGATATTTCTCAAAGGGTTATATAGGCAGAGGTGTATCTATAGAACACCCAGAGTAGGGTAAATTCTTAAAAAAATCTATTTAGTAAGTTATCAAAAATATTGGCCACGTATTTTTGCTTTAGCCACCTAAACAAAATAATACCTAAGACTATACATTGAAATTTCGCGTTAAATCATGGCTTCATTCCAATAACTGTGTCCCCATACATAAGTGACGTTGACAATCCTTTTGTCCTGAACTTCGGTGCATTTTACAATTGTCAATTTTTATTAATGTGGTACAGCAAAAAATACATGTTTAATATTTTTAGTAATGGAGCTGACGGACCAAATAGAATTATAGCTTTCTAACCCAAGACCTATCCCTGTTATGTATAAGTCCCAAGCAATAGGAGGCGAGCCTATTCCCATCAATCAGGCACTTATCCAGACTACGGTCTGATACTGAAACATTCCAGAGGGAAAATCCCAGTAATACTTTGCTCGACCCGTACATTGAATCCAGTACCACATGCTCGGCAGTAGGTAGGTTAGAGAGAGAAAGAGACACAAGATTATTTACTTTTTTTGTAATTATTCTTCTAGAAGACACAGCGAACGCACAACATCCCTTTTTTACCCGACTGCAAGAAGGTTATGTTTTTTCATGGGGCTTCAGAAAAGGTATATGTATGACATTAATGAAACACGTCATAGAGATAAAAAAAACAGGTCTAAACACACCGAAAAAAGAAAAAACGTGTAGGTCACAACGTTATGAGCAAGTCAAGGTATTCTTTTATGGAGTCTCAACATCAGCATCATAAGCCACTATGCCAGCATCATCCAGGTTCTACTAAAGGCGTCTACCCGCCTATGGTGTATGGTCCAAAGACCATGTTACAAATTGAAACGTAAACAAAAAACTATACATAAAACAGTTCGTGCGTAAACGTTGATCGAGGCAGAAGATTTTGGCAATACAACATACAACTTCTAGACGCTCTGAAAAACCTGGGAGGCCTATTAGAGAGAGGTGGGCTGGTTGGAATAAGCCCACCAAAGGTTGGCTGCCCTTGCCCACGCACAATGGTCTGCATAGGACTAAGAGCGGAAACCATACTTCGATAGATAGACGCCATCATCATTATCATCATTTCAATCGAAAGAGATAGAGCAGTGGTGGCCGAGTGGTAACGGCCCCGACTTACGGAGTTGTAGGTCGCGGGTTCAAACCCAGCCAGGCGCATTACTTTGTGTTTATTTCATCACCACTGCTCTCAAAACGGTGAAGGAAAACATCGTGAGGAAACCGGCATGTCCTAGAACCAAAAATTCGAAGACATGTGACATCCACTAACCCGCACTGGGCCCGCGTGGTGGATTACGGCCCATTCCCTCTCCTAGAGAGGAGGCCTGAGTCCCAACAGTGGGAACGTTATAAGGCCGACTATGCTATGCTATGCTATGCAATCGAAAGACGTCCACTGTTTCTCATAGATTTAGAAATTATTATTATTATTAATTATCGTTCGTTGTGGCATCACTTGGGGCCTCCCCAAGTGACGCCACGAACGGTCCTGTGCGTCTCGCATTTATCGGATTCCCGCGAACCACACCAGGTCATCGGTCCACCTTATGGTAGGCGTTCCAACGCTGCGTCTTCGGTATGCGGTCGCCACTATGCCAGCACCTTGTATATTTTTGTGCCACTTACATGTATGTGTGTCGCCGCTTTTAAGTTTGATCTGGCTGCGTTACACCTGCAAGTTACTTGCATTCAAGTTTAATTACATTGTGGAATCAGATCGAGCGATTTATCACAATATACCACGGTACTCCGCAATGTAACACTCTTGCGTGCAAGCTGGTTGTAGGCAGAAACGTGGCCTAACATACAAATGTCAAGGTGAAAGGGCAAATATGGACACTGGACTCACCTTCAGGAGTGTAGGTCTCTCCGGGCGGGTAGACCATCTTGGAAGGATGCTCGTAGGCCCCGCTGAGCGGCTTCCGACGGAACCAGTTGCGGCATTGTGCGTTGCTGGTCCAGTCCCTGATCCAATCAATCACACCTTTTATAGCCTTCATTGTATACCACACAGGTTATTTTACACTTTGAAAATTAACGTATTTCCCAAAAATTATCGGATTTCCTGAAAATTATCCTATTTTCCGAAAACTATCGTTTTTTTCTAAAATATTGTATTTTTTATGTTTTTCCCCACTTAGTTTCCCTTCAAGAGGTTACATACTACTGCTTGGCTCCCTCTCAAAGCCACGTCGGAGTAACATCACATGGTCATTGATAACGTTTACCAACGCTTGCTGTGCGTGGGTGATGATGCCAACTTCTTATTTTAGTTATTGGCGACATGTAATTGATTGAGGACAGTGCCAAATATAACTGTATGACATAATGCTTTGAATCATTGTGATTTTCCGGCTTAGGTTAGGGTGCGTGCCTGTGGGACGCGCGGCAAAAGTACGCGGTTTACAGTAGGTATTTCGTGAAGTTAGCTTATTTCGTACGTCCGAAAAGAATTCCGTTTATCCACCCCGTGCACACGCGTTTTCGAGTATCCACCTTAGGGTAGCTGTTTTAGGGTGGATAAACGGAATAAGACGTGAAGTTTAGATTTTTTGGAATCAGGGTGCAGTTCAAGCCACGCCTCTAGACTGATAATTCTATAGGCTGACTTGAGGGGTGTGGGGTTAGAGGGGTGAAAGTCCCGCTGAATTAGAGGAAATTTGATTATGAAATTAACCCTTAAAATTTTGGTCGAGTAATAAAGGTCAATAATTCTATTAAGTTCAATGAACGAAGTGGAATATCCGATTTGAATAAATATACAGTCCTTCACTTAATACTCTCAAACACATTTCCATTTTCTGTACTAGCGCATGTGACAAAACTGCGTTTAAATAACGCGCGTTCATTGAGTAATTGTAATGTGTGTGCACCCTTATTATTGTATCGATATTAATTAGTAGTAAATCTAACACCCACGTTACAAGAACGGAATCTCGCCACATACAAAATGTTTGCGATATATTTTTTGAGGCCAGAAATGTCATCATCTGATTCGGATTTGTAAAACTTTGACAGCATTTGGCTATATTTGGGAAGCTATTTTAAAAAAGATATTCCTACATAGCCCGATAAGACGTTTCATTGGTAAACCCAACAAAATGAATTTTCAACTAGATTTCAATTACGTGCCCAATCTCAATGCAGTTTTTTTTTAAGTTTTATTTATATATTTGATGAAATCGGAGAGAAATTAGCGTAAGCTTTACGTGCTTTCCGAGCCACGGAGGCATCACACCACTAACTTCTAAACTGGTAGCTTCAGTGAAATTCCTAATTCAAAAATAATTATAATAAAAATAAATTTATCGGTTTGGCGTAGTGGTTGAGCGATCGGCTGCTGCGCTACGTGTCGCGGGTTCGATTCCCGTATGGAACAAATATTTGTAGACCTACAGAAATTTGTTCCGTTTCTGACACCCGTCTTATGTATGTGAGTTTACATGTTTTTGAACGCACTCACGATATAGGAATAATTCTTATTGTGGGGAAACTTAAAAAAAAATCCAATATTAATTTTGAATTAAACCCCAGCCCCCACGCTCAAAGACCAACACGCTAAAAAAAAAAATTCTATTGTAGCCATTTCATTGATATTAATATGTTCACCATTTATGGGCAGATGGGTTGAATGAAAGTCTGTCCTACTACTTCGAACTTTAAACGTGCCAAACACAAGACTTTAAGCCAATCAAGTGTATTAGACGAACGGTAGCCATGTCGTCATTCTTAATTATATCGGGCATGGATATAAAGCGACCGACGTGTGTTTCCAAAAGAAACACACGTCGGTCATTTTGAGTCTTATGTCATTGACATAAATGTGATGCGTATTTATAGTTTGCAACAATAATTAATATTAAGGGCGTATTTAAAAAATAAAACCGTTCGCGATTTCTGAATTAAAGGAATACGAAACAACGATTGACGACAACGATCGACGAGGATTGATTAGGAATTATAGGTATTCTATTTATTTATTTATTGTAATGATATATATTGTAATGATGATGTTTTTATATTGGAATGATTCTGATAATAATTTAAACTGCGATTGCTCTAGGACAGTCTATATTGTATTCTCTAATTAAAATATTTACCCTAACCAAGCAAAACTATCATTTTTAGGATTCCGTACATCAAAAGAAAAAAAAACTGGGCAAGTGCGAGTCGGACTCGCGCGAGTTCGTGTTCCGTACAAAATTACCTATGAAAATAGTCCAACTCGCACTTGCCACGTTTTTTTCTAATTCTTGAACATAAATATAATAATTTTAGTAAACTAGTAATAAAATTTAGTTTAACATCTTCTGCTGACGGTACTTTTAAGCTAAACTGTCTTTTATTTGAATTTATAAAGATAAAAACAAAATCGGGTGCCTCCGGTATGGGGCCGTTGGGGATCGGGGTCCGCAGGGAATAACCCAATCCGTTTCACAACAACCAAAGCTTTGTTTGTGTACCTACGATTTTTATATTTTATATGGTATGTGTAATTTTAGAAAATAAGTAAGCAACAGTTATGTAAACCTGATTAAGGTTGTTGATAATTTGTGGAAATAAATACATTGAATTGAATTGAATATTCAAGGCCCCCAGACTCTGAGCATCTACCTGTATCCCATACAAATATTTGTTCCGTGCGGGAATCAAACCCGCCACACGAAGCGCAGCAGCCAATTGCACACTGTGCCAAATGTGACGTCTATTGCCGGCTACAAATATTTAATTTAGAAAACGGCCATGTGATAGATCACATGCGAGATCTGTCAATTTTATCATTCTTGTGAAATATTGACATTGACAGCTCATGAACGCAGTTCTAGGCGTCAAGTCTGCTATTACAATAGTATCAGAATGTTCTATCATTTCATAATTGTTGATTTTGACAACTTTGATAATCTACTAATATAATGGCGTCATTATGACTTTTCAATGGTCAACCACTGACACTTCATTAAAAGAAGTGGCATGGAATGGTAATCTCGTACATATTGACAAATGAATGTCTGACGTATGCGGTAATCTGCTAAAATTTTGACAGTTCCTATGATCAGTGTGCAGTCATTGTTTTTAATTTGTCACGAGACAGGTCGATATTGTCACTCTACGACAACTCTAGTACGAGACCATTTACCGATCAGTGACCGATCATTATGAATTAGCAGATTACGAACTTTTAACAAAATGACAATGGGATCAGGGGCGCCGGCTTTTAGACAACCACATGGGTGCTCATGCTCATTTGATGACTCCAAAAAGTGGCGAAGTGTGAGAAGAGAAATGCATAGTAATCGACCGACAAATAAATAAATGTCCTACATACTGCGGAATAACGAAGGTACCACAAACACCCAGACCCAACACAAATATCTGTTTCATCAACAAACATTAATGTTGGTGCGGGAATCGAACCCGCGACCCTTGCGTCTCAACCGGCGCTATAAAACATTGCGCTAAACGGGTCGTCGGCCAGTGAAAAAACGCCCATCCCTAAAAGGCGATTACTGATTTTTTCTTGATGTCTATTCTCAGGAGTGCTCGTCATCCCGTGAATGGGACAGTGTTGGAATGACGAATTTATAAAAATGGCAGACTTACTTAGACTTGAGGTGTGCTGATCGCGTTCACTTTCATTAGAATAATACAAACATGTTACTTTCCTATTTCCTATTGCCTAATCATCGTAATCAACTAATACAAAAACAAAACTTACCTGTACAAGTTGTAATAATTCCTCAGCCTATCAGTCGTGATCTGGTACTCTTCCTGATAGATCTTATCGGCAAGACCCAACCAAGGATGCGAGAGAGCAGTGTTCACATCGATACGCTCGTGCCAGTTGAAGATCAGCAGCTTGGAGATGAAGTCCCGACTCTCAGTACTGAGACGGGACCACCATTCTTCGTCGTGCCATTCCCATTTTCCTTCACGGATTCTGGTGAGGGTTTCTCTGTCATTGATTCCTCGGAAGGGCGAGTGTCCGCTGAGAAGGATGTAGGTGATGATGCCGATACTCCACATGTCTGCAGCGAAGGACACTCCCTCTCCTGAAGCCACCTCGGGGGCCACGAACTCGGGCATGCCGTAGTCCAAGGAGGCGTGCTTGTTGAACATGATCTTACGAGAGAGGCCGAAGTCGCAGAGTTTCAGCTCGTCGCTGCCGGCGTGGGAGAGGAGGAGCTCGCCGATCTGGGGGCGAGGTTTGAAAAGTTATCAATAGGTGGTTACGAGTCATGCAGCCTTAACAAAATAAGTTTTATAATAAAATCATGAATTCTGTAGATCAATAACAATCAGGTAGAGATTGTTTAATTCATTACGTACTGATTTAAACGGAAAAGTTAATCTTAATTTATCTGAAATAGGTTAAACAAAGTGTAATTTCACTAAACGACTCGAAGTCCTCAAGAACAAATTTTTTTTCAATGAAATCCAATTCAACATTTTGTAATGAAAATGGAGAAAAAATAGTCGTCGTCTTCAACGACTATTTTTTCTCCATTTGGACGTATTGGAATCAAAACTACTCAATCTGTTTCAATTTATGTCATTGTTTTTTTTAAGACGACACTCTTCCGTCGAAAATCAATCTATCCTTGCATGTAATAAAACAAATGCGGTGGAGGACCACCGTATCTGTCTGTCTGAACAGATTTTCATGCGGTTTACAAAAATAGATAAAGCGATTCATGATGAAGGTTTAACTGTATAATACATATATATTATAGTAGAGAAAAACTGAGAATTTTAGAAAAAAAATCTTACACTCATACGAAGCTGGGCAGATCGCTATAGTAAAATATTGTAGCGACATCTATGGTGTCACATAAGAACTAAACTACGAAATATTGCATCACGGAATTAAGGTTCTCCGCGCGATTTGAACATATACTACAATCCCTGAAATCATCTATCGGGCAGTTGCCCAGATTAAACATAACACCCGTCTGGTCGGAGGATTTGCGGCAGTTTACACTCTGTTCCGAATACCTCTAAAATATAAAAGACAAAAACTCACTGTCAGCCCCAAATGCGCGATACTATTATCGTGCATATACTTGACTCCTCGCAGCAGCTGGCGGATGTATCCCGCGATCTCCCTCTCGGTGTAGCCCTGACTCCTGAGGAGCCGGTCCCGCACCAGCTCGCCGCCGCCCGCCAGCTCCGTCACCAGCGCCAGCGTGTGCTCGTGCTCGTACGCGTCGTACAGGCGGATGAGGTGACGGTCGTTGAGCAGGTTCATGATGTCCAGCTCGTTCTTCATGAACGGTTTCAGGGCTGAGTGACCGTGCATTATCTTTGCGGCATAGTTTCGGCCTGGGGAACGAAAATGATAAAGATGAATTCGAAAATACAAATTTATTTTTAAGACAAACGTTACCCCACACCAGGTCATCATCATCATCATTTCAGCCGAAGGACGTTCACTGGTGTACATAGGTCTTTTCCAAGCGTCGCCATAATGACCGGTCCTGGGCGTCTCGCATCCATCGGATTCCCACAACCCTTACCAAGTCATCGTCCACCTTGTAGGGAGGCCTTTCAACGCTGCATTTTCCGGTACGCGGTCGCCACTCCAGAACCTTTCGGACCCAATGGCCATCCGTTCTGCGAGCAACGTGTCCTGCCCATTGCCACTTAAATTTGGCGATTCTTCGTTTTATGTCGGCAGTAACCTTGGTTCTCCTGCGGATCTTCATTCCTGATTCGATCTGGCAAGGAAACTCCGAGCATAGTCCTTTCCATTGGCCTTTGGGTGACTTTAAGCCTTCGACATATTAAAAGATAAATAAATAGTTGTGCAGTTACCATTAAGCCTCTCCGCAGCATGGTAGACGACGCCCTGCACGCCGCGGCCGAGCTCGTCGCCCAGGTCGTAGAAGTCGCCGAACGGCTTCGTGCTCGGCGTGATGCGCGGCGGATGCTCGCGGATTCTGTTGACGCATGAAAATATCTTAAGTAAATTGGATCTCGAAAAGAATAGTTATTTATGATCGCTGTGAACAAGGACGGCAGACCTTTCACTGCGCGCTTATAGAATAACTTGTCCAATACATGTCTATGCTCAACCATGCTAAAGGAACCAAAGCTGCAATTCGAAAACTCCATTGGAAATTCTATTAAACCACCAGAATAAACTTTATTGTACACCATAAAAGCGCTATACGCTCCAAAATATGATAGATGAATAGCTGACGTGGGTCAAAATTTTGCCCAGCTTAAGTGAGACTTGGCTGGTCATGTCTACTGCGTACCCGACAACTTTGGGCCAAAGTAGCACAAAATCGGTGCCCTGAGACAGTAAAACGGCGTCGCCGACCAGGTAGGAGATGGCGGGGCGAACTAGACTGATTTCGCCAGAACGGAATAAGGAAGCGCGAAAGATGGAGAAGTGGAGGGAGGCCTTTACCCAGAAGTACATGTTCAAAAAATCACAAGTCATAAGAATAGCTATGATCCCCTGTCTTAAATTCGATCCGATCGCTTTTGAAAAACTGGACACGCTCCGGATCGCCCGCAGTGTGTCCATTTTTTCAAAAGCATTATAGTGTCTGAATTATTGTCTTATTTACAGATATCCCAAAGATGGGCTTTTTGAGATATTTTACAAACGGACGAATACTACAACATGTAACATAACAAATGCACATCCTGGAAGTTGATGGTGCCAGATATTCAAAATCGACTGAATCGATTTCCGATATTTTTAAAATAGGTAATTTTTTCCATCCTATAATAAAAGTGTCTGTGTGTGCGTGCGTAGATCCAATACGGATGTTCTACCGGTGTAGTGTGTTGATGCCCATAATATTATTTGCCTACAACAGGAATAACTAATTTCCTAAAAAGAAACATGACCTTAGTGCATTAAAGTAACATTTTAGTGCTTCAATTATGATTGTCACTTGTATTACAAAGAGGGGTGTAAGGAGGTGCATTATTCCAGTTACACGTGATATGCACCTTCCACCACCCTCTATTCTGACCTGACTGAACTGACCTGTAGGAATACTCATGCTCTGACTCTTCGACATGCAGCATGGCGGATGTGCTGACGCTGCCGGCGACGTTCCTCGCCGAGATAGAGTACAGACCTTCGTCCTTCAGAATGGCATCGTGGATCACCAGCAGACAAGTGTCTGGTTCGATGAATTGGATCTGTGAATATAATAGGTATATTTTTAAACAATACAATTATGAATCCTGAAGTTTAGGTCAGGATAAAAATAAATATTTCCTAGATTCCTTTGTTCTGACCACGTGACTGAGCGTTGAGATGACGTCAGAACAAAGGAATCGGACGCGTGGCCTACTCGAGGCGTTTGACGCAAATGAAACGATAGTAACTTGGCTAGGGGGGCTGAGCTATTGACACACTCTGGGGCTCTGTGACTCCTCGGAAATATAAACTTTATTAAGTGTTCTTTCTGAATATTATTTATCTCTCTCTGCACACATTACCCCGAATACACAAAACCATCAATATGTAATGGTTCATGACAACTTTGTAATACTTTGTAAGTCTCTTTTCGAAAAGCTCGCAAGTGCTGTTTTGCTGGGCACGCCACAATTATGGCGGTAAGTCCACTCTTTGAGGCGTAGTTGGAAAGACCTCACGGCGTCCTCACCTTCCGCATGACGCAGGTTCTCACCGAACACGGGAAGTTCGGGAAGTTCCTGCACCGGATTCGTGCGGAAGCGACGCCCCACTTGGATAGAGCAACGCCTTGTCCTCGTGGGGGCGATCGGCGTCGGCGATTTCTCGCGCCGGGCCTTGGTACAGGCCATGGTTCGAAGCGAGGAGGAGTGGCAGGCGGTCGCCTCCTTCTGCGAAGCAGTAATGCTAGCAAAGGAGGCGGCCGATCGCGTGAGGCAATGGTCCTCACGCCCCAACCGCCGCCGGGATTCCGATCCCGATTTCCGGCCACCATAGGCGCGGGCTTGCGGACGGCGAGCAATGGGTGGCTCGCCGTACGATCGTCCGGTAACCGTCCGGACCGAGCCCAAGTCGTCGACGGCGCGTGTTCACGCGCCGACGTGCGCCTCAGGGATCTCCCTGAGGCGCGCGTGGAACACTATTATTCGCTTCGACCCTGCTGGGTAGTGTGAAAGTGAAACCTGGGACCCTGAGACGAAGGCAAAGAAGGAACAGGAGTGGGTTTTTAGTCAGTAAAAGTCTGACACTATTTCGCGCTTCGCCCAAGAGCGTGATATGTCGTAAGATGATTTTCTCACCAAAAAAAGTGCTGTTTCACGTTTTTACCACAATAACCTTATGTATACCTACGTTAAATGCATCTGAAAACGTATTGCATTTATGAGGTTTTCACGCTAACAAAAATTTCGGTGAAATCAATAGCACGGAAGTGTGTGCGAAGTCAATAGTACGGAAGCCAGCTTGACTACGGGACGTCAGCGGATACGTCACATCGCTTGACAGAATCTGGGCTGACGTTTGCGCGAGCTGAACAGGTAATAGTTCCGACGCGGGTTATTGGTGGACACGCGGGTCTCAGGGATCTCTTTTCTCTGTTAGCAGCCGTGTGAACAATATCAAGTCTGGGGACTGTCACAAGGCTCGTTGTGAAATGCATACATAAAGCAAACATCAAAATAAATCAGCTGCGTGGTCCGGAATAGTTTGTTTATTGCTCGTAACGCACTCATCGCCTACAAAATAGGGTCTCTGGAAAGAATTTCCACTGTATATGTATTTTGACATGAAAAAAAAAAACTTTTTTTCTTTTTGTCGATTGATCGAATCGTTCCAACTTACCTTAATCCTACTGCTAGGCGCAAGCGGCTGCCAGTCCTTATACCACTTGATGTCAGGGTACGGGACGCCAGTGACCCTGGCTTCGAACCTGGCAGTCTTCCTCTGCAGCACCACCACCTCCTCGGGTCTTCGTATGAAGGTGGGGTACTCTGCCACCTCGAGACGTACTCGTTGGCGAGCTTGGCCGTGCTCGTTAGTGGCTACTGCCTCGTACCAACCAGCATCGCGTTCTAACATCCTGAAGGAAGGAAGGGGTTAAGAATGTTGTGATTTTGTTTAATTCATCTATACTAACGTTTTAAAGAGGATAGTTTTGTATTTTTGTATGTAATAAATAAACTCTATAACTACAAAACCGATTTTAAAAATTCTCTGGCAGAAGTTAGTGTAGCGACATCTGTATTGCCATATAAGAACCAATCTACAAAATCCCACTTCGCGATATTAGTTCACAGTGCAATTAAAACATACAGTCTAAAATCAACTATCGGGCAGTTTTTGGGCGACACAACACAAGTGCGATCGGAGGATCATCCCTGTTTATTTGTAGACCATAAATAAAATAAAAAAATATTATTAGACTTTCTAGTCTGTAATTAATTAATACGGTCTAATGTCAGATCTATGCTAAACAATTAATTACGGTCCGTCTAAATTTATTCTGTTTAGATAAGCCGATAACTTCATCATACCCGATAAAGATATTTTTAATTATAAGGTTTCAAAACCTTTTAATATTATAGACTAAACTTTTATGACTAACGACAACCATATTTTTTGGATGGCTATTGTAGCGACATCTATGGCACCACATTGGAACTGAAAACTACAAAATCCTGCATCGCGCAATTAGAGTTCTCCACGCAATTTCAACATATAAAACAGTCCGAAATTATCTATCAAGTTGCCCGGACCAGACTAAACATCTGTCTGGTCGGACGATCGTCCCATTTCAATGAAGGTTTGTGGGACTTTACTCTCTGTTTTACATTCCTCTAAACTATCTTCGAATACTCTTATTAAAACCATTATTTAATCTAGCTAATATTCAGTTTATTCATAAAATACTCACTTATTAATAAACAGAGTAGCCTGTCCATTCCTCGTGTAACTCCAGTCGTACCTGCCTCCAATGTCAATGGGCTCATCATTGAAGAAGTACGTCATCTTAGGCTTCGGGTACCCGTACACGAACCAGAACAGATTCACATTGTGACCCTTGACTCCGTACTGAGAGTCATACTCTTGGCGAAGGAACCGCGGAGCTTGCGCGTACCCATCATGGGGAGGACGCTCGATGTCGAAGTCTTTAGGGAAGTATGGAGACGTTTCTGGTCTGAAGTCAATCCCTGGTTCTAAGTATGGGATGAACTTTGGCGGGTCAGGTTCTAGCTTGGACCTTTAGAGATAAAAAAATAAAAACATGTAGTTTATTGTGTTAAACTAGACAATTAAAAACTAAACATAACGAGGCCAAAAGCCCAGTATTTGGGTAAAAATCAAAACAGAACTGTAAAAAAATATAACTGCCAAATTAAACTGGGTTCCTGGGGAACCTATATTTTAGTTGTGGATATACAGTTCGAAAAGCGTGAGAGAGTCTTTGTCATGAGTCCTGCAATGTAAGAAAACAGCCTTGAGCGTAACGTACATTGGATGGTTCCTAAATCAATGTACCTATTTGGATTTCGTCGCTGCGGCCAGCGCTGCGCTCAAGGCTGTTTTCTTAGAGAATAGCACTGCTGGTTGGGCCAAGTCACAGGTTTGTAGGGTAGCCTTCATCACTAATAGCAAAGCAACAGACAAGATACAGTCAGTTTGTCCCCGTTTCTACACGGTAGTCAATTTTGTTAGAGTATTACTCATCCCATTCTCTATATCTCACCCAGGCCCAGAGTGGTTGAACGGGCGGGAGAGCGCGCGACTATTTATTGATACATTTCATTTGATTACATTTTAGTTTTTACCTATGAAATTGCCGTTTTTTAAAACGGGTTGCTTGCTACTAATCTTTGGATTGACTTGGAATTATAAGTTTAAATAAACTTTATATTAAAGGTACGTTTTAAAAAATGGCAATTTCATACTTTAACTCCTATTATAAACTCATATACACAAGACTCGGGACAACAATCTGTAGGCCATATAAATATTTGTTCCGTGTGGGATTCCAACCCACTACACGCAGTGCAGCAGTTTATCGCTCAACCACTGCACCAATTGTGTTGTCGTTATCATTGGAATTTTTTGCAGAAAGAGAAGTTACAAACAATGGAAGAAGATTTTTTCATATGACCGTGGTTTAACTAGGGTTTATATTACCTGTGCGTGATGGCGAAGGGCGACGGGTCGCTGACGCCGTACTTGTTCTCGACGCGGATGCGGAACTTGTAGTCGCGGAAGGGCTCGAGGTTGCGGATGTCGCACACGCACGAGCGCAGCCCCGTGCGCGCCGTGAACCAGTCGCCGTCCGGCTGCTCGCACATCTCCACCTGCCACAACCACGAGCTTTACTTATTATCCATAACAAAAGCAAATATTATACATGTCGGTGAAGTCAATAGTACGGAAGCCAGCTTGACTACGGAACGTCAGCGATACGTCACACCGCTTTTTTTCTTGTTTTTGGCTTCACACGGTTTGAGTATTTACCCAAGGTCATGATTTAATGTTATTTTATAAGTTTATCCGACTCGCACTTGCCCGGTTTTTATTCAATATCCAGCTCTGATGGACCGGATCCATGTTAAATGACAAAGAAATAAAACCAGAAACACCGACTTCCGAAATTAAAGTTATCTTAACCGTTTTGGTGTATTTTTTTGTAGTGAAGTCGGATTTTTATTATTTTTTATTATCGTTTCGACAATGTATTTCGCATTTCTTTCTGCGTCGCTATGAGCTCAGTAAGAAGCGTAATTATATATATTGCTAAGAACTCGTTTACCCAAAACATACCTGATAGGTGACGGGGAACCTCGGTCCATGCGGGATGGAAGGCTTCCAGCCAAGGGTCAAGTGCCTATCAGCCATGCTCCTGATGATGGGTCTGTCTGCCAGTGGCATGGGGATGCCAGTCTTCTTCATCTTATCGAAGTCCGAGTACTGGTCGCCGATGGGACGCTTGCTGGTGTGCGGTTCCAGTGCTGAGGAAAAAATAGTAGATTAAATGGCTACGGGGATAAAGAATATGTTGAATTCTGAACGAAACGAAGGCTGCTAAGTTTTAATCCCGAACGCAGTGAGGGATTTATATAATTCACTCCCGAGTACAGCGAGGTAGTTAATTTAGAAATTTTGGTCTTGTTTCATTTATTTATTGACAACTCCAACATCACAAATTATAAGGTCCTTTTCTTTTTAACAAAATATGATCCATACTTAATATTATAAATGCAAATGTAACTCTGTCTGTTACACTTTCACGACTAAACTATTGAACCGATTTTGATGACATTTACTACGGAGTAAGTTTGAAGAAAGGACATGGTTACTTTTTATCTGGTTTTGACTTCGACTTCGCGTCCGCTATAAGCGTCATTCACGGTTGGTTTATAATTATATCAGTAGGTCTGTGTGTAGCTGTGTAGTCTACTGACGTCAGCAACCCACAGACCATAGCATAGACCAAGAGATAAGTCATACTCACTATCGTAAGTAAGCTGCGCGCTGCAGGAATCCTCTCCGTGCGGGTTGTAGATCCTGCAGCGGTAGGTGCCCACATCAGTAGGGTCTACTCCGCTGATGGTAAGACGCAGAAGACCAGTGGTTTCCTTGTCCATGCGGATTCTTTCACATGGGAACAGTCTTTCATCGTTACGGTACCTGAAAAAATAATATTTTTTTTTAATTTTCCTAGCTACGTCACCATTTTTCTGGACGCAACCCGGACATAAGGAATGCCACAAGGATCGGCCCAGAAAAGTCCTACCGCGAGTTCTTAACGCGATCCAATTGACGACCTAAACTGAACTGTTAAAGGGATGGTGCTATACAGGGTGTATAGCTACATCAATCTTTTTCAGTCACACGACTGACATTGACACGCCATGGTTAGGCCCCTAGTCTTTTCGTACCTGGTGGATTTCCTAGACCTTCACTAAATCATCAGTTCATTTTCTAGCTTACTCAGGCTACGATGCGCCGACAAGCAGTCACCATACAAGAACTTGTAGTAGCACATTTTTAGATTTATTTTGAAGAGATTGAAGGTTAGTTAAAGAAGGAGATCGGAATAGGTAGAGTGTTTTTACTAAAAGCTTGTAGAAGTAAATAAAATAGAATTGACAATACTTCCTCTATAATCCCGAAATTATAAGCGTGACTTGACTATTATTATACAGTACAAAATAAGGACTGAAAGGCATGCATGGTGTGTGTGTGTGTGTGTGCACATATTTTAAAACGAATTACTTGACAATACTACCTTACCATTTTGTCTTTCTATATGGTTTTATGTTGATTAAATGTACACAATAAATAACATTAGTCCGTACAACACTAAACTTCAATTTAGATTCTCAGATACACAAGGCAAAGTTCAAATTCCATTGCAACGGTTTATACAAGACATTTTGAGAAGATAGTGTTAAAGGTCACTGTCCACGGACACAACGTCGTGTCGCTGCCGCTTCGTCGACAGAGTTTCATAGTTTAGTAATATAATAATAATAATATTCCACAACTATCACACAAGGCCGTGTAGTCCCAAGCTAAGCAGAGCTTGTGTTATAGGTACTAGACAACTGATAAACATACTTATATATTTCTAAATACATACATATATAGATAAATTACACACAGAACAAATGATCGTGCTCATCACACAAACATTTGTCCTGGGTGGGAATCGAACCCACGACCTCTAGCATAGCAGTCAGGACCACTAACCACTAGACCAACAGACCAGTCAAATATGAAAGCTGTGTTATAACGACGGATGCGCGTCTATGACGCTACGCGGCCGTGGTTAGTTGGCCTAAGTAGTATATAGATACGCACCACTCGACGTCGGGCTCGGGCGTGCCGGTGGCGCAGGCGGTGAACTTGGCGCTCATGCCGCGGAACACCTCGATGTCGCCGATCTTCTTCAAGAACTCTGGCGGCTCCACCTTCTGCTTGCGGGCGCTGGGTACACAGATAATATTATCAGATTTCTCCAGCAGAAGTAAGAATGAAGGTGATGTTTACTGTGGCAATTAGAGATAATACTTTTAGGGTCAACGATCGATGGTTTGGCAACTGCATCTTACGTCTTGGCAACTCTGCTGTAAAAAGTTGGGATTACACATCAAAAATCGAACTTATACCATTATCAGGATAGGATGGTTTTTTTTTTGTAGCTGGGAAAATCATCTTATGACAAATCGCGCTCTTGGGCGGAGCGTGAGATAGTGTCAGACTTTTATTGACTAAAAACCCACTCCTGTTCCTTCGTTGCCTTCGTCCCAGGGTCCGGGTTTCGTTTTCATACTACCCATGGCCCCAGTAGGCTTCGACCCTGCTGGGCCCCTACAATTTGACATCTCCCTGAGGCGCGCGTGGAACAATACGCGCCGTCGACGACTTGGGCTTGGTCCGGACGGAGGATAGAATGGTGCGGGTGACAGCTGTCGGATTCATACAATGTAGCCCTATCGTTTTCTCTCATTTCAAAGATGTATGTTTTCGTCCTGCTGTCATTCTACCCATTTAAAAACGTATACATAACGTTGACGTAAATTTAACTAACGTTAATAACAGCGTTTTGACAGGTGCCTGAACCTGACGACTCAGTGATATCACCTGGTGAACGTCATCTTAGAAAACCCTTATTATACTGTACTGATCATTGACATATTCAGCTTCAAAGACTGCCACCGCGGGTTGCTGATGCTATGAGTTATGTCTTAGGTCCCTTTGTGATGGGATACCTTTGCGTTGATATTAATAAAATTTAAGAGTTTGTATGGATGAGCGTGCTAATGCCAGGAACTACTGGTTCGAATTGAAAAAATAATTATGTTAGTGTTGGATAGTCCACTTATCGAGGATGGTTATAGGTTCGTCACGCTACGACTTATAGAAGGAAGCAGTAACCAAAGACGCGGGTGAAACCACGGGGGACAGAAAGTTGGTTGTGAAAAGGTTTTATTTAGTTGTGACGTAGAAAGTAACTCACATCTTATCTACAACCTCCAGAGTGGCCTCGCAGCTGGCCTCCCCCTCCCGGTTGCTGGCCACGCACTTGTAGCGGCCAGCGTCAGCGGGCGTGAGGTCCCGCACGTAGAGGCAGCACGCGTCGCCGTCTCGCTTCAGGGTGTACTTGTCGCTGGGGCGCAGCAGCGCGCCGTCCTTGTACCACGAGATGTCGGGGGACGGGATGCCGAACACTCGCGCCGGGAACTTGGCGTCGAAGGTTGGCAGCTGGGGAGATAGGTGATTTTTTTGTGAATTTACTTATTTAGTCGTTTAAACCGATAAGTCAAGCAAATATCAATATATAAGAAACTTACAACAAATTAAACAGCTCATAGGATAGAATGGAGGAAAAAAAACGTGTTGCGCCGACCCGGAGTAAAATGGGGCAAGGACAGGAATGTGATGATGATAAGAAACTTAAATAATAACTTACTACTTAATTATTATTTTTAAGGCGATATATCAACAATAAATAACTCAAAGAGACGAATTGCGGGAAAAAACAGCCAGGCTAAAGTGGGTGTGGGCTGGCCACGTCGTATGGATGCACCCGGACAGGTGGGCGAGGATTGTCACTCACTGGATGCCTGAGAGATGATGACGTCATTGAGGTCGACCGCAGCGATGGTCGTGTGACGATCTGATCATGTTCGCGGGTCAAACTTAGCCAGAGATCACCTTAGACTGAATGTTTGGACGGAAAAGAGGCAAACTCTTTTCCCAGCAGTGAGACACACGTTAAAGTTAACCTTATGCTCAAATTGCTTTTTTTTTTGTAGTGGGAGTGATTGATGCCGATTAGGCACTTTTCTTTCAATCCATGATGTATCATTTCGAGTGAAAGACGCGAATGAACGAAAAATAAACCGTCCATCATTCATTCATTTCTATTTTCATTGAAAACGACATCAACAATGAAACGAGAATGATAGAAAACTGACATGAAAAATGTATCTTCAAAGTAATTTCTTACCTGTTGCAGGTCAGTGAACTTCTGCGAGAAGGTGGGCGCGGAGTAGACTTTGCGCACGTTGACGTTGCCCTCCGAGGAGTCCTCGCCCAGAGGGTTCACCAGCTTGATGCTGTACACGCCCGCGTCCGGGACCTCCACTGGGTTGATCTCTAAGCCGACCTGCATGCACAATGGAACAATCGGGAATTGTTACAAGATTTTTTCTTTTTCAACTTTATTTAAAGAAACTTCAACTCTGCTTAAACGGTTTTATTATTATTTCTTTGTTGTTAAGCAACTAAGGTCCATAGAAACAATACATACACAATTTTAGTATTACAATCTTACGAAATTCATAACAAACTAATACATACCAAAAATATCCCAATAAAATAAAATATACACGGTGTCTTTGACATCGACGCGCAAACGAATACCACGGATCCAGAACATAGACCCCCGTGTTGGAATTTTACGTCGGCTTATTCCAAATTTAAAAAATAAACTGTACTTTTTTAAGTTGATCGAAAATCGATTTTTATTTAAAAAATATTCGATTTTAATATCAATTATAAATCGATTTATAATCATTATTATTTCCATAATAGATTATTTTTCACATCCCTGAGCCCAAGGCAGATAATAAGTACTCACCCTCTTGCCATCACACGTGAGCCTGATCTTCTCGCTGGGAGTGATGGGCAGGCCGTCCTTGGTCCACGTGACCTCGGGGATGGGGTTGCCCACGAAGGGCGCCGACAGCGAGAGGGGCTGGCCCTCCTCCGCCGTGAGGTCGCGCAGCCCGTGGATGAAGCGAGGCCGCTCTTGTGGGACTGACTCGTCCGAGCGGCCTGGGAGAGATGCAGTCGGTTAGTTTCATGGAAGATATACTTTTGTAACATTACTCTTTTATTGTGTTATTAATTGCATGGGTACAATGCCGTACATAAATTTCAAAGAGTCTACATTGAAAATTTTAGCACTATTCGAACCTGTTTATAGCGACATTGTCGAATGGTAAAATAATGAGGTATGTGATTCCTGGCTATGAATATTGATTTTTCATAACACGAATGATGCTGTTTTATTTTTTATCAAAATCGGGCCTGAGACTCCTGCGAGTATATTTGTTAGTTTTCGATTTGGTCATCTTCGCCAATTTGACAAATACGTCAAGATCAACAGTAACTATATATTTACACCCGAAGAAATAAAAAATCAGAAACTTTATTTCAAATAGACCAATTACAGGCACTTTTGAATTGTCTAAATATCGGTCAGTCCAAAAAAAAAAAAACAATTGAAGCAAAATTGCACGTTCCAAAGCGTAGATCTCTATGGAGAAGAACGTGCAAGAACTCTTTTAAATCATATTATGAGTTACATAAATCTTGGTTACATATTTCTTGTCGCTTCTAATATGTGAGCACAATGTAGATAAGTAAAATAATAAAAATAAAAAAAAAACTAATTAAAAAATAGAAATTGAATTAAACCACTGGCAGCTAAGAGGTCATCTCTTAGCTGTGTAGTTTCAACTGTCGGCACCCGTTCACGAGCATGACGCGTGCATCAGCCCCACTCAACTCAACCATTTTGAAGGGAACTGAATGACCCAATAACACGTGCCACCATAAGCGAGACATTTGAGTGAGCATGACAAGAAGAGAAGAATTTCTTAACAAGTCAACTATTATTAACATAATGGTGTATACTCACTAGCGACAGTAAGGTCAGCATTGCTGGCCATCTCGCCCTTGTCGTTGCTGGCCACGACGCCGTACTGTCCGGCGTCCGCTGGCGTGGCCTTGTCTATGAGCAGCGCGTGCGTGCCGTCCGGCTGCGATACCACGCGCACGCGCTGTCCGTCCGGAACTATCTCTTTGCCGTTATGGGTCCTGGAAGACAATCATTTAAGTTTTTGATTGATGTAAGAATGTTTAATTAATGTTACCAGTCCTGATGTGGAAGGCCTTCTAAACCTTATTCGGAAACAAATCAGCCCTTTTTTGTGTAAGAAATCATCAAATACCTTTTTCCTCTCTGGATGGAGCGAGAGGGAGTGTCAGACTTATTGATCAAAGCCGACCTGTATTCCTTCAATCTCGCAGCGCCATTTGATAACTCCTAGTTCATGATAGCGCAATAAAGTTACGCAAGTTATCTGATTTTTTTATGTTATTCTGTTTGTTTTTTTTTGTTTATTAAAGAATCAAAGAATCACAGATTCAAAGAATCACAGACTTAAAAAATCAATGATTCAAAGAATCAAATAATCAAAAAATAAAAAAAATCAAAGAATCAACAAATCAATGAATCACAGATACTATTTACAGGCACTTTTAAATTGTCAAGAAATCACACTCAAAACAAAATTATGCTAATTATTAATTGTCAAAAAGAAATTGTCTAAAGAAACCTAATTATTAGTGGTAATAAGTTGACACTTGAATCGGACAAAGACATCGAAACATTGCAAAGTATTTTAACAATAACTAAATAAATGAACAATCATAAAGCTGTTTCTCAACAGAACAATAATAGACTATTAAAAGATTATTCTACTGGAGACAAAGTTTCTTTTCATTGAACTTACCACTTGAGTGTAGGTTGTGGATGACCCAGGATCTTGACTTCCAGCTTGACGGGGAACCCTTCGATGACCTTGGTGGGCTGCAGCTCAGCGATGAACGCGGGCTTGCGCTCCTTCTGTCCTACTTCAACCTTCGCTTTAGAGGCGACCTAGAAAGATGAAATATGCAAATACAATTAAAATATGGATTTCACAATCAAAATCGTCATCTTATCAGCATCGACATGACTGATAACAAGTTGAAAGTTAGAATGATCAGTAGTGCTACCACGAGCTCTTAACGTGATCCATTTGACGACCTAAACTGAACTGTTAAAGGGATAGAGCTATAAAGGGTGTGTAGTAGTGATACAACGGAAGTGTCTTAACGGAAGCGGAAACGGAAACAGAGGTCAAGAGTAAATCTTGCCGCATCCGCAAAGATTTACTCTTTACGTCTGTTTCCGTTATGTGTGTGGTGTGTCAAATGGAAACGGAAGCGAAAGTGTTAATACTATGAAGAAAAAGCAAATTTTTTTTTTTAAACAACAGTAGGTTTACGTCGTAATCACGTCACAATGAACCAAATAAATAATAAATATAATAAAAAAGAAACTCGTTGCGATACGTTTGTGTACTGCCCCAGCCCCGCCCCGCGCCTCTTCCGATGTGTCCAGTCGTCCACGCGCCCCCCACCCCCGCGCTTCTCATTGTATTCTTCCGTTTAGTGTTCTGTTATAAATTTTGCGGAAGCAGAAGCGGAAACGGAAGTGAAAAGCTTGCGGAACTTCTGCAGAAGCGGAAGCGGAAGCAGAGTTCTGTTGCAACACTAGTGTGTAGCTCCATTTCTCTTTCTCGCTCGTACGGCTGACATTTTAACACGTCATGGTACCCTTACCGTGGGACCTCCCTGAACAATGAATAACATCTAAATTGACGGTAATTTACGGTGTAAAATTTAAAAAAAAAATCAAGCTGTATTGACTGTAGCTGCAGATCGAGTTAGCTCTTTGAAGGCAGAGTTTTTTTTTTTTTATAGATTTGTGTTTAAGTTGAGAGAGCATGGTGACATTTTTTTGTAATGATTGACTTGCTATTACGAGATGATAAGGTATGATGTGTCTTCATATGAAGCCTCTCTCTTAGCCTGTTTGTACCTAATGGAGTGTGAGTACACTCCTGCATCCTCGGGCTTGCAGCTGTCGATGCTGATGAAATGTACCGGCTACGTTCACTGAGCTACTACATCTGAGGTATAGTTACCTCTCCCAGCTTGTTGGTGACAGTGAGTGAGTACACTCCTGCATCCTCGGGCTTGCAGTTGTCGATGCTGATGAAGTGTACAGGCTACGTTCACTGAGCTACTACTTCTGAGGTATAGTTACCTCTCCCAGCTTGTTCGTGACAGTGAGTGAGTACACTCCTGTATCCTCGGGCTTGCAGCTGTCGATGCTGATGAAGTGTACAGGCTACGTTCACTGAGCTACTACTTCTGAGGTATAGTTACCTCTCCCAGCTTGTTGGTGACAGTGAGTGAGTACACTCCTGCATCCTCGGGCTTGCAGCTGTCGATGCTGATGAAGTGTACAGGCTACGTTCACTGAGCTACTACATCTGAGGTATAGTTACCTCTCCCAACTTGTTGGTGACAGTGAGTGAGTACACTCCTGCATCCTCGGGCTTGCAGCTTTCGATGCTGAGCCCGATGAGACCGCCCGGTTGGTTGATGAAGTTTACTGCTTGAGATGGACGGACAGGCAGACCTGGGGACGGGAGAAAAATGTTAAGTTATATTATTAGTTAGCTGACGAAACTGCAACTGTTAGCTGTCGATCACCAAGTAGTGATAAAGCCAGGGTGAGGATTAGGACGGGATGGTGTGAAAGATCCACCAAGAGGTGGGTCTTAGTCAGTAATAGTCTGACCCGCCCTCTCTCTTCGTCCAAAGCGGGAGATTTTTTGATGATTTTCCAACTTAAAAAAATAATAATAACAAAAGTATCATTTGAACGATACATCTGCCCCCCTAGTCAAGTTACAACCGTTTTGTTTCGATTCTCTTTTCGTCGATTGCCTCGAGTAGGCCACGCCTCCGATTCCTTTATTCTGACGTCATCTCAACGCTCAGTCACGTGGTAAGAACAAAGGAATAGGAGGCGTGGCCGACTCGAGGCGATCAATGAAAAGAGAATCGAAACGAATGGCTAGGGGGGCAGTCCTTTAATACTTTAGAAATAGTTTTCTTCACTGTCTTTCGGTAGTGTAATCCTACTTGGATTGGTTTGAATAATATTTTTAACTCTTGGAAGGAACGCTATCAGTACTCTCTCAAAATAAATAAGAGCTTTTTAAAAACTCAAGATTCAGAAATATATCCCATAAAGAAGTCAGTTATAAAGCCATTTATTAAAATACTAACCATCCTTGAACCACTTGATCTCGGGTGCGGGGAAGGCCATGACCCTGGCCTCCAGCTTGAGGGGCTGGCCTACTACTGCCTTCACGTCTTCCAGCTCCTGGCTGAATGACGGCTTCCTTGGTGTGGCTGTGGAAAGTTTATTCATTTTTATTTGTTATTTTGGTACCTAATTCTTTGTTTTAAAAGTAGGTAATGAATGTGTAGCGACATCTATGACGCCATATAAGAACAAAAAATTCAAAATCATTCATCGCAGTATTAGAGTTATCCGCGTAATTTGAATATAAAACACAAGGAATGGTTCGAGGTCGCTCAAGAAAAGAATACCTGGAAGAAATTGGGGGAGGCTTTTGCCCAGCAGTGGGACAGTACAGGCTATTAAAATAAAAACAGCCCGAAATCAACTATCGGGCAGTTTCCCAGACCAGTCACAATACTATACCACTTCTGAAAGGGAGGACCCTCTGAGCAGACCGGTCAGAATATTCTCTTATATTTTTCTTTCTTTCATGAGTGCGACAGCTTGCACGACGTTCTGCACACGTACTCTACGAAACGCTTTTACCGATTTCCGTTAATAAGAATAAAATTAAAAATAAAAACAAATACCTATCCATTTTATTGTTGATTCGGGTCGAGGATCACTAACACTAATTGCCCCTGAATTTTTTCGCAGATTTAATACCTTGTATACACAGATGGAATGAAGACTTACGGTTAACAGCGACAGCACAAAGAGCAGAGCTGTCTCCATGAGGGTTGGATATGACCAGCTTGTAGGCGCCGCAGTCTGCCGGCGTCACGTGCTCGATGTTCAGCTTCACGGTGCCATCAGGAAGGGCCGTCTGCACCACGCGGGTGTCTTCTGGTGACAGTGGGGCACCGTCTTTGAACCTGGTGAGAACATGATGGAAGGATCTAATTTTTAGGAATATTTAGTCAAGTAATTTCGGTAAATGATGAATATTATGAATGTTTTTTTTTTATTAAAAAAAATTAATTTGATTCAATACTTGGAATGACTCCTGAAATAGTGGGTGCGTTCATAAATCAGGTACCAAATGTTACTCTTCTGTACCTCCTATCACTCTTTGCGGCATTCCTTTAAAAAGAGTGCTGCAGTTTAAGTACTTGGGCCACTGGGTCTCTGACGACTTGTGTCACAATCTGGACATTGAGCAAGAGCGCAGAGCGCTGTCTGTCTGTGAGGCATTTAAGGCATTTTGTCAGTCGTTTTACACGTGCGGCCTGTGGACCAACTTTACGCAGCGGGCGTACAGCGCACTGCGTGTGCAGTACAACAATGCTTTTAGGATACTGTGGGGGCTTCCACGGTTTTGCAGTGCTTCGACTATGTTTCTTGAGACGCGAACGGATTTTAGATTTTTTGGCAATATTAAGTCGCTTACGAAGCAGCTCGAACAGTCTCCTAAGGCTGTTGTTCGAGCAGTGGGACCTGTCCCTGTTGCAGATGTGGATGCAGCTTCATATTAGCGCTTCTCCTTGTATTGTTTGGCCGTATTGTTTTTAATAATAAATATTTTAATTCATATACTCAAGAATGTAAGAAACTGCAAGAACATGTCTAAGCCCTACAAATCTTCTTCTTCCTGCCCTTAACCCATATTACTTGAGGTCGACGCAAGACGTTTTTTTCTTCCATTCTGTCCTATCACCCGTCAAACTATCACTAACTCCCTTTTCTTTCATATCACTCCTCACACAATCCATCCATCTTTTCTTTGGCCTCCCTCTCCATCTATCTACATGTATACTTAGAACTCTTTTAGTAATATGCGCTTCATCCCTCCTCTAAGCCACACAAATATTTATTCAAAATTATATCTACGAATTTTGTTAAACGATCAATCATCATCATCATCATCATTTCAGCCGAAAGACGTCCACTGTTGGACATAGGCCTCCCCCAAGCGTCGCCACAATGACCGATCCTGTGCTTCTCGCATCCACCGCACTCCCGCGACCCTCACCAGGTCGTCGGTCCACCTTGTGGGAGGCCTTCCAACGCTGCGTCTTCCGGTGCGCGGTCGCCACTCTAGAACCTTTCGGCCCCATCGGCCATCCGTTCTACGAGCAATGTGCCCTGCCCACTGCCACTTAAGTTCGATCAATAAGTTTGTAAAATTACAGTACAGTTGACTGCTGCACTGCGTCTGCTGGTTCGTTTCCACGCACACTGTCTGGATATCTTGTCTACGTAAATTTACATGTTTGTGAACGTACCCACGATACAGGAATTATTCCTAGTGTGGGACGAGGTTTTTTTTTAAATATTTAATAGTTTATCTTCTTCTTCCTGCCCTGATCCCATATTACTTGGGGTCGGCGCAACACGTTTTTTCCGGTCACCCGTCACGCTACCACTCACTCCGTTTTCTTTCATATCACTAGTCTAATAGTTTATCGATATCTATATTTAATTAGAGATAACAATTTTAAACCAATATATCTGTCCCTCTTGCGTCTTTTAATTCTTTGAATCAGTATACTTACCACTTGGCAGTCGGAATGGGGCTGCCATCAAGCTTGGCCTTCAGTTCGAGAGGCTCTCCCTCATCCACATCCTTCTGCCTCTCCAGTTTGTGCGTGAAGCCAGGTGACTTCTGTTCCAGAGTGATGGCCGCCTCGCAGACTGCCTCGCCCGCCAAGCTGACGGCGCGGACTTTGTACTGTGGACAAGGTTACGACAATTTAGTGTTTTACCTAGAAGAAGGTGCCTCAGATACATTAGAGGACGATATGTCCTACGATATGACCATGAAATAGATAGGTACAGAAGTCAATCTACATACAAAGCCCGCTCGGACAACGCACACAGACACCGCTCATGGACACGATATCTCGGCTCAATTCAGCTCAATGCGAGCTCGAGTGCTATCCGTTTGAGACACGCGTCTGTAAACTTTTTTGTGGAAAAATGGACTAACTAAAAAACCTTATTATATCTGTTCTGTGAACGATTGTTTGAATTCAACATTAAACAGTGAATTGTCGTTTTTTAGGCTACCAGTTGTTTCATAGAGGTAAGTAGATATTTGCTTGTATTTTGATGGTTTGTTTTAACGTAACACAGAACCCATGCCATGTAATATTTTTACAATTCAGATTAGGTAGGCATTTATCACCTTGCCCGCTCGCACTTGGACAGTTCGGCGCCACGCGCTGCCCCTAGCGCGGCCGCCGCGCGTAGCTATGAAAAGTGAAGTACATACATGAGATTGACTTCTGTACTTATATAGATAGGTTGTAAAATGACGTACAACGTTTAATCTACGTGACGCTGCAACTCTGCCCAGTGTCATGCAACTTGTCCCCAAAATTTTATATCGCACTCACAAGATGCGGGTCATGTTACACAATTTGACAGCGTTGCGTGTCATATTGGGGGGTCACTCTGCCCCCTAGTGTATCCAAGTCTTAAAACTGATAAAGCATTATTATCCATATTATTTATAAAAAATGTAGCGACATCTTTATCGCCACATGAGAACTAAAAATTTAACCTAATATTATTATTATATACAACAGTTCAAAATCAGCTGTCGTGCAGCTACACGGACCAGACACAGCATCCGTCTGGTTGTAACATAACAGAACACGGGCAGTTACTTAAGCTAAACTACTCAAGAAAAAAAAAAGATTCTCACCTTGCCAGCATCACTAGCCGCAAAGTGCTTGATCTCCAGCTCGCTGTCGACCTGTCCGCCCACCTCGGTGGTGACCTTATGCCGTTCATCATTGAGCACCTCATCACCGTCGCGGTACCAGAGCACGTCAGGCTTGGGCACACCGTCACAGCGCACCTTCAGGGTCACGTCGTCGTAGTCCTTCACGGCTTGCTTCTGCAGCGGCTTGGTGAACACTGGCACGCCAGCTGTAGAGAAGAAGGATCTAGTTATGATGGGTGGAAGTAGTTAAACAAACTATGAAGGCCAGCTATTGAGTTAATTTCTTTTTAAAATATTGCCCCACACTAGGAATGACTTCTGTATAGTGGGTGCGTTAATATGTAAGCTTACATTCAATTATTATCTAATTGGAGAGTATGTTACAGTTTTTTTTTCACAGGTGTTATTTTTAAGATGTTGACAAGAAAAAAGAACGGATTGTTCGAAATTCAACCCTAAAGGAGGTGAAATGGTAGCTTGGTTTGTGTGGAAGGTCGTCATTTTTAAATAACGGTTAATAACTCCTACGTTACCCCAAATCTAACGCGAGCGAAGCCTTGAGATAAAGCTAGTAACTCATAATGGCTATTATTACCACATCCAAACTCGTCGGTAACAAGTTCATGAGCAAAATATAAGGGATGGATGTCAATGTCAGTCGTACACTGACCTCTAATGAGTTAATTTGGCACGCTAGCCGATTTTATTTCTGAAACTTATGATCTTTATGATCCATTCAATTTGATATAGCCAGAGGTCGGAATTAGGTACAGTTAAACATGTACTTACACCGATTTCATACAGCGAAAGAATAAAGTGGATATGCCTCAAATCCCGAGATTAATTTTAAAGATCAGAATTTTTTTATGACACTATCAGAAATATAGCAGAAAAAATTTCTTCCTGCATTAATGACGAAGAGGAGGAAGTGTATAGATTTGTTAACCTCACCTCAGTTGACGTAGAGAGATCTTTTTCAATGAAAAATACTAATAAACAATTGTATCCTAATTATCTTTATTTTATTTGTCTTATCTATCTCTGAAATTTTTATAATTATTTATTTGTAAAATTGTCGGCCACACACGATTTTTTATTAGAAATGCCGGTAAGGTCCATATTAATATCAACATTTCAATGCAAGTACATGAATAACTCTACCTAATTCCGACCTGGCCTATCATCATCTCCTAAGCTTTACCCAACAAGCTTGGGGTTAGATTACAGTCTAACCGGAGTCTAACCTGAGGTCTGCTTCTTCCTCCCAGGCTGAATACTTATGTTTTACATGGAGCGACTGCCTATCACACCTCCACAGCCCAGTTACTGGGCAATACGATACTCCCTGGATAGACTGATGGTCAGATTTTATGGCGTCTGACTAAGTGTATTGACTGTCAAAGATACCTTTATGTGCTTTAACCTCTCAGGCCCCAGTGTACCGAAAACGGTACACCTCGGTGCCAGCTAACTTAAACCTTATTTTAATAAAGTTTAAGTTAGCTGGTACCACATTGTACCATTTTCAGTACACTGGGGCCTGAGAGGTAAAACTAACTATAAAAGTACATAAGAATTAAAATAATTACATAATACTTGCATGCATGAAATGTGGGTGTTATGTCCTTACTAACTCTTATTTACGGCATTTTTAACACTTACTATGCACCGTAAGCTTGGCTTGCTGCGAGGACTCCCCGACTTCATTCTTGGCGACAAGGGTGTACACTCCACCGTCATCTACTCCAACTTTCTTCACTGTCAGTTTGTATGTCTCGTTAGCGAGGTCTTCTACGATGTCAAAGCGAGAGGATGGCTGAATTACGTAGCCGTCTTTGTGCCTGAAAAAATTCAATGAAAGATTTCACTTAAGTCAAATGAGGATTTATGTACATTTAGACTATCCTGAAATACTTACCACTTATCTCAGCAATGGGTTGGCTATATCGTTAGCTGTGAAGATGATCTACTCAAAGGGCATGCAACCCCTCTATCTTTGGTTGCAGTAAAACTATTGCCCGTATATCTAGTCGAAGAAGGTTCAAAGTAACTTACCACTTAACCTCGACTATTAGGTTGGCTCTAACGTTGACGATGAAGATGGTCTCCTCGAAGGGCACAGCGATGACATCATGCAGCCCCTTTATCTATAGCTCTAATATCTAGTAGTAGAAGGTTCAAAATAACTTACCACTTAACCTCTGCGATGGGGTTGGCTCTAACGTTAGCGATGAAGGTGGTCTCCTCGAAGGGTACAGCGGTGACGTCATGCAGCCCTTCGATCTCTGGTCTCAACAAGATGTCGAGTCGCGCAGAACTCTCGCCGACGCCATACTTGTTCTTGGCCTGGATTGTGTATTCACCAGTATCGGTGTGGCGACCTGGGAAGGAAATACTAACGTTAGAAAATTAAAGGTAGTATTTTACTCATTTCTATTCACCATGATGCTACGTCAACAGCAGCCAATTACATGAAATTTTAACATAATTGGTAAAATTACGGTGTACCCGGGTGAACTGTACACATCTGTATAGTGTACCCCTTTAGAATGTACCAGTATAATGATATGCCTAATAAAATTAAACTGATATGCGATTGCAGAAATCCCGATAGATTTTCTATTATTTTATTGAAGAGTTAGAAGATTGCGGGAAGCGGCTGGATACAAGCCCAAGTGCAAGCTCTATCTTTTGTATTAGCGGCTGCTAATACAAAAGATAGAGACAACTGAAAAATCTTGGAGGCCTTTAATCAAAATTAACAATAAGTTAAGACTGTTTAAGCATGTTACGAGTAGTTAAGTTAACTGTGCATTTAAAAAAAGTTGTAAGTTCATTGGATAAATAAAAGGTTATAATTATAATTGAAGAGTTCCATTGTTAATCTCCAAAGTTCTTCAACAGATCTTCACTAAGACGAGACTACCTTGAGAGTAAACCCATTTAAAAAAAAATTAATTGAAAAAAAAAAACTCATAATCGGTTCATAATTGACGGAGAAAATCATTGAACATATGAGATGAGTGTGTACATTTCGTACATCTTAATTAATCAATGTAGTGCGTGTCGTTTATGTTAAAATTAAATATAAAATATACACACAATCAAACGAGGAACCCTTCCCTTTTTTATAGTCCGTTAAAAGCTTGCACATACAGGTGTCTAAGAAAAGAATATTAATATGCTTAACATACTTAAATATAATTGAATGTTATTAAATATAATTAAAATCATTAAAATATTCATTAAAATTAAAAAAATAAATAATTCATAATAATAATGTAATACTCGTAGAACCTGAGATATTTGCACGCCATGAGAAATGGCAGACATGTTGTGAGCCACTTTTATTTAAGATCTTGCATGCATGTATTATTTTAATTCTGTATGCATACACATGTTTGAGCAAATAAAATTTCTTATTCTTATTCTTAACATATTATAGACTAAATGATACGATTTTGTGTTTATCTTATCTTTCATACGTTAAGCATAATGAAACGATGAAATATAGCGTTTAATGCATTTGCGGCAATCATGTAAATATATATAATCCGATGTCTAATAATAACTAACACGGCGAATTAAATAAAGGCTGAAATAAAAACAACATACCAGTAGGAATAGACAGCGTAAAAGTGCACTCCTTCAGTCCATGGTCTAGGTCCTTAGCATCAGCCGAGGTCACAATAGTGGCACTGGGCTGCAGTTCCACTCCGTTCAAGAGCCAGGACACGTGCGGCTGAGGGTCGGCCGTGCAGACCGCTTTCAAGGTCACCGGCTCCTTCTGCATGACGCGCTGGGCTTCTAAAGGTGTGGTGAACTTGGGCTTGCGGAGCTCGGATTCAGCTGTGGCAGAAATAAAGATGATTACTTGAATTGAGGTACAAAAGAAAGTTTTGCAGTCATTTGTTAGCATAAAACGAAGCTAGCAGATGACTAAAATCCCTTCAATTATCCATGCTTAAATGACATGAATTACTTCTATAAATTTTAAGTTTTTTATTTTTTTATTTTTTATTATTGATAGGCTCGCGTTTGACCACTATCTCACCTGATGGTAAGCGATGATGTGGTCGACGATGGAGCACGCTTGCCTAGAAGTAACCTATTCACTCTTGACTTAAAGACCCCTAGGTTGTAGCTATCAGGGAACACAGACTCCGGCAGGGAATTCCACTCCTTAGCCGTACGCATTATGAATGTGTTCCCAAAACGCTTTGTACGTATGTGTGGGTCTTGGTCTTTCTAGGTAAATTAGAATCGAAAAAAACGGCGATTTACAAATTTTATCAATTACAAACTGTCCCCCGCGTCTTTGATACCTGCTCCACTTCCGTGAGTCGAAACGTGATGGCCTATATCCATGAGTCGTAACGTGAAGTCTTCTTCAATAAATGAGCTATCTAACAGTTAATTTTTTTCTCAATTCCTACCACCAACATAGATTCCACCTGTAGGTAAGCGCACTGTTTACCATACTAGTGCGCTTCGCCATCAATCATTGTATCACTGATGCAATCATTGATATCGCACTAGCTATTATTAAGAGCCTATTCACTGTAGCCTTGAACACACCTAAATTATAATCGGACAGGAAGACTGCAGCAGGATTAGTTCCTAAGATAAGCGCATTCAAACAAATTCTTCAGTTTTATAACATACATTTGTTTCTTTATTTTAAATATTAAATTGTGATTATAGAAATACTTACGCGACACAGAAAGTTCAGCAGTCTGCACTTGCTTTCCAAGATTATTGATGATCTCGCACTGCCATTTACCAGCATCCTTCATCTGGACGCTATCGATCTCCAGCTTGAACAGGTTTCCATCGTTGGTGATGTGGACTCTGCAAAAAGAATATATGTTTATTTGGCATCAAGTGCACAATCAAAAAAAATAATAACTTAAAAAGCCGGGCAAGTGCGAGGCAGACTCGCGCACTGAGGGTTCCGTACTAACTTACCTATGAAAACTGTTCAAATTCCGAATCGAGTCTCAAAGATTTTTACGAATCGCAAAAATTGTTTTTTTTTTTTGGATTTTGTTAAAAAAAAAAACATGTTGTGTGTTGTTTGTTGGTTGACATAAAGGTTGCGCGTGGCATACGTTCTGCATGCGCGCAGTTTTCGCATATGCAGTTTCGTTTGCGTTTGCGGGAGGAAATATCTGCTAGCTCGTGAGCGGGTCACTAGAGGCGCAATGTGGGCATACTCAGAATGCAATAACCATAATGCTTGTTTTTTTTGTGTAAAATGATAAAATAACACTTTCGACACACTTTTACTGACTGAAACCTTTTCCTTGCCCTTTGCGTTCCCGGGCTATGATGACTTTTTTAAATTATCCCTCAGCATAATGCCTGATGCTGGTTTTCCATTGGAGATTTCATTTATATACTATATCTCTAAATTTTATTGTAGTAATATAAAAACTTATTTACCTGCCACAAGGCTTGACTTCTTTACCATCATGGAGCCAACGGATGGTCGGCTTAGGCGTACCAGAAACTTCTACAGAGTACACTAGAGGAAGGGACTCGAAGGCGTGGCCGTCCTTCATACTACTGCCTTTGACTGCGGGTGGTGCTGTAACATTAAGAGCAACGTGTTACATAAAGCTAGGTTCTAGTCGAGTGATAAGAAACCACCGACTAGGCAGTTAGAAGCCAGAGAATAGCGTAGCAATAGGCTGGGAGAATAACAGGATGGAGAAGAGGTTTTGTTCGAAGTTACAGCAGATTTGTTTCCAAGTAAAACTCGGTTTGAAGATAAATAACTCGCGATTAATAAGAGTTTTATGAAAGTAGATCGATATAGCAGCATTGTTTAGGTAATGATAACAGCTGGATACATATCTGACAAGTTTTTTTTTAATATTTATTCTTTAGCAACAGGGTAGGTTGAAAGTGCAAGGATGAAACAATGCAAGTGACTCTAGGAACAAATCTAGTGTTGTAACTTAACGTTTTCTATGTACAGAAAGAAAGTACGAAAATTCGTTGACATCACATTTTTAAGCCTAGAAATTTACGAAGCCCTTTTATTAAAAGATTTGTGTATTTACATAAAGTATTGCTCAATAACTTCGCAGTATATACAGCAGTTAAAGATTTTTTACTCGACCTTACCTATGGGTACTTACAAATGCTCTTACTTAGGAAGACACTGAAATAATCGTGTGTGGTGGTTCTTAAGTGTTGATATACTTACCATTAAACGATGTTTGGCTTACAAAATAAAGACCCATAAACATTAAAAGCATAAGTGCTGTGCAAGCGACGCACTACATTTGAAAAATGTTTCACTTACCTTGATGATATGATGATTTTTTTGATCGGACTAATATCTCTGCCGCACCGGGCCCCAAAGATTAGTATGCCAGAAGGGAATGTTATTACGCATGCGTGCTAAAACAAACATACGACAGCATTAGTAAAATATGGAAAGACATTTAAAGGACAATTATATGGAAAGAATCTGCCATTTTCTTAGAAGATGAAAAGTTATAAAGAATCAGTTTAGTTTGTAGTAAAGAAGAAAATGGCAGATTGAATGGAGTCAACATCAGCAATTTCCGATTTCGGATTTAAAGCATTTACTGTCATGTTATTCTCCCCTGAAATACATTGCGTAGCGTTACATCATCAAATGCCAGCCTCCTTCATCGTACAACGTTCCCCGTGTGTTTAATATTTTGATTTAACAATTACCTTTTACGTCTTCCACATTTAGTATATCATCTAGAATGCTCCTTTGTCTCTGGCTTCGTTTTAAAAGGGCTTCTATCTCGTCATCCACTTCCTCCTCTTCAAGTTTAAATAACTTAGCATCGTTCTTTCTCTTTCTCTCAACAGTCGTCTCTGTTACCTCTTTCGTAATGTTTTCAAAGTTCTTCATGGGGCTTAATACTAGTTCTTCTATAATTCTATTCTTAACGTTATCTATTTTTTTACCGACGGATTTGTACTCGTTTTCATCGAATTCCTTCGAAATGTGTATTAGTTTTTCTGTGATGTCGTTCTCGAATACCTTTTGCGACTTTTCTTTTAAGATTAAAGATTCTTCTTCGTCCTCGCCAATAATGTAGTCTTCTTTAAAAGACGACTGGCAGACATAGGAATCTTTACTGAACACTTTCCTCGTTTCGTCAATGTCGAATATGGATTTTGAGAGGTCTTCGATCGATATCTCTCGGGAGAGTGGTTCGTTCTGCCAACTCATCTCGTCTTCCGAGACTGACATTATGGACACAGTGCGGTTTGCTCCTTGTCGCCCACATCTAGATCCGGTATCAGCATCCGAGTCAGTTTGCGGTTCTTCAATGATGCCGTAAGTACCTCTCCTTACATGATCAGGTATACTATAATGCCCCATCTCCGTCAAGAAATAACTATGGCTAGCAATTTCTTCAACTTCTAAAGAAGTTGTATGCGGCTTGTTGGGTTGGATCAACCTTCTGCCTCCGAAAAACTCATCGTCATCATAACAAAGTGATGTTGACGTCATTTTGTGTAAAGTGTGTGTTTCGGCCGGACCTACCAGTTAAAATAGTATTATGTTGATTTTAGGTCATACAACGGTCTAGAAGGTGAGATTAGAAAAGATGAGACTAATGCGTTATACTTTAGTTTGAAGTTTTAGAAGCAATCTTGTTTAATGTTGGAAAGTTAGTCGATGATGGATGGATGTTAGAACTGGGAAGAGAAGGTAGGAAGCTGGATACTGACCTGTGACGATCGCGCCATGAGACTTAGTGCTGCTGACTTTAGACATAATTATAGCTCCGTTGTCGCCTGTCTTGAACGTAGTTACTGTTTCGAAAACCCGGCCTAAACATAATAAATCACACTTGGGATGTTAAAAACACAGTGTTAAAGGCATGCAAAGTGTGCGCGAAAACACGAAATTCTCGCATACATAGTACTAGAAGCTGTTTGCTGAATTGAAGAGAAAGCGTCGAAGCGTTTAATGTGTATACCTTCAGTTTCAGCACTTAACGGTTCTTCTACGGGCTGTTTTTTAACCGATTTACGCTTGGGAGACTTGATATCTTCAGCTATTGGTACTTCCTCGATCACCTCAGGTTTGCTGGCACTCTTTTCTCCTACATCCTTCTTAGTAACAACCTCTTCTACGACAGGTTTCTTGTTCTGTTCGTTATGGTTTTCATCACAGAAAGACTTATCTTCGGCCGTCTCGGGTTCAGAGAAGGTCTTCTTTCCAGCGTCGGTGGGTGTTGATTCTATTTCCTCTATAGTTGGTTTACTCGGTTTATCATCATCGTCCCAGAATGATTTCTCTTCAGCCACTTCGGCTTCACTAACGGACTTCCTACCTTTGCTAGGGGCTGGTGTATCTGGTTCTTCTACAATGGGTTGTTTAGTCTTGCCATCGTCGGCGTCATCCCAGATAGATTTTTCTTCAGCCACCTCTGGTTCAGAGATGGATTTCTTTCCTTTGCCTGGTTTTGTTTCTGGCTCTACAATGGAGACTTTTTTGGACTTCTTGCCATCTTCTGTGTCGTCCCAGAAGGACTTTTCTTCGGCTACCTCAGGCTCGGTTATAGATTTCTTAGCAGTGCGGGATGATGGTTTGTCTACCTCATCAAGGTTAGATGTCTTTGCTTTGCCATCTTCTTCATCATCCCATATAGACTTCTCTTCTAGAGTTTCCGCCTTGGCCAACTTGGCTGACTTCTCTTTCCCCTTATCCACGTCATCTTCTACAGCTTTCTTCCCCTTTTTGCCTTCCTCATCGACCTCACTTTCAACAATGGCTTCTTTATTCAATGTCGAATGAATCTCTCGCGCTATTGAACACAATGAAAAAAGTGGTAACAATAAAACATGATTTATTAAAAATGGGTAAAATGTATTAAAAAATCGACGTCACAAATGGGTTTAAATGTGCAGGAGAAAGTGCATCGATGGTCGTGGGTGACTACTCAGCATTCCAGTCTATTGAATGCTTCGATGTATATTACCATATCCTAATGGTAGGTATCTAGGGACACCAAAAAACAAACTAACGTGCGGATAATATGGTAGTACTAGTAAACTAGGGTTCAATATCTACGTTAATACAAACTACGTTACCCGTATTTCTTTCCATCGTAGTGCCAATTCTGTCGATTCTTGACAGATGGGTATCTTGTGGGCTTACCATATGCCTGTGTAGTGTGTCTATGTGTGTGTGTTCGTGTCACTCTGTGGAGTGTTAGCTGCAACTCTGACTCGTGATCAAATCATACGGATGTGCAAGTTGACGTTGAATTTCAACCTTATCTTGCGGTGCACAAGGATAAATTTTGTAACTAAAAATTTTGTGATTCGTGATATAATAGTGGTTTCAAAAATGGTCCCTATAGCTTGTACTGAAGGTTGATTTTGAAGTGTTGGCGTGTACTCACTGTGGACGGTGACCGTGCTCTTAGAAGAGACACTACCAAACTCGTTTTCGGCTCTCACTTCGTACTCGCCGCCATCTTCTTCCTTCACCAGAGTCACTGTGAGGTGGTAGTTCTCCAATCTGTACGCAAAGCAAAGATTTCAACAACTGACTTTACAAGTTGTTTAATCACGTTGTGATTCGAACGTATGATGCCACTAATTTCTAGACAGTTTAACTTTCATTAGTATTGTTTTTTTTTTAACTTAAATAAACTAGTGCTAGCTAGTGCCAGGTCACATTCATGGCGACAATTCTCTCACCTCTTAGTATCCCTCTCGATCTTGATCCTGGCGTCAGTGTTGACCTCCTTGCCGTCCTTGTACCACTTGACCTTGGGTTCGGGACAGCCTTCCACTTCGACGTCGAGCTTCAGCGTCTGTCCGGCGTCCACTGTCATGTCGATCAGGCTCTTGGTGATGCGGGGTTTTCCTGAAAGAGATAGCGAAGAATTTTATAAGCAATGGTTTAAACAAGATAGTTTAGAAATATAATGGAACCACAAAAAAAGACATTGTTTGAAGAAAATTTTGTAATTTTTTGTTAAAATCAATTGAATTAAGACTATGTCAGTCCGAAAAAATCATAGAACAAAATTGTCAGCCTTAGGTATGGTGCCCCGCTCACTGAAACACTCACAGAGCTCACCGAATTTTTGACAGCGAACGCAATTTTTAAAAAAATATTACTGTTCGAATTTCAAAACCATTTTTTTTATATAATGTTTTTGGTTTGGATACTAAGTCCTTTAAGCTATGTCTTTGAAAGAATAGACCATTAGAAAGTGGATAAATTCATTCTAATGTTTTTGTAGTATTTGGCAGCAAATGTATCAACTCTACCTTCTCGGCAAACTTCGCTGAGGTGGTCAACACTACAATAAAATTGTCAGCGCCATTTTACCGAGATCTCGCCTGTTTTCACATATTGTTCAGTTGCGCTGACGCTCGAGATACAAAACTAAACTAATTTTACATCACAATATCCACTACTCGTAGGAATCAATTTGCGAATAATTAAAACCCTACTGACCTTAACTCGAACAAATCCCCCAAAACCTCTTTCAAAACAATTTTAGGATTAACTTCAAGAATAACAAATGGACATCACTGTAGTAGCAACAGTTTTACAATCTTGTGTATAACATTTCCTGCCTTATAAATATGAAAATAGAGTACATAATCGTTATGACTTACTGTTGACAGTGAAGGTAGCGGAACAAGAGTCCTCTCCGAGAACGTTGGAGACCTTGCAGGTGTAGTTGCCGGAGTATTCTGCTGATACTTCTTTGAGAATCAGCTTGTGGGTGTTGCCACTGTCGACGCGGGTGAAGACCGACTTCTTCTCGGTTATTTCTACGTCACCGAGGTACCTAGAAAAAAATAACAATGATTTTACAAGTGCTGTTAAACTTCAAGAGGATTCTTAACTTTGGAAAGTTTTATTATATGGGGGTAGGTAATTATTGATAGCAAAAAGTGTTGATGACCGCAGCACCATCTATGAGCAACACCCGTGCACGTGCGTGCCGGCGGCGGGCTCGGGGACTGCTCCAACCACGCGACACTAGCGCCGCGCTAGCAATTTCGCTTGATTTTGGGTTACGTCGATGAACGAACTAACTCTAACGTTTATAATTATAAGGCCTCTTACCATTTCACAGTAGGCTCTGGGTAGGCTTCGACGGCAACGGTGAACTCAAAGTTAACATCTCCCTCCCGAGCGGACGTGTCCTTCAGTTTCTGCGTGAACTGCGGGCCCGAGCGCACGTTCAGCACGCACGAGTCCGACGTGCTGCCGTGCACGTTGCGGATCTGATAAGAGGTACATTTGTGATGAAATAAGATACATGAGAAATAGACAATCTTTGTACGCTGCACAAAATAGCAACATTGGGTTGTCAAGAATAATGTGGCCGGTAGAAAAATAAGTGGTATGGTGTTCGAAAAATAGCATCGACAACCTAAAATAAATAAAAATGAATTGCTAAATATGTTGCTAAGCGCAAAACTCGAGTCAAGGGTGAACAGAAGGGGAAAAACAAATTGTGCAAATCAATTTATAAAAAAAAATACAACCGAATTGATAATCTCCTCCTTTTTTTTGGAGTCGGTTAAAAAGTAAGAAGAATAATAAAATAGTCACCTCGCAGGAGTACTCGCCGGCGTCAGCGCGCTTGGCTGACGTGATGACGAGCGAGTGCGCCTCCCCCACCGACGACATCTTCACGCTCGACGACTCGGACAGCTCCACCTTGTTCTTGAACCTGGACACACGCATGCCATGGCATTTTAATACAACTAAGTAGAATATATTGTGGTAAGTTGAATGCACTCACCCTGAGTGTCAAAAAATCGTGTGAAGCTATAAATAATAATAATACTCCGCAATGCCATCTAGTCCTGAACTAAGCAGAGCTTGTGCTATGAGTAATAGACAACTGATGAACATGCTTATATATTTATAAATACATTACACCCAGACACAGAACAAATGATCGTGCTTATCACTCAAACATTTCCTCCTCCTCCGGCATAGCAGTCAGGACCACTAACCACTAGACCAACAGGCCAAAAGAAGGAATGGTCATGAATAGCTATTCTGTACACGTGGACAACATCGTTATTGTGCCGTAGAGTACATACTAGTTCCATGACAATACCAAATATTGGCAAAAAAACGTCTATTTTCGAAAAAAAAAAAAATTAAAAGCAACGAAAAATTGAAAATTTTAAGCCTATAAATTAAAAATATAATTACTCTTTTTAAATTAAAAGAAATAGTATTTTTTATTGGTGTGTGTATGTGTTATCCGTAGTGGGAACAGGTTCAGACGTGGTCTTCATGTCGCACATCTTGCTCCCTCCCACCTTCTTTCAACTCAATCCTTTATTGACTATATCTATTTAGTCTATTCCTTACTTACCAAGCCACAGTGGGTGCAGGTTCAGACTCAGTCTCCACCTTGAAGGTGACAGTCTCCTTTTCTTCACACACCTTGCTCTCTCCCATCTTCTTCAGGACCTTGGGCGCTGATGTTACGTGCCATTGCCAGAAGTCCGAGCATTGGTTCACTTCGTTCCTGGAAGTGATAAAAAGTGAAGTTAGAAAACGAATGACTAAGGAGCAGTGTTGGTCATCTTGACATTCTTGATCTTATAGATCTCCTCAGAATCCTTCACGATCACGACACTGGCGGAGATCTTTACCTACCTTCCGTATACAATATTATTTTTAGTATTATATGCGAAACCTGAATATATTTTGTTCAGAATCAGTAACTGAATCAATTCCAATAATTTTTAGACCATGTTATATTTTTTCCCACAAATATTTAAAAAAGGTCACAAGTTGGATACCACCGACACACGGCAGGTCATAGCGGGCATTAGGCGCCAGCGCACAGCTGGGTGCGAGAGAAAAACTACCTTTTAGTTGCCTGGATGGCCCGGTGACCATGTATTTGTGCGGACAATCAGATAACATAACAAGCTTATAACTTTGTGAATTTTCATGATACAGTTATGAAATTTTGCATATAGATTTTTTACACAAAAATACTAGACACGTGTTTCGGGTTTCGCATATACTAAAAGTAATGTGTACTACTTATTAACTCACTTAGCAACAACGGAATAAGAGCCGGTGTCAGTCAGCTTGGCATCCTTGATGGTGATCTTGTAGATCTCCTCAGATTCCTTCACGATCACGATGCGGTCGGAGCTCTTAAGCTCGTTGCCGTCCTTGTAGAACGTCACTTCTGGAGCGGGCTGACCTTCGATCTCGATTGTCACTGTGTGGGTGGACGACACCTGGAAATAATGTGAGAATTGAGAGACAGAAATAAATTATACATACCCTCAATTCAATAAAAGAAAAATTAAGTACATTGCCATTATCACAATAGATGGGCGAGTTATTTTTTTTAAATAATGATTTTAAATGTTTTGAATATTTTCGATAATGATATTTTTTAAATATACAGGTGAAATTCTGAACTCTTCTTTAGAAAATGGCAAGAAGTAGCCCAAAGCCGAGAATAATAGAAAGTAATGGAGGAGGCAGTCGACTTAATCCAAGCACCAACGAGTCCATATCTTACCATACAGGTCTGGTTCTCAATCTTCTTCTTAATCTTGGGCGCCGCTTTAACGACGAGGTGCAGTGTGGTGGTATCCTCTCCCAGCTCGTTGGAAGCCGTGACTTGGTAGTCTCCTGCGTCTGCCTGAGTCACGTTCTTGATGACCAGGGACATAGTCTCTTCGTCTTCGTAGAGGAACCTGGAAAATAATGGTTTATGATTGATTGTTTGATATACTCCTCTCCCTCTCTTCTTTTTTTCATTCATTGTAGGAAAAAGTGACGCGTCGTATTCCAATAAAATTTGTAACATTTATAATTCATGTCACGATTGTTTAATAGAAGAGTTTTTTGAAGATTCTACTTTCAACTTGGAATTAAATAGGTAGGAAAATGACAGCACGATAAGTGGCACAATTCAAAAGTGGGAGAAAGCTTGAGCAATAGTGACGACAGTCGGTTGTGTCGTTACAATCAAAGGTTTTGAATTAGCATAGTAGATTATGTGACTAGGGGATAAAGTAATGACAACGAAAGACGAAACGAAGGGTGCTAACTTTTAATTTCAAATGCAGTGAGGGATTATATAATCGACTCCCGAGCTCTGCGAGGGAAAAGATAAAACTTCTTCATTATATCTATAGTGAAATGTATTTTAGTAAATAGAGCTACTTTAATTCCGTAGACTTATCACACTAATATTATAGACATGGGAAGTCAGGCCTTGGAATAGTACATAGGACATTTATTATCTCGGGAGCGTCTCTTGGGATCATTTTCTATTTTCAAACTAGAGAGGCCGCTGGCATACGCTAATTTGTGATAAAATGTAATTATACAGACATAGAACTCACTTGTGCCTAGTGTCGGCTTCCACATCCTTCCCGTTGTGTTTGAAGACGACGGTAGGCTTGGGGAAGCCCTTGCAGGTCAGCTCCAGCATGGCGGAAGCTCCAGCTGATACGATGGCTTCACGGTGCTCTATTACCAGGGTCGGCTTCTCAGGCTCACGGTGTAGCTCGTGGACAGCGCCTAAGGAATAGAATAGAAAAGTGTCACTGTGTGATGTAATAGTATTTTACTGGTGAAAGAATTTTTAAAATCGGTCCCATAGTTTGAGTTTATTCATAACAAACAATAACATAATTTTTTCCTGTTTATAGTATTAATATAGAAGAATAGATAATAGATTGCCATGCGTCCCATAACTGCAGGATCAACACTGCCCAATACAACACAACAGTCAGTACTGATTTTATAATTGGAACTTGAGAGTCAGCTTCATACACCTAAATATCTTACCAAAAGCTCAGAGGGCTTAGCCAAGTTGATAATCTACAATCGTTAACGCTAGTAGAAAGTATCAAATATATGGGAATGACGTCATCTCAACGCTCAGTCACGTGGTCAGAACAAAGGAATCGGAGGCATTACCGACTCGAGGTGATCGACAAAAGAAAATCGAAATGAAACAGTCTTAACTTGGCTACGCCTGCAGTCAGGTCAAAATATTATAATTTTATCTGTAATACATTAGTTTTAATCAGCCTTATAATGTTCCCACTGCTGGGATTCAGGCCTCCTCACTAGGAGAGACTTGGCCGTAATAAGCCACACGGGCCCAGTGCGGATTGATTGATGTTACATGTCTACAAATTTTTGGTTCTAGGACATGCCGGTTTCCTCATGATATTTTTCTGCACCATTTTGAGAGCAAGGGTAATGAAATAAATTACACAAAGTAATGTGCTTGACTTTCTTTGCAGCTACTTGCAAAAAAAAAAACATTTTCAAAGACGTTTTTTTAGAAGCTGAAGTACCTTGCACAGTAAGTTCAGCAGAGCAGGAGATGTTGCCGGTGCTGGTTTTGGCGACGCAGGTGTACAAGCCCGCGTCTTCCGGCTTCACGTGCTGGAACACCAGCGCGAGGGAGTCCTCGTCATCTCCCAGGAGCACCTAGATAAAAAAAGAGATAAATTTTAACAAGAATTATTCAGAACCCTGAAACATCACTTGGCTTTTTCGCCAATAGTATTAAATGTGATAAATATCTTTTTTATTTTTTTTTATTTATATATTATTGATAGGCTCGCGTTTGACCACTATCTCACCTGATGGTAAGCGATGATGTGGCCGACGATGGAGCACGCTTGCCTAGAGGTAACCCATTCACTCTTGACTTAAATACCCCTAGGTATCAGGAAACACAGACTCTGGTAGGGAATTCCACTTAAATGAGATATGAGAACCTGAATCGATTCAATAAAATTGTTTATGCTGTTCAGGTTAAAAAAGGATCAAAAGATATAATTATCATCACTACTTGAGAAATACATTTATTGCGTCACATAAACCTTCACAAAGTTCATTCCACATCCAGCGCACTTTCACCAGGCACAAGTTTGGTCCACCTATCTTGCTCATAAATAACATGGCAGTGAATTAAATATTATGTATTACCTTAAACCTCTCTTCAGGGTCGAAAGCCAGTCCATCTCGCTTCCATGTGAAGGATGCCTTTTCTCCTTTAGCCAGAAGACCTTCTCCACCGGGCAGGAGCTCGCCAAAGATGTTCTTGTCATCTGAGGAAAGAAGAAATAAAAATTTATCAATTTAAAAATGTTTTTATGGTTAATATCAATGACCAAAGGTTTCTGCCCCCTTATTCAAGTTACAACCGTTTCGTTTCGCTTCTCTTTTCGTTGATCGCCTCGAGTCGGCCACGCACTCCTATTCCTTTGTTTTGACCACGTGACTGAGCATTGAGATGAGGTCAGAACAAAGGAATCGGAGGCGTGGCCGACTCGAGGCTATAAACGAAAAGAGAATCGAAACGAAACGGTTGTAACTTGGCTAGTGTGGCTGATCAGACTGATTAAGGTAGTTACTACCGCAGGGATGGCCAAGTGCACATTCACAAATATATCAGTCTTCTTCTGGCTAAAGGCATGTTTCTAGCTTCAACATATGACAGCATATGGCGAACATCTATCTTCTTAATATATAAATATGAAATCCTTTTCCCTTGGGTAGGTCATAACTTGAGAGTGACTATACCGATTTTCGTAGAAGGTTCATACGGCAATAAAAAATTGAAAAAGTTCAGAAAACTACCAACGACTATGTAACTTTCGCGTGTTTGATAAATGATAGCTAATATGTCAGTCAGGTTGGCTTGTTTAAGATGAAAGCGCAGGCCTACTATTGAAGGGCTATTTCCTTAAAAAGTCATCCAATAGGGTCAGTTGAACTGAGAGAGATAATTAGATAAATCATCAATATTACCTTTATATTGATGATTTTAACTCTATAAATAGATACGTGCTACGGTTGCAAATTATACTTTAACGAACATAGAACTTGACATTGACCTGCAAAATGCAAAAAAGAAAAAATATACAAGGAGAAACTGACTGACATATCAATGCACAGCCGAAACTACTGGGATTAAGAACATGACATTCTGCACAAGGATTCCGTTTATGTATGACGTTGCATTTTGGAGAGTGTGCGCGGGAATTACATGACTTGATTCTACCATCGAACAACCCGACGAACGGCGAGTATCCACCCTTACGTTGTTGAAACCTCTATGGTCCGAACCAAGCGTTTTGCCTCATCGTTTATACCGCGTACATCGAGGAACTGGAACAACTTGCCTGTTGCAGTCTTCCCGTCCGATTATAATTTAGGTGGCTTCAAGGGTAGAGTGAATAGATTCTTAATAAACTAGTGCGCCTCACCATCAACGATTGCATTAGTACTTACCATCAGCTGGGATCGCAGTCAAGCACTAGTTTATAACAATTAAAAAAAAAGTAAGCGACACTAAGAGAGAATTTACCAAAATTCACCCACCAAGGGGATGAAACGGGGGTTCAAAGTTTGTATGTACAGTCAGGGGTCTCAAGAGTCCAGTTCCACCTTACCAATGCTAAAATGTCTATAATTTCTTTGTAAAAGAGGGTCAATGGTTTATGACTGATTTAATTGGTAATAAGATCTAAAGTATTGAATAAACTAATTGTGGACTATTGAACGTCCACAAAAAAGAAATTTTAGACACTTTAGCATTGGTACAATGCAACTGCACTTTTTATCCCTGATTGTACTACTTTCACTCAGGTGTTATTTTCTAACTCCACCCTAAATACTAACACAGGCAAAGCCGCTGGCAGAATCTAATTAAATATAAAGCTTTATACTGCTAATCAGAGCAAGGCCATTAACCCAAATGACATCCGACATCGACCTAACAAGACATTAAGAATTTAAGTCAATAACAACCCAAAACTATAACAAGTTCAGTATAACCTTAGTAAACGATATTAATAGCGCAGTGATCCATAAACAAGCGCTGGAGGATGTCCAACTGTTCACAAAAATGTTACGATCTATTTATAGTCTTTCACATACATTCTTCGTTTATTACGACGTTATTAATGATGCTGTTTTTATTGACAATAATGTTAAATTATGCTTAAACTGTTAATTGTTGGGCGATTTATGACTACGTAGGTACACAATGTTTACTTTGAACTTTGAATACTAATTTTAGTGGGAGGATGGTACAATTCTAGAGTTTTCATTACATAATTGAAATTGAAGAATTTGGAAGATATTTGGAGGTAGGCGGAACAGAGAGTAAAGTCCCGCAAACCTCCGTTGAACAGGGAGGATCCTCCGACCAGACGGGTGTTATGTCTGGTGGGCAGCTGCCCTTTTTAAGGGAGGTTTGCGACACTTTACTCTCTGTTCCGCCTACCTCCAAACTGGTGACCCCGACGTGATCACCAGTTCGGAGGATCCTCCTTTTTCAACGAGGTTTGCGGGACCTTACTCTCTGTTCCGCCTACCTCCAAAGATAATTGTATCGAAATTATTTTAATATTTTCAGTTTCGGTTATAATGTATCTATTATAAATTATCGATTGACATTATTTATGATATTTTTATTAATAAGATGAGTTGATTAATTGGCTGCTGTACAGCGTGTCGCAGGTTTGATTCTCACACGTAACAAAAATTTATATGGCCTATAAGTAGTTGTTACGGAGGTCTGGGTGTCTGTCCTGTATTTTTTTTTGTCCTGTATATGTGAATTTACCTGTTTATGAACGCATCCATAATTTCTAGTGTAGGACAATATTTCAACTTCTGTACGTGTGTTAGTCACCTAATTCTTCATAAACGGCTTGATCGATTTGGATGAAACTTTATGTGTATATTTGAGTGGGTTTCGGTTTGAAAATACAATTGTACCCGGTAGGTGGCGCTACAATCAGGTTCTCAATTTTCTTTTTTATGGAAAGTCGGCTTGTAGGCAGGACAACGTCTATAGGGACCGCTACTATACCTTTTATTATAATTTTCTAAATCGAACTCGATTCTTGGAATCATCATTAACTATTAATGTATAGATATACATACACACACCCTCACTCTCACACACACACACACACACACATACCATCACACACATTTAAATTTTTTATTGTAAACATGCTCTGTTATAAGTAACCTACCGCATTTAATAATGTGAGAGTACATAATTTATAAAAATGTTATTATCTCCGAATGAGAGGGAGTCCTGGTGTCCTGAAATACAGGCCTTACGTCTAGCTTAGGCACCAGTCTCCAACAATATAATATTGTAATTGTAAAACTGCAGTTATGTATTGCATTCTTTATACTATGTAAATGTACCTTATATTGTGGTGAGAAAATAAATCTTATTATTATTATAGATGCCATGCTTACACTACGTTCGGGTGCTGCTGTATTATAACAACGTCGCGTTGAAGCTACACATACGTTTGATAAATAAAATCTCAGCTACATCAAAAGCATCATTGACTCCTAAATTGTCTTAAATATATAAAAGCAATGTTACTAACATAGTTCAAAAAATCGCCAAATTTAAGTGGCAGTGGGCAGGGTACATTGCTCGCAGAACAAATCGTCGATGGGGCCAAAAGGTTCTGGACCACGTACCCGAAGATGCAGCATTGGAAAGCCTCCCACAAGGTGGGCCGATTACCTGGTGAGGGTCGTGGGAATCCGAAGGATGCGAGATGCACTGGTGATTGTGGCGACTAGGCCCAAGCAACTTGTGTTATGACAACTGATAAACATAGTTATATATTTCCAAATACATACATATTATCGACAAATTACACCCAGACACAGAACAAATGATCATGCTCATCACACAATCATTTGTCTTGGGTCAATCGAACTCACGACCTCCGGCATAGCAGTCAGGGCTACTAACCGCTAGACCAACAGGCCAACCCCACCAACCACAGCCACATTAAACAGGCCAGCATTAAACTCACCAACAACCGTCACGTTAGCTTCGGTCGTGACTTCACCGTAGATATTGAGGGCTCTGCACGAATAGTTCCCAGCATCAGCGGGCTGCACGTCAGCAATAACGAGCTCGTAGCAGCCGCGGTCGGCGCGCGTGCGGATGATGGACACGCGGTCAGACTCGGAAGTTGACAGGATCTCCCGGCCGTCGCGGTAGCTGGAGAAAAGAAAAACGAAGGGTGTGAAGACATTTTTTATCAATATTACTAGAGAGGTTTTGTCTTATAAAGGCCTGCGTAGACCGGGACGGCATTGCAAAGGATTTTGCCGTCAAGCCGAATTATGCCACGGCAGCTTCTGCCGCCCGATACACATTTCAGGCTCAAGTAGCCTTTGATAGTGTTGGTGGGAGGCGGCGTCCTTCGGCATGCTGTGGCCTACTGCAGCAGTCTTTCAATGCCCTTCGATATCCCTTTCGATGCCACCCACAGGATCATTATTTTTAAAGCATAGGAATTTATGCCGTATTTCTATTCCGATAAGTTTCAATGTCCATTGAAATAATTTAAATCCTTTGCCATGCCTGCCGTCTCGGTTTGAGTAAGCTCTAATTGTCACCAAATGAACACTGTTCGGTTATGAAAGATCACGTAATATTTGTAATCTTTGTACTTAAAAACTACATTGTGAATCATCGAATTGGGATAAAGTTAATTTAATTTTAAATTATCTATTTATAAAATATTGAAAGTTTACACTTCCGCAAGATCTATTACAATGATAATATATAAACAATTAGGCAGAACCAGAAGTACAATCGACTTTTTGACTGGTCCGCCATGAACTGAGTGCAGAAACCCAATAATAAAAATAAGACAGCACCATTTTAATTATTTGCTTTAAAACTCTACTTCAAGCACGTTTAATGCAGAATGCGATATTGCGAAATAATATATGGTTACTTAGTTCTACAAATATTATTTAAAATACAAAAAAAAACAATCCTTAAAAAGATCAAAATTACACACACAAGAATGCACTAAAGGGAACATAGTGGGGGTATTAATTGAGTAAAAACTAAAAACACTTTTATAAATAGATACTTACAACTTCACCTCAGGATTAGGATCGCCCTTGACCTTGACCATGAAGCGCAAGTACGTGTTCTCCATAATCTCGGTGTCCTTCAAGGCCACTAAGAAGTACGGAGCCTTGAGAGCATTCCTCTCTCTGCGTTCTTCAGAAGTCACTATAATTTGTTCATAATAATCAAAATTAGTATCAAGTTTACGAGGGGACCATTTGAGGCAGGAAATAGAATTTTGATAGGAATTTTGAGTGCTATTGACTTATGATAGCTCTATTGACTATGACTTATAATAGAAACTGTAGAAAAGATGAACATATTTATTTAATAAAAGAAGAAACGGACTGACTGACATATCAACGCACAGCCGAAACTACAGAGCCTAAAAGAGTGAAATTTTGCACAAGGTTTCCTTTTACGATTTAAGTGAGCACTACGAGAGGATTTTCCAAAATTCGCCCCCTAAGGGAATGAAACGAAGTCCAAAGTTTGTACAGAGAATCCTATTTGCACGCGAGCGAAGCCGTTGGTAGAAGCTAGTTTTTCGTAATTCTGAAAGGTTCGAATCTTTAAATTAATTGATATTTCTGGAGTAGTGCCTCAAATGTAAAATAACGATTAATATTACAACATGTTATTTGTTTTTTGTAAGTAAATATGTGTACAACAATACTGATAAGTGCAAAATACAGGAAAATTAAGTAGAGTAAACTGATCAGATTCCAAACTACGTGTTATACGCCTTACAATGTTTTAATCGGTGATCGCGATGAACATGCATACAGTAGTTTGCAAGATAATAATAAAAATGTATAATTGTAAAAATTGATTTGTATAAGTTACCGATTGAGTTTGAGAAAAGTAGGCATTACATGAAAGGAAACCACTTGTATAAACAAACTATTCACCAAAAAAAAAAATAATATATAATTGTTTTGCAAAAAGGCACTTTCCACTCGTAATTTCTATGTCGAAAATCAGATTGTTAAGTACAATTGTATAATGGACATGGCTCCGGGTTTCCATCAGATACCCATTTCTCTCAAAGTCACAAAATAAATAAAGAAACAACACTCACACTCCTGCACGACTAACTGAGCGGTACAATGGGCATTTCCCTTCGGATTTTCAGCGATTGCTGTATAAACTCCTGCGTCTGATTCCCTGCAGTGTTTCAGTTCCAGCTTGAAACTGCCATCGTTCTCATAGGAGATGGAGCAACGGTCCATGAGGCGGTCGGCCAATGGCTTGTTGTCCTTCAGCCATGTTAGCTTGACATCAGCAGGGTCACGCAGAAGACATTCGAAAACAGCATTCTCACCAGCTGGGGATTCAAAGCTTGTTTACGAGAGAGTTCGTACGGATTTGCGTACCTCGATGATATACTAGTATGATCTTATTACAAGAAAGACTCAATTTTCCAAACGGGTAGTTCAGTTACCGATAATTTGGTAAAATTAAGTAGATTATGTTTGAAATTAAAAATACCGTACGAACTCATCGAGTCACAGAAAGGAAATAATGTTTTTTAATGTATAAAGCGTTGTTAAAGTAATGTGTAGTGTAAGTTAGGTAACTAAAAGCATTATGTACAAGCACTAATAGTGTGTCTACTTCTATGTGATGTGTTCTACGTTGGCGTGCAAGTACTTACGCTCAATGTTCTGGCCTTCTAAAGTCTTTGAGAATAGTGGTTTTCCATCTTGAGATCCTGATTTAGAAATGGACCTGGCAGATTCGTAGCCAGTGCTCACTGAGCCGTTGGCAATGGATTTCTTTGAAGATGAATACTTGCTCTCGTAAGTGGAGTCTCCATTCTTAACGGTCTCATAGCTACTCTCGGTTTTAGAAGAAATAGATCCGACCTTGTCACCATCAATGTTTGACTTGATACTGTTTCTCTTTGATGCATACTTAGAGGCAATGCTATCAATCTTGCTAACAGAGTCGGAATCAAGTCCGTAAGCAGAGCTTTCAGTTTTGCTTTCATATCTGGCTTCGATACTCGCTTCGATGCCTCCTGCAGCGCTAGATTTGATGCTGTTTCTCTTCGAAGCGTACTTATTCGCAATACTATCAATTTTACTGATGGAATCGCCCTCAGTCGCGTAATCAGATCTTTCAGATTTACTTTCGATGTTAGATTCAATGCCGTATTTGGAGGCAATGCTGTCTATCTTGCTGGCGGCATCGTATTCATTGCCATACTTTGATCCAGACTCAGATCTGCTTTCGTAGCTGGACTCGATTCCATATTTGCCTCCTCCTTCAGTTTTCGATGAGTACTTGGACTCATAGCGAGAGGATGCAGTTCCCTCAATGCCTGTTCCAGAGTCATACTGGGAGGCTTCTAACCGTGAGCCGCTCTCCCGGCGCGAGTAGGAGGAGGCGAGGCCACTGCCGCTGTCGTACGTCGACGAAGACTCGTGGCGCCCGCCACTTGATATCTTTCGGCTGCTACTGGAGTATTCTGTGACAGGACAAAGACAGTATAATGCATATTTTTTTATCGCAACAATGGATTTACTGAGGTAAATTATCACAATATATTTTCTTCTAAAGGCAGAACAATATCAGAGCATAATTTAAATTAAATATAAGCCTTTACTGAAGCGTCTTATTTAAATTTCTATAGGTTCTTATGTATTTATGTAATTTCTATTAGAAAAATACGAATATTACCTCCAGAGAGCCGCGAACTGCGGCTATACCTAGACATCTCGTCTTCAACAGTTTCCTCCGCGGTTACAGTTTGACCGTTACCAGCTTCTTGTTGCTTAGACTCGACGCCACTGGAACTGACTTTCTTGTCCGAATTTTCCTTAGTTTCTTCTACTACTGATTGTTGTGTAGTTACCTCCTGAACATTAGTAGACTGTTGTGACGCTACAACAGTTTCTTGAACTGTTGTTTCTTTGACAGAAGATTGTGTCTTATATTCTGTAGCTTCTTGTGTCTTTGACTCTACACTAGTTGCTTGAGTTTTAGATTGAGCAGTAGTTGCTTGAGCAACTTGTGTTGTACTTTCTATTGACGCTTGTACAGCAGACTGTTCAGAGACAGATGTCTTCTGAGAGCTTGCCTGTACTTTAGTCTCTTGAGACGACTGTTCAACAGTTGAACTTTGAACAGATGTCTGTTGGATTGATTGCACAGATGTCGCTTGTGCTACTTTCACTTCCGATGCAGCCGCTACTACAGTAACTTGGCTAGTTTTCTCGGAAGCGGACGCGGTCTTCTCAGTGACCTTAGAGCTTTCTACAGTCACAGATGATTTAGTTTCTGAACTGACTTCACTCTTAGCTGCACTGACTGAGCTGACTTTAACGGATTCTTGTGCCTCGCTAACTGAAGAAACTTCAGTTACTTCGGACTTGGAGATTTTAGTCGCAACCTCACTTTCTATAGACGCTTTTCTCTTAGTTTTAAGTTGAGCTTCCTCTGTGGTGGCTACTTGCGTAGTCTCTTCTACGCGGGAGCGTTTTTCTTTTGTTTCTGCGGCTTCTTGTGCTACTTCAGCGTGCTCTCTCTTCTTCTTGTTCTCTTCCGGTTCTGCTGGCGGTGCTTCCGGTTCTTCGAGCTGAAGATCGTCAGCTGCGTGTTCGGCTAAAGCAACTGAAAGGAGAACATGGTATCATTTAATACCAGTATGTATGTTTATAATCATGATTATCATAAACTGGGTTCCTAAATTGAAGAAACAATGTTTCTGAAAAAATATATTTACCGACGTCACTAGCGTGTTTCTTGATTTCAGTGAGCCAATTGGTCTTGGTCTGCTCTTTGTGGGCAGTGAGAGTGACGTTGAGCGGCGGTTCTTTCTGACAAAGTTCGAACTTATTTGGTTCAGCTGGGTTCTCCTTGATTTCGACCAACGGTAGCTGGAAAAGAATTTTGTGTCATTTTAGAAGGTGCAAAACGTTCAATATGAACAAATGATGTTAAATGTAGAAGACATCATTTTTATGAGAGAATTATGATGAAATGTAGACCACATGCATTATAGGATTCTGTATATAGTTATTCAAATTTTAATTATATCAATAAAAATATTGAAAGTTATGTAATGTTTGTAAAAGAACGCCATGAACGTAAGTTGCTTCTTTGTTAAGTTTATACACAAGCTTCGTTTGAAATTCTTGCTACTATATTTGTATTATTATATGCAGCTTTATTACGCCATTCAAACATTCTCAATGTAGTAGAAAATTAAATTTCAGATGTCGCAAGTTTGCCTTGCTCTAAAATAGGGACTTCAATGTCGTCAGAAGTTGTTATTTCAATGACACAGTGTCAATGTCTTCTTGAGACAACAAGTGTTTAAAATAAACTAAAATTCTCTCTAACAATGTAGAAGATTTAATTCGCAATGATAAAGGAACTTTATAATACTCGTACATTCCAGACGTAATTTTGGAATATATCCAAACAGTTATTTTTTGAATTAACCTATTCTCGGAGTTGTATTCAAGACCGTGCTAACCGGTAATGAATGGAGGTATAGTTAGAACGAGTAGGCCGTTTCGTGGAAATGGTTTATGGTATGGGCTGTTTAAAGTTTCGTTAATGGAAGGAAGTACAATTCAATTTTATGTTAAAGAGAGTCTTTATCGACACTTAAATGTTTTTGGGTCAAGACAGAACAAGGTGTAGAAAATAACATTTAAACCAGTACGCTTAATAAGTATACTAACCACTATAGTAACAGTAAAAAAGAAAAATCAAATAACAGACAGTATTAAGACCGCAGATGTCAATTTGTATAAAGAGATAGGTCTGTTTACCATAGAGTAGTAGTTCTTGTCTTGTCTGAAAAATAACGCTCATTCGTAAACAGAAAATAATACTAACCTTGACAATATCCTTTAGAACGAAAACAGATCGATCATCCGAGACCCTCTTTACTTTACAGATGAGGACTCTAGCCTTAAAGAGGAAGACGTATCTCTCTCTGGCCTTCCCTTCGGCGTCGGTAACAGTAAACCAGTCGTGGGTGAGAAGGCGGCCAAGCTTGTAGATGTTCCCGCGGAAGCCTTCGATGCTCGCGATGAACTTGTTGTCAGTAGCGCGGTTTGGAACGCTGAGGAAGAGTTCCAAGGCTTTCTGGAGGTCGGTGTAGTCTTCGCCTAGCCGTTTGGAGTATTTTACTAGTTCCTGTGTAAGAAAATATCGAAGTGTTGGAGAAGATGATGGAAAATTGAGAGTTTTGGGAAAATTAGGATATCATCAAGTCATAATATCGCACTGTGGGTGTGGAGATATGCTAGAGCTGATTATTTGATTGTTTTTAATGCCGTATCAATTGAGAAGTTTAAGATTTATATTTTTGAAGATTTTCTTATAAAACAAGGTGTTGTTTTGAAGCATTATAACACCATCCATATGAAAAATTGATATTGTTTTAAAAATATTGTGTCATACGCACCTTAAGCAATAGTTGGTAGTCGTTGATTCTTTGAATTGGAAGCTTCAGATGTTCAGCGATACCTTTGTCGTCTTTGAGGTTGTCTGCTAAATCCTATGATGAAATAAATAAATTCTTAGAAACATGAAAATATTCTACCATTACATAAATAAACAAAGAATTTTTAAAAAGCTATTAACAAGCCACATTTTGGCGACATGGCAGAGAACAATAAAGACATCAAGATGTTTGCCAAAACAGCTTGTAGAGATACCAGACATAGTAAAATTCGTAATACTTTAATAACATAGAAACAATGAAGATATTTCTGTATTATTTGAGAAATTCTGTATTATTTAAGAAAACGGATGAACATTGTGATTTGAAAAATAAAATAATTATTAGTTTCTGTGCCATCAACATGAAAGGCTTTTTTTTTTTTTCGGTTGGAATATCATCTTATGATATCCCCGCCCTTGGGTGGGGCGGGAGATAGTGTCAGACCTACGATTTGCTGACATCTCCCTGAGGCGCGCGTGGAACAATACGCGCCGTTGACGACTTGGACTCGGTCCGGACGGTTACCGGACGGTCGGACGGCGGGCTACCCATTGCTCGCCGTCCGCAAGCCCGCGCCTACGGTGGCCGGAAATCGGGATCGGAATCCCGGCGGCGATTTGGGCGTGAGGACCGTTGCCACACGCGATCGGCCGCCTCCTTTGCTAGCATTACTGCTTCGCAGAAGGAAGCGACCGCCTGCCACTCCTCCTCGCTACGGACCATGGCCTGTACCAAGGCCGGACGCGAGAGATCGCCGCCGCCGATCGCCCCCACGAGGACACGGCGTTGCTCTGCCCAAGCGGGGCACACCTCCACCGTATGCTCCACCGTGTCTTCCGGGCGGTCCACACAGTGGCGACACTCGGGCGTCGCTTCCGCCCGAATCCGGTGCAGGAACTTCCCGAACTTACCGTGTTCGGTGAGAACCTGCGTCATACGGTAGGTGAGGACGCCATGAGGTCTTTCCAACCACGCCTCAAAGAGGGGACTTACCGCCATAATTGTGGCGTGCCCAAACATGAAAGGCTTAAGAATAAGAAAACGAATACTATCACAGCTTTCCTTTCTACGTGCGAAATTATCAAATGACTCCTCCTGCTCTGGATGGAGCGAGAGGGAGGTCTGAATTTTACTTATTTAGGGCCTCCAGGAGACGAAGATGGACGGATGGGGTGGATGGGTTATGAGTATCTGTTATTTATTTATTGTGCAAACCTACCACATTATTGTCTTTTTAACCCAAAGGTTGACTGGTAGAGAATGCCTTGTTGCATTAAGTCCGCCTATGTACCACTACTGTACATGAAGTTTAAATAAATAAATAAATAACTCTTTCTAAAAATCCCGCAGTCCTGGCAGATATCGGCCTTAATTCATTAAACCCCAAGCGAACGTCGGCGTTCGCTCTCATTGTCTTTCTATTGTGTCTCTAATTACGGTATTCGAAGCGCTCGAGCAGTGCCATAAAACAGTGACTTTCTGAAGCCTACTCCTTGGTAATGGCTATTTTAATAGATTTCAAAAAAACAAAAACATGTTAATTAATGTTAATGGCTTAAGGAGACTTGTGGCTATCTGCGAGAAATATGCAACTGAGCATTATCTTACATATAATGTGAAAAAATCGGAGGTTATAATATTTAAATACAGTAAAGGTCCTGCACAAATTTTACCGATTAATTTATGTGGAACTGCCTTAAAAATTGTTCATAAGTTTAAATATCTGGGTCACATAATAAAGGATGATTTGACAGATGATGCTGATCTGGAACGACAGAGGCGTAGTATCGCATGTCGGAGCAACATGTTGGCTAGACGGTTTTTTCACTGCTCTAAACAAGTTAAAATAACTCTGTTCAAGGCTTACTGTCAGTCGTTCTACACCAGTCAACTCTGGTCCAGGTACACGAGGAGTGCATATAACACTCTTCGTGTACAATATAATAACACCTTTAGAGCTATGCTTAAGCTGCCCTGGCGGTGTAGTGCGACTGGCATGTTCGTTGAGAACAGAGTTACTGATTTTCACGGGCTCTTGAGACTCAAGGCATCTTTCCTGACTCGACCGACCCGGTGTAAGAATGGGATAGTATCTGAAGTGTTTCATAGTGTGTACCTGCTTAGGCGTTGATAATATTGTTGATTTATTAATTTATTTAATGTAATTCAATAATTTATCAATAATTTTATCAATATTTCAATAATTTATTTAATCTAATTTAATTTAATTAATTCATTATGTTATGACAATTTTAATTTTAATTTCATTTAAGTCTATAATATTGCTATGGGTTAATATGCCTGAAATAAACGATAAATAAATAATAATAAATAATAAACTCATGTACAACATAATCAACATATAATTTTTTCGTATGACTAATACTTTTTCCAAAAATAACATTTAACAACATCATATTTTTTCACTTGTTTCCTCTACTCTTTTCAATGGAAATCTTTAGAAATATGTTTACACAAAAAAATTGCTGGTTAATTGTTCTTCAGAATGTACATAGCATATGTAAATCAATCAATATTTTGCAAATAAAATGGTTTTAAAAGGCCAGCGGGGCGCTATGCGCACGCAGGCGGCAGCTGCAGCAGTACGAGTATGCGTGCATTTAAATCCGGCCAAATATTCAAGGGACTAAACGCCTTATCAGGTTCCATCATCATTCCATTCCATTCCATCATCATCATCATCATCATCGGCTGTGCTGCAGTCTCTCCAACGGTGCCAGATTGACTATCGGTACATCGAGGTGCTGAAGTGTTTGTACGAAAACGCCACTATATCAGTCAGACTGCAGTATCGGACCTCGAAACCTATCCTCCTGCAGCTGGTTGTGAGGCAGGAAGACGACATTTCTCCGAAACTGTTCACGGCCGCAATGGAGGATGTCTTCAAGGTTCTGGACTGGAGTGGATTGGGCATTAATGTCAATGGCGAGTACATCACTCATCTTCGGTTTGCCGACGATATAGTAGTCATGGCTGAGACTACGGAAGAGCTCAGCACAATGCTCAATGACCTCAGTACTGCTTCCGAAAGAGTGGGTCTTAAAATGAACATGGACAAAACCAAAGTCATGGTAAATAACCATGTAGCACCCACTCCGATCAAGATCGGAGACTCTGCACTCGAAATTGTAGACGATTACGTCTACCTTGGACAGACAGTCCAGTTGGGTAGATCTAATTTCGAGACTCTTTCTCGAAATTCAAACGTCGAATCCGACTCGGCTGGGCAGCGTTCGGGAAGCTGCGCGGTTTCTTCTAATCCAATATACCACAGTGTCTCAAAACGAAAGACCATTGCGATGATGACCAGTGCGTGTTGCCAGTGATGACATATGGTTCCGAAACGTGGACGCTCACAATGGGCCTCATCAGAAGGCTCAAAGTCACCCAAAGGGCAATGGAAAGGGCTATGCTCGGAGTTTCCTTGCGTGATTGAATCAGAAATGACGAAGCATCGCCAAACTAAAGTGGCAATGGGCAGGGCACATTGCTCCCAGAACGGATGGCCGTTGGGGCCGAAAGGTTAAGGAGTGGCGACCGCGTACCGGAAGACGCAGTGTTGGAAGGCCCCCTACAAGGTGGACCGATGACCTGGTGAAGGTTGCGGGAATCCGATGGATGCGAGACGCACAGGATCGTTTGTTGTGGCGACATTTGGGGGAGGCCTATGTCCAGCAGTGGACGTCTATCGGCTGAAATGATGAGGTTCCATCAATCTTGTTGACATCACATTGAATTACAGTTTATCCTGGATATTTCTTTTTATTTTTCTATAAATTTTATTCTTTTGAAAATGTATAGCTATATACACATATTTAAAATGGCTGCGGATTGTTCGAACGAGATACCGTAGCCCTCATAAAAAGGGTAACTAAAGGAACACTGCGGGTTTAGTTAGTAAAAGTTTCCCCTCCCTCCCTCGCACTCCACCAAGAGCGGGAGAAGTTATTTGATGGGATTATCCTTCTCCATAGGAAACGACCAATTTGGAACCGTGCACTAGCTTCCGACGTTTTATAGCCCATGTAGGCCTATGTAAAATAAAAATATTTTTGATTTTGATTTGATTTGATGCTCCTATGTAAAAAAAAGCATATTTGAATTATCTTTACAAATACAATAATAACTGTAATACAGATGTATTCACCGCCGTCAGATAGACAGACATCGCGAAGTGTGCGTCGCGAATGGTTCGTCACGCATGCCTCAACCTAAGGCATAAGACGGTACATTTATGCATGTGTCCCGAACGACACATGCTCAAGCTGAGGACGCAAACAACCAGGTATGGTGTTCGTCAGTAGTAAAATGGCTACAACTAGGCGAGATGTGCAGATTGCAGCGGACTAATATAGTGATTCAGTCGATATTAAAAAAATAGAACAGAAAAGACGCTGTTGGACCAAACGATTATACTATGGGAATATATTAACGCAAAAGCAATTCGACAACGACGATAAATGATATAAAATCTCATAAAACAAAACAATAAAGTAACTGATGATCAAGTTATTTTAAGATCGCCATTCCATTTCTCCATAGATCTCGTGCGGACGACAAAATTAAATATAAAAGTTGTATTTATAGACGTTCCCACCATTGGCCTTGTGACGACAACTGATGGACAACATTAATAACATTTTTGTGGGTTGCACTGTCACTGTTTACCGTGTTGACTGTTCTAGACTCGATTTTAATGATTTTGACATAAAAAATGCCCACGGTAGTGCGTTAGCGTGGAGCTTGTCTGTTAGTACTCGTAATTGCCGTTAATTTTAATCAATTAATTGCAATGATAATCAATTTTGATTTTTTTTTTAAAGATGAATTCATTATAGTGTTAAGTTTAAATTAATTACAAGTGAATGATGAATTTCGGAAGGTCGATAGTTGTTATTTTGTGACTTATAAATGTAATTTTTACTGATTCATAAATATGTTTATCTGTTTACTTCATCTATCATATCATTGTTATAGGCTTTCTTTTTTTGGGTGGGGAAGTCACCTAATGACATCCCCCGCTCTTGGGCGGTGCCAGAGGGCGTGTCAGACTTTTACTGACAAAAACCCACTTAAGTTCCTTCTTTGCCATTGTGCCAGGGCCTCGGGGATCTCTTTCGCATCTCCCATGGCCCCAGTAGGCTTCGACCCTGCTGTGCCCTTACGGTTGCTGTCATCTCCTTGAGGCGCGCGTGGAACACTACGCGCCGTCGACGACTTGGGTTTAGTCTAGACGGTGGCCGGTAATCGGAATCGGAATCCCGGCGGTTGGGGCGCGAGGGCCATTGCTTTGCGCGTGCGGCCGCCTCCTATGCTAGCATTACTGCTTCGCAGAAAGAGGTAGCCTGCCACTCCTCCTCGCTCCGGACCATGGCCTGTACCAATGCCCGCCGATCGCCCCCGAGGACACGGCGGTGTATAGTATATTTGTTTTAATCTATTTTATATCAAGTAGGGTACTAGTCATGTCTTACTCAATTTTTAATTACAGTACGATCTGAAAAGCCATGTGCATTATATCAATCAATTCGATTCCATGTCAACTACGTACATCGAATCATCAATTAAGCATCATACTATCAATTCGTAATGAATGATCTGAGGCTTTACCACAAGCTCTTAAAGCAATTCATTTGACGACCTAGACTGAACTGTTAAAGGGATGGAGCTTTATAAGGTGTATAGCTTCATCCGCCTTTCTCGCTCGCATGCCTGATATTTTAAGACATCGTGGTTATGACCCTGAGTCTGACTAGAGTTCTATTACGCCGGATAGCATAATAATAATTATTATTATTCAGGACCCTGAGGTTCTGGACCTTTGGAAGGTGTACGAGGGGCCGAAGCCAACTCGCAGAGGCCCTTTAGATAATTTTAATGGAACGTGATACGAACCGACGATTATCCTTGTACGCGCTATGCTAGTGCACCCAAGGACAACCCCCGATTGATGAAAAACTATTGCGACATAGGCAAACAAAGCCTATGGCTATGGTTTTTGAAGTCAAGTGGACTGGTAACCTGGAATTATAATAAGACTATGGCCCCTGCCTGAACAAAGTTGTTAATATCCGTCGGTAAAAAGGCAGGGGGTAACTTGCACACTCAATAAATGGGTCCCCAAAAACGATTGCCAGCACGAAGTGCCGTACCATCAAGAGGGCAACATATCCTGAGGTGCTTGAGGAGTGGAGAGGTATACCACGGCTATCAGGAGAAACCCGGAAGTACAGTCAAGATCCCTATTATTATATTAACTAAACCTTAGAAACATAAACACTGAAATAGGTCATGGCTACAATCAATTATTAATTTTGCTTCTAAAACTTACTCGTAGTACGAATATCAGTCTAACGCTTGTCAACTCAAATCGAACGAACATTATTAATACGACACGTGCACAAAACATTCGTCGGATGTCATACTAATTGCCCGTCGATGTTGGCACCAGCTCAAAAGCAGTACTACAGAATATTGACACGGTTGCAATTTTATTACTCTGGTAAACTATTTGTTGCGAAGTTGTAAACTATTTCAATTAGTGCAAGATTAAGGTTTATTGAACCACTTTAATGTGCAATAATTCGTATGTTATTATGCCCGGGTAACGTACGCATGGTCTTAGTAAATTAATCAGTTGAAATCACAGGCATAGCTCCTTAATTGTATTACATTGCTAGAAAATACATCTCGTTTAAAATAAAGTTTTATAAAAACAAAAGGTGAAATAGATAGAAAAATTTTGCACGTAAAAATTTGAAGTTAGAGTTGCGAGAAATGATTTTCGTCAATCAAGACACTCGCTAATTAGCGTGGTACTTCATCTAACATATTGTTACAGTAATTAAGCAAAATAGAACGCAAGAAGGAAGAAAGAGCAGCAGAAACCTAGGTGATCTGAAGAATTAGTTATCTATATAAATAAAAGGAGAAACTGACTGACTGACATATCAACGCACAGCCGAAACTATTGAGATTAGGAGCGTGAAATTCTGTACAAGGTTTCCTTTTATGACGTAGGCGAGCTAGTTATATATATGTTAGTCTGTAAGGTATTTGTAATACGGGCACTGTTACCTGAAAAGTTGGCTTTTTTATTTTTTTTATTATTGATAGGCTCGCGTTTGACCACTATCTCACCTGATGGTAAGCGATGATGTGGCCGACGATGGATCACGCTTGCCTAGAAGTAACCTATTCACTCTTGACTTAAAGACCCCTGGGTTGTAGCTATCAGGGAACACAGACTCCGGCAGGGAATTCCACTCCTTAGCTGTACGCATTATGAATGTGTTCCCAAAACGCTTTGTACGTATGGGTGGGATGTCCACCATGATTTATTACTATAACAGTAGAAATGACGACTCATCACAGGACTTTTCTATAGACACAAGTAGTCAGCTCAAAGTAAAGAACTATGAGTAACTAATACAAGATACAGACGAGAAAATGTATAGTGAGAATTTTATAGTAAATGCAAACAAAAACAATGAACGTAACCACGTTGAAATTTCCCGTTATAATGAAGCGTCTGTTTAGCAGATACGATCAAGATACAATTCCTCTGAGTCATCAATTACTTCAAGTAGGTATTCTAAGATCGCTCCAGACGTTGCACTCAGTGTAAACAGAATTTAGTTCAGTCCTCAGGAATTGCGTTTACGTCTGTTTTACCTCGCAGTTAGTGCTTAAAGTAGGTACGTTGTGTTTTTCATGATGTGGAGGCAAATTACAATTTTGCGACAGATCAAAGTTTTCATGCATTTTGTAACCAGGGTTAACGTTTCGTAATCACTATTTAAAAAAGAACGTTTATTTCTTAGATCTCATTCATAACGCTGAAAGAATAAAGATTACCGACATAGCCCGATGAATCGTCAAACTTAAGTGTCAGTGGGCAGGGTACATTGCTCGCAGAACAGATGGTCGTTGGAGCCGAAAGTGGTGACCGCGTATCGGAAGACGCAGCGTTGGAAGGCCAAATTCAAGGTGTACCGATGATCTGGTGAGGGTGCAGGAATCCGATGGATGCGAGACGCACAGGTCCGTTCGTTGTGGAGAAACTTGGGGAAGGGCTATGTCCAACAGTGGATGTCTTTCGGTGGAAATGATGATGATTAGAGTTTACTTTCTTGCTAATAGGGATTGAAATGTGTAAGAAGACCTGCTGCGCAGATTTTAAGTTAGTGATTGAGCCAAGAGAAAAAATAACACTGCGTGGATTCAGTGGTATGGTAGTAGGAGGGTGATGACATGAGACGAGAATTCGTCCAAATAATTTATATGTTAATATTGTTTGTGTTTACCTGACTAGCACTATTATATACGTGGAGCATACTGAACGTCTTCGGATCTGGCCACTTACAATAAAATAATGAAAAAACAATTATAGAATTCGAAAATGGAACTCTGCGAGCATGTTATTTTTTTAATTTGCAAAACTGACTGTTTTTTTTTCATTGTGGCGTCCTTTCGAAGATTGTGTGTCGCTATCAAAATGAATGTAATTTGTGAACATTTACATTCATTTTGATTTATTTTTGTGGTTCTCGTTGTGGCTTAAGTCAACAAGAGATTGGTGATGAAGCCCCAGGTTGCAGCTCTTTGTATTTGGAGAATTTAGACGTGGACGTGACCATGTCTATGACGAGGTACGTGAAGGTTGGCTGGCGACTGCGATTACAGACTCGAATATTGACACCGTACGAAAACTTATTGAAACTGACAAAAAATTACTTGCTAGCAAATTCGTGATTTGTTAGGCATTGGAATGAGCCAAGTGCAAAACATTTTACATGTGTATCTGAAGGCTCGGAAGCTTTGCGCTCGATGGATACCACATGACTTAACGCAGGACCAGAAACGACTGCTTTTCCAGTGGTTATGTAAAGTGATAAAAAAGTTTAATGGAGTTTCATTGGATGTCAATAAAATCGCAACAGGTGACGAAACCTGGGTGTACTGCTTTGAACCCGAAAGAAAAAGTCAGTCGGCAGAGTGGATCTTTCGTTTTGAAGATTTGCCGACGAAAGTTAAGAAAAGTAGAAGTGGACATTACACTATAGTATCGCTTGAAGTACATCCACCAATCCGCACTGGACCCGCGTGGTGGATTACGGCCTATTCCCTCTCCTAGAGAGGATGCCTGAGTCCAAGCTGTGGAAACATTATAAGTGTGATTATGCTATGTTATGCTATCGCTTGAAGATCAAAAGACATTGACTGCAGATTGGTACGTCAACACTTGTTTGCCCAGAGTTTTAAAAAGTTCGCGAAAAGCGTCCTCGAAGCAATGTACACCTCCGCCATAATAACGCATCCTCACATTCAGCAAAGGTAACAGAAGCCTGTTTAAAGGCTTCATATCTGCAACTGATGACGCATCCACCTTGCAGCCCGGGTCTCGCAGCCTGCGACTTCTATTTGTTTCCAAAAATTAAGACAAACTTAGAGGCACACGTTTTACGAGCCCTGAATCAGCGGTGAATGCGTTCCATAGAGTCATTGAAGAGGTCCCTAAAGAAAGTCTTCTTTTTTTTGGACCAGTCGGTCCAACTGCTTTGTACAGTGGTTTCAGCGAATGCAAAAATGAATTAATTTCGAGAGAATATACTTTGAAAAACAATTAATGTATCGTAAGTCTTATATCTAGTATTATTAATCAGAATCCAGAAACTTTCAGTATGCACTAAGCATTTGTTGGGTAAAATTTCAAGAAACTCATATCTATTACATTAAGATATCAACTCAAGTTGTTGGAAACATAACCTAAACAAATCACTTTTCACTAAAGCTTTCCAGGAAACATTTCATCGTAAAAAGGATGGTCCATGACGTCAATAACGAGAGGGAAGATGAACGGCATGAAGATATGCTAATGCATGAAAGTTTACACCTATTAAGTAGTTTTCAAGGTCTCAGTAAATGTGTTTGGTAAGGTAGAGTTTATTGCAATATTTCTATACCGTATATAATATTAAATATCATCTTGCACATAGATACAATTTTGGATAAGGGAAAAGAACAAATGGATGGATCGTTAATTGTGATTAAGAAAAGTGAAAAATGGAATTAGAAAATGTTTTGTGTGTACGAAAACCAAGAAAACAGCATCGCTGAATTAATAGAAAAAATTCATACTACTGAACGTTAAGGCAAAAGCGAGACCGGTGAAATAGTAACAAAAGCTTCCCGGCTCATCCCTCACTGCATTCAGGATTCTAGTATTAACTCCCTCGCTTAGCTCTTAAGCTAAGCTCGAAATTCCCTCGCTTCACTCGTGAGTTAACGCAACTGAAGGTTTTAGAAAGCAGAAGTCTGATATTCTCTTTCGGGATTGCGTTAACAGCAGAAATCCCTAATTACACTCAGGGTTTAATATGGTGATCATGACATTGCATACCTAATTTACTATTTCGTATTTGGATCAGAAATTTAAGAGGTTGCCTTCTCAACAAACAAATATATAGAATATGACCTCTACTAAAATAGTATTTTTTTTTTCATTGCTTTTATTGCATGCACCCACAATTTTGTTATTCCCGAATAGATTTATAATGGCATCAAAAACAAACAGCAGAGCTGAATACAAAGACAAATTTTCCTAGCCCAGAATTTCAGTATTTCAAGTAATATTGAAGTGCATAATAAATCAAACTAGCGCACATACGCTAGCCGAGAATATATTTAAGGCACCTTGACATATTGAGCTGGCGTTGCCCTGTTTCGCTAATAGCAAGCTGTTGCTGCAATATATGTTACTGAAAAAACAAGAGCGGAATACAAGATGGGGAATTTCAGTAGAAATATAGATCGGGAGCTAAATATTTGCGCAATCTGCTTCCGTTGAATTTGCAGTGTTTATTTTGATAAAATGTTTTTATAAGCTTCCGATGGATACATTGAAGAAGATAGTACTTCTTCTTCTTATTAGCGTATCGATGGCAAAACTAGTTAAATTCCTTGCCTGGCCCAGTATTCGGCCACTGCAATGCCGTCCGCTAATTCTGTCATTAGGTCCCTACGTGAACAGGTACCAGGGTACGTGATGCAGGATTGAAGGTGGGACATGGTCTGCGGAGAGACGCTGCACAAACACTGAAGGAGCATGAAAGGAGCCTTCCCGAGCGACGTACCATCCGATTTCCTGTTACGTCCGGCACACCCTTGGCGATCGACTTCGGTCGATTGGCAAATCCTTTCACCACGACGGCAAAATTAAAATTAAATTAAGATAGTACTGAAGGAATCAATATAATTATGTATATGTGGACGGTAAATTCGTACCCCTTTTCAATTATACCTAATTCATTCCTAGTGAAGATTATATAAAGCCTTAGGAAGAAAATCGTCTCATCATCTTCATAATTTTTGCAGGAAGGTGTTTTCTTTCCCAATTTAAAAATATTTATTTATTTATAACTTTATGCACTAATAAAACATTGTACAAAGACGGACTTAATGCCTTAGGCATTTTCTACCAGTTGACCTTAGGGTGGTGCAGAGACATAACATGGCAGGTGCAACTTAATAGAAGACTGACAGAGAGGAAACAAGAACAATAATAAATATATACTTAGATACATACATACAAATAAGAATGATATTGAGAAAACAACGAATACAACAAATAAAGAGTGTGATGAAAAAATGCTTATGATAATATACAATATTGTTCTGAAAATATAAAAACTTGTGAGATATTTATAAAAAGGTATTTTTAACATATTCTTACATCAAATATTTTTTTAATGAGGAAAGAAAAAAACACCTTTCTTTAAAAATTACGAACGTTCGCTTACAAAGTTCTTTAGGAAAAGACTCGAAATATGAATAAGAAATGTAGAAAGCTGTATTTTTTATGAATTAAGTACTGTCTTACACTGGGCAACTATGACTAATGTCATTATAGCTTATATTAAATAGATCAGCTTCCTCATTCCAAGGTATTACAGCTTGATGAACAGTTACAGCAGGTGACATGGTATTTCAAACTTTGCTTCAGCAAATTGATTGCAGTTGCAATGCGAAAGTGAATCTGTTAATCTGTCACTTCTTCACGCCTCAACGGCTGAATAGATACGGGTACACGGATAGACCATGTCTCGGAGTAGGTCATAGGAGGTCTTTTTTAACCCGGAAGTATTTTCTACTTACATTGGGATATTTTTTTACATACACGCGAGCGAAGTCGCCTGGCATAAACTAGTCTCCTATTAAATGTTTAAATTCGTTTCTCTAGGTTTCAAATAAATTATTTAATGCTAGCTTCTGCCCGCGGATTCGCCCGCGTACATATAATATAGCCTATATCACTCAGGAATAAAGCAGCTTTCTAACGGTGAAAAAAATTTTGCAATCGGACTAGTACCTCCAGAGATTACCTCCTACAAACAAAAAAACAAACTTTACCTCTTTATAATATTAGTGTAGATAGAGTTTTATTTTTCCATGAGTATTATATTATAATATTTAGTATTTACTAAAGCTATCATGGAAAAATAAAACTAAACTAAAATAAAATAGTGTTCTTGATATTGTTTTCTCCAATTCACCGAAGCTCTGTTTCCCCACAAGAGCTTTAATTTGAAAATTGATCTTCGTGGCTTTTCCGTCCTAATCTCTCTCGTATATAAAACTATTTCATATTTGAAAGTGTAATCAAAATTATTTGAGCGAGATTAACGTAAGAATCGCGATGTTGTAATCTCTATAAATAATTAGGGCAATGACTGTATTACATTTGAGCCTGTTCATTGATCTAACGACAAGCCATTATGCGCTTTATATAAATGTGGTACAGTTTATAATCGTACTATTTCAAATAACAGATGCGATCCAAGGCTTAGAAGAAAATATTTGAAAAGAAAATTTTATTTTTTGTCATGCGTCTCGTCAGACTGCCTTTGATTTGAAACGTCCCGTCAGTATAACAATGATGCGAAGCGAATTGTGTTAAGCTTTGAGGTGACATTTTATATATTTTTTACAAGAAAATCAGATACTTAATCGCAAAAATTCAGCGTCGTTAAACTGCAATAACTTTTACTCGGATTAGATCCCCAATGATTTGATCTCATCGAAAAACTCATAAAATAATTGGTGTCAAATAAATAAATATTTCTCCCCTTTGAGTTGTTTGTCCTCAATGCTGAAGGTCATGACCTCGACGAATAACTTTGTTGTGGACTATTATTTCGGCATGTTGTCCTTATTTCAGCGACGTGGATGGCGTCGCAGACTGCTGTTGGAGACTGAACTGATTGGTCAGACCAAATCCGTTCGACAACGGATTTGGTCTGACCAACGTATCGGACTTCTGCCTCTGTGTCTTTTCCCATCAGCAATAGCTTTTCTAGATTATTGCCTCTCTTTCTAATGTTGCCAAAGTATTCAATGATTCTTCTTTGAAACAAAACATTAGATAGTTAAATTAAAACCAAAATAATAAAACTGTTTGAAAGGGAAACTACTGAAAAAATCAAAGCTGATAACTGTATTTTGATTGATTATACGTCAGTCAGTGATGGGAGAGTGCTTCATGAAGATCTAATTGATCTATATTTATCGAAGTTAAAGAAAAGATAACATAACAATTTGGAATCTTTTGCACAACAATATGGAATAGCCAGCTTGCCTAACAAAAAAATTATTTTGATCGGGTCTGTTTTAGATACTATTGATTTCATCATTACGAATGGATCTACAGACTTGTAAACACAACCCGTGTTCATAAATCATACACTCTACCTACATACTCAATAAGACTGTTAGTAAGAACTGCATCGCATACATTGTTTTGTTGTCAGTTACGTTGCCACATGTGTATGCATCGGTATAGATGCAACTCCGAGATATAATTAGCTCCACTAATCCCTAAAAACGTATGCAAAAATTGGGTCAAGGTCATCCCGCGCAGCTTTAGCGCAGAGTCTGCGCGCGCGCCGCTCACACCAGCGCCGAGCACACAGCGCGCCGCACCAGAAAAATATAACATTGCCGCGAAACTCATCCTCCCACGCCGCACTAGAAATAAACCAGACGCGTTGCTGGTAACACTACACCCGTAACATTGAAACGAGGGGGGAAAAAAATCACGATATTTTCGCCACAGCCCACAGCCGGTCTAATTATAAAGCGTCCAATGCTAATTGTGATGTTAAGTCGTACCTGAGCGCGAGGCAGTCGGTAAAGGTATCACGAGAACACAATCACAGTCACACACTTCACTCAGGCGAGTGGTCGAAGGTCGTACATGCGCTGGAGCGAGCGAGGTGGTCGCGTCCGCGTCTTCCAAGCGACTGCTCCTCTCCTGGCCCTGTACTCTCCGCCCGCTAAACATAGAACACCCGCACACACGATGATTTTTAGAGGATAACGCCATTTCACCGGTGACGTGGACTGTTATCTGCCGGGGAACACGGGCAGCTTCCGTGGCAAGGTTGACAAACAAACCTTGAAACATCCTTGATAACAGTGGGCGGTGTTACCAGTGCCCTCTTTGTTATGAAAAGCGCGCGAGCATATTTTACTGTAGCAGGGTTAACGACAACAGTAGGTAGCAGACGAGAAAACTAATCGAATTGACATACGAATTGGATTGAGATGCCAAGTCGAAGTCTGTTTATAAACTGTGATACATATATATCAGATAGGTTTTGTTTTGGACAACTGTTACTGACACTTTCTCTCTAATTCAATTAGTAGGTATTGGATAAAAGGCTACCGGAACTTTTGGCCCTAGAATGCAAAGGGAAAATGAGAGGAACACAGGTGGGTTTTAGTCAGTAAAATTCAGACTAGCCCTCTCGCTCCACCCAAAAAAAAAGTCATGATGATTTCCCACATAAAAAAAAGTTATTGAAAGAAAGATCATTTCATAGTTATTACTTCTATACTATAGCCCTTTCCGTTGCATAGGGATGGAACATCCAACGTATATCAATTCCAGAATCCGCGTTCTGGAATATTCAAAATTTTACGTGTGACAACAATTTTCGTATCAAACAGCTATGTATGTATGACCATACCAAGACAAACGATTCCCTTTCAACTTTTCAGTCACTGGCGCCACTTTCAAACTTCCCCTAATATACTCATTTCACACTTTATTCATTCTCGTCACACCACACTTCTAGGTAAGCGTGCTCTATCGTCGACCACATCGTCACTTTCCATCAGGTGATGAAGTGTTGACTACTATCTCACCTATGAATAATCATAAAAAAAAAACTTTCGCTGCATCCATTACACTCGGGACTTCCCAAAAACAACTCTACTCTACTCTAAAACCTCTTTTGTCTGTTCCGTGTCTACAACGAATCATTCTGGGAGCAGTGACTTTTATACTCGTACTTTTTATAGAATTACGAAATTAATTATTCAGACTGGGTAGACATATGTAGCTGTCTGTTTTCCTGATTACATACTACAGCAGGGGCACCGACTCCGCGGGTGCTCGGCTCGAGCACCCATGAGAAACAAACAGTGGGTGCCGAGCACCCCTGAGAATAGATATCAAGAAACAGATCAGTAATCGCCTTTTGGGTTACGTATAAATTATAATATTTCTTGATAATAAAAACTAGTTTTATTTTTAAATAATGGTTTCATTTTATATTTTTATCAAACATAATTAGTAATTAAGTACGCAGTATGTAAGTAGGACATTTATTTATTTGTCGGTCGATTAGTGTACATGTCTCTTCTCACACTTCGCCACTTTTTCGAGTCATCAAATGAGCATGAGCACCCATGAGGTTTTCTAAAAGCCGGCGTCGCTGTACTACAGCCCTCCTACCATGATTCCAGAAATCATCGTAATTATAGTGTGAGAATGGGATCGTACTAAACATCCCGTATTCGTCTTATCCGCAAGAGAACTAAGGTTACCGACATAGCCCGAAGAATCGCCAAACTTAAGTGGCAATGGGCAGGGCGCATTGCTCGCAGAACAGATGGCCGTTGGGGACGAAAGGTTCTGGATTGGCGACCGCGTACCGGAAGATGCAGCATGAAGTAACCTGGTGAGGGTTGCAGGAATCCGATGGATGCGAGACGAACACGACCGTTCATTGTTGCGATAAATGTCCAACAGTGGACGTCTTTCGGCTGAAATGGCTTAGTTAGATGGCTTCATTTTCCTCTCACACCGGAATTATCATGATGTTAGTCTCTACTATGTAAGTTGTCGTCTACTCCACCACCCACGGAAACCAGCGGAACCATCTATTTGTAGTCGAGACCACTTTGTAATGCAGGCAAGTGAACTGAATTAGAAACTATGAATAATCACGAGCTTAAATAACAAGACTGAATTATTGATAGCTGGCTTCTAGAAGCTTTTAGCTGCATATGTGTAGTCGTCTACTTTGGATAGATTTCAATGTTCAGCTAATTGAGACGTTAACCAAGACACCAAAAAATTTCCTTTTGGATATTGGCGTCACGGCTCCTTGTGGAGTACTTTTTCTTTGATTGATTAATGATCAATCTTCTTGTTGAATGTATATTCTTAGTTAGAAAACTTACAATTTGAATGACAATAATGTAAGATCAATAGAAAACTTTTTCCAAAAAAAAGAACCAAAGATTTCAATGTAAAAACATGATCATCTCATGACAATTGTAATAATCCCAAACACGGATAAGTTACATTGATTTAATACAGAGTTCCGGTGTCTACCTTCCAGTTTCATCATCAGATCAGTTCTATATATCCCCTCCCCCCTTCTTTCAGTCAGTCATCGACTACACGTATAAACAAAGCCAATTTACTTGTTACGACAGTTCTGCTATGATCCTATATGGCGTTCCATTGCATATCTTCGAAGTTCCTCATCAAATCATATCAATATTTCTATGAGACCAACTCGGAAGCATAACCTTTCAAACAAAAAAAAAAATTTCAGAATCAGTCCACAATTGGCCGAGAAATTGGTGGAAAAAAATTAAGAAAAAATATATTCAGGCGAACATAGAACTTCCTTCTTTTTGAAGTCGGTTAATAAAGCATAAATCGCAGGCGCACATTGAAGACTTTTAAAATGATAGGAGTTTGCTAGTTATGGTTTTGATGAAGACACGAATTTCTTTCTGGAAAACTCTAATCGGTTCTTACATCATCTGTTTGCGAATCCGTTTGCCACTATTAGTAACCGGGATTCATACGTCATTCGTAACCGATGACTATGGCAGGCATAAAAATCGCACAAAAGAAGCATAGACACGGGAGAATAAATAAGAATGTTACATTATTTCTGGGTTTGACTCAATCATGACGAGTTTGAGTTGCGTAGGATTTTATATCAAAGCTGCTTATTTTGACTAAATAGTCATAAGTTTAGCATTCGAAATTACACATTTAGAAGCAATAAAATTGTGGTAATGATTGAAATATGAACGCTCTATTAAACACACAGTGAATGCACTAGTGGAATCTTTGTGACGTAGGTTTTCGTCACCTCCTCTTATCCTGTTGACGTTAAAATACTTATGGTTATTTGAACAGCGTACACACGTCAGCTGGCAGTATCTTTAGGTTTGCCCACCTTTTATAACTCTTGGATAAAAATGGTTTTAATTCATGTGCAAGTCATAAAATCAGCGGAGCATTAAAATTAAAACTTAAAACGTCGGCTTATTCTTTTTTTAAAGAGTTTTCTTGTATGCATTTCTATGTAGGTATACGAAACAGAATAATCATTGGAGCCATTGATAAAGTTTGTAAAGTAAGTGGTGTTGTCAATCGTCGAGTGCGACTCGGTTGATCAGCGTTCGAAAAGCTGAGCGGTATTATTTCGTCCGACACACCACAGCGTCTCAAGACGAAAGTCTGTAACCAGTGCATGCCGCCAGCGAAGACCTGTGACTCTGAAACGTGACCATCATCCAGCCTTCTGATGATCCCCATTTTGAGTGAATCAGAATCAGGGCAATTGAGTTGATATGCGTAAAGAAACTCCGAGCACACAGTCTGCATCAGAAATGAAGATATCCACAGGAGAACCAAGGTTCCCGTCATACTCCGAAGAATAGCCAAACTTTAGTGGCAGTGAGCAGGGCACATTGCTCGGAGAACAGATGACTGATGGGGCTGAAAGTCATGATGCGTACTGGAAAGAGAAGACTCGGGGTTGGTAGGCCGCCAACAAGATGGACCGAGGACCTATTGAGGTTCACGGGAATCTGATGGATGCCAGACACACAGGACCAGTCATTCTGACGACACTTGGGGAAGCCTATGTCCAGCAGTGAACGTCTTTCGGCTGGAACGATATTTTATGACAAAGGTACTCACACATGATTGACACAGGATAATGACATACATAATTATGCGACCTTTATTAGGATGTCCAGTACAAGATATTCGCTTGGGTTACAATGTAGTTGGCCGATGCAGACTGAAACTATTAAGAAGTTTTAATCTATATATTTTCAAACTAATTGTTGAACTAGTTTGATGGTTTAATAATGGCGAAAAGAACACCTAATATTTAACGACAAAAACATTTATAAAATCTTGAATATCGAAAAGCGATAAGGTCACCACTTGTATGTTTTTTTACCCGACTGTTTTATAATTGTTAATATTCTTTCGTAAAAATCAGTGGAATTTGTAAGCCAAAATTATAATTGTTATCTTGGCATCAAATCTGACGATCCATCTTCTCCATTCACAACAAAATTTCTAATTTAATTTCAAAAACCTACTGGCCACATGACCGTTCTAATTACGTCCAGAAAAAGTCAAAGAGGGACATAGCTACGCTAACACAGTTCCACACTTGGCATAAATCCACGGGGCTCTGTAAACAGTGCAGTTTACCTCACGATTACGTACTTGGCAGCAGCTATGTCTGTTTTAACGAGCGTCGATAACCGTGTATTGTTTTAAACGTTACGGTTTTCATAGACTTGGGAAATAGCCCTAAAAATTAATGGGATGTGGTTAATTTGTAGGACGGATTAGGGTCGTTGCGGTTACAGTATTATGAGGTTGAAGAATGAGAAACACAGGTTGTGGCGAATGGGGTCATGGGTCGACTTTCGAAAGGGAAACTGGCGGTCCTGGAACGCAAGGCGAAGAAAGAACATAAGTGTGGTTTAAGTCAGTAAAAGTCTAACACGCCCTTCCACTCTGCTCTAGAGCGAGAGAAGTCATTGGATAGTTTACCACCTTGAAAAACTATATAAAAGGAGAAAAGGAAGAGGATAAAATGAACTTGTTAGAGATTCAGTGTTAACATAACTATTATAATAAAGCAGTTGTTTTTAGGGTCTTGTATCTCAAAAGGAAAAACCAGACAAGTGCGAGTCGGACTCGCGCGCTGAGGGTTTCATAGAAACTTACCTATGAAAAGAGTTAATTCCTGAATTGAGTTGAGAAGATTTTTCCGAATTGAAAAAAAGTCTTTTCTTGTGACGTAACTAAAAATTTACAGTTTTCAGATTTTGTCAACGGGAAGTACCCTATGAAATTTGATAACCTTGAGAGTGTCGAAATATACGTTTTTTGCGATATAAACGGCCGTATCTTTTTTTTCGTTAACATAGAAGTTTGATTTTTTTACAGCTTCAAGGGACTGCAGACCTAAGTATATGGTTTTAATTTCAACTCTATACCCCACGCGTTCCCGAGATAAAGGGTCTTGACAGACAGACAGGTGGACAACAAAATGATCCTATAAGGGTTCCGTTTTTTTCCTTTTGAGGTACGGAACCCTAAAAAGGATATAGAATCACTTCGTCGTCTGTATGTCTGTTAATCTTGGCAGACCTTTCGGCCCCATCGACTTTCTGCCTTGCCCACTACTACTTAAGTTTGGCGATTCTTCGGGCTATGTCGGTAATTTTGGTTATCCTGCGGATACCTTCATTCGTGATGCAATCACGTAAGGAAACTCCAAATGTAGCCCTTCCCATTGCCCTTTGGGTGACTTTAAGCTTTCCACGTTGACCAAGTTTCAGAGCCATATGTCATCACTGACAACACGCACTCGCCATGGACTTTCGTCTTGAGACACTGTGGTAATTATGTTGGATAAAATACAGTGCAGTTTCAGCCACTAAGTCGAGTCGGATTCTACGATTAACCTTTAACTAGAAGTTAGACCTACAACAGGAAAGTACCCTATACTTTTCGTTGATTTCGAATCATGAACTATGGCAAGAAGCAAGGTCTCACAGCATAAACCAAAGAAAAAGTCCGAAAATCGTTAATTTGTAGTTTTATCTATTTTGTTTTTGCCAGAACAAACATATTTGCATTTGGAGAATTGACCGTGACCTATGTAATATATGAGTATGTAGATGTATCGGAATAGTACATTTTGATACAAGTGGAGAAAGTTTTTCATTACGACCGAGGCAAAATTCTTCTGTTATGGAGCCGAGTGCTGCTGCCACGTGTATTAAACGACGTTTTTAAATACACTTACGATGATATAAATTAACGGGGTTAGACTCGCGATTCGTGGGGGTCGCTTAGCACCCACCCTGATACGATAAATGTAATTGATTGTGGTGGAGGCGAGTCCGCGCACTTTTCCACACTAGTGTGAAAAACAGTAAATTGCGTGCCTAAAATCGGTAAGTTTTCGAGTAAGTGTATTAAAAAAAAATTGCTATTAGTAAGGAACATTGCAAGTACTTAAACTTACTTATTGTTCGCTAGCGCACGATCGTTACGATTCATTGAATTTTAACCGACTTCAAAAAGGAGGAGGTTAATATTATAATACATAATACTTTATAATATTTAATATATATTATATATATATAATATTATTATATAATATATTACTTATATAATACTTTCTTCGCATTATCCGAGTTATATCTATATTCTAATAAGATTTCAATGTAAAAATGGCTGATATTATATAAAAGTTTAATTTATACGCATCACGCTCCGTCTCCTTCAGAATATAACTTGTCATCAGGGTCAGCTCTTGGCATTTGATATATGTGCGTGCCATCATATCTAACGTGTCATCTGCTGTCGTAAATATTTCTTTACTATATTGAATTTATGTGTCTTTATTTTATTTTTTGTTGTTAGGTGCCTACCGTGTTACAGACTATGCTCGGCGATTATTGTAAGAAAGATTGAGAATTAACATTGCTGTATATAATCAAATCTCAGTCAATGAGACATCTGAAAATTTTGATTTCCGCGAACCTCAGCAGGTTATCGGCCAACCTTGTGGGACTTCCAACGCTGCATCTTCCGGTGCGCGAGCGCCACTCCAGCCCCCCTAGCCATGTTACGACCGTTTCATTTCGATTCTCTTGCGTCGATCGCTTGAAGTAGGCGACGCCTCCGATTGCTTTGTTCTGATCACGTGACTGAGCGTTGAGATGACGTCAGTGCAAAGGAATCGGAGGCGTGGCCTACTCGAGGCGTTCGACGTAAGAGAATCGAAACGAAACGCTCGTAACTTGGCTGGGTGGCTGAACCTTTCTGCTCCAACGACCATCTGTTCAGCGATCAGTGTATCCGGCCTACTGCCGATTAAATTAGGCGATTCTTCGGGTTCTGTCGGTAACCTTGGTTCTCTTACAAATTTCTTCATTCCTGATGCGATCACGCAGAAACTCCGCACATAGCACTTTCCGCTGCCTCAAAAACTTTCAGTGTCTCAAGACGAAAGTCTATAACTAGTGCGTGATACCAGTGATGACATAATTATGGCTCCGAAATGTGGTCGCACACAATGGGCCTCATCAAAAGGCTTAAAGTCACCCGAAGAGTTTTTTTTTAACATAACACAAATAAAGGTTTTAATATTTTACAGTTCTCAATTCTTCAGACAACCCGTGTCAGCAGTTTAAAATATATCATATTTAATGTTTTTATCAACATATTTCACGTTGGCGAACGTGATGGTTACGTAGTTTGTTGAGACTTGTCATTTCGCACCGCCACCGCACGCAAACGCTTATTGTTTACCAGTTATTATTTCCGTTTTAAGCGATGACCATTTAGAAATTTTATTTCGGAGCAAAAATATGAAAGTGGCAAGGGAGTAGGAAGACCATGGGAATTATAGATGGAATGTGTGACAAATGGCATGGCTAAAAAGGTGATGAGAGATGAGGTCTAATGATGATATATGAAGATATATCATCATTAGGATGGAGGATTAGATTTTCCAAAATTTACCCTCTAAGGGGATGAAACGGGGGTCCAAAGTTTGTATGGAGAAACCTATTTTCACACAAGCGAAGCCGCTGGCAAAAGCTAGTTGAAGTATATAAAGGTGTGCACTATTGCAGTTACATGTTGTAATCTACATGTGTTAATTTATTGGCCCGTTAGCTAGATGCCCCCATCGGCGTTTAAAATTGTACAAATCTTCACAAATGGGTAATTAGTAAACCCTGTGTAACGAACTCCCACATTTCAAGCAGATTTATCTGGAAGCCTTACGCAATCGCAAAGCGGTCAGCTGATTTATTCCAACTATATGTCATTTTCTGAGCTAAAGTCGTCTAATATTATCATGTTTATAGGCGAAACCGTGTGATTGCCCTCGATATGAGTGCTCGGACCGTCAAATTGACAGCACTCATACCGCGGCCGACGTGGCATCCGAAAATCCGAACTATTCTAGTTCTTGGCCGATTGCCTAACTCTCGAGCCTGCCGGCGCCCAGCCATCCTCACGCCGACAAAGATAGGGGCTAACAGATCAATTGTTTAGGCGGAGTCGGAATTCAGATAATTTAGAAACTTGTTCTATAAGTAGACAACATTACAGAAACGAAAATAGATCGGATTATTTTGTTGACAATGATTCCTTTTGGAATCGATGTTTTGTATTGATAGTTAATGAGTATACCTTCCGACTCAACTGAAATATATTCAATTGGGTAGACAATCCAGTAACACTACTACCGCCATCTACTGTGACTTTTCCAAAATAACTGATAGTGAAAATCCAACATGGCGGCAATTTTCCGTCTTACTTATAAAACATGTCAGTAGATGGCGCTGATTCTGCCTAAACGTAGTGTCTTGAACGCAAGCTAGATGGCGTATAACGTAATGATTTGAACTTAGTTCTGTTAATGAAAAACAGATGTCACTAGTAAAATTAATAAACGTCAACCAACACTAAAGCCCAGCTTTTACATAGAAAGCATTTCTCATATTCTTGGTTTATCTGCTCTACGAGAAACGATTTATACGAGCATATTTAATGGTCAATCTCCACTTCAGTATGAAAAGAGATGATATGTTGCACCGATCCCTAAATAAGTTGAGATAAGGCCTCGAGGGTAATGATCTTAATTTCAGTACGATAATGACGCTTACCTGGAAATATTTGTTGACGACAGGGTCGGTGGCCAGCAGGTGCTGCGCTTGAGGCTCGTCGCGACAGTAGCAGACGTGCTTGTCGAATTCGCGCTCCATTCGTAACAGTGCTCGCCCGAGCATTTTCGGTTCGCCAGCGTAATACTTGATGCCTTCAAGTAGAACCCTGAAAAAGTGATACTGTGTAAGGGATGAACTCCAGTGTGATAATTTCGGGCATGCTTTACTCCATTACTGGGTTTTAAAAGGTGACATTTGGATCATTACCAATAAAATTATTTACTGCGGTCTTCTGTTTGAAGCAAAAGCATGTTCTCGGTGCTAAGCTACGATTTTATCTTTTAATTTGTCATGTAGTCGTGACCATGGCATACTGGACACATTTTCGCCAGCTTAAGCAGTAAAAGGCATTAGATTTTGTTTTTGGGAAAGTTTAAGGGAGTTTCTACGTGAATGGTTGAGGGCGGTATAAGCTTTTTCTTTGTAATAAACATAGCTCTGGTATTCTCTTAATTCATTGAATGCCCGGTGCGCGGATCCACGCGAGACACCATCGCTTTTTAATTGTGTCTCTAATTACGGCATAAAAAAGGTTAATACAGGTTTTACAATAAAACAATGATACTTGAAGTATTTTTAAATACGTATTCAACAGTATCTATTAGAGAAATAAAATCATTATTAATGCCTACTTCGTTATTTGCGGCTGGAGGTGGGGGGAGGTGTTTATTTAAAACAATACTCCATTCGAAATAAAATTAGACTTTTAAACAAACCTTTTTTACTGTTCGTTTAACCGATTTTGACTTCTATTCCGTAGACGTAAGGATGGCATTAAAAGTAAAAAAAAGTGTTTACAATACTATTTTGCAGCCGCCATCTGCCATACCACCAACGCAATAAAAGTCAAAATCGATTGAACGGACAGTAAAAGGTTTGTTTAATTACCTAATCTTATTGCGAATGGAGTATAATATATAATTTTATTTATTTTTTATTCACAACTATCACACAGAGTTAGAAAACTGATAAACATACTTATATATTTCTAATTACATACATATTATAAATAAATTACACCCAGACACAGAACAAATGATCGTGCTCATCACACAAACATTTGTCCTGGGTGGGAATTGAAACCACAACCTCCGGCATAGCAGTTAGGGTCAACCACTAGACCACCAGGCCAGTCATTATGTAATGCGAGGTAATCCACACTCACGTATTATGAAACTCGCAGATCTGCCGGAAGTTGGAGAATAGCAGCTCTCGGTTATCAAACACAGCCTTCGGGGTGGTCGCCTTGTCGGTGGGCTTCATGTAGCGGGACACCACCTGCTGCATGTCACGACCGAACTCTTCTTCTGTTTCCACCAGCTCTCGTACCACGGCCCTGGGGATGGGGTTCTCCGTTAGGGTTTATTACTTAGCATCTTGTTTGATTCTTATTTTATAGTGGGTTGATTGTTTGTAGATAAGGATATACATGGAAGCATTAGAACCCACAAAGCAAGTCATTATTAATACAAATCACATCACATAATCACAGTCTAAGCCAAGCTGATTACCAGCTAGGCTTCGACGATAACCTAATGGCCGCAACTCATGCCTCTTCTCTAAAAGAGGGGCATTTTGTAATTAATTTTATTCATTTTTTCATTATATATCTTATATCTATCTATATATGTATTATATAAAAATGAATAGCTGTTCGTCAGTCTCGCTAAAACTCGAGAACGGCTGGACCGATTCGGCTAATTTTGGTTTTGAAATATTCGTGATAGTTCAGGGTACGTTTAAACGGTGAGAAAATATGGAAAACTTCACGAAAAAAAAACGAATACAACGCTCTAATTAAAATGTCATTATAAAATGAATTATGCTGTTTTGGTAATGCCAGTAGATGGCGCTATCCTTACTATTAGGCGGTACGATGTTTGCCGGGTCAGCTAGTAATTGATATTTTTAAATATTTAAATAGAAAATTAAAGAAATAAAAATAAGTTGTTTCAAAATATATTGTTACACTTTTTAACCTTATAATACATGCTATTATAGAATCTAGTGTACAATATTAGACGTTCCTATGCTATAGACACAGTATGCATAAACATCATCAAAAATAAACAGATTTCACAATTAAAGTGCAGTAAAACTTACTAATAACTAGAGACATAATCCACTTCATCGTTCAAAGTCCACCTAAGAACTTGGCGCTTGAATTTCGGAATACTTGGATGCGAAACAAATATCTATACTTTCATCGCAATTATGGAGAAGTACAAAGTCTTGGGATTGTGGATTTAGAGCCTTAAACAGTTTCTCGGAATGGGAGACGTATTAGTTTGTTTACATACTTGACAAAAGGGGGGGGCAGTCTGTTATGCCGGAAAGAATTTTAAACAAGATAATGAGGTAATGCACCAGTGTGACATGGCATATGTTTTTGAATTATTGGTTCTAGATGTATGTAGTAATAGTTTATTTATTCTAACCTAAGTATAAAATAAAAAAAAAACTCTGGTCCTAAATTTTATAGAGCTTGTTGTTTTAAAAGCTTTGTTCATGGAAAGTATTACATAAAGTTAATGGGATGCAACTCGACATATATTTTCACTGTGTTTCATACAACCGCTCTTACGAGATTATGACGTTATTACACATTTTTCATTGAATATTTTAGATACACAGTATCTTGTGGATATTACCTATGTTTGTATTGAAATCAATTTATAAATGTATGTAAAACTAATCCAGTAAAGACTTTCGACACTTCATAATTTACTCAAAAATTATAAAAGTCGAAACAGTATAACAATACAAGCCTTGCAAATTTAATCAAGATTCTGAATGACGACAACTTTTTTCTAAAACGTTTAAATAAAACTTGTATTTCCTAGAATGTTTTTGTAAAATATTCGAATAAATCACGGAATTACCGAATGTTAACAGAGTTTTCAGGCGTTATCTCTCTTTTTTCAAATTGTCTTTTCGTCAAACATCGCGTTGGATAGTGTTAGATGAAGTAACAACCTTTTAAACCATGCTCGATGTTGACGATAGGCGAGTGAAAAAAGACCTTCTTAAAAGCAGGATCGGATCCATTACTATTGGACCTCCACCGATCTCTCTATATTAAATTATATCAACTAATTTCTCAGTTCTCCATTTGATATGGCCCATAATCACTAACGACCATATTTCTCGAGATTAATAAACTATAAGGCGGAAACTGTAAATTACTAAACGATGTAATTTTTTATTAAATGTGCTCAATTAAGACTTTGAACGACGGATTTAGTATCTATTAGATTTAGTAAATTAACTTTATTATCAAAAGAAGATTTCCGTGTCTAGAAGAAGCTATAGGAAAGTGAAATTATATATTCCATTACGTAAATATTCGTAAAATAAATTAAAATTATAATCTTGTTGGTACCCCACAAGAAACCACTGAGCATTGAACGTTTCAAGATCACATACATGAGCGACGTGCGATTATGTCGTCACAGCGAGGGTTCAAACTTCAGATGATAAACATTTTAATAAATTAGAGAGTATTTTCCTATCGTCTGAGTCAACCGGAGAGCGTGCGGCGGCGATGCCAAGAGGTGAGGGCGTGGGAGAATCTATAATTGTGAATGGAGAGGTAACACGAGGTTTGGAAGTTCGTAATTTGCTGGTGGTTAAGGTAAAACTGATTGAGTCTTATCTTTAATTTTCCATCGTCTTAAGAGAAGTAGAAAAGTCAGGCATTAAGCTAATACTTGTCCAATGTGTGAAGACAGAACAAAATGAAGCATGATACGATATAAATCTGAACGACTGATGATTTGCGTTACTATGGCATAATCAATTGCCAAACTTGTGGCTGGCCACATTGCTCACAGTCAATGGTCGACGGGCAAAGGGTTTTGGAGTGGAATCACGCACCGAAAAACGCAGAGTCGGAAGGCTTGCCATAAGGCGGACCAATATCCTGGTGAGAGTCGTGGGAGTTCGTTGGATGCGAGACGCACAGGACCGGTCGTTATGGAGGTACTTAGGGAAGACTTATATAAAACAGGTCCACTGTTGTCTGTGTCTTTCAGCTGAAACGATGATGATCATTTCAGACAACTATAAATTTTAGAAACGTTACCTCAAATAGAAAAGCTAAGTCACATGCTGTATAATATTTCCAAAAATAAACAGCCAACTTGTCATTCGATTTAGAACTCCTCAACCAACGGTAGGCCCTAAATCCTGCCAAATCCACCTAGACAAGTTGTTGGCAGTTTTGACTAAACACCTGACAATATTGTTCTGGCAAGCTTCTGCGGTAAGACAAGTGGGAATAATTGGACAAGCTTCTGATATATTGCTCGTTGCAGACGTGCACTTCCACAATGAGATATTATATGATCTGTTTACTGCGTACTGAGTGTTTTGGTGCAAATAGTGGGTGTAGAAATAAATCAATACAAATATCATAAATGTTCACACACGTAATTGTTATAGATCTATGAATTTTGGAATTTAGATAGATGGGACCTAAGACAAGGCCAAGGGATTTTTTTATCCAGGGTACACGTTCCTTTGGAAAAATTTTCAAACCTGACGCGGGCCACGTCATCGCAAAGCTGATAACATTGTAATAAAGAAGCCAGTTATTGATTAGCTGTTAAGTTTGGAATTTGGAAGGGTCCTTTAAGTGTCGGTACGTCTTATAAAATAGGACATAATGCAAGGACATCAAGAATCAAGATGTCTAACCAAGGAGGTCTGACTCATGAAAAGATGGCTCTGCCAATTTCGTAACCTCATTAAATTAGAGGTCATATACTTGAAGTCAGCTCAAAGAGGAAGAGCTTGAAAATTGGAAGAAAGATACATCTTGAGTTGTGAACCTATATATGTAGACGTATGTATTTTTGTGCCAAGACTATTAACTGATTTTATTTGACAATTTTACCGACTGTAAAATATTAAAACTATAATAATATTTGAAGAAAACATAATAATAATTATTTGATGATTACCGATTTTTATTCATATTTATGCTGTAGAAATAAACAGTAACAATTTGGCTCGCATTCGATAGATATTTATTGGTTATCTCAGGTATGTTCGCAAAACATTACTTAACCATTTATTAAATGAAATTATGGTGATTAAAGGGTCGGCAGCAGTCCAATTAATCAATATTGAGGTGTTGCAGGTGAAATATTTATAATGAAACTAAAGATAGCTTCAGAAACCTTAGTAATAAAATAAAATTATATCTATTCATTAACACTTGTATAAACATGTCTAAAATATCTTTACGAAAAACATTTGTTTTAATTTCAAACCGATGCGCTTTTAAAACCGATGCCACTGCAAGAGAAACAAAAACAAATCCAACACAAATGGATATTCAAATGAATCAGACGGCTACTTTCCAATCATCTAAAAATAACATTCATAAAAGCAAAAATCCAACGAACTGTTCACGAATACATTTCCAATAACGCCAAACACAAAGCCGAACCATCTAAATATGGAATCTTTAAATCCAGGATACATTATCCTTAGAATTTTTAAAACAAAAGATGAGCAAAGATTTCGAGGACGGTTTGTTGACACGGAAAAAGGAAGTAGCTACTCCTGCCAAATTATATTGCTGATGATATCTTAATATATCGTCCTGAATAACTTGGAAATTTACTCGGGGTACCATCAAATGCCTGCAACATTTGTGTACCTTGATGACATTTTGATTGGCGCCAGAATGTTTGGGTAAGAACGAAGGATACTAATGAAGCGGATGAGGATTATGATGTGTGGTTTTATAAAGAACTTTATAAAGCGTTGAAGAATATGTGTGTATTTTTTGGAAGCCTTATTTGAAACAACTTTATAACAACCAATTAGGTACTGTTCTGACCATTAACTTCATAAGACACTTGAGCTTCGGAAATATATATTTCAGTAGTTATACTGGAGAAACATCACCACACCGAATCTGCAACGCAGATAACTTGCTAGAGTTGTTTTTTTTTTTTTTTTTTTTTTTTCCCTTGTCCTAGGGTACATCCAAAGAATGGACCCTATTTTTATTACAATCTAGCCATATATACAGACTAATAAGTAATTTAATTATATCGTAAACTAATAAATTGTCTTTACTAAGAATGTGTCCAATAGCACTTTTCTTATTGTCTCTATTAAGGCGAATACACTTCGTTCTTGTGTTTATTAAGTAGCAATTATGCTACATTACACTATTCACTATCACTAAACACTAACTCGAACGGTTTTGTTCTTTTTAGTCTTCTCACTATATTTGTGTGGTCGAGAAGCTGGATTGCCTCGATGTTCACATGCTGATGAAGTCGCTTTTCGTGAGCTTCTGCAGATTTTTTTATCACTTTTTTGATGAACTCAAATTTTAGATCCCGATGGAGGTCATCATTTCGTATGTACCAAGGTGCATTTACAATTTCCCTTAGTACCTTGTTCTGAAATCGTTGTATGATACTTATATTGGTCTGTTTGGTGCAGCCCCACAGCTGAATACCACAAGTCCAAACTGGCATCAGGACTTGTCTGTATAATAACAATTTGTTCTGTACAGATAACATGGAATTTCTTCCAAGCAACCAATACATTCTTTTGAATCGTAAGTCGAGTTCATCTCTTTTCTTCTTGACGTGGGCTTTCCAGCGTAACTTAGCGTCAAGAGTCATACCCAAATATTTGGCTGTATTCTCGTATGGGACTTGTTTATTATTAATATAAACTGGAGAATATTGGTGTTTCTTGTTACTAAAGTCTATGTGTACAGATTTGGATTCATTCAATTTAATCCTCCATTTTTTGGTCCAGTCATAGACTTGGTTGACAGCCATTTGAACCTTTTTAACTGCTTCTTCGTGGCTGTTTCCTACAGCCATGAGGGCTGTGTCGTCAGCGAAGGTCCCAATGGTATTGTACTCTGTTTCTGGAATATCGCAAGTGTAAATGAGGTACAGGATCGGACCTAATACACTTCCTTGCGGTACGCCGGCATTTATTTGTTTCAATTCTGAGTAGGCATCTTCTTGCCTTATTCTAAAGACTCTGTTTAAAATGTAGGATTCCAGGATATCTGCAAACTGCTTAGGTAACAGGCTCTTTAATTTATATATTAGACCTTCATGCCATACTTTGTCGAAAGCTTGAGCCACGTCTAGAAACACAGTAGAACAAACCTTCTGGTCTTCAAGGGCGTGTTCTATTACGTTTGTGATTCTATGCACTTGATCAATAGTTGAGTGCTTTTCTCGAAAACCAAACTGGTGCTCTGGTATTATGTTCTTGCTATGTATTATTGGTTTAAGCCGTTTAAGTAACAACTTTTCAAATAGTTTTGCCATTATAGGTAGCAAGGAGATAGGTCTGTATGACGTTGTTTCATGTGCAGGTTTCCCAGGCTTTGCTATCATGATCACTTCAGCAACTTTCCATAAGTCTGGTACATATTTAAGCCTTAGTGCAGCATTCATGAGGGTTGTCAACTTAACCAGGCCCTTTCTTGGTAGGTTATGAAGTATTTCCCCAGTTATTAAATCGTAACCTGGTGATTTTCGACAGCTTATATTTAGTTTTATTTCACGCGCAACTTCTCTCGGTGTTACTAGTTTAATATCTTCATATTCTGGTGTCATGTTAACCGAAATGCGGTCGTCAATGGTTTCTCCCTCGTTTGGTTGAAATATGTTTTCTAAGTGCTCTGCAAACCTCTTTGCTTTTTGACTATTAGTGACTGCCCATTGTCCGTTTTCACACTTAATGGGAGGAATTTGTGTGATCGGCCTTTTGAGATGCTTTGTAGCCTTCCAAAGTGAGTAGTCTGTATTTTGGTCGTTACTTAGTTCCTGAAGATAGGTTTTAGTTGAGTCGTCTTTGAAGTTCTGAATTAGTCTTCTTACTTTTTTTGTCAGCTCGTTTAGTTTTCTTTTGTCATCAGGGCACCTAGATTGATGCCACGTTTTTCTTTGTTTTCTTTTCTCCATAATAAGCTGCTTGATTCTGAAGGGGTAAATATTTCCCTTTGTTCTCTTGTTTATATTGGGTGTATTTTCCCATAATGCTTGCTGGATATGCATTATAAAGTTTTCTACTTCGATATTTAAATGTTCGGGTGTTTTTAATGGAACTTTGAGATCTATTTGATCATTTAATTTGGTCTTAAAACTCTCCCAATCTGAGTATTTATTGACAAGAGTGAGCCTGTTTTGTTTGTACAAAATGTTTTCACTAATTTCTAAATAGATTGCTGAGTGATCTGAGTTCATATCATAGCTTTGTTCTGTTTTTATGTAACTGGTTGATAGATTCTTGGTTACGAAAAAATCTATTAGGTCCGGAATTTTATTTGGATCTGTTGGCCAATAGGTAGGCTTTCCAGTAGACACAACTTCACATTGCGTCTCTTTTATGGCATTCAGTAGTTCTTTACCTTTAGTAGTTGTTAGTCTGGAGCCCCAGTACGTATTTTTAGCATTAAAATCACCGCCTAAGATAAATCTACTGCCAAGGCTGGTTAGAAAACGGATATAATGTTCTCTTTTTATCATATACCGAGGTGGACAATAGATGGCAGACACTGTTAGTGGATATTTTTTGGTTTGGAGACATATCGCCACTGCTTGGATATCCTTCTCTTCGTATTTGAGCTCTTCATAGTGCTGTAAGTTTTCTTTTACAATGACGGCACTACCGCCTCTTGCAGAATTGTCTGGATGAAGTGCATGGTATACTTTGTACCCTTTAAACTTAATATGAGATTGTTTTGTGAAGTGTGTTTCTGATATCAGGCACACATCAATTTTTTCTATGTCTAATACTACTTGTAACTCATTCTGGTGTTTTAATAACCCATTTGAGTTCCACGTCATAAACTTCAATGTAGTATTCATTTTTTAGGCTTAAAAGTAGCAGCTTTGTTGCTATTTTCAATTTTTTTTAGTCTCTCGTCGAATGATGACATTAACTTTAATATTTCATCCAACTTTTTGTCGCTGTTCAAGGCAACCAAAGGCTCTTTTGCTATGCCTTTTGCAGCTGCTTGGGCGTATGAGACGTTTTTCGTGGTGGTTTTCTTCGTCGTTTGACTTGGTTTGTTCAGGTAAGGGCCTTCGCCTCTTCCCGTGGGTACATTTTGTTGAGGGATAATTTTATGGCTTTTAGATTTATTGTTTCGAATCTGTTGAATTTCTTTAGCTACCATACATCCCCTGTAGTTTGCTGGATGTGAAGCTCCACAGTGGACGCATTTTGGCTTCTCTTCTTTTGGTTTTCTGCAATCCTTGGTAAGATGTTTACCTGTGCATTTTACGCACCTCGGTTCTTTGGAACAGTACTTTTGCGTATGACCGTACGCCTGGCATCTTTTGCACTGGGGTACCAGTTTTGTAGATTTTAGGGGCTGAATTTCTACATCACATCCCAATATATATTTTATGTTATATATTTTGCTGGTTTCCTCATCTTTTGAGAATGTCAGCATGAACATATTAAGTGGTTCTTTAGTTTTCCAGCTCAATTTGTTGGTTGCTTCTAAAATCTTGTAGCCTTTGCTACGCAAATCTTCAACTACTCTTTCAGGGATGCATGAAAAATGCAATTTTTTTGCCATAACTCTTATTGGTCTTTCTTGTTTGTTCTCATAAGAGTGCCATAAGCAATTGTTGTTCGAAAGGGCTTTAGAAATGCCTCTGTACGATTCTTCGCTTTTAGCATTTACTTTGACAGTATCCCCGTTCATCATTTTAATGCTGAACGTGTCAGCTGATTGACTCTCGCATAGAAAATCAAAGAATTTCTGGTAGTTCTGAATACCATCTACAATGATAGGTGGTGGCATAGGAGTTTTTATATGTTTTTCCTTACCTTTGTTCTCTTTACTTTCCTGATCGTTTTGAGTGGGTTGGGCGGGGGAGGTGTTCAATTTCCTTTTTTTCCTGCTTTTTTGCCGTATCCAACCTGTTTCTCGAGCGAGCTCTTCTTCATCTGTGCTGTATTCAACAGGCGGAGGAGAAGTCTCGTTGGCAGTTGATGCTGGTTTCGGTTGGTTTCCGGCTTGAAGCTTCAGCTGCTGCTGGAGAATTTCTATTTGACTTTTCAGGTCATTTAGGTCTTCTTCTAGTTTTTTACGCTGTTTTCGTTCTTCACAAAAATATTTATATAACAGATGTTCAGTCTCTGTATTCAAGATTATTCTGGCATCACCCAGAATTTCCTTTTTCGAACTCATTATAAAATATAAGTGAGTATTAACTTCGCCTTAACAATAATATTCGCTGTCAGTCGTCAGCATTGCGCAATAATTAGGTCATTGCGCCGCATCGGACTTGACGCTATTTTGATGCGTAAGCACTTTACACTGTGGTACGCGCGCGATCGCATGCAACACAACTGCTCTCAGCGAAAAGCAAAAAGCTAGAGTTGTTGATGGCGAATAGTGTTCCACATGCGCTACATAAAGATATCAGTAAACGAAAGAAATGCCTGCTAGGGCCATATTTTTTTTTGAAAATACTGTGGTCCTGAAACGCAAACAACAACTGAAGGATACAAGTAAGTTTTAGTCAGTAAAAGTCTGACATCCCTTCTTGCTCTACCCTTAAGCGGGAGAAGAAATTTGATGATAGCACACTTTAAAAAAACACACCGATTCCGAAACGTAGTTAGCTTTTACTTATTAAAAACTCTCTATGCACTTCCACTGAGCCAAAAGCTCCTTAAGAACCAATTTAACAACGGAAATCCATCCAAAAACAATAAACATTTTGAGTGTTATTACGTTCAGGATTTGACACAGTTTCACGATCACTCACAGGGGTTAACAAGCATTTAATAGGATTTCACTAGCTTCTCGCCAAGAAGTACTTAAGTCCGATTGTAAAATGGTTTACAAGGGACACGTGTAAATATGGCTTTAGTGGAATTTAAAATGATGCCAAGATGTTATATCTGTTTTAGAGGAAATTGAAGTCCTTTGAAGCTAATAAAAATAACATTATTTGGCTAGGATAAGGAACTGAAAATAACATATTAAATCAAATTAAAAAGAGAAGACCAAAAAAGGCAACCGAAAAGTGGTCGCTCATAAAGGGACTCATCAGAAGGCTCAAAGTCACCCAAAGGGCAATGGAAAGGGCTATGCTCGGATTTTCCTTGTGTGATCGAATCAGAAATGAAGATATCCGCAGGACAACCAAGGTTGCCGACATAGCACGAAGAATCGCCAAACTTAAGTGGCAATGGGCAGGGCATATTGCTCGCAGAACAGATGGCCGTTGGGGCCAAAAGGTTCTAGAGTCGCGACCGCGTACCGGAAGACGCAGTGTTGGAAGGCCTACTACAAGGTGGAACGATGACCTGGTGAAGGTTGCGGGCATCCGATGGATGCGAGACGCACATGACCGTTCATTGTGGCGACATTCGGGGGAGGCCTATGTCCAGCAGTGGACGTCTATCGGCTGAAATGATGATGATGAAAAAGGCAAGGACTGATGTTCTGGATTGTCCTTTGTAATTGGCCTTTGGGAGATAGAATTTAACCGATTAGATTTGCGCACAACCTTGCAAAATAGGTGATTATAGACCGCTCAGACACCTAGTAGGGAAGGTGGGATATCTTACAATGACTTCTCCCGCTCTGGATGGAGCAGAAGGGCCAGTTACCCTTGCGCTAGAACGCTTTTCAGAAATTCCCCATGGCCCTAGCAGGCTATCGGCTTAGCTGGGGCCCTACGGTTTTTCTGTCATCTCTTTGAGTCGCGCGTGGAACACTACGCTTTCGATGACTCGAGCTCAGTCCGGTTACTGGACGGTCGGACGTTGAGATACCTAATGCTCGTCGTCCACAAACACGACACCCAGTGCATGTGCGGTGCTCTTGACCAGAAAATGGCCCATTTACTAGAGTGCTCAAAATGCCCTTCCATTTACACTCTGGAAGACCTGTAAACCGTTACTGACGCCGCTATAATTGTGGCTACCAACTGGACCCAAATACATTGAAGGAAAAGAAAACCATAGATTCAAAAAGAAGAGCTTAGCCTTTGTGTAAAATAAAATACACAAGATATTAATAAACAAGGAAGCTCAATTATATTTTTAATATTTTCAATGATATAACATTCACGTTCTTGCTAGCTTCCAGTGTAGGTGGAATAAAAATAGATCGCAACAATGTGGCGCCAGGTGTGAAATTCCTATTTCTCAGCTGATAATTTTAAACACACTTTTCTCAAGTCCAAGGTTTATAGGAACGCTGGATTCCGGTAAACTGACCTTTGTAGTAACAATAGAAGAAAGGACAAGGTTAATAATGCAAAAATATATTGAAGGAAGAAATGAGTCGTAGAAGGAAGTATTATTTTTTTGGGAAAATCATCAGTGAGTTTCACAATTTACAAGCGTATTGGTTTAATAGTGGGATAACCTAACTAGGCAGGTCTGGTCAACTGACCAAAAAGGTCGCATTACCAAAGTTACCTAGCGAATGAACAACCTTGGAATGAATAGATAAATATACTCAAAAAGAAGAAAGAAGTAGCGAAGCAAGCAGCAGCAGGAAGGAAGCAGCTAGTCTAAAAGATAGTAATTAATGACAATGTTAACTATCATAAACACGAAGATTTACGTAGGTACAACAGTGAAACACTGGTCAACGACTCAAGAATATCGATAAAATCTTTACAGATTGACTTGAAAGTCGACGACTTAATTTCTTGCTTTGACTAAAATGACAATAAAACTCATTGTGGTTTTCCTTTCAAACGACTCAAGTTCCTTTTGATAAGGTATTTATTATGTTGAAACCAGTTGTAACAATGTTTAGTCTGCTTACGTCAGTTGAGAATGTTTTTGGATTTCAGGAATTTAAAGAAATTATGAACCCCTGACGTCAAATAAATCCTACATCGCGATATCAAAGTTCTCCACTCGGTTTAAAAATACAATCTTCCCGCGAAGTAGCTCGTCTCTTGCGTCGGAGTCGCAGACCAGTCTCTGTGGCGAAGCCTATGTCTAGCTGACGCCTTTTGGCTGAAATTATGATGAATTGTCCGAAACACAACTAACGGGCGGCAGTTACCAGGTCCCAGTTACCCAGGACACAAAACCGGTGTGGTCGGAGCATCATCGTCATCATCATTTCAGCCGAAAGAAGTCCAATTTTGTACATAAACCTTCCCCAAGTGTCACCGATGTCACACGACCGGTCCTGTGCGTATCGCATACATCGGATTCCCGCTACCCTCACCAGTTCGGAGGATACTGTCTTTTTTTTAGAAGTTTGCGGAACTTTACATCCTGTTCCACATAACTCTAAATGGTGACCCTCAACAATGAACGTTTCGTAGTGTATATATATTAAGAACTGACAGGCTGAAAGCTTTCTTATACGCGCCATAATGATATAATTCGGTTTGAAATTAGCTTTTGGTTGCTGATAATCCGATAAACTTATTGTTCTTGTTTTTTTTTTTTTATATAGCTTCTTTTTTTTTTAATGTGAATGTGAGAACACCGTGGACTTCTTCTGAATTCTTAGGTTACTTCCTATTACGACTCACTTTTTTTTTTTAATATGATTATTTTTATTGTGTAACAATATCGACTGGTCTACACTGTTCTTACATAATGTCTATTAATACTGTAATATGAAAATATTGTAAACAATAATTTTTTTAAAAGAGTAACCATGGAGTTTCTTGCCGGTTCTTCTCCATAGGAAACGACCAATTTGGAACCGTGCACTAGCTTCTGACGTTTTATAAGTGCCCATGTAGGCCTATGTGAAATAAAAAAATTTTGACTTTAACTTTGACTTTGACTTTGAAACCATCTAATAAGTCAGTCGGTCATAAGATGTTGGCTGTATTCTCATAGGATTTAATCAGAACAACGCTAATACATTAATCGTATCTCCTACTGTATAAAGATGAAATTTCTGCAAGAAAAATACACTCGTCAATCGTTTAATGCGACCCTATATGGCGCGTTGCAACTGGATTACTTCATCTATTTTTAACCGACTTCAAAAAAAAAAGGAGGAGATTATCAATTCGGTTGTATGTTTTTTTTTATGTGTGTTACCGCAAAACTTCGTCGTTTAAGGACCGATTTTCAAAAATTCTTTTTTTATCTTAGAGGATATGTTTTCCGATTGGTCCCATTTTTTTCAGAATCTAGTTTTAATGATTGGATCCATGAGGAATCATGGGAACTCCTCAAAAAATGTAGGCAACTATATAGTGATTTTGGTATTTTCATAGAGATCTTAAGCACTTACTCAAAAAGTAACATTTGATAAAGTGGAACTGATGAAAAAGATCAGAAATGGCCAAAGGAACTTCATACTCACATAGATATCACAATGAAGATAGTTAAGAAACTATGACAATACAAATAAATAAATGGTTCTGAATATTTATGTTGAAAATGGTATCATCGAAGTAACCTGATGATGATGATGGAGCCGGAAGATAGACACCGGAACTCTGTAATTAATCAATGTATCCTAGCCGTGTTTGGGCTTATTAGAATTGTCACGAAATGCAGTTTGGCTATAAGGTACTATCGAACTGATCTAATGAGGGAGCCGGAAGGTGGGAGGAACATAGGAACTTCATAATAAAACAATGTAACTTAGCAGTTTTTAGGTTGATTGGAATTGTCATGAGAAATAGGCACTCTGGTTACTGAGAAACACCAACTTCCGAAATTAAAGTAATTTCGATCCTTTTAGTGTTTTTTTTTTGTGAAGTCGGTTTTTTTTTTTTGTAAAATACTTTTTTCATCGATTCAGTTGTGAGACAATTATTGATCAAGCAATCGACGTCGACTGCAACCTTATTGGATGATAAAAGTAGTGTTTCGTGAGTTTACAAATTTCAGTTTTGAGACTTGGCGTTTTGCATAGAACAGATGTTGAAGAGTACCAGTACCTTTCGTGTCGTTTCATGCTGACCTCGTTCCTGTCGCACAGCTTTATGGTTCACTTAACCAAAGTGTTAAGTGAACCTTAGAGCTGTGTATTCACTGTCGTGTCGTAGCCAATGGCGGTCTAGTACCTCTAGTCTGTAGTCTGCCATTCTTTCCGCACTTGTGCGGGCCTACACCTCAGGATCAATCACCTTCCATGTATAGTATACTCACTGTCGTCTCGCAGCCATAGAGTCTAGATCTCTCTCCGCTGTCTGCTTCTCCTTCAGCACCTGCGCGGGCACGTAGCCCTGGCGTGTTCTTAGCTCGCCACCCTGCACGTCTTCTATCACGCGGACCAGCCATCTGGAAACAGGGGAGGAACATCTTAGTTCGTCAGAGGAAAAGAACGGTGTAAAGGAATTGAGCATTTACAGTTATATTATGTACTAGCTTTTGCCCGCAGCTTCGCCTGCGTACATAAAATATAGCCTATATCACTCAGGAATAAAGCAGCTTTATATGACCAGTACTTTCAGAGATTACCTCCTATAAACAAAAAAAATATATATAAAACATAAATGGAAAAATTAGATTTTTCCGGGGCAATAAACCAGGCCCCTGCTGGTGTGGCGATTCGGATTCGATCGATAAACTGGCTGAAATAAGCAACTCCACTGCTGCTCAACATAAGTTAACTAAATTTTTTAATTGTTCATTTGTGTAGTTTCATCTAATATACGCCCCTATTTTTTAATTAGTACAAAAATAAAATCTCGCTCTATCAGTACCCGTTGGCTGATCATATTTATTAAAATTTAGTCAAAAGTAAAAAAAACGAAATCCCAAATTTGTCATAATTGCTAAATTCATAATTAAATCAATTATTCATAACAATTGGTTAGTACCTACTTGAAAATACTACGCGCAGTTTCCATTGTTTTTCATTCATAATCCTGCCTGTACATTTCTATAAATTGTCATTTGACATTTTGGGATATAAACAAACGCTAATAACTTTGCTGTTTATGAATATTATTTATTGAGATCTACTTAAATAATAAAAAGATCTTTACTAATAAGCCCTTTAAGTATTTGTGCTAATAAAAAACTAGTGGTGTTATTATAAAAACTCTAGTGTCACAAATGTATGTTGTCGAACTGCTCCAAAACGGCTTGACCAATTTTCATGTTATTTTTTTTTGTATATTAGTAGGTAGGTGGTAGGTCTGAGAATAGGTCGTAGACTAATTTTCACTCTCTTATTTTACGAGTATATGGCAGAACAACTTTTGACGATTCAGCTAGCAAATACATAAATTGTGACGAAAAACTCTTTCTAGGGATATTTCAACAGTGTTTTAGGATGTCATAAACAAAAATGACATTTAACGCGTCATCTGGACCGTATGTTTTTCACCCGTAAGAATATAATTTATATTCACATCTAGCACAGGAAGCCCACACGAAGCTCACGAGACAATAAATCGTGTTCTGAGAAAAACGGCACCTGGAGCGACGGTTGACATTTAGGCACGAGTTAGTACTCTGTTTTGAACTAATAATAGCGTGGCATTTGAATAAATTAATATAATAGTCGGAAGATTCATAGGCCTTCCTTGTGTATCGCTTCAAAGAACGATAACTATCATGCTAATATTATAAAAGTGAAAGTTTGTATGTATGTACTTTTAGATATAATAATAATAATCATTTTTATTCAGGTCAAATATACCCATTTACAGAATTAAAACACATCACAACGCAAAAATATATTAAAATCAAATAAAATATTATCAAAATCAAACAAACTTAATTAAATACATTAAAATTAATAAGACACAGCCATAAATTACAATTAAATAAAATAAATTGAAATTAAAGTCAATTTATATCCAAATCAATTAATTAAAAACTGACAAAATAATAAAATATGTTTACTATACCTTCACACACAAACGACTGAAAGGAATTAGATGAAATTTGGTTCACGAGTATACCATAGTAGACCATATTCTGGAAAGGCACATAGGATATCTAGATTTTTATCCCCGATGATTTTTACTATTACAGAGGTGAAGCCGCTGGCAGAAGTTAATACATACTCGTATATTAAATCAACTGTTTCTTAAATCTTAAATTCGTTTTATTAAAATGATAATTTTGATGAAATATTTAAGTAATATGGTCAAACCACTGTATTTCAATTTTTTTTTTCTCGTTGAATTTGGATAATATCTTACTTGTGTCTAGTTCATATTTAAGCTTGTACTTGTTGTTTGTTAAGTTTTTCTTTTTTGTCAATACTGTGCACCTCTGCTAGTGACGAATTCACTATGCCTAAAAATGTTTGCGTTTTTTTCTTTTGTGTGTGTATTAGTGAGTAAGTCGTTGAGGTGCCTACTCAATAAATAAATAAATAAAGCCATCTATATTTTTTTAGATGAAACAATCGAAAACCATATTTAAATTTTAATGTAGTACATTTTTTTTTCTGGTTTATAGGTTTTATTTTTTTCGGGTTTCCCACCCGATCATCTCATGACATTCCCCGCTTTTGGGCGGAGCGCGAGATAGTGTCAGACTTTTACTGATTAAAAACCAACTCCTGTTCCTTCTTTGCCATTTTTTCCAGGACCCCAGGGATCTCTTTCGCATCACCCATGGCCTTAGTAGGCTTCGACCCTGCTGGGCCCCTACAGTTGCTGACATCTCCTTGAGGCGCGCGTGGAACACTTCGCGCCGTCGACGACTTGGGCTCGGTCCCGACGGTTACAGGACGGTCGGACGGCGAGCCACCCGTTGCTCGCTGTCCGCAAGCCCGCGCCTACGGTGGCCGGAAATCGGGATCGGAATCCCGGCGGCGATTGGGGCGTGAGGACCGCTGCCTCACGCGATTGGCCGCCTCCTTTGCTAGCATTACCGCTTCGCAGGAGGAGGCAACCGCCTGCCATTCCTCCTCGCTCCGGACCATTGTACCAAGGCCCGGCGCGAGAGATCGCTGCCGCCGATCGCCCCCCCGGTCGGACACAGCGGTACTCTGCCCAAGCGGGGCACATCTCTACCGTGTGCTCCACCGTGTTCTCCGGGCGGTCCACACAATGGCGGCACCCGGGCGTCTCTTCTGCACGAATCCGGTGCAGGAACCTCCCGAACTTACCATGCCCGGTGAGGACCTACGTCATGCGGTAGGTAAGGACGCCGTGAGGTCTTTCCAGCCACTCCTCAAAGAGGGGACTTATCGCCATAATTATGGCGTACCCATCTGCTTTTAGTGGTGAAGATTTTTGTTAATCAAATATAATTTTTAGTTATGCTAAATTACTTTTCAACACACTTGCTCAGAAAGTGACTCTTATTGCACTGCACTTAGGTATATAATGGCACTCGTTACCAAACTGTGACATTTTGATTACCATTACGCACAAGTGCTATAATGTAGTTAAAACCTTTTTGTTCAACCTCTGTTCGCAAAACAAATTTTGAATTCGAATAAAATTCCCATTAAGTTATTGCGTTCAATAGTAGGTATATAAATTAGTCTCTTACTTACTTATTTCATCCAATGTTCAAGTTAAAAGTAAATTTACCTTGTACAAACGATTTATTTAATAAAAAAAAATTAATAAATAAGTCGTACATTCACATAAAATTTGTTTTTTTTTTTGTAGTCTATGCCGCCATAATTTTAAGATGCGCGCGGTTTTTGGCGTGATTTTTTTTATTCCAGTGAAGTTCAGTGGCTGTATTACCTATTAGCTTGACTCTCAAATGGTTAAATGAAATTAAATACTACAAAATCATTAGAAAATGTTACACCCGTATTCTATTGTCACTACGAAAGACATTATCGTAAAAACTTTTCAGGCAAGAAAACATAAACGTAAGACTAGGCAGTATGATCAAAATACCTTAATCTACCTCTAGGGGTAAATAAAAAAAAATCTCGCCACGGCTCGGGTCTAAATACCGCCTCGATGGTAATCACTAACATTACACACTTATATATATATATATATATGTACTATTATAATATTATATGTGGAGCAGTGGTGGTCGAGTGGTAACGCCCCGACTTACGAGTTGTAGGTCGCGGGTTCAAACCCAGCCAGGCGCATTATTTTGTGTAATTTATTTCATCACCACTGCTCTAAAAACGGTGAAGGAAAACATCGTGAGGAAACCGGCATGTCCTAGAACCAAAAATTCGAAGACATGTGACATCCACCAAACCGCACTGGGCCCGCGTAGTGGATTATGGCCCATTCCCTTTCCTAGAGAGGAGGCCTGAATCCCAACAGTGGGAACATTATAAGGCTGATTATGCTATGCTATACTTTATAATATTTAGACATCAACATTGTTTATTAGATTCTGGCTACCGGCACAATGTAGGCCTTAATTTCATCGTTGATTTAATGTTCACATCTATATTAGATCGATCTAGGTACCCATCAACCTTAATTCAGAAGTATGAAGCCGTAAAATTACAGAAAAAAGAACTTGTTTGTCGGACTCGCACACGAAGAATTCCGAACAAAGCTGACAAAATAATGTTTCTTGTATGGTAGCCCGCTTTAATAACGGTAGGGTTTAATTACGGTAGACGCGGACTTGAGGACGTCGAGCACTGGGTAGCTCGCCGTCCGGCTGTTCGGTAATTAACCGGACCGAGCCCAGTCATCAATAGCGCGTTGAGATCCTCGCGCTCCTCAAAGAGATGTCAGCAAACCGTAGGGGCCCAGCAGGGCCGATGCCCGCTAACTAGGACCGTGGAGAATTTCTGAAAGGGAAACCCGTAGTCCTAGGACGCAAAGGGTAATTGAAGGATACAGGTGTGGTTTTAGTCAGTAAAAGTCTGACACGCCCTCGCGTTCCACCCAGAGCGCGAGAAGTCATTTGGATGATTTCCCACCTTAAAAAAAAAGCCCGCTTTAATTGTAACGTTTATTTTAATTTTATTATTTGTGGTTTGTAGCGGCAATAGAAATAAAATTCTGTGAATACTTTAATTCTCTATCTCTTACGTTTTATGAGATACAATCCGCTGGCAGACAGATAGACGAGCGGTGGCTTAGTAATAAGGTCCCGTTGGTACCTATTCTTCGGTGACGGAACCCTAAAAAAGATAAATAAATAAAAATTAAAAATGGCTTTTCCCGGAAGCTTTTCCCTTGTCAATCTCATCTGATGACGACGTCACGCGAGCGTTGCTCTGTGGTTCGTTAGCCCAGTCTAGATTGAAAGTCTTTGTCTAAAATCTGAACGTGTATAGCCTAAATTGGAGCCGGACCGTGACACAGAGGTATTGAATGTTGTCAGCTTGAGTGACAGTGATGTGGCGGGTTTTTTTTTTTACCTAAATAGTGGCCGTTGACCTAATCACAATTATAAACATAGGTACATTATTTACTGCGTAGTGGAAACGAGTTTTACGTGGAATTATGATCAAGAAATGACGAAAGCCCTTGAACAGCTAGCTACGGCTATAAATGACAATCTATATATATAAAAGGAGAAACTGACTGACTGACATATCAACGCACAGCCGAAACTACTGGGACTAGGAGTGTGAAATTTTGCACAAGGTTTCCTTTTATGACGTAGGCGAGCACTAAGAAAGGATTTTCCAAAATTCACTCCCTAAGGGGATGAAGCGGGGGTCCAAAGTTTGTATGGAAAAACCTACGTTTACGTGAGCGAAGCCGCGGGCAGAAGCTAGTCTTTACATATACTCGTAGGTAGAAACAAAAGCCGCTTTCTACGTCTGTCTGTTTATCTGTTAACTCCTAAACTGCGCAACTGATTTTGAAGCGTTTTTCGCTAATAGAAAAAGCAAGAAATGAGGAAGGTTTATGCATATAATTTGAACCCGTGCAATGTCGGAGTCGGTCACTAGGCACACAAATATTATAAAAGCGGAAGTTTATGAGTTTGTGTGTGTGTATGTTTGTTTCTTCTCACACTCGAACGGCTGGGTGGGTTTGGATAAATTTGGCACACGGGTAGATCATGTTCTAGCCCATCAGATTCTTTTTATCCCGGGAATATGTTTTCCTGGGACAATTACATGCGGGTGAAAGCGCAGGCAGCAGCTAATATCTAGTGCTCTTCACCATCAATGATTGTATCACTGCTTACCGTCAGGTAGGGTGGCAGTCAAGTACTAGATAATACCATTAATGCAGCTTATGAAGTTGACGATTGAAATTATTATTATTATACAACTTTATTGCACACCTTAACATAATACAGGACAAACATTTATATAAATAAGTGTACAATAGGAGGTCTTATTGCACAGGGCAATTTCTACCAGACAACCTTTGGATGGACTGATCGAAAGGAAAATATTTCGGGCTGTCAGTGTACAACAACGTATAGAATAATATAAAATAAAATAATTAAAAATAATAATACTTAAAAATATAATACATAAATAAATAATAAAAAAATAAAATCAAATAATATACTAATAAATATCAAAAATAATTGCAATTTAAAAAGGAGAAGAAGTAACTAAAGTAATAGATAATGCTCCTTCACCATTTTTTTGAACGTTGGTAGCGTTTGGGCTCGCCTCACTTCTATGGGTAATGCATTCCACAAACGAGCTGCTTGTATCGTAAAAGATTTATCAAAGAACGAAGTGGAATGCACATGAATACTAAGTTTTAGATTTTCCGATGACCTCAAGGACCTAGAATGTGTGTCACAGAGGAACTGAAAGCGTTCTTTAAGGTAAAAAGGAGTAGAAGGATTAAAGAGTACATTGTAAAGCAAAGAAAGTATGTGAACATTCCGGCGAAGGCGAATAGGAAGCCATTTGAGCTGAGTACGAAATTCAGAAACGTGGTCATACTTGCGCAAGCCAAATATAAACCTGATACAGAGATTTTGAAGTCGCTCAAGCTTATCTAATTGGTCTTGGTTGAGATCAAGATAGTTGGCATCAGCATAGTCCAGGATTGGGAGAAGAAGAGATTGTGCTATGGCAATTTTAGTAGTGATGGGAAGAAAATTGCGAAGGCGCCTCAAGGAGCCCGCCGAAGCAAACAATTTACGACTAACTTCCTGCAGTTGTTTAGTCCAGGAAAGAGTGCTGTCGATATAAATCCCCAAGTTCTTCACCGTGTGAGTTAGAGGAATTATGGTGTTATTGAAATAAACCTGGGGAAGTGTCGACCAATCAATCTTACATACAGCCCGGGAACTACCAACAACAATCACTTGCGTCTTGCTTGGATTGATCTTCAGCCCAAACTCAGTGCTCCAGTCACCTATTTGTTTCAGGTCTTTATTAATAGTCTCAATGGCATCACACAGCTCATCGAGAGGGGATTGAGTGTATATTTGGAGATCATCAGCATACAGGTGGTAGAAAGAAGAAAGTCGTTGAGTGATAGCATTAATAAATAGTGCGAAAAGCAGAGGAGATAAAACGCCACCCTGCGGCACACCGGCAGATGTGTTACACCAAGAAGAAAAAGTTTCCTCAATGCAAATACGTTGCCGGCGACCAAACAGGTAACTCTTAAACCAGTCAATTACCGAAGGAGATATGTTAAAAGAGCAAAGGATGCCAAGCAAAATGTCGAAGTCAACAGTATTAAAAGCATTGCTAAAGTCAAGCAGAGCAAGTACTGTTAACTTCCCCATCTCCATGCCTGACCTGATATCATCTGTGATATGCACGAGTGCGGAGGTAGTGCTGTGTCCAGGTCGAAAACCAGATTGAAAAGGATTTAATAGATTGTGCCTGGAAAGGAACATGCTAAGTTGTTGGTGGACAAGCTTTTCAAGGACTTTGGATAGGAATGGAAGAATAGAAATAGGACGATAGTCGGAAAAAGAAGCAGGATGAGATTTTTTAGGCAAAGGGATAAGTTGAGCATCTTTCCAAGTTTGTGGGAAGACACTACTGGAAATAGAAAAGTTCAGGATGTAAAGGATGACAGGTAGAATGTTATCAAGGATGGGGATGATCATCTTTCTACTGATACAGTCACTACCAACAGCGTTAGATGTAATCGATAAGATAGTCTTTTTAACATCACAAGCGGTGAATTGACTTACGACAAAAGGGGAATAATCAGGTAACGGAAGGTTTGAAAGATGACTTAGTGTAGTTGCTTTGGTGGCCCCATCTAATAAGGGCGAAGTAGAAAAATGACTATTGAGTAAGTTGAAGTCTAAGTCCTTAGGAATCGTGTCATGAGACTTTTTTCCGATACCTAATGATTTAAGAAAATTCCAGACCTTAGCTGGATCAGCATTCTGAACTGAAGTATGGATGTGTTGGCGTTTTGCGTTTCTACACACCTTGCTGCAGTGGTTTCTAATGGAGACATATTTTTCCTTGTTGGTGTCGTTAGGCCGAATTTTAAACTTAAATTTTGCGGCTGCTTTCTTATGAAGTAGAAGTTTAATTTCATTAGTCAGCCACGGTGCAGGAAGATGCTTGACTCTCACAGCCCGAATAGGAGCATGTGTGTCATATAACTTAATCAGGGTAGAAGTCAAGATTTCAACCTGCTCGTCAACGGACGAGGATGAAACCAAAGGCTTCCAGTCAATGCTGCTATTATTGAAATTATCGAAGTTTCGAGATAGTAACAATTTAACAGTTCTATTGATATAAAGAAAGAAGTTGGCAGTAGTATCATCACAGCGTTAATGTTTTCAAATTGTCGATTTGAACTAATTGTTTCACTTTATTATTGTATGTAGATAGTTTATTAATTTGTGTATGTATTGTATAATTGTATGATATTTATGGTTTATTAGTACTTATATCTTTTCTTGTACCTATTCGCCTTTTCTCTCTCTTTTATTGCACCTTCCACTATTTATTTATGTATCACCATAAGGTTGACTGGTAGAAAATTCCTGGTATTAAGTCCGCCGCTGTACGTTTGTGCTTAAAGTAAATAAATAATATCCATATTTCTCGATTCAGACAAATAGTCACAACTGTGTTGCGAATTTAGTTGATAGTCCCTTAGAATAGATAGGTCTACATAATAAAATACCACATTCAATGTTTAAACAGACAGAATGACAGGAATTACTGTTTCAACATCTTGTTAAAAGACACACAAATATTAAAACAAGAGAAAACTTCACAAAATCAACAGAAAACAGTTTTCTTCCACAATTTTATTACATATTTACAATTCTATAAAACGCAAGTTTATTTTTACAAGTCATTCTTTATTCTGAAGAGATTATTGCGATGATCATGCGGAACATTTGTTACTTTGTGTTCTTAATGATTAAATACGATTTTTTCTAAGAAAGACGTGGTAAAACGAAGTAGGTAACCTTATTCGCGGTACTAATACATGTATATGTCAACCGGATCATATCAGAGGAATCTGTGCCTCATTTGTTCCAGTTCTTAAAAAGTTATTTCGAATGATTTGTTGTCTATTCCTCAGACGTTTTTTTTTTATTTGGGTTTATCGAAAACACGCTATTTCACCCCAAGTCTCGCTCTAGGGTGGGGTGAAAGGGCGAAAATCTGCCTGTGTCCTTTAGTTGCCCTTTGAGATCCAGGGCCACGGTATTAGTTTTAAAAAATCCCATAGTTTTAGCGGGCATCAGCCCCCTAGCCATGTTACGATCGTTTCTTTTGCGTCGAACACCTCGAGTAGGCCACACCTCCGATTCCTTTGTTCTGACTACGTGACTGAGCGTTGAGATGACATCAGGACAAAGGAATCGGAGGCGTGGCCTACTCGAGGCGTTCGACGCAAACGAAACGATCGTAACTTGGCTAGGGGAGCAGGCCTGCTGGGCCTCTACGGTTTTGCTGTTATTTCTTCGAGAAGCGCGTGGAACACTACGTGCTGTCACGACTCGGGCTCGGTGTTTACCGGATGGCCGGACGGCACACTACCCATTGCTCATCGTCTGCAAGCCGCGCCGACGATGTCCGGGGATCACTCTGTGTCTCCCGCGGCGGCTAGGGCGTGAGGGTGATCGTTCCCTGACTGTTGTAGCCACCTCCTTCGCTAATTCATGCTAGAATAAGCTGAGATAGAGTTTTTATTTCTTTTGCTTTCGCATTCTTTTGAGTGTTTAGACTTTAGACAATGTCAAGATTAGAAAATATCGTTAACCTTAGTTTCAAACATTTTTTTATTTTTGGTTTTATGGTCTTGCTGAAGTCGTAATAAAAGTGTTTTTAAGTAATAATTACTGTATTTTATTAATCAATAAAAATATTCTGATTATTTTATTACGAAATATCATCGTTAAACTCATTCCGCAATCTTTAAGTTAATTAAAAACCAGTAAAACCTAAAACACTGTTGTGACTACCGAGGTGACATTTACGCCGATCGTAAAAATGGTAAATTATATAAGAAAAAACTGGGCAAGTGCAAGTCGGTCTCGCGCACTGAGGGGGCAAATTTGTACGCACAAAATTGCCTATGCAAATACTTCAATTCCCGAATGGTTTATCTAAGATTCTTCCTAATTGTAAAAAGGTTTTTTTTTCGTGACGTAACAACAAATTTACTGTTTTAAGATTTATTCCTATACCTGTACTATAAGGCCTTGCTTTATGCCAATTTTCAGGATTCCGGATCAACGGGAAGAACCCTATGAATTTTGATTTCCTTGAGAGTGAGACATAAACGGCCGTATCTTTATTTTTCGTTAACTTAGAATTTTGATTTTTTTCACAGCTTCAAGGGACCGCAGAGTATATGGTTTTAATTTCAACTCGATACTTCCACGCGTTCCCGATGTGGAAGGGTCTTGACAGACAGACGGACAACAAAGTGATCTTATAAGGGTTCCGTTTTTCCTTTTGAGGTACGGTACCCTAGAAACTGCCGTGAAGGACTTTTTGAGGGTGGACATCATCAAATAACTACTCCGGTTCTGGACCAAGTGGGAGTGTCAGACTTTTACTGACTGAACCCTGTTATTTATCTCAGGACCCTGAGGTCCTGGACCTTTGGAAGGCGTACGAGGAGCTGAAGACAACTCGCAGAGGCCCTTTAGATAATTATAATGGAACATGATACCAACCGACGATTATCCCTGTACGCGCTATGCTAGTGCACCCAAGGACAACACCCGGTTGTTGAAAAACTATTGCGACATATGGAGAACAATGACAATAGGGCTATGGTTTTTGGAGTCTTAAGTGGACTGGTAACATGGAACTATGTTAAGACTATGGCCCCTGCCTGAACAACGTTATTAATATCCATCGAAAAAAGGCAGGGGGTGACTTGCACACTCAATAAATGGGCCCCCAAAAAACGGCCGCTAGCACGAAGTGACGTAGCAACAAGAGGGCAACATATCCTGAGGTGTTTGAGGAGTGGAGAGGTATACCACGGCTATCAGGACAATCCCGGCAGTACGGTCAAGATCCCTACCAGCACCTTACTGGATTATACATCCTCCTCCCGACCACGTTTGCTCTTGCGAATCTCCACTCAAGCCAGCCAATAAAGGCAAGAGAGAGGTGGGAGCTCAGTTCCTCGTCAGTGTTCACTACGGCCGGCCAATAAAGGCAAGCCGGAGATTAAGAACAAGAATTCTCCCGGGAGATCGGGTCCGTGGGGTCGCTAATGCCCAACAGTTCGCCACAAAACTGCACTGCGGATTATTTATTTTTATTATTAAATCTTTGAAGAAACAGAAAAGGGAAAAGCGATAGCCCAATGGGAACAAGACGATAGTATTACGTAGATTAATTTGTCTCTCGCGAGTTCCATTCCCAGAACAAACGTTTATTTTTATAACCTACAGTTCCATTTCTGGATGTTTGTGAACGCAATTAAGGTACGGGATTAATTAGTAACTAGTGTGAAGTAACATAACAAAAATCTTAACCAGTAGCTTTTTTTTTTTTTCGGTGGGAATATCATCTTATGACATCCCCCGCCCTTGGGCGGGCCGGGAGATAGTGTCAGACTTTTACTGACTAAAAACCCACTCCTGTTCCTTCGTTGCCTTTCGTACCAGGGCCGAGTCTTCCTTTCAGAATCAGACCCTTGGCCCCAGTAGGCTTCGACCCTGCTAGGCCCCTACAGTTGCTGACATCTCCTTGAGGCGCGCGCGGAACAGCACGCGCCGTCGACGACTTGGGTTCGGTCCGGACGGTTACCGGACGGTCGAATGGCGAGCCAGCATTACAGCTTCGCAGAAGGAGGCGACCACCTGCCACTCCTCCTCGCTCCGGACCATGGCCTGTACCAAAGCCCGGCGCGCGAGATCGCCGCCGCCGATCGCCCCCACGAGGACACGGCGTTGCTCTGCCCAAGCAGGGCACACCTCCACCGTGTGCTCCACCGTGTCCTCCGGGCGGTCCACACAATAGTGGCACCCGGGCGTTTCTTCCGCATGAATCCGGTGCAGGAACCTCCCGAACTTACCATGTCCGGTGAGGACCTGCGTCATGCGGAAGGTAAGGACGCCGTGTTGCCTTTCCAGCCATTCCTCAAAGAGGGGACTTACCGCCATAATTATGACGTGCCCAGCACTGGGTTGCGATAGTCGCTGTCGCCATTCCGCCATGAGACCCCGCCGGAGCTCTGTCCGCCATGCCGCGACTTGTCGCGGCAGCGGAGTTTCGCCCCGACGTTAACCAGTAGCTAGATAACGTGGCACAAAATTATCCAAGCCCTTCTTTATAAAACTTTTCCACGAACCTTAATCCATTACAATGATTTCAAAGAAGACAAACATAAAACTGTATATAATAAAGTAGTACTAATCTATTACATTTGGAATAATTTCAGATATTTACAAATTTATCTTGATGGTGGAATACCGCCAAGTCGCTATATCATAATAATTTCTGTACGAATGTCCTGATGTGTAGTTAAGTGGGTCGTGTATGTTTTGTAGAATAGATCTCGACTAAAAAATGTGTAATTTCATGAAAATATTAGTAATAATGGAGTAATAACTATGAATATTTCAACGTTATTAGGAGATTTACTTTGAAGACTAATCCAGGTAAGACTTTAAACAACAACAAAAGAGGTGCTGGTGATTTATGTAGATTTTGAGTTCAAAAGAAAACATTATTTGTACGAGTATGTTATCTGCTACATGTTTTATATAAACATCGTGAAAGTGTGAGATTATCTATTTAATTATATATATAATAGGAGTAACTGACTGAGTGACATATCAGCGCACAGCCGAAACTACAGCGCCTAGCCTAGCTTGCCGTCCGGTCATCCGGTAATTAATCGGACCGAGCCCAGTCGTCAACAGCGCGTAGTGATCCACGCGCGCCTCAAGGAGATGTCAGCAAACCGTAGGGGCCCGCTAGCTGGGACCGCGGGGAATTTCTGTAAAGGAAACCCGTACTTCTAGAACATAAAGAGCAACTGAAGGACACAGGTGTGGTTTTAGTCAGTAAAAGTCTGACACGAAGAGCGCGAGAAGTCATTAGATGATTTTCACACTTAAAAAAAAAAACAGCGCGAGCGTAAAATTCTGCACAAGATTTCCTTTTGTGACATAGGCAAGCACTAAGAGAGGATTTTCCAAAATTCACCCGCTAAGTGAATAAAGTAGGAGTCCAAGTTTAAATGGAGACTGCGGGTGAAGCCACTGGCAAAAGCTAGTACTTCTATATGGGTTTTAAACATAGTTTCAACTCATTATCTTCTCCTTACCTATCTTAATGTTATCTTACCCTGTGAGTCAGATATACACAGGGCTCGTACAACGCTCTACGAGTCCAATATAACACGTTCCGGGTAATTTTGGAGCGTGACTGCGGGAATTACAAGAATTGATTCCGCCATCACCTTTCACCATCGGAAAACCTAACGTAAGGCGAGTGTCCATCCTTATATTGTTGACACTCTACGGTCCGGACTAAGCGTTTCGCCTCGTCTTTTAAACCGCATACAGCGGAGGACTGGAACAATTTGCCTCCTGCGGTTTTCTTCGCTGCTGCGTCTGCGAATTGCTGCGCAACAGCCTTTGAGTGCTTGTGGCTTCTGTAGCCGGCAGGGTGCATGGCCAAATAATGTCGAATTGGATGGTGGAACATAAACTATAATTCAGATATGTGATGCCAGATATAATAGATGTATTTATATAGATATAAAAAAGTTTTAGTTAGTATGTTCCACATATTTTGTTATTTTTAGGGTTCCGTACCATAAAAGGAAAAAACGGAATCCATATAGGATCAGTTTGTAGTTCGTCCGTCAGTCTGTCTGTCAAGACCCTTTATCTCGGGAACGCGTGGAGGTATCGAATTGAAATTAAAACCATATACTCAGGTGTGCGGGCCCTTGAAGCTGTGAAAAAATCTTGATTGATTTTTTCACAGCAGCACAGTAAGTTAACGAAATAAAAAGATACGGCCGTTTATGTTGCAAAAAATGTATATTTCGACAGTCTCAAGGGAATCAAAATATATCATAGGGTACTTCCCGTTGTCCTAGAAGCCTGAAATTTAGCATAAAGCAAGTTATCATAGCATAAGTATAGGAAAAAACCTGAAAATTGTAAATTTGTAGTGCGATTCGTAAAAATCTTTGAGACTCGATTCGGAAATTGAATTGTTTTTATAAATAAGTTTGTACGGAACCCTCAGTGCGCGAGTCCGATTCGCACTTGTCCTGTTTTTTTCTTTTCTTGCCGTTTGCGTTCCAGGACCGTGGTGATTCTATCAAAAAATTCTTCATCCTGAGTCATCCCCCTTCAGTTTATAGGTACAATATTTCACACAGTCCATCCGTCGTTACTGTGGTCTTCTCTTTCTCATACATCATACAAAAAGCTTTGTGATCTAATATCAAATTCATTTTTTTCTCCAAGATTTCCTCCTAATAGTTACCCTGAAAGTTCATCAACCCAATGTAACCAATGACGTCACCATTAACGCCTTCACAAGGCTGCGCCCGCGCCGGAAGTAATGTTATGATGTAGTCTTACGTAACTCTGCGCAGTCGGGTCCCAGCAGTATTCCTTATATCGTACCCTTATTGCAAAAACCAACTATATACCATTTTTACCCAAATTAAAGTTAAATCCATTCATCCATTCGTCTCATCAAGATGCATCTACAGGTAAAACCTGTTATTAGCTACGACACTTATTTACAAAGATAGCTTCAACAAAAAGTAAATAACCTACAAAGGACATGGTAAAAAATGGCATATGAACCAACACGCATGAAATATTTACTATAATTACTAGTTCTTTTTTAATAATATACATTACTTAATTTCGAAAACATTTTTAAAAGTATTCACTTTCGTCCTTAGCTTCCGTCATAATCCTCGGTGTTAGTTCTATTATTTTTTGGTTCAATTTGAGGTTTTTAATAGGCAAAGGTATTATATCTCATACAGCCAAGTCTTTGTAACAGCACTTTTAATAAGAGTTTGACACAGCCAAGCGTCAGTATTCTCAACACTTGATATACGATAATGATTTTTAGTTACAAACAGTCCGCTATGATGTCGCGGAACCATAATAAGCCTTATCAAAAAACTAGATTGAAAGCGCTGTTTGAAACGAGCAATAATATCGACACTGACAGTTGACGAATTGACAGATGACAACATTTGACATTTGGTAGTAATGTCATTCAGTAATAAATGCTAAGTTATTGACCCTGCGTTCCGAATTGCGTCAAAAGCGATAATATCGCAAATCCGACCAACGCGCAACGTCACAATTATTACTCAATAGCCCTTTTATTTTGTGACTATTAAATTCGTTCGGATTTGCGATATAATCGCTTTTGACGCAATTCGGAACACGGGGTGCTACATACCGAGTGTTTTTATTGACGTAATTATAACCTCAAAATCTGAAAGTGTTTTGATTTTTTTAGAATTCTCAAAAGTGTCCGTTGTTTTAATTTAGGTTTAATCAAATATATACATTATCTAACACCCAAAGAGTAAATACACCTTCCTGTTCGATCTTAGGCGAGCTATGTATGGACGACGAGCAATGTCTTTCCAGCTCAATTGGTAACCGGAAAGTGAGTCAACTTTAATTTGCACGATTTGATTACAGACAAGCAAACATCAGGACAGGTGAAACTAAATAAGAGCTTGTAAAAAGGTAGTACCTATATCGAAATAGGATTTAGGACATTCAGGAAAAGAAAGTTTTTCAGGACACTGAATCAATTTATATTCCAGAAAAGAAACATATTGGAGTAATGTTACTGCTCACCCACTCAGCTGTAATGTGGAACGACACGAATAAAGTGTAAACAAATGGTTTACGTGATGAAAGCACTAATGTGGCTGCCGCGGGACCTAATTAGGTACAAGACTGCTGACTGGTATACTTACTTGGGTTTAGGATGGGCGCTTTAATTAATTTTTCATCAACATTTACTGTGTTTTTTTTTCCTAGTATTACCAGCCCTAATTTATATTGTTGTCGAAAGGCAACGGTTTTGAGCTTGGTGGCTATTAAAATTATTTTAAAATAGGTTAGTCTCGCTGTTTAAAACAGCTCTTTTACCCGAATAAAAGAGAAAAGAAAATATTTTTTATTGTACACCAATAATAAAATTACATGAGGAACTTAAAATTAATAGAGTGTCACAATGGGAATGGGTTTGTCTGAGAAAGAGGAAATCATGTGTACAATACATAACTAATAAAATACATTTAATACAAACAATATATAATATGTATACATCATATATATACATACATATATTCACTTCTTTTATTCAAATGTCAAGATGTGGACATTGGTGTGGGTTACATGTTTGTGCATCAAGTTTTAAGGATTTTTTTTTTGTATTTCTCTAGCATGTAACTGTTTTTTGTCCCCAATTAAAAAATATATATATATGAAAGCAGATAAATAATGTATTTAATGACGTTTAAGAGGAGACGTAGTGATCCTTAACCATATTTTTGAAAATTGGCAGTGTTTGAGCTTGCCTTACTGACACAGGCAAAGAGACCTTAATAAAGCCCAATTGTCAAAATCGACTACCCAGGACAGATTGCCCTGGAGCAGACATGTGATGAGACCCGACCCCAGATAATGGGAGCAGGGACGGAAAGCAGGTAGTCTCGATGTTTCTGTTCTAAGAAATAAATAAATATCTATGGATAACTAAGCCCTTTTCTAGGAGTATTTTGACATCAATATTGACTAAAAAACCAATTATTGATTGATACAGACTTAGCCAGCGCTGCAGTATTGTTCAAAATAATCACCCTGAAATGCAAAGGGCAACTGAAAGGACAGGAGTGTGAAAGAACACAGGTGGGTTTTAGTTTATATGTCTGATACTCCCTCTCACTTCATCGAGAACAGGAGAACATAATTGATGATCTCCCACCCGGCTCAATTCAACGATTAAAGATTAAGAATTAGTGGCCCAAACATTATGGCCCGACTTGAGATGTTTTAATATCGTGCGGATTCATCACGCACGCGGGAATGTCACGCATGCAGAAAATTTCAAAATACAAAAAAAAAACACGCCCCGCGTGCGTTTTCCACGCATTACAATAAATATTTGTATGAAATGGACATTTGCGGGGGTTACGCGTGCGGAACAAACCGGCGAACATACGTGATGAAATCCATGATAGGTATCAAAAACGCCCTTAAGATTGTACGTCGCGGGTTCAAACCCAGGTATGCACTTCACTTTGGGCTGCGGAATATTCTAAAGAATTATCATGGCCCTGGAACGCAAAGTGCAACTGAAGGAACACGAGCGAGTTTCAGTCAGTAAAAGTTTGACACTCCCTCTCGTTTCGGCAGCATCAACCAAAAATATAATTATTTATTTTAAATTCTAGACTAATTTATAGTACTTAGGTTGTCATTTTTGCATAAACAACACTTTAAAACATTTATAATAACAAAATAAAAATAATTACTATCATCTGTTATAATAAATATCATAAATCATATATATAATAACTGTCATAAATCATAAATGATAAAAATGGATTTCTCGCAGTTAATACTGATAAAATAATATTATTAAGAGAATTGGCTTCGATTATTTTATTATGGTCCGTAATTTCGGTGTGTTACCCAATATCCGATATGGTCTAGTGGCTAGGATACCTGGCTCTCACCCAGGAGGCTCGGGTTCGATTCCCGGTATCGGAAGTTTCTTTTTACACATTCTAAACATATTCTCACCTACTTTCGTTGCCAAAATTAGTTTTTAATTACTCTGTTACCAGGTTGAGTTTATTTTATTTTGGTTTATAGCTATTTATTTTGAACGCGTGTTCTTTGACGACTTTTTCGTGTTTAAGTTTGTAACATCTACGATTTTTTGTATTTTTTTTTATTAATGATTCGCTCGCGTTTGACCACCATCTCACCTGATGGTAAGCGATGATGTGGCCGACAATGGAGCACGATTGCCTAGAAGTAACCTATTCACTCTTGTTTTAAAGACCTTTAAGTTGTAGCTATCATGAAACACAGACTCCGACAAGGAATTGATGATTTTATTGGGAGAACTTTTTTATGATTGTATCTGTGAACTTGAATCATATGGCTCACATACACATATTGCTGACCAAATATCAGGATATTGCTAATAAGATATTTTTTTTGAGATTTGGGAAATCATCTAACGACTTCTCTCGAGTCGCATGAGAGTGGAGTGGGCGGGTGTGTCAGACTTTTACTGTCTAAAATCCACCAATGTTCCTTTAGTTGCCCTTTGCGGTCTAGGACCACGGGTTTCCTCTTCAGAAATTCCCTCGTGGCCCTAGCGGACATCGGCCCTGCTGGGTCCTTACGATTTGCTGACATTTCTTTGAGGTGAGGTGAATACTTTTGACCTAAAAAGACTACGTACAAAACACCGTGATGAAATTTAAAAATATTTATCATATGCAATGGAAGGATGACTCATCAATTCATTGTCTTTTTTACATTTTGGACAAATTTTTTACGAGTACTAGCGGTCCCGACAGATATTGTCAATCGGTCAAGCCGTTTAGGAGGAGTAAGATGACGAATTATATTAATAATAATATAATATAATAATATTCCACACCTATCACACAACGCCATCTAGTCCCAAGCTAAGCAGAGCTTGTGTTATGGGTACTAGACAACTGATATACATACTTATATATTTTTAAATACATACATATATAGATAAATAACATCCAGACACAGAACAAATGATCATGCTCATCACACAAACATTTGTCCTGGGTGGGAATCGAACCCACGACCTTCGGCATAGCAGTCAGGGCCACTAACCACTAGACCAACAGGCCAGTCAAATATATAGGTATATATATATAAATAAATGTTTGTAGTCATGAATAAGATTTTGCAAACCAAAACAAAAGCGTCCATATATCACGAGGTTCGTGAGTGAGTTTCGAAATCATGCGGAGTGTGTAAACGCATCCCACTTTTGCTAATCTCTCAGGATAAAATATTATACCAAATAATTCAATCTTGAAGGAAATAACGAGCACAAACGAAAAATATTAGTTTACGCCGCAAGAGCTTTGTTTCATGAGAATACTTCTTGAGTATTTTTATTTTTTAAACTTTTTGACATTTGTAGCTAATTGACAGTTTTTAACATAAGTTTGACAATCTAAAAACACATAAATAAGAAAATTCTTTGCCTTTAAATATTGCATGTATGCTTTTATGAGCTTTTTTTTTAGCTGGGAAATCATCCAATGATATCTCCCGCCCTTGGGCGGGCGGAAGGGGGTGTCAGACTTTTACTGACTAAAACCCATTCCTGTTCCTTCTTCCGGGTTTTCTTTCGAATCACCCATGGCCCCAGTAGGCTTCGACTCTGCTGGGCCCCTACGGTTGTTAACATCTCCTTGATGCGCGCGTGGAACACTGCACGCCGTCGACGACTTGGGGTCGGTCCGGACGGTTACCGGTCGGTGAGCTACTTATTGCTTGCCGTCCTCAAGCCCGCGAATATGATAGCTGTTGCTTAGCGTCATCTAAAATAGCATTAGCCGATAAGATACTTTTTCTGTAGTTTCTTTAACAAAAATAAATGATTTTCATATAGTTTCTCCTTCCTAAAATTCACATGTATGTAATTTGTTCATTGCACATGTAATTGTCAAGAATCCGGAAATGTCTAAGCTGTCAGTCCGTTTTGACCGTCCTGGACAAGTAGACGTGCAAATGTCTAGTCTACACATTTGTATGACAACCTATGACGTCCACTAAATGTACCTTTATTTTGTAAAACTGTCCTGAGTTTCCGCCCGTGACATTTATGCCAATCATATTTTTTTTGGCCCATTTCTGGTTTTTTGAGGAAAAAATAAAGGAAAATTTTGATCTTGGCTGAAACCGGAGTTACCCTCTTTATTCAGATTAAGGTTTACGATTGAAAACGAAACCGGTTTATAGGCAGTTCGAATTGCCTTTCATAAATAAATATCATTACTATTATCTTTGTACCTATTTTTTTGTTTCCTTTTTTTTTAGGGTTTCGTATCTCAAAAGGAAAAAACGGAACCTCTCAAAAGGATCACTTTGTTGTCCGTCCGTCCATCTCAGGAACGCAAGGAGGTATCGAGTTGAAATTTAAATCATATACTTAGGTCTTTGGTCCCTTGAAGCTGTGAAAAAAATCAAACTTCTTAGTTATCGGAAAAAAAAGATACGGCCGTTTATATCGCAAAACACGTGATTAAAATTTCGACACTCAAATGAATCAAAATTCATAGGATACTTTCCGTTGATCTAGAATCCTGAAATTTGGCATGAAGAAAGGTCTCATAGCACAAGAATAGGAAAAAATCTGAAAACTGTAAATTTTTAAGTAAAGTTGTAAAACTGTTGTACGTCACAAAAAAAAACTAGTGCGATTCGGAAAAATCTTCCTAACTCAATTTGGGAATTTAACTGTTTTCATAGGTATAGTTTGTACGGAGCCCTCGACCCCGGTGCGCGAGTCCGACTCACACTTGCCCGGTTTTTTTTTTTTAAAACGTTGCCACGCACTAAGAATTACTCCTACATCGTGGGTGCGTTCACAAACATGTAAATTCACATATACAGGACACCTAAACCCAGAACGGCAGGCTAGTATATATTTAAGTCCCCATACCTACAAACAAAATTATTACGAAATAAAACAATTTAGGATAACGGAAGTTCACAAGAAAATTTTCCAAATACCAATAAAAAAAAAAAAACAAGTTAACACCAATATAAAACACATCAAAAATGTATATCGGAAGTTCTAATCAAACGTTTCGAATAACTACAGAGAGGTACAGAGAGGTCAAAGAAAAGAAGGATAGCTTGTGTGAGGAGTGATATGAAAGAAAAGGGAGTGCCCTTTTCTTTCATATCACTCCTCACACAAGCTATCCTTCTTTTCTTTGACCTCTCTGTACCTCTCCATCTATCCACATGTACACTTATAACCCTTTTAGTAACATGCGTTTCATCCCTCCTCTTCACATGACCATTCGAAGACAAACGATTTCCCTTTCAACTTTTCAGTGACTGGCACCACTTTCAAACTTTCTCTAACATAGTCATTTCTCACTTTATCCATTCTTATTCGCACCACATTCTCATCGGCTTCATTGAGTCACCTTTCAGCACATTTTTAGCTCTACCTGCAAAGCGCACTAAACTTAATTAGGTATTTGGCTAGAACTTTCGTCTTGTAGGCGGTTGGCCTCTTGCCCTATTTTTCGTAAAATAACGTATTGTTTTTACTCATCTTTTGTGTTATATTTTCTTATTTTATTACACCTAAAACGTTTGTCAAACATAAAAGAAGATCATATATAACTGCCAGTACACTATTTTATTACATGAGACATCGTAATCAGAAGTTTTTCATTGTAAATAGTTTTTGTAAGTAAGTAAAACTGATTATAACAAAATCTAAGATCTTAAGACCACAATAAAAGGAGACTAGAAACTAAAAAGTGTTAAAGATGAAATCTAAGGAAAACAGGAAACATAACATAGAAAAGAGAAAATAAATTCACAGGTACACGTATTAAACTACGCGCCAGTGCTACCAGATCTGACTTTAACAAAGCGATAAAAGATAACGATGCTATTATTCTAACGTGCTCTTTCGAAATCGCATAAAATGTTAGTGCGATTTAGTAGCTAGAGCCACCGTGTTAATAGAAGACAGGTGGCTTTATGCGCTGAAGTTATACTGTTTCGCAATGTTTTCAGGGTTCTACTAGATTTTTGAGAAAAATAAAAAGAGTTGCTTGAAAAATATGAGCCGAATTTAGATGTCAGCATACCATCGTGCTAATACTATAAAGGTGAAAGGTTTATAAGTATGTATGTTTGTTACGTCTTCATGGTCGAACAGCTGAACGGACGTAATTTGGCAAATGGGTAGCCCATGTCCTGGATATAGACCTTTGGATACTTTTTATTCCAAGAGTATGTTCTTGAGAGACAAATTTCTATTTTCACGTAGGTGATGCCACCGGCAGTAGCCAGTATTTAAATAAAAGCACTGCTGGAGTCGTAGTTAGACCGTTAACTAGTGAACTTGTAGGTAATAAAGTAAAATTAAAATTTAATGTAGAAAGCTAGAAACAGTTTTGATCTTAGAATCCTGTTGTCAATATGCAATCTAGTATGAAATTTTTTAAATCTAATGTAAAGCGACTAAAATCATTCATCATCGCTTTAAAATTCAAGACAGTTTTCATAATCAAATTCACTCACATTAACAAAACGCATAAAGCAACAATCAACATGAGAAAACAAACATCTAACTAGAAAGTCAAAACATCCGGAAATCACGACTGCATTCAACAGTAGGTTATAAACAAAAGAAATAGGGCGAGACAACGCGCGATGAACTGCCAATTATAAACATGACGTTGAAGATGTTGGAGCATCCAAAGTTGAAATTAGGCCTTCTCCAGCGTTCCCGAATTAGTCGCAAAGGTGGACGGTAACTGGGGCAGACAATAAGAGAATAGTGAAACTGTATATTACAGAACATTTTGTCCACGAGTGGGTGCGCAAGCCATCTTAATAACGCTAATAACGTACCGGGAATATTTTAAGAGCAGCGACCACGCCAATTTTTAAAACCACTTTACGTCGACCTCTGCCTTCTCCTTTGAAGTTTTACAACAATGAAGTGTCACAAGAGATTTCATGCAAGTTGGCAGGTCGCCTGAAACTGGCGGCTGCTCACGTATCCGCGAAATGATTATGTGGTTACGAGTTTTTTTACTTGTGCCGGAGGACGTTGACCTGATATGAAGTATCGAAATAATGAGATTATTTATGCAATACAAACATGCATTTCATGTTTCGTTTAGTTTAAAGACTTACGCGTATGAGTTGTTTATGATACATCGGCTTATAAATGGAATGTGTATGTTGCTGTAATCGTTATTTTTCTAGATCGGATCTAAAGTTCCCAGTGGTTCAGTTTAGGGGTTTTTGACTCGGTACAACATATCGTTCGTGCAGCCGAAGTGCGGGTCGCATAGCGCGACGCGCGAATATCAAGACATCATCAGACTCGCTCTTGTCACCGTCGGCTTCCAAGTCTCTTTAGAACTCCATGGCCTGGCATGCGATGGCATTCCTACGGAAGCCGAGTAGGTCAAAATCATCTTATGACATCCCCCGCTCTTGGGCGGGGCGGGAGATAGTGTCAGACTTTTACTGACTAAAAACCCACTCCTGTTCCTTCGTTTCCTTTCGTACCAGGGCCGAGTCTTCCTTTCAGAATCAGACCCTTGGCCCCAGTAGGTTTTGATCCTGCTGGGGCCACTGTAGGGGCAGTTGCTGACATCTCCTTGAGGCGCGCGTGGAACAGCACGCGCCTTTGACGACTTGGGCTCGGTCCGGACGATTACCGGACGGTCGGACAGCGAGCCACCCATTGCTCGCCGTCCGCAAGCCCGCGCCTACGGTGGCCGGAAATCGGGATCGGAATCCCGGCGGCGGTTGGGGCGTGTGGACCGCTGCCTCACGCGATCGGCCGCCTCCTTTGCGAGCATTACTGCTTCGCAGAAGGAGGCGACCGCCTGCCACTCCTCCTCGCTCCGGACCATGGCCTGTACCAAGGCCCGGCGCCAGAGATCGCCGCCGCCGATCGCCCCCACAAGGACACGGCGTTGCTCTGCCCAAGCGGGGCACACCTCCACCGTATAGCGGGGAACACCTCCACCGTATATAATAACCTTGTTGGAAGTTATATTTTCGAACCGAAGTTTTGACTGGTTGGTTGTTTTTTTAATTTACTGTAATTATAGGTGGTTAAGTGTCAAATAAATAAATACTTATTCTTTCTACTAAAACTATGATGGCTTAATTTATGGTATTCATATTAAATCAGGACACATACCAGATCCTAAAAATGAGAACGAAAGCGTTTGCATTAAAAATCGTCCTTCGCGTTTTATTTATATAGATAAAATGGAAGACTTTACGAATCTTTAAGAATCACCAATACTGTGTCACTTTACTAACAATAGTCTTAAGTCATTATTGTGATTACTAACACTTTGGATCTTAGTTATCTGAAATAAAGAATTATTATTATATTATTACAGCTAAACGATCTGAGCTATCCTTTTATATGTATAGCAAATCTTTACGCCTGTGGTAAGCTGCAAACAGCATGAACAAAATTGGTCAAATGGAACATTTAGCGGGAAGCAGACGCTGGCACGCCGCCAGATCATCACTATGATAAAGACATTACTATTAAATTATGAGTATCTACTTGATACTGATACAGATTTCTCATTCGAGTTGCTAGAGAAACATTCATGTAAACGGATCAACGCAAACCTTAGGTAGCTGACCTGACTTAAGTGTTGTTAAACATACTTGAAACAGTTGCTTTCCTGCCTCAGCTATATCAAGCCTCAGATATATTAGGGGACAATATGTCCCCCCAACATGACGCACAACGCTCAATCTACATGACGCTGAACCGTTGCGCAGTGTCCCGCAACTTGCCCACGATTTTGCCCCTACTGTATCGTAGTCTCAAACATCAAACAAACAGATAATGAATCATGATATTGACTATTTTTTTCCCGTACATTACTTTGTTTTCGTACTCACAACAAAACTTAATCAAGTGCAAATTGTTGAACAATGAAAGCTGATATTTGTCACTATCAATGGAATGGCATTTTGATTACATTTATGAGGGCTCGCCAACGCACCTGGCCTGGCGCTTTCACAAGACAACAACCAACGCTCTGACTACTACATCAAATTCCGATATAGTATTACTTATACAAAGTTCAAAGTGAACTTATTTATAATTTAAATTGACGCTGAGACCAAAGAAACGATTGATAGACTATTATTTTGAAAGATGATAGTATGCCCAGAAAGCTAGAAGTGGCTAGGAATACTGATAGAAGATGAGAAGAAAAAAATAGAGAAATATGAAAGAAAACGTATGTTGCACCGAGCCTAAATAAGTGATAGCTACGATTTTTTAGTTACGGCTTACCAGTTGGCACCAGTGAAGAGTAAGGTCCTTAAACAAAGCTTTTAAAGGTTGTTATGACGCGCACGGAAGCAAAGTTTAAATCAAAATCATTCCATTGATAGTGTCGCACTTCTTGTACAGTTTAATTTAATCGAAAAATAAGAAGGGCATGATTCCGATAGGAAAATCTTTCATTAAGCAATGGTTAGCACAAAAGATCCAGAAGGGTCGAAGTGCTCTGGCCTAGGGCCAGCCCCACAACAAGATAAGATAAGCAATGGTTGGTAGAACTGTATCTTAATCTCGGTCTGTAGAAAAAAAAATTAAAAAGAAAATTCAAAGGTCAAAAAATTAGAAGACTAGATACTACACCATCGACTTTAGCATTGAATTTAAACGCGATATTCATTGGGTCTAGGGTAACAGAATGAAGCAATGCTTGCCTCTAACCACTAGCACTACTTCGTTTTATTATATATTTTTCGGTAAATTTGCATAAAGACGTTATTAGGTTTTTTAGTGGTTACCAAACTGCATTGGTAAAAAGGTATTTAAATATACCAATCCTTTCCACATCGAGATCCAGGCGTTCCAGTCGTTACGCACGAGGCGACTGGCCGTCTGGTTTTTATCAGTTAACATTACGCACTGTGTTGTGGGAAAACACGTGTCTGTCTTAATCTATATGCAGTACTTTAACTTTTAAACTCTCAACTGTCGGGATCTGTAATGCTATAGCAGATTTATCGATCACTCTTATCTGCTTGTAAATATTGATTGTCGAAGCAGTAACAGACATTATAATTACTGATGAATAGAAAATAGCAGATTTTTTTTTGAGCTGGAACATCATCAAGTAACTCCTTTCGCTCTAGGTGGTGTTCATACCCAGAGCAGACAGACAGAGAGTCTGTCAGAGTATGTGTTCCTTCAGTTGCCCTTTGTGAGCGAAAGAGTTAACAAAGACTTGGTAATCAGTTAAAGTTAGTGGAAGGTTTGAAGATGCTGCAACATAAGCTGTTTTTTGTCTAAATCTTTGTTATGATGTCTCTTACATCTCTCACATCTCACTATATACAAACACATACATTATCTTATGACTATTTATCACACTTAACACATTTCTCTAATTATGAACATTCTATTATGATGTATTATATTATTTAAGTACGCTTCACTATATATATTACACTACAAATCTGTTTTGCGTCCGTTAAGTCACAACCTCAGGTTCAGTTGAAAACCAGCGTCAGGCACTAGTTGTCTGACATTTATACTGAACTGGACCTATTTTGGTGCAGCCGTGAGGCACACAACTACATTTTTGCTTCTTTTTTTATTTTTGTTTCATGTTTACCCTACATTGTGTTTGTGCCTTGTGCTGTACCAAATAAATTATTTTTCTTTCTTTCTTTCTCTTGTTGTTTTTCATTACTGATAGGAAGCTCACTAGCTTTTATTCTTGAGGGAACGGAAGAAAACAGTGGAAAAAAGATAGTCCACTTAAAAGAAAAGTCAATATCTGAGTGAAAATTCTTAGCCACCTAAACTAACTAAGGAACGTTGAATCAGAACGATTGTGGCAGTTTTTCTGTACTTGCACTGGACGCAATTACGTAGACAGTTAACTGTAAACTAGAACAAACACACGTAAATAGAACGCGATAGTAGTTACTACTTCTTAGAATGTAACTATGCTACTTTGTATTCTCTCTAAAATTAGTTCAATATCACTCCTATATCTAAGACATTAAGTTCTGCGTACAAAGTTGTTTGATAAACTTTTCATGACGTCGTGTATATTTTATCAGAAAGCTTCCCAAAAATTTTACTGTTACAGTACAGTTGCCACAGTTGATTCTGCTCTCCAAAAAGTTGGTGTGTAAATTAGTATTGGGTAGTTGAAATTTCAAATTTATTGGATGAATGAACTTGAACAACCTACCTAATGAAAGCAATTTTCCTTGTACTATGACGTAGATAAACATCTAGGTGGTGTTAGGGATAGATAGAAAAAAACTAGTTTACTTAATGGAATTAACAGAAGCAAACAAAAATACACGAGATTCAAATATGCCAATCAGTGTAGGAAGAGATAGACAGGCAGATCGAGAATGCAATGTAATAGATGCGAAGTTCTTGGTAACTGAAGTTGACCCTACTATTTTTGGAGACCCAGCTCTTGCAGAAATAAATGCTTGATTCGCAAAAACGCAGCTAGACGACAGACACATAAATATTTAACAATCTGCAAAACTTGTAAGCAATCAAATAAATAAGATCAAAGCTAGAATCTTAATTTTATATCTCAGTATTAGTTATTGGGGACAACCTATTAAAAACTGCATCGGGCATGGCCGGATCTTGACCGATATATCGGAGTGGTTACTCGTGTTCTCATATTTTTATGTCAAACCGTTTGGAGCGGAAACCATTACTAGGTTGTCAATGATAGCTAGACGCTGCTTAGCTATATAGAAATGGGTGGAGATGTGTGTTGGAATATTTTCAGTTTAGTTGGACAAAAAATTTGGGTTTGATATGCTTTCGTTGAATCATGCAAAGTATTAGTTTGATCCTTTCCACGCTTATGTGCGGTTTAACTTTTTCCTCCTTTGACGTTGTTGACAGCTTCACCTTTAACTTTGTCTTGTTTTGATCATTGGCTTTGTAAAATGCTGTCCTTAATAACTCCAAGCATAAGTTCAGGTGCTTTATCTTCAAAATCTGAATAAATAGTTGGATTCTGGCAAGTTCATCCAAAAATGTGACCTTTTACTATTATAAAGATTTGTAATTACAAGATCTGCTAGTCTATTAAGGAGACTTATTATTTCTTATCATACTTATTAAAAATGCATTGGCGAGCGTAATTATTTATTAGAACGTGGCAGTAATTTAAAAGAGCTGCAGCAATTCTGAAATAATCCATCATACTGCTTAGATACTGCTTGGTTAAGCAGAAGCATAACTAGCCTTATAATATTCTCACTGCTGGGACTCAGGCCTCTTCTCAACAGGTTCCTCTTCTCAAGAGGGATTTTCCTCTTGAAGTGTCCATTGATAATTTCGACAGCTTTGATAGGATTGACAGATTGTTAGGTTACAAGCCTGGACTTGTTGGGTTGGCCTGTGGTCAGGTGCGTTCCCTGCGGTTGCTTTAAAATAGCCGAATTAATAGAAATTAATTCGGCTATTTTAGTGTACCTACTGACAAAAGATAACAATAGCTTCTTTGATTAAATCTGAATTAAATTCTTTGCGTTGATTAAGATTAGAAATAAGTATCAAAAATTTATTATTTGAACTTTGGTAACTTGCCGGAGAACCCAACAAAGTTGGTCCGATAGAAAAACATTTTTTTGTTTGGTTGACATTTTTATATTCAGCCTAAAAATGTATGGACGTTGAATAATCTCCGTTCCGAAAATTAAAGTCATAATGATAATTGTTTTAAAAATACTACTAAAACAAATAGCCGAGAGACATCGCGTGTCTTCACTAAGCGCGCCTTTTCGCAAATCACGTATTTCGTAACGAAGAGTAATGAGGTCGCGTAGCTTTTAACCACGGCACTAATATATACATCATTGTTATGTAATAGCCGGGCCACATTATGTACTGAATTATATACTGAAAAAACATACGTCCAGTTAACACGGTCACGCCATATGAATTTCTTTCGAGTGATATTCGTTTGACATCTCCATGACAAGTTTTATGGTGTGGGAGGTTAGGTAGTGTTATTTCAATTGAAATAGTTTCAAAAGAAAAACTTGCTAGCTGATCAGTTTTTGGTCGCAGTTTACTCGGTTCACTAACTTCCACAGGGGAATCAAGGTCGCCGACATAGCTCGCAGAATCGCCAAACATAAGTGGCAGTGGCATTGGCACATTGCTCGATGGAGCCGAAAGGTTCTGGAGTGGTGACCGCGCATCGGAAGACGCAGAGTTGGAAGGTCTTTTACAAGGTGGACCGATGACCTGGCGAGAGTTGCGGGAATGCGCTGGATGCGAGACGCACAGAACCGTTCGTTGTGGCGAGGTGTCGCCATAATGAACGGTCCTGTGGGGAGGTCTATGTCCGGCAGTGGACGCAGCAACAGGAGTTCAGCGAAGAAGAACAAACATTACTAAACCACCTCAACCACACCTTTGGCTCGCCGTCCGACCGTCCGGTAACCGTCCGGACCGAGCCCAAGTCGTCGACGGCGCGTATTGTTCCACGCGCGCCTCAGGGAGATGTCAGCAAATCGGAACAAAAGAAGGAACAGAAAAAACCACACCTTTTGTTTTTGGGAACAAGACTTGTGAGTATAGTGGATGAACTGTTGTTTTGTTCAGTGTCTAGTTCAATAGAAGTAACATTGGTCATTATAAGAGTGCAGTTACGTACTTCTTCTGTTTACCACATAGCTACAAGATAGCCTATTCCCATTTTTCAACCCTTCATTTTATATCAGTTTGGACTTAGCTTATTTAATTCCGCTGTATACAAACTTATGCCATTTCCTTACCTGTCTTCTTCGTCAGTCTTGGAAGTCACAGTCTTTTTCCTGGGATGGTTCTTCTTGGGTCGTACGGCGATCTTGTGCCTAGCTGCTGAGGCGTCCAAGAGTTCGGATGCCAGAGCCTTGATGTCCAGGTCTGGGTCGAGCCGGGGCTTCCTGGACGGGTAGGGATCATGTTACTGGATGAAATGGTGGTTAGTTTACACGCAAGAGGGGGTATACATAGAGATAGACAGATTTATGGAGAACGTAGAGTGTCAGTTGTCAGAGGGGGGACAGTTTGTTTCATCGCTTTAGAATGAAAAGCTCAGGAATGGAATTTCGGCAATTTTCGTGTCCACGTCTTCATTAAGCACAATAAAGTTTGGTGACCTGTAACACCATCAATGAAATCACAAGTATCTATATGCAAGTCTCTCAAGCAGCATTTGACGTTTTTAATGCATCTGAAATCGTATCCAAGTTGAAAACTAAAATATTTTTTTTTAAATAAGCTCAGTAATAACATTTCACAGGGCGTAGATTTTCTTCCTCCTGTAAAGTAGCCTTTTTCACATTCATGAGGTGTTCACTTTAAGGCGACGATTTGTAGTTTGAATTCGAAAAAAGTTCAGTGTAGCAGAAAGTTGTAAACCTAATTCAAGAGATATAATAAAATCTATGATCAGATTTGTTGATCGGAACACTTGATGGTTAATGGTTGTTTTACTGCTCTAGTTAACATTTTTATTTTTTGTTTAATAATGATAAATTGAAAAATTTCCTCCTTAACGTTATCGCATTGATCAACAAGTACGTTACGGCTTACCAAGCCATTCTTGTAATCTTAATTATCATATGAGGGTTAAACCAAACATCAGCTTATCTGTGAGCAAGATACAAAGTGACTAATTCTAAAATAATTTTCCTCCTTTTCTCTCAGCATTTATAAAACAACAATTATCTCCCACTATTTAGCAGAATGATGACTAGCTAACATAAGTACACTGTACTGAGAATGATCCTTATGTACGATAGGTACCATGTGCATTTTATCAGCTGATTCACAGTTATGCAGGTACTCAATAAATAAGAAGAAAAATCTTTCAAAACAGTGTTAAGGAAAAATCCGATGCGCCTGCCAAATGAGTTTCAGGAAAATTCTTTACACTGACGTAGTACCTGAGTACCTACGAGTATTGTGTTTTATTATATTTTATTTATTTGAGGTAGTCAATATTTGAAAACTATGAACATTTCAGCTGAAGTTTAAGAGAACTTATCCAAATAACAATATTTATTTATGTAGGGCGATTTATATAGGAGAGTACAGGAGGGTAATATGGTCACTTACTTGTGTGTTGTTAAGTAGGTAGATATAATCATTAACACTTGATGGTACTTCTAGTGTATAGATCATACAAGTAAAATACACGGCAGGTCTCGCGTTTGTTATTTTTCCGATGCTGTTTTGATAGCCAAAAAGGCGCTTGCCGACGAAAACTAGCATCTTCTTATTATTTTTGTAAAAATCTGATAATACATTATAAGTATGTGTGTTTTTGCACCACCTTAAGGTCGACTGGCTAAAAAAGCTTTAAGCATTAAATGTGCCTCTGTGCAGTGTTTTTTTTAATTAGTGCATAAAGTTTTAATAAATAAATAACATAGCACTTATTTATTTATTAAAACTTTATGCACTAATATAATTATGGGTAGGTAAGTGGATCACTCATTTAATGTATTTCATTGAGAAGGAAATTCTTGGATGATTTTAAATAAAGCTGACAAGCATCAACACGCGTTTGGCGATACAAAGTTATCTGATTGGGATGGGATACGATCTTTCCTTGTACGTTATCCTTGGCATCCCTTTGGCTGATCCTTTGTCGAACGCGGATGTCATGACGGTTATGTTGGAGCAGACGATGGAGTATTACATTCCTTTCTCTGACGTAACAATGTCTGGCGCAGTTCAACCATGGTTTGGGGTAGACTGTATTTGCACTGACGAGCTAAAATACACGCCATACCAGGCATGGGTCGACGCTTGTATGCGCAAAGTAAATGACCTGAGTCATATAAGAGAACTTTCAACAGTGATTAACCACATTAGCCGAATTGAGAAAAAAGTTGCTTCATACCCAGCAGGTAGTAAAGCTTTTTAGTCTATGGCTAACTTGAATTTGGATTGATCTTCTGCGGTCCCTCACTACCATCACTGCTGAAACCCGGGTCGCGCTGGCCTAGAAAAATTTTTGCGAAATCTTCACGTCTGTATTCTAGTGACGCATGGCCCCCTGCTTCTCCTGATGGATGTCGGACATTGACATTTTCCAAAAGGACGTTTGTAAGATACTGTGTGACTTTAACGTGAACAAAGGTAGCAGCCCCGATGGGATACCGGCAATTGTTGTTTTAAGCCCTTTTTCACCTGAGCTGTCTCCGATCTTGAAACGCCTATTTCGCCTTCCGTTTTAGACTGGAAAAGTGCCGGCTGGCCTGGAAGAAATCTAACTTGCAAACCGTACCCAAGAAGGGTAATCGAACAGACCCGGCAAACTACAGATACATATCAGTAACATTTTATTCTTTTTAAGGGTATGGAACAGGTAGTTCCTCAACAGTAAACTCCTAGTCCTGAAGTTCACGACATCCTTACTGACCGTCAATGCGGTTTCATCAAAATCCATCAACTGGGGCTAGCGTCCCGAGTAAGGCTATCCCTTGACATCTCGAAAGCTTTCGTCAGAGTCTGGCATTTTTATTAGTAAACTTCGTTCCACGCCAAAAATACATTCTGAAAAGCAGAAGCTAAGGTAAACGGGCTCCTTTTGGCGGCATACAGATACGCTTGTGTTTTGGCGGCGTTGAATCTCATAGGATTGTTTTCGCTCCATTTGGAGACTACCTGAAGTGATACATTCGAACGTACGTTCCATAGTCTCTCTTTCGGACCGGATTAGTTCCTTACCAGCCCGAGCACACTATAACTTTGCTGTCATATGCATACCCATAGCTACCGGGTATCAATAGATCGTTGATATGCAGCAGGATGAGAGTTTCAGAGAGAATAGACCTCTGTGGAACTCCGGCATTTGTTGTCATGGGCTCTGATGAGTATCCGTCGACAACAACTCTGAGAGACCGTTCACTCAGGAAGTTTTTTACCCAGTTTATCAGACCAGGGAATTTCCCTCGCCGTACGCTGAAGCTTACTCAAAAGGCTAGCGTGCTATATCCTGTCAAAGGCCTTCGAGGCCTATGATGCGGCCTTCGCCTTCCTATGGAGACAGCAATCGCTTCTCACAAGTTGATTGGAGATGGTTTACCATAATAGGCCCCCAATAGACTGATTGCGGAGAAACCCATACTGTCAGTCACTGAGGGCGCGATTTCAATACACGCTACATAATCTTGCAGAGTATGGAGATTATTGAAATCGACCAATAGTTGGCAGGATCGGCACGACTGCCCTTTTTGGGCACGGGTTACATGTTGGTAAGCTTCCAGGATTTGGTCACTATATCATCCTAAATGAGAGGCGATACAAGCGCGTCAATACGGGAGATAACTCGGGAACACAAGTCTGGAGAACAATTGATGATATACCATCTGGTCCACTAGCCTTAATCACGTCTAGACGCCACAGTGCTCTTAAAACGTCTTTATTCCTTATGCGAACCTCGGGCATCGAGGTATTGTGAGGCAAAATCGTTGGAGAGGCATTGCTTTCTCCCAACTCCAATTTTACGAGGCGAAACCATGGTGATAACCGACCATTTTGATCGTCTTGGCGTTGACGTTAATATCGATTCTCAATTTTAAGTCATTCCGATGTATAGCGTTGTATGGTCTCTAGCCTTTGACTCGATAGTCAAAGGCTTAGCTGGCTGCCAAAAAGTTGAGAATCATAGCTATGGTAAGACAGGTACGCCACCCCGGAAGAGCTGCTCAAACTTTATTAAGCGCAAGTTCGACCATGTATGGAGTACTACTTTCATCTTCAGGATGGATCTGCCAGGTACCAGCTTGATGCGCTGAAGTCAATTAAGAAACGAGTCAAAACTCCAAAGTCTTGGCATCAACGCCAAGTTGCTAACCCGTCGGTTTCCTATCAGTTGCATTTCGGGGAGCGTGCGTAGCAAATGCTTAACTGAATTCCGCCACACACTTTCCATCATCGGGCCATAAAACGTACAGCAATGCGCCACCAGTATACGGTAGATATTCTACTTAACCACACGAGACGTTTATAGACCACATTAATTGTTCAATTAAGGAGAGGAATTCAATGCCAGATTCTATTCCTGACAGCTACAACCTAGAGGTCTTGAAGTCAAGAATAGATTACTTCTAGGCCAGCGTGCTTCATTGTCGACCACAGCATCGTTTACGATCAGTGACGACTACAAGACCTATTGAAAGGCTAATAAATCTTTTTTTTTTTTTTTTTTTCTCTTTATTTGGTATTAGGGACTTTTATACAAATGTACATGTCAGTCCCATCGGACATTATAATAGTAAATACCTTACCTATATTGTAAAACGTAACAAAGCAAACTTAATTAAGCTATAAGCAGCCTCTGAGTTAGGTGTCGACAAGATGTGATGAAACATTCCAACATCGTATATGTTTGTACCTAGTTCTTTATACAATTCCTGTCTTGCAGATTGAAATCTGACACATTCCGTCAACAGATGTGTAATATCTTCTACTGTGCCACACTCCTCACAATTTGGTGAATTAGTTTTTTTCATTAAAAATGCAAACTTATTGAGCGGCATGTGTCCAGATCTCAGTCTGTGAGCTGTTACTAATAGCTTTCTGTTGAACCTGGTGTTACAAAACCATGGTATAAGTGGAGGCTCCAAAACTATAGATCTGTACCATATTCCCTTTTCTTTCGATCGTTCATTGAAATATTCTTTCCAAATTTCGTGACATTTGTTTTTATATCTAGGCAATAATTCTACATAATCGGTTCCAATATATGTTTCTCTACCTTCATCTATACCCAACTTTGCTAAGCGGTCAGCCTCCTCATTACCCTTTATACCTATATGTGAAGGAACCCATTGCAATTTTAGATCTATCCCTCTTTTGGATAAATCATGTATTTTAGATAGAATGTCATAAGCTATCGATGCACCTCTGTGCCCAGAAGAGCATCGAGCTATATGTTGTAGTGCACTCTTGCTATCTACACAAATCAATGTTTTTCTGTTATTATTAATAGTTATTATATAAGAAAGTGCCTCTAAAATTGCAAAAAGCTCCAAAGACATAACTGACACATAATTATTTATTTTATAATATGTATTTGTATTATCTGAATTTAAAGGATCGTAGTAAGCAGCTCCATTGCCATTAGCATTCTTAGACCCATCAGTATAAATTTTGTAATAATCGTGATATTTATCTGCTACTTCTCTCAGAGTTTCTGCTTTAATTGAATTTAAATCATATGTCTTCTTAGGGTTTTTAATTGAGTCTAAATTAACCTTTATTATGTCTTGGACGTTAATCCTAGTAACCCAAACATCTAAAGAAAACATTCCTGGGATCAAAGATGCCCTTACATTTTCCTCCTTGATCTCCTTAAATACACTAACAAGTAATGGAAGCTTTTTAGTTACCCAATATCTGACATGACTAATGGCACCAAGCTCTAACAACAGTTTTATTACCACATTATCGGACACAGAATACGATTTTAAACAATATTTGAATGCTAACCATCTTCTCCTAACATGCAGTGGGGGAACACAGAGCTCGCACTCCATAACATGTATTGGTGTGCTTCTTATAAAACTCCCTACTACTCTTAAAGCCTGATTTTGAACCTTTTCTAACTTATAGATATTTGTCTTAGCGCTATTGTCATATAGAAAGCACCCGTAGTCTAACCTACTTCTAATTAGAGCCACGTAGAGCCTCCGAAGATGAATCTGATGAATACCCCAAGAAGGACTTGTAAGAATTTTAAGTAAATTGAGAAGTCTCTGAACCTTTTCGACTATTTCGTTGATGTGTTTACCCCAACGTAATGACTTATCTAGCCAAACACCCAAATATTTATAGTAACATACGTTGTCAAGTACACTATTATTTATGGAGAGTTGTATTTGTTGTTGCCTAAAACCCCTACTAAAAACACAATATTTGGATTTACTTGTAGATATTTCTAACCCTAATTCGTCCAATAAAACAGTAAAAATATCCAAAGCATTTTGTATTTTGAATTGACCCTCTAATATATCCTGACAAGTAAAGTAAAAAACAAAGTCATCAGCGTATTGGCATGAATACACTTCAGATATATCCTTACAAACTTTATACGTGGCTATATTAAAAAGCAGCGGTGACATGGGGTCACCTTGAGCTAAGCCTTTTCGTGCATATCTGACCATATCAGTTATGGAATCATCGACCACTTTTAGATGACGTTCGCTAAGAAAGTTCCACAAATATTGACAAATATTCCTACCAACACCCAAACTATCAAGCACCTGCAATAGCTTATCTATTAGTATATCATTATATGCACTTTTGATATCAATAAAACAAGCCACAGTTGGGACATTCTTTGAAAAGCCTATCTGTATTTGAGTCACCAAACGCGTAAGACAATCAAGGCAGGATTTTCCTCTCCTGAAACCAACTGTGTTTGGTGATAAAATTTGATGCTTCTCTATATACCATTCGAGTCTTTTGGTTATCATAGCATGAAAAATTTTGCATGTACACGACATCAACGAAATAGGTCTTGGTCTGGTATTTAAGCCAGTACCCGACTTCGGTATGGGGACAACTCTAATCTGACGCCACTGCAATGGGAAATTACCTGAGTTTAATATACTATTATAGATTTTGAGTAAGTATAATTTGCCAATAGGTGGCAGATGTAAAATCATAGAGTACGTAATTTGATCATCTCCTGGAGCAGTATCTTTTTTCTTTAAACAGTTATTTAGTTCCTGCAACGTAAATTCTGACTCGATCAACATATTTGTAGAATTAAATACCGGCTTAGAGAAAGCGACATAATCTGGTGTAAGATCACATAACATTTCTCTCTTTAGCTCCTGAGGACATTGGATATTGGATTTCTTGTAACCTTTGACCCACCGTAATCGATGCCACATATCTGAAGCTGAAACTTTGTAATCAATGCTTTCACAAAATTTCTTATAATCATCAGATCTCGCATTTTGAATAGCTTGTTTAGCCTTCAAAGTTTTTTCCTCAAGTATTGCGAGGTTCGTTGGTGTTGGATTTCCTCTAAATTTCTTAAGTGCCAAACGGCGCTCCGCAACTAATTTAGACAAATCTGGACTCCAATACCCTTTCGGTTTAAATTTATTATTTGGCTTATCACAATATTTAATAAGAGGAATATTTTCATCTGCTGATTTATTTATTTGACAGGAGAAATAATCGTACATAACTTGAACATCATCACTCGTATTATTCAGAGAAAAGCAATCAAAGAGACACGCTCTGTAACCAGTCCAGTTGGCTAATTTATAATTACGCTTTTCACGGAAGTAGACATCCTCACAGTAATTTACTTTAACTTTAATAAATAAATGATCACTACCTAAGTTTTCGTTCATAACAATCCAGTCACAATTAATAGCGATATCCGCAGATGCAAATGTAATATCTGGAGAAGAAGATTGCAATATGTTATTCACTAGTTTAACCCTAGTGGGCTGTCCAGTATTCAGAGATGTAAAACCAAACTCTAACGCGGACTCAAAAATTTGTAAACCCCTATTATCATTTTTATAAGACCAGTTTGTATGATGGGCGTTAAAATCTCCTGTTATTAAACAATTATTTGGGAATAAAGAAAAGATCCTATCCCAGTCAGCTTGCGTCGTATGAACGGAACTAGGACAATAAATTAAAATGATATATTTGATATAGTTACAATTATTTAGTTTGATACTCAGTAATTCGATGCCTGGATTAATTTGATTTACCGTCACCTCCTGTACACTTAGTGAGTTATGGGCTACAACAGCTATCCCCCCGTACGAATCCTCTCTATCTCTTCTGAATATATTGTATTGATTAATATTGACGCAATCATCATCCCCTAGCCAGGTTTCACTAATTAATCCTACGTGTATTTTTTCCTGTAAGAGTAAACATTTAAATTCCTCAAGTTTGGGTTTTAAGCTCTGTGCATTCCACTGCATTATATTCAGATTAAATAATTTTGATTTAGGTTTAAGACTACGAGCATTCCATTGTATCACGTTTAAATCAATATTAGTTTTTGAGTGATCAACCATTATCACTCAGAAACATTTTAACTATCACAGGTAAGTCTGGCAAAAGGTTAGTAAAAAGTGAGGTAAACCAGTCTATACAAATCTTAATAATGGCTTTGAGCTTAACAACTACACTTTCCTTCTTTTCTTTAATGAAGTCCTTAATTTTTTGAATAACTTCACTAAATGACCATGATTTCCAATGTGTCTGATCCTTATTTTCTGACTGTAGCGACTGGCCAGCAGAGCATTCAGCAGCTTTTTCTGAATCTGAAGTTTCCAGTTCCGCAATTACATTATTTGCTATTTTATAAGGTACTTTCTTCTTCTTGGTACTTTTCTTTTTGTTTTTTATCTTGTCTGAACCTGAAGGAATATTAGTATCGATTGTTTCCATGTAAACTTCTTGTAAAGAAGATACTGAGTCTTGTTTGCTTCTTTCGGATGCCTGAATACTTCTACATTCCAGGATTGGACTTGGATCACGTAGAACTCTTGTTGTATCAAATGAGGGAGACTCCCAATACTTTGATAAGGCTTTTTGGTAAGTGAAATTGTGCTCTGACATCAATTCTCTGATACGTTTTTCTTTTTTATACAGAGGACACTGTTTCGACATTGCCACGTGATTGCCTGAGCAATTAGGGCATTTGAATGTAGCTGCATCACAAGTATTATGATAGTTAGAACACTTTGGGCATACTGTTTTACTTGTTGGACACATTTTAGCAATATGCCCAAATCTCCAGCATTTGGAACATTGCGTTACAGGAAACGTATACGGTTCTACTCTTATTTTTAACTCAAATAGACATACATGTGAAGGTAAGGAAGAACCTTTGAAAGTTATTCTGAAAGTTTCACTTTGAACCCATTCATCTCCATCTTTTTTATTGAGTCGTTTAGCTGATACAATTTCCTTCTCACAATTCATATAATCTACAAGTTCTTTTTCAGATAAGCCCAATTCGATATCTCTAATAATTCCGTACGATAGACCAACCTCCCAAGTTTTTTGTATTCGCCAACCAAGGTCACTAAATGCCGGACAACAAAGAAAATTTTCTGCACTATTTTTGTTACTAAACGTTACCAGCAACTTATATGGATTAATATATTTAATTTTGTCAATGTCCATCATCTTATTTTGTTTTAGTAATTTTGCAAACGCAAATTGTTTGGGCATCTTTTCTTTGGAAGTTACAGTGACTTGTATTGGTGATTCCACAGACATTTCCTTGCTAAGTTTTGCCTTCTTCTTTGAGTTGTTTTTACTTACAGTTTGCCAACACTCTAGATTATTCTCAGATCTTGGGCGTTTTCCCGCTGATATTATTGTATTCATTTCTATAACGTTATTCAATTGTGTTTGGTCATCTAATGTATCAATGTTTAAGTTTGCATCATAATTCTCATATTGGTTTTGATCCCTATCCATTAAAAACTGCGTAACTGCACTCGCGACGCGATTCCGGCCAAGATAAACGCATGCCGATAGTAAAATCGGTTTTTTGTTCGATTTTATACTATTTTATATTATAATTTGAGATTTTTGTGCACTGACGTATTATGACGTTAGATGACAACTGTAATAAATCTTATAAGTATTGTTTTTCATATTTGTGATGTTAAACGATGAACTCGTCGAGTGTCTTGTAGATGCTGAGAACACGCTTTTGCTTTTTCGACGTGGCGGTCAAAAGATTAACGTGTGTTTAAAACGTGTATAAAAATCCCTATACCCTACTATATCTTATAGCAATGTTCCTGAATTTTTATTTGCTCTTACATCGGCATCTCAAATAGCTGGGCACAAAGAATACGAGAATATCTTAGAAGGCCTATATCACAAATAAATAACGGTTAACATTAATCAGTTTGTGTAAGCAAAGGTGTCGTTAGGTAGCTGAATTATTCCTTTTATTATAAGACTAGCTTCTGCTAGCCAAATATCTATTCCTATAGTCCTCCAAAACTAAAGCTATCGGCTTTATAACAGCTGTCTTACATAAAAAAAATCTAATTATCTGTCGATTTACCATTCTACGCCAATTCCTCCCTTTTCATTTATGTTTGAACTTTTAAGAAGCAGAACAGTTACCAATTAAACGATATTTTATCAGATATTTCCTTGAAATCTGAAGTTGATTGCTCTAAATCTTTAGGGAAGACGATGTCAACGTACGGTACTAACCTGCTCATAAAACATTGTGATTAACGGCACCTTTTTGACAAACAATACGAGCAATATATTATCATAAATAATGCTCATCTTGTGACAGGCAAGGTCGTGGAGTGTCGTTTCTTTTCAAAGAATCGTAGTTAAATGTGTCTCCGGTACGAAGTGGTGGGACATTTCACTGTCAGGGTTCTGCTAGATCAGGTTGCATCATGTGACAAACACACTTATTTAATTTCTTGGCAGAAGAAATTACGTTTTTCTTATATCTTTATTTATTTTTTGCACTGTATAGAAATTTGCGGTTTCCAAACACACTAAATAATATCAGTGGACGTATGCGAGACGCACAGGACTGGTCGTTATGGCTATACTAGGGGAGGCGAAAGTTTGTGAGGGTGTATGTTTGTTACTTCTTCACACTCTAACGGCTGAACGGCTTTGGATGAAATTGGCACATGGGTAGACCATGTCTTGGAATAGTACTAAGGATATTTTTTATCCCGGGAGTATGTTCCCTTGGGATATTTTTCTATTAAGTTGCTTACCTAGTCTTAAGGCTATATTTCACCGGGATACAATGGCGACGCGACCAGTTGCGCCGCCATGGTGTCCGTAAGCTACTAGAACCATATAGACACCAGAGTTGTTACACCATACTGAGACAGAATCAAAATGGACCTTAAGTGTACACGCCCAAGCTGGTCGCACCGCCAAATTGGTTACGCAACCACACGGACACTGGGGCCGGATCTTTCGGACAGCCACTTTTGTTTCCGCACGGGGCGCTCTACGGTGGACGCCATCATGCGCGTGAGTGCCCTCACGACGGAGGATGCGGTGTCCCGGGGCAAGGTCGTAGTGGTGGTGTCCTTGGACATCACCAACGCCTTCAACTCCCTACCCTGGAGTAGCATAAGGAGGGCACTCCGGTATCACCAGATGCCCGACTACCTCCGTCGTCTGATCGAGGCCTACCTGAAGGACAGGTTTATCATCTACCCTGGTCACGAGGGAGAGTGGAGACGGCGAGAGATGTCGTGCGATGTTCCGCAGGGATCGGTGCTAGGACCGCCCTTGTGGAATACGGGTACCACTACGTGTTGCGCGGTGACCTCCCCGACGGGACTACGCAGACGACACGCTGGTCCTGGCGCAGGGGGAGTCACACCAGGCGGCGGTCGAACTAGCGACACGCGGGTTTGCGACAGTCGTGGACAGGATCCAAGAGATGGGACTCGAAGTGGCACTGCACAAGTCCGAGGCCATGTGTTTTCATGGTCCTCGGAACGCGCCACCACCGGGTTCCCAAATAACGGTAGGAGGGGTTCGCATCGACGTCGGGTCGACGATGAAGTACCTGGGACTTGTCCTCGGCAGTCGGTGGAACTTTATGGAGCACTTTCGACGTCTGACTCCCAAACTGGAACGGACCGGGGCTGCCCTAAAGCGGCTCCTGCCCACCCTTGGGGGTCCAGACGCCTCCTGCCGGAGGCTCTACGCGGGAATTGTTCGGTCCATGGCCCTTTACGGAGCGCCAGTGTGGGCGCCGTCACTGTAAAGGCGACCAGCGGCCATGCTGAACGCTTGCCAGAGGGTCATGGCCATCCGGATGTTACGGGGATACCGCACGATTTCCGCGAGCCTCAGGCAACAGTCCTTGCACGCACGATTTGCGCTTGGAGATGCAACGCCGGGGCGAAACTCCGCTGCCGCGTCAAGTCACGGCATGACGGACAGAGTTCCAGCGGGATCTCATGGTGGAATGGCGACGGCGACTGTCGCAACCCAGTGCTGGGCACGCTACAATTATGGCAGTAAGTCCCTTCTTTGAGGAGTGGCTGGAGCGGCAACACGGCATCCTCCCGGGTGTCATCATTGTGTGGACCACCTAGAGGACACGGTAGAGCATACAGTGGAGGTGTGCCCCGCTTGGGCAGAGCACCGCCGTGTCCTCGTGGAGGCAATTAGCAGCAGCGACCTTTCGCGTCGGGCCCTGATTCAGGCTATGGTCCGGAGCGAGGATGAATGGCAGGTGGTCGCCTTCTTCTGCGAAGCAGTAATGCTAGCGAAGGAGGAGACTGCACGCGCCCTAGCCGTCGTAATTCCGACCCCGACTACCAGCCACGGTAGACGCGGGCTTGCGGACGTCGAGCACCGGGTAGCTCGCCGTCCGGCTGTTCGGTAATTAACCGGACCGAGCCCAGTCGTCAACAGCGTGTAGTGATCCTCGCGCTCCTCAAAGAGATGTCAGCAAACCGTAGGGGCCCAGCGGGGCCAATGCCCACTAGCTAGGACCGCGGAGAATTTCTGAAAGGGAAACCCGTAGTCCTAGTACGCAAAGGGTAATTGAAGGATACAGGCGTGGTTTTAGTTAGTTAAAGTCTGACACGCCCTCGCGCTCCACCCAGAGCGCAAGAACAAATTTGGATTATTTCTCACCTTAAAAAAAAAAACCACTCGGTCACCAGGTGAGTAAGTTAAGTAAAGAAAATAGAACACAGAGATAGTCTCCACCATCTCTGAGTTCAATGTTTCCTTATCCGTATTTTCCATAGTCTTGGACGAAATGCTGTTAAAGCTGCCTATTCTTAGTTGTTTCAATATTCTGTTCTATAATTTTGTAATGTTGTTTGCTCAAGAACGTTATTTGTCTTGCTCTATTAATTTCTTCATTGATGTTATTATTAAAGGCGTAATAATATAGATCATCTCGTCTTGACGGACATTGATCCATATCTATTTATAAAGACGTTTTAGAGGTCGTCGTGCTAAATATCTTAATGTGTCGTCAATCAAAAAGATTTTCTTTAAAAATATTTTGTATCGTACGTATCATATTGTCTTGCGGTTTGCGACTAGATTCAACCTATTATTTTGCTAGATAATATTATATCTGTCAATACAAAGGAAACAGGAAAGAAGCAGTGGTAATCTAGTAGTAACGGCACCAACTTACGAGTGGTACACATCGTGGGATCTAACCCAGACAGCTAGGTGCTTTACTTGGTGTTATTTATAAACGGTGAAAAAAGACAACGTGTGAAAACCGGTATGTCCCATGTGGCCCTGTGATTTCCACCGACCGTCACCGGGCAAGCGTGTTAGATTACGGCTCATTCCCTCTTCTAGAGAGGAGGCCTCAGTCCCAGCATTGGGAATATTAAGGGCGACTTTCTGAATTAAGTATTTTTAGAACGTCTCAAACCCAACTTTGAAGGCAAATGACAGGTTTTCAGGGTAAAATAGAGTTTGAGAAATATTCAACTTCAAATACTTAAATAAGAAATTGACTGTGTAAGGATAATTACGCTTATTATATGCAATATAACGAAGAGGTAGACAATAAACTCAACGCAGTTCACGCATTACGATGATATATGCAGTATTTCTGTCGGTTGACAACGATATTTTCAAGAAGCCGTGCAATGCACTCTTTCTATTCTAGAAATGCAAACAAGTATTGCTTATATATCTACTCTAATCGTTAAATGAAGGTACCTATCATTAAAACCAGTTATGATTATAGATCAGGCAACTGGGTCAAGGGTTCTGGATTAATAACTATTATTTCAGTTGATAACCACCTATAAATCAATCGGTTAGCAGGTTTCATAATCATGCAGTCTCATGATCTCTCTTATATAAACGTAGATTAAACAAAATAAGCTATAGTTAACTTCTCTGTATTTAAAACCGGGGAAATGTAGCATAGATAGATTTATTTCCTTTAAGAAAAAAAAACAGATATCCAAAACACTTTTTCCACGACCAATTAGGCGAATAATGGCGTTGACATGATTTTCATCATTGATCTTTTCAGTATATTAGTCATCTTCTCCTGGCAAGTTTTCTTCTAGATTCGGGTCAAAGGTAACTGACACATTTTCATTTTAATTTCGTTTTCACGCCAGCCCGTACGTCAAACAGTGTAAGCAGTCATTTAAGGCACAGCGTACATCCTAAGTTGGCGTGTGCGGTTATTTCGAGCTGGCCCAGAAACGATGTGACGTCAATACGACACAGTTCGCAATGGGGTTAAGTCATAACTGTTGGTTCTGGTCCACCTCCCCTTAATAAACTTGCACAATATAATTAAAATTGAAACGGATTTAGTTTAACTAATACTTTGTGTTGTAGCTATTTCTAGATATCTTTACGTATGATTAATTTTTGTCTCAGTTGGTACAAATACTCATAAATAATAAGATTTGTTTTTAGTAACTATTTTATTTAATAGTTCTGCAGCCTAATCCTTTACAACCTTATTGGTGTTTCAAACAAGCTCGTAGTCTTACACTGAACCTTCCTCAATGTTGTTCAGGCAATCTCCAATCCCATACCACCTAACCATGTTATGGCCATAACATATATTTAGATATCGAAATCATTCCTTCCTTTGCGTCATCATCACCTACCAGACCTTGTGTTTTAGAAATATCAAAACCGAATCCTATAAATCAGTTAAACAATAAATCAAAGTACTGCTAGAGTCAACCTTGTCCAGAGGAAGTTTACAAATTGTCAGTTAACGAGGACGTGTTTTGTTTGACTGATCCGGTTGTGTTAGGTTAGTTCATCAATGGTCTACTGGCCTATCTACCTACTAAGCCACTAAATATTATTGCTTTCCGCTTCAAGTGTCGATTGATCGATTTGATATAGTAGGTAGTTCATGAATGTGTACATCTTCTACACTCTCTACTTCTTTTAGAGTCAGTACTGAATTGCCTTCGTCTTCATATGCTTACGAACATTTTCCTGATATTAAGTAGTGATGCGAGACAGTTCAAAACAACATTGCTCTAGATGCTATTCTGTAGTGTTCTGATACAAGAATGCAATACGCAAATATTCTTTGAAGTATTTAGACGATCGTTTCTAAAACTCCAATGAAATTTACAATAGAGATTCTTATAAGGAATCATTTCGCGACCAATTAGAATGTAGTAAAATGTTAATGATCATGATATTTTATTTCCATGTAGACGTTAAAGCAGTACAACGTCAGAAAGTCCGTTACAGTGACGTGTTTAAAGCACCAACTATTTGATATGAGACTGTAAATGTAAGTGGCATTGCCAACGTGTTACCTGGATGAGTGTGTTTGGCACTCAGCCAGGACCTATTCTGCCTTAGCGCTAGCCTGTGGCTTTGTCTGGGGATTTTCCTATATTTTCTCTAATATCTTCTAAAAATTTTCATATTTACCAGTTTATTACAACTGCAGGAATTTCCAGATATAAGAGTTTTGAGAAAGAAATGATAGTGTTTTATGGGTTCGTAAAGATTTATAGGTTCTTATAAATGTGAGGCGCGCGTTTCTTTATTGTTAAACTCAGGTGGAAAACCAAGTTTTGTTTTATCATTGTTTTAAACAAAATAGAATCATTATAATACTTGAAGACAATTTCATTTGTTAAGTGGGATATATTATTTTAGTGGTAATGTATAATATGTATTTTCTTTTTTTTATTTCTAAATTACATGTTAGTTTTTTTTGTGTATGGATTTGTTATTAGGTTATTATTCTTTTTATTAAATGGATTTTTCTAGTTTGTAAGGTTCTACTGTACAACGACTTGGACATCCTCCGTAACGTTGTACAAGTGCTTGTAAATAAATAAATAAATAAGGTTATATTATTCAATACTACGTGACTCATTTCCACAGAGAATTCTATATTACTCAGAAAGTCACCTTTTTTTAGGTTGGAAAACCATCTTATGACAAATCTCGCTCTTGGGCGGAGCGGGAGATAGTGTCAGACTTTTACTGACTAAAAACCTACTCCTGTTTCTCTTCACCTATAAATATTGTTGGGGAGACACGAACTCGGAGCAAATGCATGTTTCTATGACAACTAAGAATAATAATAAAATCATCTGTATATACTTATATTTATTTATACTCTATCACAAGTGCTCAATATATTATTCTTAAGTAATTAATAATATATGATGGTGCTGTATAATTATAATGATATTGCAACAAATTGTGTGTTAAATTACATTTAAATACACTAATTTATAATTACTCTTAGTTTTATTTACTTGATAATATCCAAGGGCAAGGTCTTTAGGTTTCAATTAGAAAACAATGTTTTGAAAATTACATTTTGGTTAGGTATAAAATGTTCCACTCCTAGTAAAAATCTATCATAGATGAAAGAGCAATAATCATACCTATACACTAAAAGATACATTATATTTGCCTAATTTATGTTAGTTTTAAATAGGACAACCATTTACCATCAAGTGAGCTGTATCATAAATTGAAATCATAAAATAACATTCTAGAATAACGTCCAATGAAATATGTTGGCGTCTCGTCGTGTGCAATTTTGATGTAGTCTGAGATTGACAAATATCTGAGCACACAAACTAAATAAGAATTATATTGGAATTATACTAACAGTATGTCAATGTACACTAGCCTACCTAAAATAAACTGTATTGAAAAGAAACTCCGAGAACTTTATTACCTTTATTACATAAGTTCCTAAATGATACACAAACGCTTAACATATAAACAAATATATGTGTAAAGCCGTGTCGGCATAATGTTACAAAAGTTATCACAATACTGTAGTATGTCGATCACAACATAAAATGATAAATACAACATAAATGACGAATATGACGATATGCAAGCGAAGATTATATACAATGCAATATGAGCCCGATCTTCTGTCTTCAGAATCAATGATAGTACATTTTGTAGGTCGGAACGCTAAACACATAGTCCATATACGGACCTCTGGTTTTGAAGAAATGATTCTCGTAACAATATACGCGGCCTCTGTACCTGCATCAACAATGTTTTCTTTTATTATGTAATCAGCGGTGATTGTGATTGCAGTGGATGGTGATTGTTTAGAGGTGGTTTGATGGGGTGGTTTTATTAGATACTGTTGAGTTTTAGACTGATGATTGTGATTTTTGTTTGGAAGTGTTAGTGCATTGGCAGCTGAGTGCATACTTTTGGCTACAGGTTGACTTATGTTTCACCTGGAGGGTATGCAATTTGCATCAGAAGTTAATTTGAATTTCGATTTTGAGTAGGTGCCGAAAGGAGCATTTAAGCTGTAACCCAAATCTTACTATGCAACAAGCTGTCCCTTCGATTAAATCCAGAAGTCGTTATTCAAAGGCGTCGAAATGATAATGGAGATTAATGTGTACAAACGTGAGAAGAAAAAAAACAAACGTGTAAATTAAGATATATTATAGTGCGTTGCGCAAACGGCGGTGCAACGAACCCGCTGCTAAAATTATACAGTATCGAAGTCACAGGAGGAATGCTGGACGCATTGGAGCTATGAAAATGCATTCTTGACATTTATACTCCTTCCGCAACACATTCCCACTGGCAAATATGATACTGCCACTTGAAGCTGTCAGCTTTGGATTGTTGTTTTACATGTGAAGTTTAAATGTATCGTGTTACAGTGAAAGTTTCAGTCACTGACAGTAGCTTATGATTTGAAGAGAAACATGTGGTGTTACAAGTATTTATGGATCAAAGGTATGAAAAGCATAATGTTGATCATCAGACAATGAATGGTTTTATAAGACTTATTAAAAAACGGGGAGCACACTTAACATACGTAATGGTGGTATTAAAAAAGTTATTTAAAAAAGTAAATCAATTACAAATGCTTCGTCGTCCTGCAGTTATTTCCAATTAGATGAATGTTAACTATGAGTTAGTGTGAGCAGAAACTATTTAACTAAATATTATTTTGGTAACCGAGTTTAGAGCTGGGGTAACGATCAGTTTCACATCGCGCGCATGTCCGTACAGTTTATTTACGAAATACACCAATGAGGGCACAGTTGTGTAAAGCTCATGCCAATAATAAATATGTACTCACTTTGATCCGAGGGCTGACTTGGTATCGAGAACTTCAACAATGTCACCGGTTTTTAGAGATACTTCATCATCGGCAACAGCTGAATAGTCAGCTGATGCTACCACAACATCTTCTACCTGTAACAAAAGAAAACAAACATTAGAACATGTTCTTACAAAAGTGTTTTGTTTCGACAGATGTTGAAATTATTACCTTAGGCGGACTCCTACTACAACTAGACCTAGATCTAGAACTGGACATTGATCGAGACGGGTATCGTTTGTAACTTGGCGTGGTTTCTAAGCTATTCATTCGTCTTCTAGTATTTTCTCTGTCTAATAAAACGCCGCTGTATCTACGTGACCAGCCACCCAGTCTAGTGATCTTTTGATTATTACTAATGTTATAGTATCCGGTGAATGACTGTAAGTCTTCATCATCATCGTCAACAATTGGACAACTGTACATAGAAAATCGATGGGCTGTCGGCTGACTAAGGTTTAAAGCTGAAAATACGTGTAAGGGTTCAAAGTGGCGGATGCCGTTCTCGTCAAGTACTGTATATGCGACTTCGCCAGTTAATACAGCGCGACTTGCTTCGCGAGGCACAACTGCTTGCAAACCTTTCTTCATAATCAATAATGCGCCTTTCTGTTTTCTTCTTTGGAACAAAAAATCTTCCATGGCAAGGCTATTTTCTGGGTCTAGCAAGTTCAAAGGAACGTCTTCGGAAGACATCAGTGGAGTTTCTTCAGGCACAATCATTAACGCTGCACTTTCTCTTACTAAATCCCTTAGTTTAGGATCTGTGCGAGCCAGTGTTGGATCAGTTTCCAGTTTGCGTAACGCGGAATGCAAGCTCGGCGTCTTATCTGCTAATTTCCGCATGACGGTGAGTCTCTTTAGAATGTTTAGGCTTGTGGGGTCTGATGCTAATTTAGACATGCTATCTTCGTCGTTTACGACTGACATCAAATTAGCAGCAACCTCTCTCATTCCGAGTATTCTAGCGAGTCCAACAGACTGTATAATTAACTCTTTTAGGTTTTGTTTATCTTTGTCTTGAAATAATACTTCCAATTCCTTACTACTCGCTTCTTGCACTGCACAAACTATAGCTTTCTGTAGAGTTTCTGTGACTTCGCGATCAGATTTGACGAAAGAAATAGATTCCGAAATACGGCCCAGCACATGTTGAAGTAGGCCAGAGTCAATCTTTGAGATGTTTTTAAATGCTGGGCCCAATACTTCATTTTCACTACTCAAGTAGTCTCCGAACTTTTCAATTATATCATCTTCAGTAAAGGAATGTTTGCGCAAAGCGCTGTTCACGGCAATTTTGATCAATTCAACCTTTGGCTGAGAGGTGTTCTCGAGAATTTCTTCACGTAGAGTTTCTTTGTCTTCTTCTTTTTGAAGAATATTAAACATAGCAGATACCAGATCTTCATCGATGGTCTTCCCAAGGATGGTATCAATAGATTTCAAAATCATCTGATACTTTTCTTTACTATTATTATTGTTGACTTCTTCAAACTGTTCAGCTGTAACTAAAGCAGCTAGTACAGCAGCAGCAATAGAGTTTTTAACATGTTCTTGGTGGGCAGATTGATCGTTGCTGCCAGTAAAATCGACCTGATCCTGCAGATCCATTCGTTTTTTGCCATTTTTCTTCTTCGTTTCATTGTGTAGTCCATTACTTTTGTGATTTTCATGTATTTCTGATTTCAAATGCGCACTCATTTCAATAATAGAAGTAATAACGTCCATTAATTGATTTGCAACATCATCTTTTAATCCGAAATCTGTGACAAAAGCTTTCAATGCCTCAGCATTTTTTGTCTGATTTAGTACGACACTGATGGCGGGTAAATCAGCAGGCACTTGTCTACCAATAGACATTCCAGCTTCGGAAAGTTGTCGTAGCATCTTCGTGTCAATAGTCAGTTCCCCTTTTGTGGAAGTAGTGTCATTCGGGTTTGTTTTTACCTTTAATAATTTCAATTCTTCAGGCGTAACTACGAAACTTTGAACAGAAAACTCCAGTCCCTCATCACCCTCAGTTAGGTCGGGGGCAACGAACTTCAATCCTTCTGGTGTTTGAACAATTTGCCCAGGAATAAAGGTGACACCGTTATCATCTGTCTCTATAACTCTACCAGGAACGAATCTTGGGCCTTCTTCAGTATCGACCACTTGACCAGGTACAAATCGTGATCCTTCATCTTCCGTGGAAATAACTTGGCCAGGAATAAAAGTAGGACCAGCTTTGGTTTCAATAATTTGGCCAGGCACGAAGCGTGGACCATCAATTGTGTGTATTGTTTGACCAGGAACAAATTTAGGTCCGGATTTTGTATTTACTACTTGTCCAGGAACAAACTTGGGTCCTTCAGCTGTGTCAACTACTTGTCCAGGTACAAATTGTTCTCCATTTTCAGTAAACACTATTTGACCGGGCACGAAAATACCCTCGACCATCATTCCTGGAACAAAACGAGATTCGTTTGCTTCGTTCTTGACAAGTCTTCCAGGGACCACCTTGCCTTCTAACTTTGGCATTTTGGGGCCAGGATAAAATTCAATTCCTTTCGCTGTTTGCACCATATGTCCAAAGACGTACAAAGATTCTTCAGAAAGAGAACATGTTCGTATATCAATCGGCAGCCCAACCGGAGCACCTTCACTAAACGTGATGTCTTCAATAGACTTGGCTACAGAAAACTCAACGTGTCCATCTGCTTGAACAATAGTTTTTCCTGGCATAAATTTTTCACCGACATCAGTGTGTACTATTTGTCCTTCAATAAACTTTGGCCCGTCGATGGTTTCAACAGTAGTACCTGGAATAAACTCCAGTTTATTGTTACTTCCTGTTTTCGTGATGCCAGGGATAAAGCAAGTCTCACCATCAATAGCTACGGTTTGACCTGGAACAAATTTAAGGCCATTCGGTGTAGCTATTGTGGCTCCTGGTACGAAATGTAACTCGTCGTCTTGGTGCAACACTTGGCCCGCCACGAACTGCCACTCATTGTTTATCTTAGCATTTTGTCCAGGGGTAAAAGTAGTACCACCATTTTCAGTTATTGTTTGACCAGGAACAAATTGAACTCCCTCGGGTGTTATAATAGTTTGGCCGGGCACAAAAACTTCTTCAGATCCAGTGTTTATAAGTTTACCAGGTACGAATTTGAGCCCCTCTTCGGACAGCACTGTTTGCCCTTCAGCAAAGCGATATGTATCATCTTTATTTTTTATTGTTTGTCCACAAACAAATTCCTCACCGTTTGATGTTTGCAGAACTTGACCGGCAAGGAAGAATGGTTCATTTGTATTTTCATTGGTGACAATATGTCCAGGTATAAGTCCTGGCCCAATCGGAGTGTTCACGCTTAAACCAGGAATAAACACGGGGCCGGTAGGCGTTTCCACTGTTTGTCCGGGCACAAAAATAGGTCCTTGAGGTGTGTTAACTACTTGACCAGGAATAAAAGTCTTCGCTTTATTTATGTCCAAAGTAAGTCCAGATATCTTAGCCACTTTTTCTCTCTTGCCTTTTTTAATATTTTTGACTACTTCGAAGAGATTTTCCATTGTAGGAAGTAGATCAACTTTATCACTTTCCACTAATTTTTCAATAATATCAGCCGTATCGATTAGACGTTCTTTAGGTATTTCTTTGATGGCACTCAAAACTGTTTCTGCTGGACGAGTTTTAATTGGTTTTAGCGGGTTTACACAAGGCACGAAATCTAATGGAACGGACACTTCGCTGACATTTCGGTCGACTTCATAAATTTCGGCATCACAGTGGTGTGGAGTTATTTTTACCGGAGTGGGTAATTTAGTTGCTTTAGGTATGATACGTTCTTCAGTTACATCTTTTTCAAATGTTTCCCAATCCCACGTCTCAATAAGTGGATGCATTTGGTCCCTCCATTCACTTGTGCAAGATATAATGCTTGACTTTGAACGCATGTGATGGGCATCGAAAGCGTTGTAAGTAAATGTTTTAACGTCATGTTTTGTTTCCTCAAATTTAGCTTTTTTTGCTTTCCGTACAACTCGTTGCTTTTCTTCCTCTAACTCCTGAACTTCTGCTAATTGCTCTTTCTTTTCAAATATTTTCTTCATAGAAGAAAGACCAGCAGCACGTTTCCTTTTCTTCTTTCTTTCTTCCATTTCTTCAAGGTCTCTTTGTTTTAACACTTCAGCACTAGGCCCTTCGCCTTCAAACATTTCAACATCTTCAGTGAAGTCCTTGAAGTCCATAGAGACACTGCGGCCATGTTTCGTTTTGATTAATACAGTATCGGAGTCCTTAGCCAGCATGACGTCCCTGACATCACCGTCTCGCACTGCCGCTTCCATTTGAGCGGAGAACACCAAACTGCATCTTTTCTCTTGCACTGTATATACGTAACGTTTGTCTTCAATCACTTGTTTATTCAATAACAATTCCATTAAGCTTTTCTGCGCTTCCGTAGAGCCATCGAGTACAGGGAAAATATACCTGTAGTCAGGAAGAATCTCGTGTTTTCTGTTGCCGTAATTAATCTCAGGTGAGTAGTGATGCGGTCCAAGTTCGCCAGATACGTTTGTAATTTTACATTTTGCCTTCGACGAGCGGGCGGTTAGAAGTACTGGAATGTAGTGGTGTGAAGGCAGCCCATAAGATTTTCCGGTGATCCTGCAGCACCGCTTGGCGTCAGCTGGCGAGATAGGGGCGAGTAGCGGGAAATAATTAGGCTTCGGCAGCCCTCGACTGCGACCAGTTATTCTACAGAACGACATCTTGATTAATCAGGCAGGCATATTTGTTTATAAAATTATTTGAAAGTTTATTTTTGTTTGATAATCGCGATCGTACTAGCGGGAGATTCGCGTGCGCGTTGGGGCGCGTGTGCTCTGAGCGGAGTGTGCAGGGCGACTAACGCCGCGAAGTTCTGTGGCGGAGCTTAAGGCGCCCGAGCATCGATTCGCACCTTCGTCTCAGACGGTGTGCCGTATATTTGTTCCGGTTACAGGTTATTTATAAACAAAAGAAAGATGAATTTATTCTTTAAGCCAAAATATATGACACAGTTTCACGTTAAAAACAACGAAATGGCAAATTGAATAGCTTAGTCTTAGAAACAGCGATGTCAATTACATGTTGCTAATTATTTCAGTAGAGTTTCTCTGTTATTTATATAATTAACTGGATCACGTAAGGAGTCACAGTGGAGGCCATAATCAATCTAAAATAAAATATAAACCTTTAGAAATTCAAAAATATAACGTAAACCTTGTCATTTGCACAAGAACTCATCGAGTTAATAAACCAAAACTCATTGAGTCGTCTGCTTGTCACAGCAGTCAGTTGTTAACCTCGTCAACAAACGGTTATTTTTAATTTTCCAATCTAAACGCGGACCTTCGCGGTGATTGCAAACCGACGCGGTCACAACCACTGTTTATTTTTGTAGTAGAAATTAATAGAAAGTCGACAGCAAAATGTAGGTGAAGTACAAATGTTCATGATTTTGAAATATACAACGATTTTCAAATCTTCATTATGATGTAATAACATAGTGAAGGAACTTGATAAACCAGCAAATACGAAAGCTGCTAGAAAATTTGACGATCTAGTAAAAATTTTAGTAAAACTTAACTTTTCTGGTATAGAAAGTTGGGAACTATCAATAGTTAATTTGATAACCTTTTTCCAAAATCTAAGCAGATTTAAAAAAGTAATTTTTGTATAACTTAATTTTTCTGGAATAAGTAATAATTGGAAACCCATTTTTGTTTTATTCAGAACTGTCAACAATAAACTTAATACTTAACTATACTTAACCTTCTTTCCAAATCTATCCAGACTTAAAAAACTAAATTAATTTAAAAACCGCACCGTACAGATATTAAAATAACAAGCAATTTGAAAATCAGCACGACGATGATGGATTCTACAAACATACGCAAGCCCTATGACATTGACACCGCTTCGCACCGGATCAATCGCAATCACATCTAAGAAGTCTATTTTCAGAATAGAACCAGCTTTATTTCATAACCGGTGTGTTATTGTAACCTCACCTTGATATAATAACGCATAATATAGTTTTCTATTCCAAATGGTTATTGAAAACACCCGTACCTACTTATTGCTCTTCAAAGACGTTTGGTCAATGTTTTGAAACAAAACAAACTATTTAAAACCGGTAAACTTTTACTACGGCAACTGAATGTTTTTGTAGTAAACTATTTTGGTCAGCACTTAGTTCTTTTTATTTTTCATCTGGTTTTCTTTTGTTATCCATGTGATCATTGGCTTTCAGAGCTGGTGGTTTAAGAATTTCTCTTGCGACAACATTTTTCCTTAATAATATCCTGATTGTTTTATATCAGTATCGTATAGTTTTTCATTTCTTTGTATTTAAACATTATGTCACTTCTTCTATTTTTTCTGTGCTCACCCAGATTTTTGGGTTAACACAAAGAAAAATAAGAGAAGTTTATAATTACGACTACATATTACATTTAACTGTAAAAAGGGCATAACAATCGTAATGTGGGCGGCCATTTTCCGAACCGTTTAGCAAATGGGGTCGCAAAATAATGTTGACAGTCAACAGATGGATGTACAATCCTATATAATTTCACAGCAGATTCCAATGGCACGGCTGACAAATGGCTTGCAATTTTTCTGCTCCGATATAATGGAGGAGAAATGTTAAACACTTTATATAAGATTCGTTAAGAGTATTTGATAAATGCTGTAACGTTATATAGAACGTTTTTCTTATTTTGAAACTATTTTCGATCTAACTGCATCAATTTCTTGATAACTACATACGTATTTGACATGAGGAAGCAGTAAGAAGATGTTTGTAACGGTAATATACCTCATTTCAAAAGGTATTTATCTGGAATGGCTGCAGTTAAATGTAACGACTTGTTGCTGGTTTCCATACCTATACAATACATACAATATTCACCGGCCATTCCTTCAGCTTTTGTTTTAAATCTTTTTCTTGTTAGTTTAAATGGACTTTTGATATCGAATTCTGACGCTATCTTAGGTCTTCGCGAACACCATCAGTTGCATCACATGAGCCACTAGCTTCTGACAGAGCGGTTTCGCTCGCGTGGAATTAGTACTTCCCTTATAAAAATAGGATATAAGACATTCTGGTAGCTTTATCCAAATGCGTTCAGTCAACAAACATACACACACACACGCACATGGAAATTTTCGCTTCGAGTACTTGCTGATCTACATACATATCTGTACCATAACAGCTGGAGCTGATACATCCGCATGATTTGTATAATCCAGTGCCAAGCTTTCATCGTGTTCACTTGTATCAAATTAGACATCTCTAATTTACTGCTCTAATTAGATTAATATGTTTTCATCACCTCTTTCTGGACGTGGAAAACCCACGTCCTTGTACACAGTATACAGTGACTTGTTTAAGTATCTATTCATTTTCTGTTCGTTATTGTGATTCTTCCACTACCATTTTTGGTGGTGCTTTGCAAAAGATCTATCATTAGATTTTGTTCAATATTATTACTACTACTGCTACTGTGAATTACTACAAATATAGGATTTACTACTGTGTTTTTAACAAACTTGTAGGGAATTACATTCTCTGCTGTTACTAAGAAATTTTCGAACAGGTGTGATAAAAGTATAGAATAGCATATCTTGATATAAGTGGGCGGAATTCTGGTGCCGAGTGCTGCAGTGACAAATTTTCGCGTGTATTGGACGAAGTTTTTCAATACACTTACGAAGAAATAGATAGACAGGGGTTACCCAGCGTCTAATGGAAGCTGCTTGGCGCCCAGCCCGATACGAAAAATACAATAAATTGCGGCAAAAGGCAATAGGAGCGGGTTCGCGCTTTCGTGAAAAAGAATAAAGATACTTAAGGATAAAGAGCGAAAAGAAATGACCTTCTATATACCTATATTATAGGGAGTATTTAACAGAGATTAGTCGTTGCCTACAGACAAAAATAAAAGAAAACTTCGTATGCTCCACATTTACGTTTAAACACCACAAACCATGTGTGTCTAACATTACAACCAACCAATGTGTCTAACATTACAACTACTTAGCCTAGTCTGTTTATATTTGTGTGACCTAACTTTTGACGTAGAACCTTGAATATATTTTATTTTCAGTATTATGAAAATCCACAGTGGAACATTGTATGTAATTGGGTCAGGTGCAGTATGTGTTAGATCACGTTTTCAATAAAACATTAGATTTTGAGGAGATCGGGAAAATACACGATTATTTTCGTGCATCACTTCGACCGTGAGATATGTCGAAAGTTTTTGAGGTTATGACATTAATGGGAATTAGATAGATCGATTAAATTATATTCCTGGTTAAAAAGTCAAAACTAACCTTAGAACAATTTTAAGCAATTTTATGAACAAAAGGAATGGAAGACTTGAAGAAAAAATATGCATTTCTTATCGTTTATCAATCTAGTTATTACTTATTAGTTATACTTATAGTTATTAAAAAAAGGCATCCTTGTAACTCAGTAAGAGTTACAAGGATGCCTTTTTAGTTGAGGTGGGATTTCGCCTAATAATGCCTCCCGTTCTGGATGGAGCAAGAGGGAGGGTCGGACTTCTACTGAATAAAACCCACCTGTGTTCCCACAGTTGCCCAGCATTCCAGAGCCAAAAGGATTACAAGGTGGTCTGCCTTTTAAAATGTGCCTATCGTCGGTGAAGTTTTCAAATTGCGTTATTGGCGGTTTGAAGAAGGATAATGAGAAATAGTGTGTTTCGTTTTAACAAATAAATGATTTTATTTCAAATTATTAAATTCTAACGTTGCCAATCTTAATTTCTAATTGCTCTTTTGCTCTACTGTAAAGAAACCATTTATGATTCACGTACAGTTAGAACTTCACTACCGTTATTGCACAATAATTTCATTTCCTTGTTTTTCCGCTAGGCTTTTGACTCCCTTTAAAAGCCCATTACACACGATTCTCTGAATCAATAAACTCAGACACAAAAGCCAGAGCAGGCTATAAAGGCCATATCTCAGGCGATTGAACTTAAATTGATAGCCTTTTGAAAGCTTCCATACCGTGTCGAACGCTTTGATCAAGTCACCTTGGTCGGTTCCCAGACGGGTGAGGCCGACAAGACCTTAGTCGTTACCGGGGTACTTGTCATCAGTCTGTCTTATTGTAATGTATGAGATTTGGCTGAACTGGGTTTTCAGATTTGTGCGTTTATTTATTGAAGTGGGAAATCTTCAAATTACTTCTCCAGCTCTTTTCGTTTTTTTTTGGGTAGTAAAGTCATCCAATGACATCCCCCGCTCTTGGGCGGAGCGAGAGGGCGTGTCAGACTTTTACTGACTAAAAACCCACTCCTTACTTCCTTGTCTTCGTCCGAAAACCGAATACATTCGGCATTTCAACCGAATGATTCGGCCGAATACGAATACCTCAAAATTCTGCCGCGTACGTCGAAAACCGAATATAAAACGAATATTCGGTGCATCTTTAATAGGAAGACATCTAGGCAGTATTCATCTACATAGAGCATGCTCATAACATATAAAATTTACTGAAAGATAGCAAAACTGTTAGGTACCTACGAATCCGAGGTTGCTGTTTCCACATTTTAAATAAAAATCATAAAGCATAAAAATCTCTTACGTTTTTTAAGAACAAGCTTAAAACCTCGCTATTATTTTAACCGGAGCTAGAGTATCGGTCATCGAGCGTCCATTGAGAAAGCGGAAACGTCGCGATCTCGAAGTAGGCGACACCTGCGCACACGCCACTTCCTCCGGATGTCAGGTGTCGGCCGAGGCAAGAATAGACGACATTGCGAGACGTATCAAGTTCAATCTAGAAGGGGGATTTTCTATTTCGAAAATCTTTAATGAATCATCGGAATTGAGAGGGTTTTTTGAAAATTCAGGATGACTTGGTGTGTCATCATCATCATCATTTCAGCCGAAAGACGTCCACTGTTGGACATAGGCCTCCCCCAAGCGTCGCCACAATGACCGATCCTGTGCTTCTCGCATCCACCGCACTCCCGCGACCCTCACCAGGTCGTCGGTCCACCTTGTGGGAGGCCTTCCAACGCTGCGTCTTCCGGTGCGCGGTCGCCACTCTAGAACCTTTCGGCCCCATCGGCCATCCGTTCTACGAGCAATGTGCCCTGCCCACTGCCACTTAAGTTTGGCGATTCTTCGGGCTATGTCGGCGACCTTGGTTCTCCTGCGGATATCTTCATTCTTTATGCGATCATTCAAGGTAACTGAGCATAGCCCTTTCCATTGCTCTTTGGGTTACTGTAAGCCTTCTGATGAGGCCCATTGTAAGCGAGCATGTTTCAGAGCCATATGTCATCACTGGCAACACGCACTGGTGGACTAGGTGTGTACTAGGAGTTTATTATTATAGCATGCATATACACATGTATTTTAATAAAGGTCATCAATGTTCAAGTCTTTCCGCTGAAATGATGATGGTGATGAGTCGATGTTTTTGTAAATTAGGTACTCGATCATTATATGGAAATACATATACAATATTGGTTTTAGCATAGCATAGTCGGCCTTATATTGTTCTCACTGCTGGGACTCAGACCTCCTCTCTAGGAGAGGGAATGGGCCGTAATCCACCACGCGGGCCCAGTGCGGGTTGGTGGATGTCTTCGAATTTTTGGTTTTTAAATATGGTTAAAAATATAACATGGTGTAAAAATGATTGGAATCGATTCAGTTACTGATTCTGAACAAACTATATTCGGGTTTCGCATGTACTAAAACTAATGTCTTATAAATAATAAGTTTAATATGTGTATACATTTCAAATATCTATTACCTACTAATTTATTGTGCACACCTACTACAGTGTAGTCTTTCTTTAATGCGTTGCATGCATTAAGTCCATTTATGTAATGTACATACAGTTTTATAAATAAATATATTCTTATGGAGTCCAAAAACAAAAAACTAAACGTGTTGCCTACCCCAAGTAATAATTTATCAGACAAAAGCAAGTTGATGATGGCGATACCTGATATTAAAACCATAATTATCCTATACTTATCTATTTATTGAGACTTGTTTTGGTCAGTATGGTTAATTTTAAAAGAACAATTTTATAGGTAAACACTAGCTGTCCCTTACGGTTTCGGGATTCTGTCTTTGGTTACTTTGCTCCGCTCCTATTAGCCGTAGCGTGATGTTATATAGCCTCTACGTCCTTCCTCGATAAAGAAAGAAAGAAAAAACGTTTATTCGTACCTCTCACATACATATAAATGGGCTATTCGGCTATATCAGCTTTGTAATATATTATTAAGTATAAATAATTATGTGTATACACATCGTCACTCTACATAGGAACTCCGATGGATTAAAAAGATGTGTGCAAAACTGTACGGTCATTTTGGTACGATTTTCCGAGTTTCGGAGTTTCCCAGAAAAAAGCATTTTCCACACCGCCCTGATAGATAGAGCTATAAAATTCGAAAGTTCCGAGAAAGATGTATCGGCATTTAAACGATTTCGTAGATTTTATCACGAACCGCGAAATAAAACATCACGTAACGAAACGAAAAGTGAGTATGTCACCTACAAGACAAGTCATTTCTCCATTGGGATTGAGTCACTATTTTGATTCACAAAAAAGCAATAAAAAGAGGAAGAGCAATGTATCTTCTTGTTTCCACAAAACGTAAAGGAAATAATGGTTTTTCTGAAAAACTATTAGATAAAAATTAATGTAGTGTGAACAAGAGTGAGGTGCCAAAAACGTTTATTATACTTGCCTACTGATACAAGTGCATGATACATTATTGTGGAAGTTCTTATCAAAAAGATTCAATGGTAGACAGGCAGTCTAACCCTTAAGCAACATAATAATAATTAATTTCATGTTTTTTCACATCTTTGGCAATAATTAGATTTTACTCAGTTCTCAAAAAATAATCATCACCATCATTTCAGTTGAAAGACGTCCACTGTTGGACATAGACCTCCCCACAGTGTCGCCACAACGAACGGTCCTGTGCGTCTGGCATCTATAGGATTTCCGCGACCCTCGCCAGGTCATCGGTCCGCCTTGTTTCTGGTCCCATTGCACAAAAAATAATGCAGTGGTCTTTATGGAAGGCATTTAACTGGGTAGTGTGAAAGCGAAACCCAGGGCCCCGGGATGAAGACAAAGAAGTAACATAATAATAATTAATTCCACAACTATCACACAACGCCGTCTAGTCCCAAACTAAGCAGAGCTTGTGTTAAGGGGTACTAAACAACTGATAAACATACTTATATATTTCTAAATACATACATATATAGATAAAATTACACCCAGACACAGAACAAATGATCGTGCTCATCACACAAACATTTGTCCTGGGTGGGAATCGAACCCACGACCTCCGGCATAGCAGTCAGGGTCAATAACCGCTAGACCAACAGGCCAGTCTAACAGGAGTGGGTTTTTAGTTAGTGACAGTCTGACACTATCTCGCGCTCCGCCCAAGAGCGACATTTGTCATTAGATGATTATCCCACCTAATAAAAAACCTAACTGGGACCGATGTGATCGGTCAGTTAGGTCGCAGTAAGCACAACTTGGAAAAATGGGGCTTTATGGTGTACCAATAGCCTCGTGGCTACTGTAGCCGGCAGGGTGGATGGCCTAATGGTGTCTCACTGGATGGCGGTACACAGACCGGCTTTCAGGTATGTGAAGTAGGCTCATTGTATTGTATTGTATTGTGTTGTATTGTATTGTTTTATTTTGTATTGTATTGTATGTCTTTTTGTTTTTCTTTAGTATGTATTTATTTAATGTTTTTCTTTTTAATGTTGTTGTTCAAGCTATGGATCTCTGGTCTGACAATAAAGTTTATTATTATTATTATTCCATTTATTAAATTTCTGTACATATTATTTACATTTTTAAATATTTCTTAAAAAATAAAATAAAAAAAAAACATTTAAAAATATAAAAAATAGTAGCCCACCGGCATCGGGAGCAGGGTCCAAGCTACCGGTGGTCAGGGCTCCTGAGAGAGGAATCTCCTAACGATGCGCGCCGTGTCCAGGAGTACTGCTTTCTGGATCAGGCCCTTGATCCAGCTGCCTAACGAGAGCCTCCTTAGATGTTGTTCGAGGCTCTTTGCTATTAAGCCATTGGCCGTTACGACTATCGGCACAATGATTGCTCTATCCACTTCCCACATGTCGACAACCTCGCGAGCTAAGTCAAGATACTTAGTTTGCTTATCTTTCTCAGCTTTCACGAGGTTCTCGTCATGAGGGACCGCTATATCAACAATCATTGTGCGACGCTCTAGTCGATCTATCACCACTATATCAGGTTTATTGGCAACAATAGTCCTGTCAGTGATGATAGATCGATCCCAATATAATGTGATATTGCCATTGTCGAGAACTGGGTCGGGCACATACCTATAATACGGTACTTCTGATTCCACAAGTTTGTATTTAAGAGCAAGTTGCTGGTGGATAATCCTGGCCACGAGGTTGTGTCTATGCAAATAGTCTCCGTTAGCTAGATGAGAACACCCAGAAATAATGTGTCGGATTGATTCCCCGGGCCGGTGGCATGCCCGACAGATGTCAACCGTACCGTCCTTCACAATGTATTTCCGGTAGTTGTTCGTCATCATAACTTCGTCCATAATCGCAAAGACAAAACCTTCGGTTTCCCCGAAGAGGTTATTATTATTATTCCATTTATTTATTATATTACATACTTATTATATTTTTAAATATTTCCTTAAAAAAAAAACACAAAAAAAACATTTAAAAATATAAAAAATAGTAGCCCACTGGCATCGGGAACAGGGTCCAAGCTGCCGGCGGTCAGGGCTCCTGAGAGAGGAATCTCCTAACGATGCGCGCCGTGTCCAGGAGTACTGCTTTCTGGATCAGGCCCTTGATCCAGCTGCCTAACGAGAGCCTCCTTAGATGTTGTTCGAGGCTCTTGGCTATTAAGCCATTGGCCGTTACGACTATCGGCACAATGATTGCTCTATCCACTTCCCAAATGTCGACAACCTCGCGAGCTAAGTCAAGATACTTAATTTGCTTATCTTTCTCAGCTTTCACGAGGTTCTCGTCATGAGGGACAGCTATATCAACAATCATTGTAAGACGCTCTAGTCGATCTATCACCACTATATCAGGTTTATTGGCAACAATAGTCCTGTCAGTGATGATAGATCGATCCCAATATAATGTGATATTGCCATTTTCGAGAACTGGGTCGGGCACATACCTATAATACGGTACTTCTGATTCCACAAGTTTGTATTTAAGAGCAAGTTGCTGGTGGATAATCCTGGCTACGAGGTTGTGTCTATGCAAATATTCTCCGTTAGCTAGATGAGAACACCCAGAAATAATGTGTCGGATTGATTCCCCGGGCCGGTGGCATGCCCGACAGATGTCAACCGTACCGTCCTTCACAATGTATTTCCGGTAGTTGTTCGTCATCATAACTTCGTCCATTATCGCAAAGACAAAACCTTCGGTTTCCCCGAAGAGGTCACCAAAACGCAGCCAAGATACAGACGCTAACAGGTCTACATCGGGCCCATGTAAGGCCCGGTAAAAGCGTCCGTGAAGCTCCTTGCTCTGCCATACTTCCCTGCGGTCATTAGTATCCAGTACTATAGGTTTGCGCCAGTTCTCGTTGGCCAAGGAGAGCGGAGTGAGGCCCTTGTCCACTGCCACTACATCTCGATGCATACCCACGTCGGCAGCTAGGAAATATTCCCTGAGACTGCATACCTCGCGGTTGTGCAGGGTCTTAGCATTTAAGAAGCCACGACCCCCGCACTTCCGCGGGATATACAGTCTCATCACCGATGAACGTGGGTGATGCATCCGATTTGCGGTAAGCAGTGTGCGGACCCTCCTATCCAGGGCGTCAAGTTCTGTCTGAGTCCATTTGAGTATGCCGAAAGAATACATCAATACCGGCATGACCCAACCGTTGAAAGCACGCACCTTGTTTCCGCCTGACAAAAGACTATTCAGTACTTTATTCAGGCGGCCAAAGAAGCGCTCTTTCAACGATTGTTTCACGTCATCAGTATTGATGCCTAACGATTCCGACATACCCAAATACTTGTAAGTTTCGGTTGAGCAGAGGGATCTAAGGTGTATGGAATCCGAGAGTTGAATTCCCACGGATTCCATAATCTCACCTCTCTTTACATGTATGACTGCACATTTATCCACACCAAATTCCATCCTGATGGCACTACTGAAGGTTTTAGTTACCTTCAGTAGCTCCACCAGTTGCAAGTTGTTGGGGGCAAAGAGTTTCAGATCGTCCATGTAAAGGAGGTGAGATATGACCTGACCGCCTCTTTTCAACCGGTAACCTAAGCCAGAACCCTCCAGCAGAGTGCTAAGAGGGTTCAAGGCTAGGCAAAACCACAGTGGACTCAGACTGTCGCCCTGGAATATGCCACGCTCAATTCTTATCGGCTCGCTGTTCTCCCGAACCAGTCGACATCCTGGATAGTGAAGGACTGTTCTCCACTGCCCCATACATGACATCAGGAAGGTGCGCAGTGTTGCATCAACTTTATACAGTTCTAGCACCCTCATGAGCCATGTATGAGGAACAGAGTCATAGGCCTTCTTATAATCTATCCAACATGCCGACAGATTCTTTCGAGAACGTCGAACCTGTTGGCTAATGGCCATATCGATGAGGAGCAGCTCCTTAGTACCGCGGGACCCGTTCCTACATCCATTCTGAGAGGCAGACATGATAGAGTTGGTCTCAATATGACTATTGATTTTAGCTCTCAGAATGGATGTAAGAACTTTATAGACCGTCGGCAAACACGTGATCGGTCTATAATTTTTGGGTTCCGCAGTACTACCTGATTTATGGAGCAGGTGGGTTATTCCTGTCGTTAGAAATTGGGGAAGCGACCCTGACTCTAAGGCAGACTGGAACTGAGATGCCAAGCGAGCGTGCGACCTTTGGAACCATTTAAGCCAGAAATTGTGCAGCCCGTCCGGCCCAGGAGATTTCCAGTTAGGCAACGGACGGACTGCACGGGCTACATCTTGGGGGCTGATGGTAATTGCCCCCATTTCTGGTAAAAGATCGCACGCGCGCTCGACCTCTCGAATCCAATCACCCTCGGTGTGACTGACAGGCGCCGACCAAATGCTGCGCCAAAATGAACACATGGCGTCATCATTCGGCAGGCGCGTATCAGTTACACCTTGGTCCGGTCGCTCCCAATCCCTGTAAACCCACCTTTCGTTGCTTTGGAATGTACGATTCTGAGTGTACCGCTCCACTCGCCGCTTGTAACGACGAATACGGTTTGCCCATGCATAGATTTTCTGCTTCAGGAAGTCGATACGCTCTGTGACGCAGGGCGGATAATCTCGAGGACTAATATCAGTCCCCGAGAATGCCCGCCTCACAAAGCGCATGACCCTGGGGCGAGTGTTGCCCGCCCTGAAGCAGATAAGCTTACCGATGAGTGCTCTAGCCTCAACGATACGGCGCTCTATCCTGCACTGCCAAGCTGGTACAGCTGGTCGTGTAGCTGTGTCACAATTGGGAAATTTAACATGAGCTACACGACATGCAGCTACAGCCGCACAGTACAAGATCGAGTGGGTATCAGTGAGGTCTTTGCTGCTATCAAAACAATTTGATAGCTGCGAATCTAGAGCACACACCAGCGCCCTATTTCTCTTGTGCATGGGCAAACGAGGTAGACGAGGTCTAAGCTCCGGCGGTGTGGTACGGTACTCCCGAAATGCGTCCTCCAAAGCGCCCCTCAATCGATCATTACATTGGGTACTCACAGATATAGCCGCGTCATCATCGGCGTCACCAACGTGGTCGGGTCGCGGTGAAGCAGTGGGTTGACGTTGCACCGCGGCCGGTGGTGTAGCAGGTGAAACACGGCCACTCTGTGATTCCAGGCGCAGTCTATCAAGTACGGCGTCATCCAACATACGATTACGCTGAATGACCCGCACCTGATCCGATAGTCGTTGGACCGAAACGTTGACAGCTGGCTCAAGCATCTGAAACAGAGAGAGCATCCGACCACGATACGCAGTCAGGTTAATTCCCCCCTCTGTAGCCCCAAAGTATGAGCGCATAACGTTTTCATTAATGGATGATGTCCATCGCATGCGCTGCACACTTCCACCGGCAGCGGGGACCCTATCAGAGGCCGGCAGGCCTCGAGGTCCCAAGCTGGCCGGAGGTCGGCCTCTTCCCCGTCGACGCGCTGGTGGTGGTGTCGTCGGCGGCGAGAAGTATTCGTCGCTCGAGCTCGACGCAACTGCAGCGACCGGAATCTCTGGACTCACGGTTGGTGCTAGTCCCGGCGGCTGCGAGGCGGAGCTGAGCGACGAACCCGAAGATGATAGGTGTGTGTGGAGTTTTTGTGCTCGGCTTCTTGTCAGCATTCTTCCTTTTTAATTCATCGCCATGTCATTCAGGTTTGGTTTGGTTTGGTTTGTTATTTTCAGGATACATATTATGGATGGTGATGCGATGTTTTTTTTTTATTTTTTCCTGCGTGTTTTTCGGTGATTGTACATAATTATTGTGTATTGATGAATAAAATTAAATTAAATTTTGGCGAGAAAATATTTGCTGTCAGTCAGTTTGACAGCCGAGCCACAGATTATTATTATTATTATTATAAAGTCAGATATGTGAGTGCGGTGCCCCTGTCTAGTAAATGACTTACATGCTCGAGTGTTCTTCGTGCCCATTTGAGGACCTGATGAGATCTACTTTTTTTGATGTGGGAATATTGTCCAATGACTTCTCTCTTCTCTAGGGTGGATCGAGAGGGGGTGTCAGACTTTTACTGACAAAAAACCACGTATATCCTTCAGTTGCCCTTTGCGTTCTATGTCTACGGATTTCCTGTATCCAGAAATTCCCTGTAGCCCTAGTGGCCACCGGCCTGGGCCTCTACAGTTTTGATGACATTTCTTTAAAGTGCGCGTGGAATTCTACGTGCCATAGACTATTCTGGCTCACCCTTTACTGAACGACAAGCTACCCATTGCTCGTCGACCGCAAGACTGCGCCTACAGTGATAATAATAATAATAATTTATTTATTTCACAGACAATAAATGATCCATAATGTTAGTAAACAATTACCATATACCTAGTGTTAGTCTTATTTTATAATTATCTACTTATATTATTTTAAGCATTCAGCACAGAAGATGACTCCAGTTTCATCTTCTTCACAAAATGCCCAAAAAAAGGGCAAGCACACTCTCCGCGAATGTTTTTTGAATGCTGGGCCAGTGGCCCGGGTTCTAGCCGCCAAAGATGCTAGCTTCTTCCGAATGATCGCATGAAAGCCGTCAGTTCGATTCTGCGTAATCATCTCCGACGCACTACAGAACCGGGGCAGCCTCAACAATATTCTAAAAATATTATTGTATTGGACGCGCAGGACATCCAGTGACCTTTTGGTGTAGTTAATCCACTGACCCCCCGTGTACACAACTCCGACAATACGCTTTGAAAAGCGTTATTTTGACCTAATAAGACCGACTGCGTGACCACCTACTGGATTGAACAGATTGAAAGTGTCAGACCATCAACTCAAAAAGAACAACTAATATAGGTAGGTACTGTAGCCTTAACACATTGGTACTTACTTTATGATACAGCGATGCATTAGCCGTATCTTGGCAATTTGTCTCATCTTCACAACGGTCCTATTTACATCATTACAGTGACAACTCACGTGCGTAATAAATGGCCGTGTCCTCCCAGATGCATTCAAGATGTTAGCACCTCAAATAAACAACTGATGCTTGATTGCTTTTATTTTACTGTTAATTAACTATTGATATGTCAGACTAAAACAGCATAAAGATACACTTGCAGTGCCAACGGCTGTTTTGGTTTAGCCGACTGCGTGAATTTCCGCAGCTACACTTAGATCATGTTTTTTATCGACTTATGATAGACTAAAAATCTCTAATAATTTCATTTCGATCTTTAGAAAAAGAAAGCTCCTTTATCACACCAATATTATAAAGGCGAATGTTTGTGAGTTTGTGTGTGTGTATGTTTGTCATTTCTTCACTCTCGAACGGTTGAACGGATTTCGATGAAACTTGGTACACGGACAGTCCGCCTTTGTACCCTTGAGTTGTATGAAGAACATAAAGAAAATTCCTTCATCAAACTAATATTATAAAGGCGAAAGTTTGTGAGTCTGTGTGTTTGTGTGTGTATGTTTGTTATTTCTTCACTCTCGAACGGCTAAACGGATTTCGATGAAACTTGGAACACGGACAATCCGCCTTTGAACCTTTGTGTAGCAAGAAGATTAAATAAAATAAATATTAATAGCACATAGTATAGGTACTTTTCATCTCGGTTGTATGTTCCCTTGGCATAATATTCTGCTATTACGTGGCCGAAGCCGCAGGTAGCAGCTAGTTTAACATAAACACGAGTTACTTTTTATATCAACCCAAACTAATATGCTAATATTAATATAACATTATAAATGTGAAATTAACTCTGTCTGTCTGTCTGTTACGCTTTCACGGATAAACAGCTCTGACCGATTTTGATGAAATTTGGTACGGAGTAAGCTTGAACCCCAAGGAAGGAAATAAGATAAGTACTTATCATCTTTTTTTTTGTAGTTGGGAAAATCAATGACATTCCCCGCTCTTGGTCGGCGCGGGAGGGCGTGTCGAAACTTTTACTTACTAAAAACCCACTCCTGTTCCTTTATTGCCTTTGGGAGATACTTATTACCTGGCTTCGACTTCGCCTCTGTTATAACCGACATTCACGCGGACGGAGTCATTGGCGGAAACTAGACTACACTAATATTATAAAGAGGTAAAGTTTGTTTTTATGTTTTTTTGTTTGTAGGAGGTAATCTCTGAAAATACTGGTCCAATTGCGAAATTTTTTTTCAGCGATACAAAGTTGCTTTATTCCTGAGTGACATAGGCTATATTTTATGTACGCGGGCGAAGCTGCGGGCAAAAGCTAGTACCTAATAAAGTTAAGATAAAATATTTATAAAAGTTGACATAACAACATGAGGAAAATCTTTACTAAGAAAAATATAGTTTTTCACACGGCAGATTTTCTTCAACATTTTTATTACTCATACAACTTTCCCGTGTAACTATGATGGACGTCGTGTCATTAAACGTTTCCCTGAAGCACTTTACGAGTGCCATCTTCACAGAAAAATTACCGTGATATTGGCACTAAATTATAACTGCTGGGACACGGCGTGATCGGGATAAAAACCTCATTTCTCTGATCTGAGCCGTTTGTTTACGGAAAATATAAAGAGGTGAATGCTATAAAGTTGGTGACACATTGTCTTTGATATTAATAAGCCTGTATCCATTATTATTCTGAATTTGGGTACCTAGGTTGTTATTGTTATTTTTAACCGACTTCAAAAAGAAGGAGGTTGTATGTTCGGCTATATGTAATTTTTTTTTTTAGTTCACTGATTTCTTGGTCAATTGTGGACCGATTTTGAAAATTATTTTTTTGTTTGAAAGCTTATACTTCCCAGTTGGTCCAATAGAAATATTGTTATGATCTGATGATGAACTTCGAAGATATGGAACACTCAACAGAATAACTCTTCATAAGACCAAAGCAGAACTGTCGTAACAAAAAAATGCTTTGTTTATACGTATACGCGATGACTTTAAGTTTGACTGAGGGGTACTTTTTAGTTGTGACAACTAAAAAGTGTAAAATAAAAAACTTTTTACAACAATAAAAATACAACCGACTTCAATGTAATAAAAAAACACAAAAAAGTGTAAAATAACTTAAATTCCGGAAGTCGGTGTTAAATAACGAACAGACAAAACTATTGTAAAAACACCGACTTCCGAAATTAAAGTTATTTTGCACTTTTTAGGGTTTTTTTAGGGTTCCGTACCTCAAAAGGAAAAAACGGAATCCTAATAGGATCACTTTGTTGTCCGTCCGTCTGTCAGTCTGTCTGCCAAGCCTCTTTATCTCGGAATTGCGTGGAGGTATCGAGTTGAAATTAAAACCATATACTCAACGTGTATTTCGACACTAACAATCAAAATTCATAGGGTACTTCCCGTTGACCTAGAATCCTGAAATTTGGCATGAAGCAAGGTCTCATAAAACAAATATGGGAAAAAATCTGAAAACTGTAAATTTGTAATTAGGGCACAAAAAAACCTTTTTTTGCGATTCGGAAAAATCTTCGTAACTCAATTCGGGAATTGAACTTCGGCCGTATCTTTTTTACATTGAAATCGGTTGTATTTTTTTGTAAAAAGTTTTTTATTAAAATTAAAGTCACTCAAAAGTTTACTATTACCCAGTACCTTTTTTTTGGATCAGAAATCATCAAATAGCTCCCACCGCTCTAGGAGGACTGAGAGGAAGCTGAGGGAGTGTCACTTTTACTGGCTTAAACTGTGTTCTCCCAGGTTGCACTTTGTCTTTCACGACCGCTATAACTCCTTTCGTTTTTTTTTTTATATTGGTTAAGCTCGTGTTTGACCACTATCTCACCTAAGCTATGATGTGGCTGACGACGGAGCACGCTTCCTTAGAAGTAACCTATTCACATTCCCGCAGCCCTGGCAGACCCCATTTGTTATGCTGACAGCTATTTGAGGTACGTGTGGAACATGACGTGCCGCCGAGCGGGACCTGGTCTTCATGGGACGGCGAGCTACCCATTGATCGCCGTCAATAAGTACGTGCCAACGGTGGCTGGGAATTGCCCTGCGACTCCCGACGCGCGGGGTGTTTCCTGCGGCGTCTGGGGTGTGAGGATTGCCCAAGGTTAAGGTACCTAACGTGATGCTTGGATATCTCTGTTTAGATAAATCCCTTCTCATTTGTACATAGCTCCTTTTAATTTTTCAGACTTAACTAACTAAACTAAACTAAACTAACTTTTCTTATATTGATTTTGTTACAGTGTAATATTTGTTATTTTTAAGATTATTTAGATATATGATTGTATTGTTCTTGTGGTTTCAAGAAGTCGGATGGTGGTAGGTGATGCTCTTCCTAAAGATTGTATGTAATTATTTACAACATAATTGTTTGCCATCACAGAGTAGTGTAATAATTTTTCCTTTTTTTATTAATGGATAAACCACAGTGCCATATAAACACGGGTATTAAGACAAATTGCTATTATCGTCATTTATAACCAAAAAATGTGTATACTTTTCCTTGTCACACAGTCATCGGTTTTAAGGAAATCCCCAGCCGTGGGCGGGAAAAAGTGACATCTGTCATTGAATTTGCACAAAGAAGTGAAAAGACGAGCAAAGGAAGTAAATCTTACAGCCTAATTACATCGCAATTTAGAACATTGATAAAACTGCGGAGACATTTTGATCAATGAATTAGATTAAAAGCGAGATGAAAGAAAACATTAAATAAAACTAGACAATGTTTTGAGTTTGCAAAATTATAACGACAAGAGCTTTGGGCGGAGTATCTATCTTATTGGAAGAGATTCAAACAGACCTAGTTGCGAGAACAAATGCAGACACAAAACTAGTGCGAGTATTTAAAGGATTCTAAGAAAATATCGTTTTTGTTTCGTTGTTTCTAGTGCTTATTTCTAGAACCTATTTGCTTAAGACAATTTATTTTTAAAACTTTGCAGGTGCTGTGTGTTAAATATAACGCTCTCTGCCAACGCATTGTGCATTGTTACATTTATTTTACACGAAGAAACAGTATAGTGACACGTTAGGGCCGGGGCGTCGGATTTTAAAAAACCTCATGGGTGCTCATGCTCATTTGATGACTCGAAAAAATGGCGAAGTGTGAGAACAGAAATGCACACTGATCGACCGACCAATAAATAATTGTCCTACTTACATACTGCGTACTTAATTACTGATTATGTTTGATAAAAATATAAAATGAAACCATTATTTATTGTCAAGAAATATTATAATTTATACCTAACTTAAGAGGCGATGACTGACCTGTTTTTTGATGTCTATTCTCAGGGGTGCACCCACTGTTTTTTTTTCATGGGTGCTCGAGCTCCCGAGCACCCATGGAGTCAGCGCCCCTGCGTTAGAGTTTCTAATAACATTTGAAACCCGTCGAGTTGTTTAGGTTACTGAACACGTTACAAATTGTGATTCAGATCAAAGCTTATAACATTTCTAAGATATCGCATGTGTAATTATCTATACCTACCAAAATTTGTGAAACAGCTATAGCGCGAAAATCATGATTTATTTCACAACTGTAACATTATTTAGGTTAATCTGATATAATAATATATTATTTTGGCAAGATAGATCCGGTCAGTACTCATTAGAAAATGTCGTAAAAACTAAGATATTATGATAATAATCTAGAAAAATATGACGAATTAGAGGCGTCTTAACGGCCTACCTACTTGCAACCGACGTTGATGTATGGAAGGATGAAATGAAAGAAGTAAATGAACGGTCAAATCTTGCGAAACCCGGAACCCTGGGACGAAGGCAAAGAAGGAACAGGAGTGGGTTTTTAGTCAGTGAAAGTCTGACACTATCTCTCGCTCCGCCCAAGAGCGAGATTTGTCATAAGATGATTTTCCCACCTAAAAAAAAAAAAAAAACTAGAATCCGGGAAAAAGGGGATTTCGAAACATTTAATTCCGTATTCTAAAGCGGTGTTCAATCATAAATCTAGATTTGAATCCGGATTACTATCAAAATATCAAGACACGATTCGACTCAAACCTAGTTTTAGTGATTTTAATACATTTCACCCAATTCAAAATCATCTAATGACAAATCTCGCTCTTGGGCGGAGTGTCAGACTTTTACTGACTAAAAACCCACTCCTGTTCCTTCGATGCCTTTCGTACCAGGGCCGAGTCTTCCTTTCAGAATCAGACCCTTGGCCCCAGTAGGCTTCGACCCTGCTGGGCCCATACGGTTTGTTGACATCTCTTTGAGGCGCGCGTGGAAACAGTACGTGCTGTTGACGACTTGGGCTCGGTCCGGACGGTTACCGGATGGTCGGATGGCGAGCTACCTTACGTTGTTTGCCGTCCTCAAGCCTACGGAACAGCTGGACCTGCTGAAACACACAGTCATAGACACTAGACAAAACATGTTGTCTGATGTCTATAGCTTAGTCTGTGGTTGTCTATTGTCTATATCTGGACCAGACATAACATCCATCTGGTATTTTTCAACGGAGCTGTATGTTGGACTTTACACCCTGTTCCGTATACCTCTAAAATTTATAATCGAAAATCAAAAGTAGGTTACACACCTGTATAAGACAATCAAAAGAGTATTTTGTTTATTACAACGAGATACACTTACGTATCAACAACAAAGAAATTTCTCCAATATAGAACACATACAATATTCGTCTATTTACGACATCTTGAAGCAGGCCTCAGCCAGTGGGGCGCCTGGTTACATAAACACATGTAAGCAACAGATTGCAATAACGTTACAATAGGTAAACAATACATGTTGCATCAGTGTTGGTGTGGAGTGATGTGACACGAACGTCACTTAGCGCTAAAATATCCGATACATTGGCAGACGACGGACTTTTGAAAGCCATTTTTCAATTCGGACACATTTTTTCAAAACGTCGGTTGGGAATGAGAATAAAGGGATTTTTAGATTGAATTAGTTTTGTGTCTGCAGACAAAATGTGGTACAGCAAAAGAGCTTTTACTGGTGTCCATGTTTCAATGACTAAGTCTAACAAATCCTGGGCAGACATGTGTGTTTTAACAATTGTCAACCATAACAAAAGCGTAGTAAAGTACCTTTATGATAGACTTTGAAGATTTATTGAATTTACGCAAAACAGTTATTTTATAAATACTACTTGATTCAAAGATTCAAAGCATTTTATTTCAAACTAGCTTCTGCCAATGGCTTCGCTCGCGTGAAAGTAGGTTTCTCTATACAAACTTTGAACACCCGTTTCATCTCCTTTGGGGGTGAATTTTGAAAAATCCCCTACGTCATAAAAGTAGACCTGGTGCAAAATTTCACACTCTTAGTCCCAGTAGTTTCAGCTGTGTGTTGATATGTCAGTCAGTCAGTTTCTCCTTTTATATAATATGCCTGTAAATAATATATGATCCTATATATATTATTTACAGGCATATACTTTAAAAAATTCAACAAGTCATTCAGTCAAAAAAATGATATCAATTGCACATTGCAAAGCGTAGATCTCTATGGACAAGAATGTGCAAGAAACTCTACTTTTTTCAATATATAAGTACTTCAATCTAAGCGAAAATAAAGCCACAACGACAGCGAAGTCGTGTCCCAAACAATTAAAACTTCACACGACGATAGCGCTAGACAACCTGTATAGCTCTGTCTCTTACCCACACTGAAATAAGAATGAAACAATCTTACTTTAAACGTCATGGTACATACGCAAGAGCACGTCTCTCCTTCATGTCACTAAATCTTTCACTACGCAACAGTCTCTTTGTTTTCCAAAATTAATACCTGCTGAAAGGCCAGCAAACCTCTATTGTGTCAGCTTTCATTCTGCCGCCATAAAGTACACAATAACTGACAGAGTACCCACTAAATGTTCTGACAGATTTAAGTGACCAGTAATATCCTTTGTGAAAGTGCAGCTTGTAATGGCTTCTTGGAAAATGAATACGTGTTTGGTTTAATTATTCTGGGCTGTGTGAAATCGTGGGCTATTCCTAGAAACGTAGGTGAGGACTATAAATGTAGTGACATTTGAGAGATGCAGGCTGACTGAAATAGTAAAAGCGTAAGTGGACCGCGATAAATTATTTCAGACATGAAAAATGCCACATAAACGTTGTCTAAACGAGTTATTAGTGCCATGAAACGCAGTTTTCATTAGGTCGTCAGAAAAATTCTAACTGGCTCTCTCGCTCCACCCAAGAGCGCAAGAAGTCATTTGATGAATTCCGACCAAAAGAATATGACATGGACGTTTCGTGTCTGTAAAGTGATTGTTTTTTTTCGTGTAGCATATTGTACATATAGGCTCGCATTTCACCGGATGGCGATGCTTGCTTAGAAGTAGCCCGTCATCTCTTGACTTAAGAGAGCTCTTCCTGATCCATCTGTCGTTTGCTTGAGCATGGTTGAAAAGTTTGCTGTTTCATCTAACGCAATGTTTGATAAAGACGCAACTTGAAAAAAGCGAGATAGCGCATAAACGCTTCAGTTTTTTTAAAACCTAAGGTAGGTACTTTTAATATTTAAGAATATATTATGAAGGGCCAAAGTTCACGTAAAAAATGTGCATAATAGCAGATTTTCAAAGTCTTTACTGGATTAGTTTTACACAAATGTTTTGTTTCGATAGAAAACTTAATAAGTTATCACAAAATATCTGTGTTTCAAAATATCCATAGTACGATGTGTAATAACGACATAATCACGTAAGAGCGGTTATGGAAAGTCGTCACAGTTTGGGCGCTCTTAAGGACCTCAGGTTACCTATATACCTAATGGAATTCAGTAAGGATATTTTTAAGTCACTACGTCCTTTTTAGAAGCAGTAAAAAAATCACCAACATTTTTTCAAGGAGACTCATTAAAAAACGTGAAGTAATGACAGTCTCAATCGACTGTTACAGATGTTGTGATAAAAGACAGTTCCATTACAACGGTATTTTCCACCCGACTCCCACGGGACGGAAAGGAGGGTAATGTTATTCAGGTGACGAACAAACAGGTAGGCATGTACAACTTTGCGCAATGTTTTGTTTGTAACTTCAAACACCACGTTGATTATAATTATTTAGTACCATTTTCTTTATTACAGAAATTGGACAATTTGCACACACATTGATTAAAATTTGAATTATTTTTCTACACAATCCTATTGTTATAAATCGGGTGAGAAAGAAATGCGAACACATCTGGCACGATTTTATTTTGTATCGACAACTGATCAGTACAATAAAGTGTCGTTCTTCGTCTAGGCTGTCGCGTTACAAAAAAATATTATTACTTAAAATTTAAGTACTATCATCATTTTTAGCCAAAAGACGTCCAGTGTTGGACATAGGCCTCCCCCTAGCGTCACCTCAATGACTGGTCCTGTGCGTCTCGGATTTCCATTCTATTGAATTTCTGAGACCATCGCCGGGTTGTCAGTTCTCCCTGGGGTCAGCGGGCTGGGCACATTGCTCGCAGAACAGATATGATCGATAGGGCCGAAAGGTTCTGGAGTGGCGACCATGTATTATTTACTATCTTATAATATCCTTAAAATAAAAGAGATTATTAAAAATTTAAGCGTAAATACGTTACTGATATTTTTTTTAAGAGTGACAAACGGTTGTCGATGAAAAAAAATCCCATCTAAGAACGAAGCAGCACTTTAGCCTTTGAGAAAAGTGAATATTCACCTGTCTGCCTATAACCTCGATCTCGTTTATCGTATATTATACCTACATTATAAAACATAGTATAGTATTTATTTATACACAGTTTATTGTACACCAAGATTACAATTTATAAAAGGAAACCTTACAATAAAAAAACATACACTCGGCGGCCTTATAGCACTCGGCGATTTCTTCCAGGCAACCTGGAATGGACAGAGATTACAACCCTATTTTGTATATCAATATCAACTAGCGACCCGCCCCAGCTCCGCACAGGTAACTTTGAAATTCTTGGCTTTTTATAATATTCATTATTATACACGTAAACCTTCCTCATTAATCACTCTGTCTATTGGTGAAAACTGCATGAAAATCCATTCAGTAGTTTTTGAGTTTTTCGCGTTTTCATCGAGAGACGCAGTTGGGAGAAATGTTAGGATAGGTGATAGCAATGGATGATATCTACGATGGATTGAGCGTGCCCTGAAGAAGCCTATTCACTCCTGCTGTGAAGAATGACTCTTTTTTTTTAAACAAATTCAAATATCTGGTCTGACTGAAAATCAACAAGAGCCACGAATTTCATAAAAAGTTATTTATTATTCAATACATATCAATTTATTATGATGATAGTCGAACTGAAATCGAAAAAAAAAAATGCTGGTGGCAACTTGATAACATTAGCCCAAGAAAGAGAAAATTGGAGAAGACCTATACTCGAGAGATCCCTAATAATTAAAATATAATAATGAGTTATGTAGGTAGAATATACACTAAGAAGTTTATAACCACAATTCACTTATTAGTTAACGCTTTAATGAATAATAATAATAATTTATTTATTTCTGCTCACAATGTTTTGTTTATAGCTAAAACGGTACAATTACTCAGTCTAGTATGTGTTACATATGTGAGGAGCTGGTGTCCGTGAAAGGCGGGAGATGCCTGTGTTACGGATCACCAAAATTGATAATAAAATGTATTTTAAAATGATAAAACAAATAAATTGTTTTATTATTGTTCAAGAGACCTTTCAGAACAAAGCAACACTAAGAATTATCACGCTGAGAACACTGTCAAGACGTCGATTAGTAAAAAATAAAAAGCATCGACTAAAGCCAAGATTTTTTATATTTATAACCGTTTGAGTTAGCTGTAGTTCAGGTTCAAAAGTAACACAATATGCTTGAGAAGTTGGCCAATATCCCAGTTCGAGAGTTTGACAAATGTTAGGACATTATTATTGCCTTGAAATCGGGATTTAAGTGGGGAAAATTGTAGACTGGTAGCAATTAAAGGTCTCCTATATGGAGCATACACGGTAATTAAGGTTTGCTCGAGACGCCACAGCACTTAGGATTTACGGTTACATGAAAATATTGGCCAGGAGTAATTGGAGATAGTATTTTTTTTTTATATATAAGATTTATCCTAATTGTGAATAGGCTAAATGTTAATATGTGTTACGGCTAATAGCCAAAGTGCGGTTGTACCCAGTTCTAGTAATAACTAATTAAGGTGAAATTCTTAAGTATTTTTTTGCATTTTGTAGGTCAAGTCAGGTTCGGTTGTCAGGTTTTCTGCTCAATAAAATATAATTTGCGACCTGGCACTTTCACCTTAACAAGTCATTCGCAGTAAAACAGAGTAGATGGTAAAAGCCAGCGACCTTGAGCGGACAAGAGGAATGACGCTAGTCACTCCCCGCGCATCAAGATTATTCAAATAATAATATGTCCTTCATTTATTAAACACAGTATGAATAAAAACCGTAGGTATATCAAAAGATTGGTAATTAAATTATTGTTTAGTTTTCTCTCTCAGAAAGTTTCATAAAATACACTGGTTTTTGCCTGATCTTCGCTTTTATGTCTGTATTAGATATAATTTTGAATATAAATCACACGAAGTTCTATGAAAAAAAAACTGAATATTCGTATATCAAATTATTAGGCAAATAGTCTAGTTTAACATATTTTTTTTTAAACATACGGACTAGCCGTTTAGACGTGATGTTCGATGTAAAATCATCAAAAGTCATATATCTGCTAATTAAATAGGTACGCAATCTCACGATGATCTGATATATATGCGGTAAAGTGGACCGTATCTTTTCACCAAGATAAATGATAATACAAGTCAGCTAAAAATCGACTACACAAAGCATAATTTATAAGAACAAACATGATGCATTTACAAACACTGCACCGAATTGGGACGCCTCCAAACTAATTATAAGCCCGTAAATTTGAGAGTGCCACCATACCTCACGCGGCCCTTCGAAACACAGCGCATTAATTTAAACTTGGACGTTACAAGGGAAGCTGGGTGACAAATATGTGTAAATTTTGTTTATGTTCTGTGCTTTTAGGTAAATTGATTTATGAGGGAATCATGCTGTAACAGTGTTGGCATTTCCTGATTTAGGATTGAAGAAGAAATGGAGTTGTTTACGGTGATATGCATGTTGTACAAATTCTGGAAATTGTCTTTGCCAGGAGTATATATCAACTAGAAAATAAACTAAACTGCATTTTCTTGAAGGATAACATCTCACAAATGACCGACACGTATTTTATGTAACACTAGCTAAAAGTAGTTTTCTCCATACTTTGGACCACTTACGGGTTTTTTTTTTTTCGGGTGGGAAAATCATCTCATGACATCCCCCGCTCTTGGGCGGAGCGCGAGATAGTGTCAGACTTTTACTGACTAAAAGACCACTTACGGGGTGAATTTTCCAAAAGCCTCCCTTAGTGCTCGCCTACGTCATAAAAAGAAGCTTTGTGCAAAATTTCACGCTCCTAGTCCTATTATTTTTGGTTGTGCGTTGATATCTCAGTCAGTAAGTTTTTCCTTTTATATACTCGTACATAATATAGATGACCAAGAGCTTTCCAAAATTATTCAGATATCCTCGCGAACTTTATTTCTGTATAACGGATCACTTGGTGAAAACGTGGCTTCTTGGTTCGAATATCAGTCGGCGCTACCCCGAACTGTTTACTGCATCATTATTTATTACGCAAAACATATTCTGAATAAACTTTGTTCCCGCTGCCTTGCGGTTTTAAGGCCAATCTTTTGAATAAAAAAACGCAACATAAAACAAATTGCGAGCATCCCAAAGAACATTGTCCGAATTACCTTTGAATCTGATGGATTTATTACACGTTTCAAATTAGCAGACGTTTATTAAAACGACGCTGAAATATGGCTGTGATTTTTATTTGTTTCGTCTCTTGAGACCTAGTTTGGAAATGAAAATTTAACCTCAGATACGTAGATTTTTCATCATCATGAGAGAGATTCATCTGATAAAAACTGAGTGCAACACAAATGTTTTCCCAATCTAAAGAAACCAAGGCAATTAACTCAATTAATTAATTCTCAGCTTAGTACATAAAATTAATGTTAAAAGCAAACATGCTTGACATAAAATCGCAAAAAAAGTAATTGAAGTATAGTAAATTTTCGATTTGTTTCTAATTCATTTTCACTGAAAACGTAAAAACGTACGTTAACGCTTTTTTTTTTCTTTACCTACTCCAGGAATTACTCCTATATCGTGAGTGCATAGTGAATTTACAAACATACACTGACATACAATACGTTCCAAATAAGAATAGGATCGATTGCCATGTTGTGACGTCACGTCATACTGTCAAATCTAAGGATTATTATGGTGAGCAAAACAAGAAATTTTTAAAATGTAATGTATTTACGAACTCTGAACGAAAAACGTTTAATCAGAATCCAGTTCTTCAATTTTGCTCATCTGTGAGTTCTTCAATTTTTCCCAATTTCTTGCGATTTGACACTTGACAGTATGACGTGACGTCACAACTACACAACACACCCAATCTAGGAAAATCTATCTGTTGGCCATACTAATATTATTATTATTAGCTGTATGGACTTTAAAAGAGGCTTTGAACCCCTGAATTTGTTTCGGTGTTTCTTTTCAGGGTAGTTAGCTAGGAAACACTGGCCTCATCTGGTTTAAACTGACGAAAAACTTGACGTGTAAGTGTTTTTAAAAACCTATTTGCAAAAATAAATATCATTTATCAATTGTTGTCCCGTGCGGGCATCGAACCCGGGATACGCAGCATAGTAGCCAATCGCTCAACCTCTGGACCAACCGTACTAAAATATTATAACAGTTTTAACGTCTTCGTTCTCTTCATAGGTATAACTAACCAATAGTTAAGTAGTTTTAGAAAGCTACAAATAACATGAAATAGGCCTGACTGTTCCCTATGAATCTTGACTGTTAACAATCCCATTAGTTCGGCCATTTCGTCGAGACGATTAACTCGTTGATTAATGTAGATCCCTCCGCCGGTTGGCAAGCGCAGCCCGTTGCGAAACATGACTTTACCTAATTATACTGCTGGGTTCATGGTTGAGTTTAACATTTAGAAAACTGTGTTAAGTGCACAGAATGATCTTTATTAAGAGAATTAAGGCTTATGTTTCTGTTATAAACGATATGTTTTTAAAATTAAATCGGCCGTCCCGAGATAAGAGATATTTTTATACATATTACATACACTAGTTTCTGACAGCGGCTTCGCCCACGTGAAAGTGGGTTCTAGGCATATAAAATTTAGGCCACCTTTAGGGTGGGTGAAGTTTGAAAAATTCTCTCTTAGTGCTCACCTACGTCATAAAAGAAAATCTTGTGTAAAATTTCACGCTTCTAGCCTCAGTAGTTTCGGCTATGCATTGACATGATATTCAGACAATTTAAAATATTTATTTTTTATCTTAATTCTTGACTATTTTAAAACAAAAAATTACCTACTTTGATAACTCTTGATTTCGTCTCCAGAGTGTGTCTGTGTGCGTGCGTAGATACCGATGTGCTATCAGCGTAGTGTTTTGGATTCTCATATTATTTCCCTACAATCAAGATAGTTAATTTCTTAAAAAAACATTACCTATAATGCATTTAAGTGAAATTTCAGCGATTGAATTATGATTGTGAGTTAATAACTATTTTAATTGGGGTGTATATATGTGCAATAGTCCAGTTACATATTGTATATAAAAGACATGGAAACTAATCTAGATTAGCACATCTATTTTGACTATAATGTCACGTAAACGAGTTATCAAATGTAGCTCTATGATTCGCTGATAATTCAATTCAAATAGTTTTATTTCACATAGATATATCACTTAAGCGCACACACTTATAGATAAATCGTCAAAAGCTAGTGCGCGGTTCCAATTGGTCGTATTCTAGAGAAGAACTGGCAAGAAACTTCGTGGTTACTTTAAAAAAAAATGCTTTTAAGCGAGCCAAAAAGTAATTTGATAGAAAAAGTTTATTAGGTCACACGCAGAAAAAGGAAACCTGTGTTTATTTTGAGTCACAATAATTGGAAAACACTTGTTTACTCCGTTTAAACAATATTTCCAGTACACCGAAAAGAAAACAAAAACACTTATTTTTACCTGCACAGGTTTTTCCAACTCAAAAACAAATCACAAACAGGCGAGACTTTCCCTATCCCCGTTAGTTTTCCGTGACGTACCATGTCCAGTCTTGTATCTGGTTCAGGGCCACCCGCCGTCTTTCTGTGGTCGTTCAGACTGGCTGGAGTTCTGGGAACCCCGGCCAGACACTGCCAAAACTTGTTGACATCGTTGTAATGAGACAATGTCGTTTGTTTTGTCTGATTGTATTAATTATTATCGATATGAGCTTTAAGAGTAAGAATAATTTGTTAACTAAGAAATACATTCAGATGGGTTCATTCCAGAACTCACCCTAGGATTCCCTGTTTTGAGATCTAGACTCCTTTATTACTTTAGATTTGTTGCTATTATTATTTTCTAATCTATAATATAAAAATGAATCGCAAAATGTGTTGGTAAGCGCATAACTCAACAACGCCTGGACCAATTTGGCCAATTCTTTTTTTAAAATGTTCGTTGATGTTCAAGGATGGTTTTTACGGCGAGAAAAATTCGAATAGAGTAGGGTAGAGTAGTCAGTTGACGGGAGCGAAGCCGCGGGCAAAAGCTAGTACTTATATAAAAATCTCGTGTCTCAGTGTTTGTTAGGGAACTCGTCCGAAGCGGCTTGACCGATTTTCATTAAATTTTTTGTGCATGTGTGTAATAGATTCGAGAATCGGTCGTAAGCTACTTTTTACCCTTCAACTCAGACCCCATTAGGTAATTTATATGACAGAAGAACATTTGCCGAATCAGCCAGATTGTATGGAATTCTTATTTATATATTATTTTTGAATTAACTCTTAACCTTTCGGATACCATAATTAGAGACACAATAGAAAGACAATGAGAGAGCGAACGCTGTTACCGTTAAAGATTTTTTAAGTTAGTAAAAGAATTGTCTGCCTTGTGAATCCTGGTCAAGAAAGGTGAAATATTAAAGGAAGTAGTGTAACTTTAGAGTTAAGAAAATAATTCCAGCAGTAAGTAAAAATATACTGTAACCAGAAGTTGTAAAAGAACTTTCACTGTAAGAACTAGTCGAATGTACAAAAACCAGATAAAAGAAAGATTGGCCTCGGTTCATTCAGAAAAAAAAAGAAATTACCCTCACGACAAACAGTGCAAATAAATTCACGGTCACGGCCTAATGTTTAATAAGAAACGAATTATTACATAAAACCGGCGCCATTGGAATGCGGCATTTACTAAAAATAAAATGGGCGAACTTTTAAATAGTCCGATAGTTCTAATGCCTCCCACGGAGTCAACGCGTGTATTGATTTATACCAGAAATATTACTCCCAGTGGTTTACGCGCGATAGTAGAAAATTGATCAGGCGGAGGAGACATCGAGGAGGCGGTGGGGAGAGACTGGATAGAACAGGTCAAGGACAGGAAAAGGTGGAAAAGGTTGGGGGAGGCCTATACCCAAAATGGGGTCCATAACCCAGATGAAGCAGATCCATAATCATAATTATAATAATTACACTAGATTTTTAAAGTTAATATATAAGAAAAAGAAAAAAAAAATACTAACAACATTTGAAATGTAAAATTTAAGGGTTATAGAATAAATGGCTTTATTATTATTATAGTAGGAAATTATCCCAAGGAAAAAAGTGGAAAGTGGAACAAGAAGGAAGGTGGGTTTTAGCCAGTTAAAGTCCGATACTCTCTCTCGCTCCACCGAGAACGGAACTTCTCCCGTAATGACCAGAGGTCGGAATTAGGTACAGTTAAACATGTACTTACACCGATTTCATACAGCGAAAGAATAAAGTGGATATGCCTCAAATCCCGAGATTAATTTTAAAGAGCAGATTTTTTTTATGACACTATCAGAAATATGGCAGAAAAAAATTCTTCCTGTATTAACGACGAGGAGAATGGATGGTGTATATACATATGTTAGAAATCTCGGGAAGATCCATATTAATATCAACATTTCGATGCAAGTACATGAATAACTACCTAATTCCGACCCCTGGCAATGACTCATTATTTTGATGATATCGAAACTTCAAAAAAAAGTAGTTTTGAAGAATGGCGTCATTTCTTATTTTATACTTCATAACCTACCAAGAATGGGTCTGGTTAAGTTGACAACCCATTCATAAGGGTTGTCAACTTAATTCGAGATTCTAGGTCAACGGGAAGCACCTATAAATTTTGATTCCCTTGAAAATGTGGAAATATACGTTTTTTGTAACATAAACGGCCGTACCTTATTTTTTACAGCTTCAAGAGACATAAGTTTGATTTTTTCACAGCTTCAAGAGACCGCAGATCTGAGTATATAGTTTTAATTTCAACTCGATACCTCTACGCATTTTCGAAATAAAAGGTCTTGACAGACAGACGAACAACAAAGTGATCCTATAAGGGTTCCTTTTATATCCTTTTGAGGTTCGGAACCCTAAAAAAAACGTATCGTTGTTGTTTTGTGCACATCCACATAAAAGTGATTAAAATTCTGCTAATAACCTACATTCATCCAAACATACCATTCATTGAATAGAGATAAGCATGAGATGAGCTTATTCTTAGGCATTACAACTAAAGTAGGTTTATATCTTTGGCGACGGTCGTGTATTCAAAACTGTGAGCTATGCATGATCGCCAGCCACATATCTTAGGAAATAGTGCTTGAAAGTGAGATCACTGTGTCTTAATGTGGCGCAACTGCTCGTTTATGATGATGGATTAATAATGGACTACTGACTGGGTGTACATGAAGGTAGACATGTAGACATTTGATACTTATTTCGTAGTTGTTTTTAGGGTTTCGTAGCTAAGTCGACAAAAACGGAACCATTATAGGATCAGTTTGTTGTCCGTCTGCCAATACCCTTTTTCTTAGGAACGCGTGGAAGTATGAAACTGAAAATAATATCAAATACTCAGGTCTGCTACCAAAAGGTTCAGGTTTACTTCCTATTACGACTAACTTTTTTAATATGATTATTTTTTGTGGTTTTGGTTACAATATTGACTGGTCTACACTGTTCCTACATAAAATCTATTAATACTATATACTACTATATTAACATGAAAACATTGTAAACAACCACTTTTTTAAAAGAGTAACCATGGAATTTCTTGCCGGTTCTTCTCCATAGGAAACGACCAATTTGGAACCGTGCACTAGATTCTGACGTTTTATAAGTGCCCATGTAGGCCTACGTAAAATAAAAATATACAAGCAGCAGTGAAAAATTTAAAATGTTAGGTCAACGCAATATAGGAATAAGACCGATTAGACGCATATTTTGACAATCGCAATCAATTTTGAAATCAAAGCCTAGGGAAATTCCAGTTGGCCAAGAATCCTGAAATTCGGCATGAAACAAGATCTCTTAGCATAAGTCTATGAACAAGTCTGAAAACCGGTAAACTGCTAAAAAAAAATGCGCTTCAGAAAAATCAACGAGAGTAATTTTGTACAGAGCCCTCGGTGCGTGAGTCCGACTCTCACTTTACTCCCAGAGCTGCGGGATCATTTGAGTCACCGCAGCCGTGGAAAACAAAGGGCAAGTGAAAGAACATGGGTGAGTTTTATTCAGTAAAATTCTGAACACCTTCACACTCCAGCGAGAGAAAGTATTTAGCGAATTTTTATTTAGCAATGTACATAAAAAAGAGTAGGTACGTTCACCAGTCAGCGAATCAATTCAGTGATGCACAGACTTCTCACTAACCTAATCACTCAACTGTCTTTCAATGTGTTTGCACACTTTCATTTGGATGAAAGTTTTTTGAAATGACGTACACCATGTGGCAACACTGAGACGTCAGGTACCAGGCAACTGTCAATTTTTTTTTATGTTTGATGACGGTAAGTCGACGTCAAAGTCGCAAGTCACGTTTTCAATGTGGAAGACTTCTTGCTCTGGTGGTCCTAACTGGTATCGTAAATTTTCCTGATAACTTTATTTAATTTTTTTTTTTTTATGGTGGGTTATCATTCAAAATTTTATTGACTGAAACCTACTCCTTTGTTCCTTCTTTGCCTTGCATTCCAGGACCTCGAGTTTCAGTATCGGTGCGTGAATCCGACTCGCACTCAACGTTTTTTTTACATTAGTGACCGTCCAGAGTTGCGGGATCTTTTGAAAGAGTCACAGCGGCCGTGGAAAACAAAGGGCAAGTGAAAGAACATGGGTGAGCTTTATTTAGTAAAATTCTGACACACCTTCACACTCCACCCAGAGCAGCAGAGTCTTTGTGACATGCTGAACTGACTCGCGAACTGGTAACGATACATTACGGCTAATAATTTTTTTCGGCTGAGGCTGTTTTTTTTCTTAATAGGTTTTTTGAGTTAGGATAGAAAGTGCTTACATCAGTAGTCAATCTGGCCTTAGGTATGCTGGACTGTCTTCAACTTGGTACGTGTCAATCCAGGATAATAAGCCAGGACATTGCGTACCTACTTGCTGGCTATCCTAGCTTCAAAAACTAGCTTCATTTAAATAAGGCTATTTGTTTTTGGCGAGATGCTATAGAGCTTCAGAAAATTGCTAATGTAACATATTTAACAAGCGTCGGTTGTCGCAAAGCGATTTCTGGCCACCGAAGGCGCGGGTTTCCGGACGAGGAGCAATAGGTAGCTCTTTGTCAGCACATCTGGTAATGACCAGGCCCGAGTCGACGGCGCGTAGTGTTCCACACGCGTCTCAACGAAATGTCTGCAAAACTGAAAGGACCTGGCAGGGCAGATGCCTCCTAGTACTTCGGCCACGTTTGTGACCGTGGTCTTAAAACGCAAAGAGCAATTGAAAGATACATGTGGGTTTTAGTCAGTAAAAGTAACTGACAGCAAACTGTCACGGCCTCTCGTTTCACTCTAAAACGAGAGAAGTCATAGGATGATTTCCCACCTCAAAATAATAATAATAATATCCCCATCTCCGTATCTCTACGTTGACGTCATGGTGGGGCTTGCGTGCTCCAATTAACCCTAGGTCTGCATCGATAGCGTTTGCGCGTAACATGCCTAGGGTGAGGGGCCAGACTAAGAGAGATACAATTCGCAGGACAGTTTCGTGGCGAACTGTTGGGCATTAGGGACCAAACGGACCCGATCTCCAGGGAGAATTCTTGTCTTTATTGGCCGGCCGTAGTGAACACTGACGAGGATCAGAGCTCCCACCTCTCTTTGGCCTTTATTGGCTGGCTTGAGTGGAATTAATTTGCCTTTGTTAGCTGGCTTGAGTGGAATTAATACGTTTCTAAGTGAAATAAAGAAATTAATAATAATAAGGCTTGAAATTGCAATCAGTTTGTTTACTCAGTGAAATGGGTAACATGCCTAGGGTGAGGGGCCAGACTAAGAGAGATACAATCCGCAGGACAATTTTGAGGCGAACTGTTGGGCATTAGCGACCCCACGGACCCGATCTCCCGGATGAATTCTTGTTCTTCATCTCCGGCTTGTCTTTATTGGCCGGCCGTAGTGAACACTGACGAGGATCAGAGCTCCCACCTCTTTCTTGCCTTTATTGGCTGGCTTGAGTGGAATTAATTTGCCTTTTTTAGCTGGCTTGAGTGGAATTAGTACGTTTCTAAGTGAAATAAAGAAATTAATAATAATAAGGCTTGAAATTGCAATCAATTTGTTTACTCAGTGAAATGGGTAACATGCCTAGGGTGAGGGGCCAGACTAAGAGAGATAGAATCCGCAAGGCAATTTTGTGGCGAACAGTTGGGCAGTAGCGACCCCATGAAGAATTCTTGTTCTGAGTGGAATTATTATGTTTTGTAAGTGAAATAAAGGAAATAATAATCATCATCATCATCATCTTCCTGCCCTTGTACCGTGTTATTTGGGGTCGGCACAACATGAAGGAAATAATAATAAGGCTTGAAATTGCAGATTGTTTACTCAGTGAAGTGGGTTATTCCAAAGTGCCATGACTGTTAATTTTACGACTTGAGTTCAATATGGCGCACTTATGTCTGCCCATGACTGGCCTGGCAGACGCTTAGTCACCTGCTGTATACGCAGCGTGCGGTTCTTTACGATGGTAAACATCCATACCGTTTGCATCAGATGTTTAAGTGGGTAACCCCGTATAACGTCCGGTGCACTTGTTTAAGTGCCTTACATCTGGCCAAGAGATATGACGTATATAGTCATTTTCCTGTCAGACAGCCGTATTTACTATACTATTTGCAGCTGTTGGAAAACTGCTAGCTGAAGCCATTTTTTGGGTGTTTGAAAGATCATTTTTGTGAAGTTATAGATAAAAAAATTGCATATTTGGATTTAAACGTGGGATATTTACTTAATCGACGGGTTATAGGAACAGAAAAAGAACAGCGCAATCATCTAGGTCTTTTTCTTTCATAAATTCTAAAACAAGACGACTGTCACTATCCGGTCTTCAACCATATCGTTAGGTACCATCAGGTGAAATAATAGTCAAAAGTATTGCTATCAGTTATAAAAAAAACTCTTATGTGCGAGGCCGTGGGCGAGGGGCCGGTTCGCCCACGCCTAGCTACGCTACTGCTTTGTGTCTCGCACATCTCTCGGTTTCCCGCGACCCTCATTGGTTAATTTTCCGATACGCAGCCGCCACTCCAGAACGTTTGTTCTGCGAGCAATGTGTCCTGCCCACTGCCATTTCAGGCTACATCGGCAGCCTTGGTTCTTTTGGGATATCTTCATTCCTGATGCGGTTCAAGGAAACTCCGAGCATAGCCCTTTCCACTGCTCTTTGGGTGCCTTTAACCCTTTTGATGAGGTCCATTGTGAGCAATCACGTTACCATATATATTTCGATTCGATTGACGACTGATTTTAATTAATAGGCACTTATCCACTAATCAAAGATTCCAGAGTGAAAAGAAAATAATAAAAGAAAAACATTTATTTGTGACTCGCTCAGGACAGACAACAATAAAAGCGCGAGGGAGGGAGAAGGGGGGTTAGGTACGAGGTGCGAGTGCTGTCGTCTTTATAAAGCGAACATTCACATAGAATATAATCGTACGAGCAACTAATTACGTAGATGTCTGTCAACTGTCAGACAAGCCACAACAATGTTCGAACCGAAATAGACTGCACTTCAAAATAGAACCCTTGGGAGTGGCAGGAACTATCTTTACTTCAGTCAAATGTATGAAAATATTGTAAGTACATAGGCAGGTACCGTAATACATCAATCAATGTGTCTTCTTGCTTGTAACTGTCTAACGTTGGACGTTTAACATCATTTTATAACTGTATGTGTATAGGATACAGGCACCGCCTAGTTTGGGGGCCATTGTAATAATTCTGGTAAAATATAACTCCTGTTACCGATATGTAAATATGTTATACCTATGTTTAAGAAAATACCTGTAACAATGGTTAAATAAAGTTATTATTATTATTATTATCGAGAGTGGTCTTTTTCTCAGCTTATTGCTGGTGTCAACTACATTTACGGGCCAAAACCAAGTAAATGCAGTGTATAATGTTTTCATTATGGGAGTGTATTTTCATCTTCCAACTGCATGAATTTTCTAACTATTCTACATGTGTTTATTATTATTATTAATAGAGGAAAGTATGAAATGTCCTACGTAAGTACTGGGGCTAGGTAACTACTATATTCACACTGCCAAGACTAACTTTAAATAGCAGAACAGGTGTGATAAAAAAACTGACAAAACTGTCTATTCAAAGGCTGCTATTAGCGAGGTTTGTTCGTCAATTTACATTACGGCTTATATCATTTTATTGGTGGTAAGCAACTTTTCAACAGAGCCGCCTACAAAAATCGGTAGACAACTCCGTGTGAGTGCACCATAAGCATCGATACCGAGTTACTAGCCTTTCGTTTTCTATCGTTTACATTTCAGGGAGTGTGCGTAGGAATTGTACAATTTAATTCCACCAAGTTTTTTTTTATTGCGTGGTAAAATCACCTTATGACAAATCCCGCTCTTGGGCGGTGCGAGAGATAGTGTCAGACTTTTACTAACTAAAAACCCACTCCTGTTCCTTCTTTGCCTTCGTCTCAGGGCCCCGGGTTTCACTTTCACACTACCCTTGGCTCCAGTAGGCTTCGACGACTTGGGCTCGGTCCGGACTGTTACCGGACGGTCGGACGGCGAGCCACCCATTGCTCGCCGTACGCAAACCCACGCCTACGGTGGACGGAAATCGGGTGCAGTTAAAGAGTGGAATTACCTGCCAAAATCTGTGTTTACTGATAGTTATAACCTATGAGTTTTTAAGTCAAAAGTGAATAAGTTACTTCTAAGGCAGGCGTGCCACATCGTCAATCTCATCATTGCTTACCATTAGATGAGATGCCTAGTGGTCAAACCCGAGCTTATCAATAAATCACTATAATATTTTAAAAGCGAAAGTTTTTGAGTGTGTATATTTTACTACTTAACACTTGAACGGCTGAACGGATTTGGATCAAATTTAGCACACGGGTAGACCATGTCCTGGAATAGTACATAGACATACTTTTTATCCCGGGACGGGAATAGCATAGCATAGCATAGTCGGTCTTATAACGTTCCCACTGTTAGGACTCAGGCCCCTCTCTAAGAGAGGGAATGGGCCGTAATCCACCACGCGTGCCCAGTGCCTGCTGTTGGATGACGGGACAGGAGTATGTCGGGATAATTAGCTACATTCACGCGGGCGAAACCATTGGCAGAGAAATATGGATGAAGAAGTATAGTGACAACCCCGAATAATTTGTAGATAAGGACAAGAGAATGGTGACAAAGTTCGATGAACTTTTCGTGAAAAAACTTCATTCCAAAGGATGGTATTTTCCAAAGTTTCCTCGCTAGGCAGACGGGTTGCTGACCGCCGTCGAATGACGCAGCTCGCCGTCGTCGGCCTGGGGTGGTAAATATTTAGGTTGGCAGACACGATGCTCCTGCCATCTTCGTTGGCGTTTGCCAAACCTACTTATCATTTTGAATTGCATACAGATGCTGACGAATTTGACAAATCTTTAATCATCTTTGTTAGTCTGTAATAAGTTAGGTATACCAGATTGATGGATCATGCCATTTCAAAGATACATTTTTAAAGTTCCGTACCCAAAGGGTAAAAACGGGACCCTATTGCTGACTACACTGTCCGTCTGTCTGTCACCAGACTGTATCTCATGAACCGCATAGTGTCTAGCTATCACGGTTTAAGAGATACAGTCTAGTGGTTGATCTCAGATGATGTAATTCTGTTGCCGCTATAACAACAAATACTAAAAAACAGAACAAAACAAATATTACACTGGGGTTCCCATAAAACAAATGTTGTTTTTTGAGTTAAAAAAGGTTATAATATAGTGTCCAATATTGTGTAGATCATTTAATGGTACGGAACCATTCCTGCGCGAGTCCGAAAAAATCTATTGAAAAAACTACGGAATTTCTCGAAGGATTTAAAAGTGGCCAACAAATTTAATAAACTTCATAACAAATTTGTAGGGTAAAATGTAACAACATGTGTGTTATTTATTGATTAATAAATAAATAATAAATAATGTGAGGTCCTAAAACTGTTACCATAATCAGAACAAAATTTTCAGTAGCCTTATGTTGTTATTCACTGAAAGATGTAGTAGCGCCCTCTCCTGAAAACGGCTGAAATCACATTGGACTAATGCCAGATTCATAAACTGTTATACGACTGAAATGTTCGATTCAAACTAAACATAGATACTTCGTACAATCCACGCTAGATGCCGCTGTTCAAAACAACTCGTGCGCAGCGTTTTTGTAAGATCGTGTTTAACTCCATCTAGTGTCGACTGAGGGAAGTGGAAAAGTTTTCCTATCACATAAATATTTTGTTTGAGTCTATCTAGATTTAATGTAGAGTTCTGTAATTATTTTGACGATGAGCAATGGCACTGAAAGGTAAAGGTGGAAAGCTATAGGTGATGAGTGAGTTACTTACTGATGATCAGCACTAAATTGCTCTTTAGCAAAGTCGGCCTTATAATGTGTCCACTGTTGGGAGTCAGGCCTCCTCTTTAGGGAGGGAATGGGCCATAATCTACCACGCGAACCCAGTGCGGATTGGTGGATGTCACATGTCTTCGAATTTTCGGTTCTAGGACGTACTGGTTGCCTTACGATGTTTTCCTTCGTTTTGAGAGCAGTGGTGATGAAATAAATTACATAAAGTGATGCGCCTGACTGAGTTTGAACCCGCGCCCTACAATTTGTAAGTCGGGGCCATTACCACTCGGCCATCACTGCTCAATTGTTCTTCATTTGTTTTTAATAAACGTTTTCAATGCGAAGGGGTTTTTCGGTACCTACATTTGAAGTAAAAATATCTTAGACAAAAAAACTGGGCAAGTACGAGTCGGACTCGCGCACAGAGGGTTCCGTACAAGCTTACCTATGTAAATAGTTCAATTCCCGTATGGGGTCAGGAAGATTTTTAGATTAGTAAATTTGTGGTTAAAATTTACTGTTTTCAGATTTATTCCTATACCTGTGCTGAAAAATTTCAGGATTCTGGGTCAACAGGAAGTACCCTATGAATTTGATGCCCTTGAGTGTCGAAATACACGTTTTTTGCAACATAGCCGTATCTTTTTTTTCGTTAACCTAGAAGTTTGATTTTTTCAGCTTTAAGGGACCGCTGACCGGAGTATATGGCTTGAATTTCATCTGATACCTCCACGCATTCCCGAGATTCAGTTCAGTCAAAGGTTGTGTTTAAGAGCGAGCCTTGTGCGATAAGACTGCCCACTGTACACTTTTTGTTCTATATGTTATAGGGTCTAGACAGACAGAAAAACAACAAGGTGATCCTGTTAGGGTTCCGTCTTTTTCCTTTTGAGGTAAGGAACCCTAAAAACCTATGAACATATCGATGGCAGGCATTCTATTTTTACCAACGGATCACACGCAACTGACGCAACCAATTCTCCCGCAGCGCGTGCAGCGTCACCTAAATAATTGATTCGTCATCCGCCCTACAGTGAAAGCTTTCTCACAATAATTGATGCGATCTTAAGGCGTATAGTCCCTTGAACATCTGACTAGAGTTAAATGCATACATACTCGTACTGCCTGATCGCGCATAGAGCCCCACTTTAAACATTTTTATTTCACATAGGCCTACATGGGCACTTATAAAATGTCAAAAGCTAGTGCACGGTTCCAAATTGGTCGTTTCCTATGGAGAAGAACCGGCATTAAACTCCATAGTTACTCTTTTAAAAAAAAATTTTGTTCGCGAAACTGACCTGACTAATTTTCTTTGCAAAATATTGATTGATACATATATTGGTATATATATATATGCTGTGTACATTCTGAAGAACACTTAACCAGCAATATTTTTTTTGTGAAATATATTTTTAAAGATGAAAGCCGTTTAAAAGAAGTTGGGAAAACAAGTGAAAAAATTTGATGTCAATTTTTTTTTCCCGAAAATATTAGTTATACGAAAAAAATCTTATCTTTTAGACCTATATGAACCTATTTTTTTTTTTCAAATCTATTAACCCAGCTGTTACCGAGGATTAGGACTCAGAAAGTCACTGATTTATGGCACTAAATGGGAACAAGGCCCTTAAAGATAAAAAAGATCTAAAACTACCCACTGCATTGTAAAGTTTGTTTTGGCAGTCGCCGTACATAATCGTCGCCATACGCCAATTGCATGTGATAAAATGTTATTTATCGTCAACGGTATGAATTTATAAAATTAATAGATTCGACGACACCGAGACGAACGACTTCATAATCCGATGTTGCCAGACTAAATAACTGCTATTTGTTATGATCAACGGTTTATATGAGTGTTGTTATTGTTATTGTTACAGCTATCGGTGATCATGTTTAAAAGGAATATTTATCTTATTTATACTCGAAATTAGTCTTATTTAATTAAAGTACTTGGCATTCGGTTTCTGCGACGAACTACACGTTTTATGTAGCCCTGACCAAGATGAAAATAAAATTATTGACTAATTTTCAATTAACGTCTTCCCCTATATAATATAGTAACCTATATCCACTGTTAAACATTGCTATTCCGAACCACGATTAATTGCACCTTTAATATTTTAGTTTTAGTATATTTTTTTTTTAGAAACTGTAATTATATATGGGAAACCTTATCACTGTTGGCTTAATGTTAATTATTTTTTATTTTATTTTATTATTTATTAAATTTATATGTCTAGTATTGGATGTCGGTCGAGGTTAATACTTTCTGACTAATCATGACATAATGGCCAGTAAAAAAAATCACAGAAGCGCAGAATAAACTTATGTATGATTAAGATGTGTATAAATGATACTATATTTAAACAATTTATAAAAAGTTAAGCTGTAAGAAAACCCAATTGTGCGTTAAGCTCGCTTTTGTACATCAGCTGTCCAATTTTGTTAACTTTATTTTAAAATTATGTACAATAAAGGATATAAGAATATAAGAGTTAAAGTTTTAGTATAAATAAATACATTTGACAAAGGTTGGCAATCTTTTAGAGGGCATCTACGGAACAGGGTAAAAGACCCGCAAACTTCCGTTAAAAAAGGAGAATGGAGGGTGTTTTGTCTGGTCTGTGCAACTGCCCAATAGTTAATTTCGGGCTATAGTATATGTTCTAATCGCGCGCAAAACTTTAATACCGTGATGAAGGTTTTTGTAATTTTGTTCCTATGTGACGTCATGGAGCTAGTCTCCAACAAAGTTTGCGAACCGCTTGGCTACGTGTAAGCAAGAGATACAATATTGACCATCAAATACACCGTTAACAATTTTACGATGAACTAAAAAAGAGTAGACTGTAAAACTGTACCCAGTTTACACTACAGATACACAAGAGAATAGCTTATAAAAAACCATAGTACTCTAAAACTAAACCACGTTAAGAAAATGAAAAACAAAGTGTTAATTTTAACTCATAAACTTGAAACAATAGGAGTGAGGACGTGAAATACGGCTTCGTAAAGATCTGGGAAATGATCTGGTCATAATGTTGAAAACTTTGGCTACAGCTTCAAAGAATTTCAAGAAGATACTGATATCTTATAGAAAATATCCAGAAACGTTACTAAGACCCCTCGCCCACGGCGACTTTTCGTAGCAATGCTGTAGCGCGTTCACATCGATACAGTCGCGATGCTGTAGCGCGTTAGTAGCGCTGCTGTCGCGCGCTTACAAAACGCGCGACAGCATCGCTACAAAAAGTCGCCGTGGGCGAGGGACCTAACATAGATTTCACTTTGGCACTTTGAGGATCTTCATAAAAGGAAAATTTTCTAAAGCGTTATTATGTTTATGTTAGAAATTGTATTGTATGTATATCCAACTGCATCCAGGATCATATATACTGGGCTAAATAAATTAGTGTGAGTAAATTAGTAATTTTGACGCCGAGCAATGAAACAAATCACACTAATAATAAAAAGACGAAAGTTTAATTAAAAAAGAAAAGTAAAAAAAGTAGCGGTTGCGGTAGTAGTAGTAGTTTTAAACTTTGTGAGTATGTTATTTTTGTAACTTCTTTACAATCAAACGGATTTTCATTTCAATATAAAAATTCTATATTTATTATGTCATTACTTTAACATTAAATGTTACATTATTGTTGTTATTATTTTTTTCTTATTATTCTTTTTTTTTGTTGACATGAAATTAATTTTATTATAATTTTTTTTTTAAAGAGTTTCGTAAAATTCTTAACGGATGTCTACACCCTCTATGGAACCTTCCTTGCTAATTTTAAGTTTGTAGGTGTTATAGTTTCTGAGATTTCGTGATTGATCAGTGAGTGGTATTTCGCTTTTATACAAAGGTATAGATTAGTTGTTTTCAATTATTAAGTATTTAATTTTAATTTATCGGTTGAATTGTTATTTAAATTATGAAATTATTATCGGTATTTTATGAGATTGCTAATAACTAAAACTACATGCTAAAGATGTAATATCTAAATATTTGTACGGCTGAAATGCCAAATATAGTGTGACCCCATAAATCTTAAGAATTTGTTAGTTACCTAAATACTTGCAAATAAATATATAATTCATTCATTAGTTAAAATTTGGGAGAAGGTAAACCAGGACCTGGAGTAACATATAGGACGTTATATTCCGGGAGTACGTTGCCTTGGGATAATTTTCAAAATTCACGTTAGCAGATCCACTGACAGCAGCTAGTACTTTATAAAAGCAAGTTGACCTTTTAAACCTTATCGTACTTATATCTTATATCTTGGCGAATAAATTCATCAATGTCTAATTAAATACCTATGCAAACATGAATGCCTAATTAGTATCTATAAATTAAATGCTAATTGAAAACAATCAAATCCAATGCTATCGACATTCTTCTACACATGTGAAGTAGCTGCAGTGTCGTCTGGGTTAACTATAAATATTGCGGCATTGACTAAGGTTGACCCGGCTATTTTGGATACCATCACGTTGACCTAGAGAAATGTGCTTTTTAGCATCATTTAGTTTCGAGTTTATAATGTTTTTTCACCGTATACCACCTAATAGTTGGTGTTTTATTTATATTAGATAATTTTTACGTAACACGAACTACGGTGAGTTGAATCGCTTAAGATCGGTTATTTTTTTTTTTTTTTTTTGTTATCCGCAAGGACTGTGGGATCGAATTTACGTATAATTTTGATGGTTACTTTTTTATAACATTAAACACCTATCTATTATCTATCATTTACTACACACTAATTTTAACACTATCCTACATATAATAATATACATAATTATATTTATTTACCTCAGTTGAATTAGTCCAACTGATTAACATCCGTAGACTCATATCAAGGTTCAATTGAAAACCAGCGTCAGGCAACTGCTACGTAGTGGCCTGGCATTATGCTGAACTGGACCTATTTGGCGCAACCGTGAGACACACAATGTTGATGTATTTTTAAGTTTAGTATTTAATATTTTTAAGTTACTTAGTACTTAAGTTTCTTTATAATTGTTATCTCATTGTGTGTACCTGTGTGCCAAATAAACGTGTTTTCTTTCTTTCTTTCTTTTATTTTACCGTCGACTTATATTCTACATATATATCGATGTATTTTAAATAGCAGTGGTCGCAATGTCTTATTCAAAATCATATCCTTGAAAAGTAAGCTGAAAAACGCATTGACCTTCTTCTTATAAGAAGCTTGTTATAACTTTTGATCAGCATTAGTTTTAGAAATATCACATTAGCATAAAATATAGTACAAAGTTGCACAATTCAATTACGCTAATCCTGTTCCATCATCGGACTATTAGATTTATGGTGTTGCGCCACCGGTACATGGTGGACATCCCACCCACACGCACAAAACGTTTTGGCAACAAATTTATTGTGCGTACAGCTAAGGATTTTAAGTCAAGAGGTTACTTGTAGGCAAGTATGCGCCATCGTCGACCACATCATCGCTTACCACCAGGTAAGATAGTGGTCAAACGTGAGCCTATCTATAATAAAAAAGTACTATTTATCATTACCTGCAAGTCTGTTAAAATAGCCTAATAAGTCAAATTATAGTTTATAAATCATCATTTATTTATTTATTTTATGACATAATCATAATGATTTGTATTAAGTTTTTTTTTTTATATTATATTGTAATATAATAGGGACTCTCTGCAAGTGTTGGTTTCGACTGTTAGTGCAGTAGAGTACCTACCTGTCCTAAAGATACAGCAAACAAGATAAAGCAAAAAAAAGCTCTTTTACTAGTCGTCATATGACCTAGTAAATCTTAATTTTCGTCATTCCCGTAGAACATTCGTTCGTTTAATGCACGTTTAAGACCAGTTATTAGAATTTACGACAAACAACATGGATGCATCCGGCAGTGTTTCATTATGTGTATCGCCTTTAATTGTTTTGCTGATAGAATTACTGCTTGTGCGACAAATACTGGTTCTTGGCAACAGAATTACTGCATCAGTTGTTTATTTGCGAAGAGTAACATACATTAGCGTATTATTGTTGGTTATGAGTAGAATATCTGGCTTTCTCCGTCCATAAATACAAAAATTGAATTAACTAGCGATACTCCATCGCTGACGCTATGGTGTCAATATCTATCAACGAACTACCTACAGCTGCAACTTGAAACTATAATTTTTTTTTTACTTGTTACATTGGGTTAAAAATCTAAATTTTTGAGAAAAGTTAATAGGCACCATATACCTTTTATTTATCTTCTAAAAAGTTAAACCGGAAAAAAAATGCTGACTCCCTAGCAGCACATCTGCTTGTACCTAATCCCATAAATAAAACATAAAAATGAATCTGTCAAAACGCATTTTGTTTTGACAGACCGTCCGGCCTATCGAATCAATGGGTGCACCAATGGCGTACCCATAATGATTCATAAACTTCAGCCTTTTACATCAAAGTCAGATATTTCAATTTTCACCTATTAATCATTTGCATGACAAATCTACGAGACTTTCTCAACATACATTGCTGTTTGTACGTATACATTCTTTGAGTCATTGGCAAACGTAGCATTGGAATTGAATCCCAGGAATTTATGAATGGCATGGATTTGGCATCCGCTGCACCCTGGATGCGAATATAGTTTATTCGTGGTTTATATAATGACACTGCCCATTGATAATAATAATTTGTTAATACTCGCTCTATCATACAGTTTCAATAATACACATTATCTATACGTTTAGTCACTGTTATAACCAAACTGACCGATATTCAGCATTTGAATCAAACAGCTATCCCGGAAGCCATATCTTTGTTACAAATGACTTAAAAATTAACTTTTTACACTTTGCCTTTACATAAATAGTCTTTTTGACTGACAAAGAAAGCAGTAACCAGAAAAATCCAGAGCATACATACATATCTGGTTTATTAAGGATGAGCAGGGTTCCCGCAAGGTTCTATTCTAGGTCCAACACTGTCTAACTATGTTTTAAGTATATTCATCATGAAAATAAAATAATAAGTCATATCATACTCACATCCATGTTCTGCCGCAGTGTCTTTGCCCGGGCCCTGGCCTCGCTGAGCGTGCGCGGTCGCAGCGCCGGCACCGCTTCCCGCGACAACCACTCGCCGAACGCTGTGCACACAACACCGTCACACACCGATACTTGACTTCACGTGTTTAGTAGAAGATGCAGGAAGAGTTAGAGAAAAGGTGGATAATGTTGAGGGCCTGAGTGGTGGAGTAGATCACTAGAGTGTAGTTATAGAAAAGCTTTTCATAGAATCTGCAAAGATCCATGAGGATAGAATTTGTGATCTTGCTGTATATAATCAAAATTGTTTTTATCAAATCAAGTATTAACAAAACAGTTTCCCTACCGATATTCTACATTACTCCACACTACTACAGTTTAAGATGGTCAAACATAGTGTACAGAATATTGATTCAACCCGACAATCACAATGTATAGGAATGAAAAGGCCCAGAACATCAAAACATTTGGAAGAGAAAAGCGTAACAGAGAAAGAGTAGTTATTACACAGAATAATGACATAAAATTGAATATACAATTTACATAAGAACATATTCAATTCAACTAGATTATTTTTAATTATAGGTCTATCAAAATTCGGTTTATTAATGAAACAAAATAAACCTATGCAAGTAATATAGAACATATAATAGAAAATCAGTCTAGTGAAAAGGCACTTGTAGTAATCGCAGTAATATTAATGTAGTCACAATATTAGTATTATGAGAAGAACAGTTAAAATGACCGTTAAAATAGATGATGTTACGTTAAAAGTGTAGATGGTGTACAGTGTAAATATTGAAATCTACAAAAAATTGTGCAGTTGCTAATTCTACTACATTATTCGTGTCGTGTTCATAGATAAATTGACTGTTTGTAAAAATGTTTCTTTGTGTTGAATGTTTAGTGTGACATTGTTTTTGTCTGCACTGTCTCAATAAGAATTGGCTGCAGTATTGTTGCCATTGATAAAAGTAAATAAATGATCGTCCAATCATTAAGAAATCTTTGAAATCATAAAAACGCTGGCCTCAATATTGTCATATCCAATTGATCACCAACTCAATGAGTTATTATAACGAGTTCCATCATGGCTTGGTTTTGACATACACTCTGTGAAAGTATGTTTTGCTTTTAAAAATATTATTTTATAAGAAGTCAATTTATCTATTGGTTTTAATAGCAGACTAGTTACGTATAGTCTTTTTTGTAAAAAACAAAGAATAGAAAGTGGTAGAAGTATTTGCATCAACATACGGTCAGCATTAAAGATAATTTTGTTAGAAAAGAAATAGTATAAGTCCAATTAATACTTTAAAGAGGAACAATGATTAGAAGTTATAATACTAGTTAACTAGCAAAATACAGTTAACTGAGAACAGGGGTATATCGTAAAGGATTCACTGAAGAAGGTTATTTTTGTTTGTTCAGTTCAATATTTGTGGAAATAACGTCAGACAAGACAATACTATGGAAGGGGTGCAGATTAATGTTTATACAGTTAATGAGAGTCGACTAGTGCATTGTTATTTCAAACGTTGTTCCACAAATATTATGTTGTAAATCTACTAACATTCTGCTATTGAAGACTGTTAAGTTTTCTACAGTTTCTATATTGCTATCATTGTTCATCTCAAGCTTCCACTGACCTATCGCCTCCGCGGTTAAAATGTCTTGTGTATCGTGTTCCATGGTGATTGTGTGCTCACTATTGCTATACAATATTTATGGTGTGTACGTGTGATCACCGCACTGTAACACTGGCACTGATTCTTTTGTCACTTTGTTTTGTTACGTTTGTTTCACTGTGTTCGCTTCGTTAGTATGCGTATCGTTAGAGAGTTCGTTTTGTTTAAGTATTTTTCTAAACTAATTTTCATTATCTAGAAATGGAATCAAAATAGCATTGTGTTTATAATAATAATAGCCTTTAATAACAATCCAACACATCAGTATATCATTTAAGACATACAATTTTCTTTTTCGTTACTATTTACTGTTACTATCTGACACCGGTTCGTAAAGATTGTCTTGCTTTCCAGCATAGGCCTCCCCTAGAGTTTGCCATAAAATGCAATTCTGTGCTTGTCTTTTCCATTGTGTATTACGCTTATCTAAAAAAAAAATATTTATTATAGCAAACTTTTCAAAACAATTGCAGGATTTTTATACGTACACATTTGTTTTTGTTCTTTTTTTGCAAGACATTTCAAGAACATTAGCGTCAGAAATTATCAATTTAGTTAATTTACAGACGTTTATAAATATTATAGTTAAAAACTTTCATCATATTTTTCATCAACCACTTGAATTTGACGTCATAGAGATTCAGCCATTGAGATTTCAGCTATTATAAATAAAGATACGTATAAAAAGTAAGACAGACGGGAATATTGAACCTGTCTCTTCTATTTAATGTAACAGCTGATCGTAGTTACATTGTGAGAATAGAAATGATCTCATTGGAGTGACACTCTCGGGAATGTGTGAGCGTCTCATTATGCTTACGTCTTAAGATTTAGGAGACATCTTAATTTATGTACTCAAAAATTTAGAACGTAAATTGTATAATCGATAAGAAAATTTAACTTCAAACATTGAATAAACAATTTACATAACTTCGAATATTTCGTAGTAGTTTCTGCTTTTACAGTTTTCTTTGATCTTGCAAAAGTTTAGATACCAGAAAAAGCACAATTTAGCCTATAAAATTTTACTCTAACCTAGAATAATTACTTTTTGTAGTTAAATTACAATTACAGACTTTAAAAGTTAAAAACGGTCGCAACGAGCACTCATGAGATCGTCGAAAATGGTTTTTAAAGCTATCGATAGTTTTTATGATAAACCAACATAAGATAGAGCAATTGGTCAGATGTGTTAAAATGTCAAGCGAGCGAGCGAGAAAGAGAGATGACCCTATATATCTCCATCCCTTTAACAGCTCAGTTTAGATCATCAAATTGATCGCATTAAGAGCTCTGTACAAAATAACCTAAATATTTGACTAAGATAGTCACAAACATCTACTTAACGCCTTTCTCTATTATCTCTCTAAAGTTTCCACGCCAGGACTAATCCGCATGAGCAGCACTTTGGCAATATCCCCCTCACACCTGCACGTAGTTAATTCGTGAAGAATGATAAAGACTGCACCGATGAGCGCTCGCTCGTGGCGCAAGTGCTAGCAATGTGCCAGCGGACATTGCCAAGTAGATGACTATACTTGAACTTGCTTTTAGCGATATATTTTAGAACATTAGTCTACGATTATTTTGAATTCGTACACGTGATGGTCTAAGGGAATCCTTTTAACAAATGCAAAATTCTAAACCTTAAATCATAAAAAAAAAAAAATATTTTCAACATTAACGTAGAGATAGAGGCCCTCTACGCCAGATGCTACGAAATTGCTACGATGCTACGAAAGGCCTACGAGTCTTGTAGCACTCGCGTAGCTCAATGCATTTCCATAGGCATGAAATGGAACTGTATTGCGTATACATCATATTAACGAGGTTACATACTATTGCGATTGATTCGTTTATCTTCAGTCATCGTATAGTTAGTTAAATTAATTAGCCAGACGTCAGTCACTCGTAAGTCTGTACTGTTTACAATATCCTCGACCATCTATCACGATGACTGATTCTAATCTTTGTTAACCTTGCAAAGGGCTATTTATCTACATCATTCTTCGATCAAAACATTCTCAAAGATGCCTGGCAAAGATCGTAGCTATCAACATCTTAATTAATAAACTGTTACGAATGTAATCCTTGAGAACTCCGGCGAAACGAAGAGACGTGTTTTAATTTTGGTAAATTCAAAATACTTTAGATAAGTGTTACGTACTGGCGAATAGGACACGATAACACTCATCGGACCAATTCGACGCAAATACAAAATCTTGTATTTGTCGTCACAAAACAGTTTAACAATCATAGTTTGAGCTGAATTCAGAAATCCAAATTCTTCCGGACCAATTGAGATTCACACATTGCTCGCAGAACGGATGGCTATTGGAGCCGGTAGGTTCTGGAATGGCGTACCGGAAGACTTAGCGTTGGATGGCCTCCTACAAAGTGGACCGATAAGAAGACCGAAGACCTGGCAAAGGTTGCAGAAATCCGATGGATGCCAGACGCATAGGCCCGTTCATTATGTTGACACTTGGGGGAGGCCTATGTCCAATAGGAACGTCTTTCGGCTGAAATTATAATGAGGAATTGAGATTCAAAAGCGAGCCACGGTCGTTTGAAAATTTCTTCTGACGCATTCAACCGAACAAGCATTAGATATGTACCTACTATTAATCCAAACAATCTTATTTCAGATTACGTCAATCTCCAAATCTGAAGAATACACCTAGTTGAAATTATAATGTGCAATCTATGACCCCTCAGAAATAGCTCCAAGGCTAGCTGCACTTCCTCAGCATGGCGACTGGAGTGACGTCAGACATGATATGATATTCAGTGACATCCGGTTTATCCGATTTACGATGGGTTTGGCATCTGCACGTCAGGGTTAGATTAGCACAGGAATGTTGGGGTTAGACGAGCGTGGATATAGAGAACAGCTGGAGAAGATTACCGTTGATGAAAATATTTGATAGGTTTAGTTTTTTGTCAGGTATAATTTAATAATAATAATAATAGTTTATTTGCATCAAGTTTTACATTTTACATTAAATACATTTAATTTGGTACTTTTAACCCTTTTCCACTCGCCTATCGTCAACATCGAGCATGATTTTAAAGCTTGTTTGCTTCATCTAATGCAATCCAACGCGATGTTTGATGAAGAGGCAATGCAAAAAAAGAGAGATAACACCTGAAAACTCTGTTGACATTCGGTAATTCCGTGATTTACTCGAATACTTCACAAAACTTGTTCTAGGAAATACCTACCTACGTGTTGTTTTTCAAACCCTTCAAAGTTTTTCTTAAAAAATGTGTCGTCATTCAGAATCTCGATTAAATGTGCAATTGATGTACTTTTTTTATATTTTTATATATGAGTACATTATGGAGGGCCAAAGTAGTAGATTTCAGATTTTACTAGATTAGTTTTAAACAAATTTATGTTTTGATTTCTATAGAAGCCTAGATAATATCCACAAGATAGCTGTGTATCCAAAATATCAAAAAAAATGCGTAATAACATTATAATCTCGTAACAGCGGTTGTATGAAAATGTACCTCGAAAAGGACGATCTTAATATGTCAGAGTAATCTTTATGTGTTATTAAAATCCATAAAGTTCAAAACTTATTTTTTATGAAAGCATAAATATTATGGAGCCGGATAACTTCCGGAGAATATTTTATTTCTTTTTCTACTTTTCGTGTCGATGGACTCAATTTTTTTTTCTGACCAGTATGTAGCAAACTATACAGTTCTGTTATTGCTCTCGAATAAATCCTGAAAAGTGCAGGTGATTGTGCCGGACGGGCAGCATTACAGGTGATGCATGTCCTGTTAAGCGGCTCCACATTGGCACTGTGTTTGAGATGGGTCGAGAAAACGCAGCTTGACCATATTGTTTGTGCAATGGTCAACCTTGGTCCGCAGTCGGTTAAGAGATTTCTAATAAGTTACAATATACACCACAAATTTTTAATTAGTACAAATTCTTAAAGGGATTATTAGAAAAGGTCTTGTTATTATTTAAGTAAAGTCTCAATAAATAAATAATATTCATAAACATCAAAGTTATTAGCGTTTGTTTATATTGCAAAATGTCACTCAATTTATTGAAATATTGTACAGGCTATTTATTGATTATGAATGAATAAATAACGATTAAAATGGAAAAACACTGCGCGTAGTATTTTCTAATAGCAATTGTTATGAATGATCGATTATTTACCAATTATGACACATTTTCGTGAACAATTTTGGAATTTCGATTTTTTTACTTTTGACTACAAAAATATGATTAATAACGGGTACGGATAAAGTCCCATTTGTTTCTTGTACGAATTAAAAAATAGGGGTGTAGTTACATTATAGGTACCAATGAAAATATAAACATCATATTGTAAATCGCCAACACTCGCTAATTCTTGGTTACGTCGCATAGGTATTTTTAGCCATGTTTCGGGTTCTAAACGAGTAATAAATTTAGACTGCCATAAAATCTAAGATCATAGCTTTACCTATACACACATTGATATGAATTTATAAAATCATACAAAGAAAATTGGTCAAAAGCATCACCAAAATTAATATTTTCAATTCAATAACGGAGCTTCGCCCTATAGATGAAAGCAGACAAATGTATGAACTTGAAATAGCTGCGGCTATTTTTAGAGCCGCCTACGACGCAAGCGCAACGCTAAATATGTGTAAATACACTTCGAGTTACTGAGTCACTGCGAAACTGTCGTCAACTAGGCTGAATGGAGTTATGGCGTGAGAAATTGTGAAATTCTGTTACATTATCTTCTTTATACGTTTACGACGAACCGCACGTTATAACATTTAGCTAAATCATCACTTTACACCAGGGCGCCGGCTTTCAGAAAATCTCATGGGTGCTCATGCTTATTTGATGGACTCGAAAATGTGGCGAAGTGTGAGAAGAGAAATACACACTGATCGACCGACAAATAAATAAATGTCCTACTTACATACTGCGTACTTAATTAATAAATATGTTTGATAAAAATATAAAATGAAACCATTATATAAAAATTAAACTGGTTTTTATCATCAAGAAATATTATAATTTATACGTAACCTAAAAGGCGATTACTGATCTGTTTCTTGATGTCTATTCTCAGGGGTGCTCGGCACCCACTGTTTATTTCTCATGGGTGCTTGAGAACCCGAGCACCCACTGAGTCAGCGCCCCTGCTTTAAGCGTCTACACCAAACGATCCAAATAAAATAATATCGCATCATACAACCTTTACCCTTGTGCCCTATAATCCCTGTTTATGTGGGGCTGATAGCATGTCTTTGTAAAAAGATTTGTTAAAATTTTTTGGACAAACGAAAAGTATAAAGTTATTTTGAAAATTGTTTACCTGTGCGATAGTGAAATAATTATGAGAATTCTAAATTCTAAATTAAATTCTTTAAAGCATAGATTTATTAAACCCATTTAGTTAATCATAGCTTACATCAGTGGCGATAAAATTTGTTAGACAGTTTAAACGGCCAGATATAAAAAAAAAAAAAATAAGTTGATTTATTTCATTGTAATACTTTATTTCTTCATCGCATCATCATTTTAATAAAAAAGTTGTCCGATTTGGAGCAGTGACGGTACAATTCCGATTTCGTAAGGTTGGAACTACCGATTAATTTTGCACCGGAATCCGAATTCGGTTCCGATATAACCACTTCCGCTACATACCTATGCTATGCTATAACTGGTCAATTCTGTAAACATCTAACCGTGGGAAGTTAGATGGAGGCGGCTTGAAAGGAGCAGTCATTCTACTTTAATTCGGTGGTTTACAGGTCACTTCACATTATATTTCACGGTGAGCTTTTTACAGAATCAAGTAAAATTACAATTAGCTTCACGCTCAATTCAACTGGGTTTTTAATGCGACATTGGAACAATATTTCTTTATTTATTTATGTAGGAACCACATTTGTGTACAAAACAACAATTGTAGCGATATATAACTGCAGAAGTGCAATACTGTGTTGCAGTTATACCGCCCGCCATTGTAACGAACATAATACAAGGTTTCTAACTTAAGGGGATGCAACTCGACAAACATTTTCACTGTTTTTCATACAACCACTCTTACGCTATTATTTATTTATTAGTTTATGACGTTATTACACATTTTCATTAGACATTATGGAAACACAGTATTTTGTGAATATTATCTAGGCTTCTATTGAAATCAATTTATAAATTTGTGTTCTAATCCAATGAAGACTTCTGAAAATCTGCTATTTTGCATGAACTTTGACACTTCATTGTTTACTCTAAAAATTAAAAAGTCAAAAAAGATTCTAAATAAGGACAATTTTTTTTTGCAAAATCTTCTAAGGGTTTAAAAAAATACACGTATTTCCTGGAACACGTTTTGTAAAATGTTACCAGAGTTTTTAGGCGTTATCTCTCTTTTTTTGCGTTGCTTTTTCGTCAAACATCGCGTTGGATTGATTGCGTTAGATGAACTAACAAGCTTTTTAACCATGTTCGATGCTGACGATAGGCGAGTGCAAAAAGACCGTCTTAATATAGATTGGCGTGTTCAAAAACCTTGCTCAAATAGAAGAAGAATCCTGATTCAAGCAATAAATGAACCGTCAAAAGACAATCATAGAGATAAAGAAGTGCTATAACCAACCAGTAACTGCCGATAGTTCGATCTATCACGCTCACTCAGTGCTCCGTACCCGGTCGGAAATGTCACATGTTGCACAGTTAATTATAAACCAAGCATCATGCTGAAAGAGCTACGGATGAGACAACATGCCTAATAGATTGTCTCATGATGACAAGGAACTTCGACATAGCACCTACTGAGCGAGCTATAGATGCACGACTCCATTCATGTTTTCCAGCGTCTGGATTTGAATTGCCTGCTGTTGTTTCTTTTACTAGGACTGTATTTGCATCAGCTGACTTTTATATAGCGTCCTTTATCTTTATCTATATAGGAGAAACTGACTGACTGACATATCAACGCACAGCCGAAATTACTGGGACTAAGACCGTGAAATTTTGCACAAGGTTTCCTTTTATGATGTAGGTGAGCACTAAGAGAGGATTTTCCAAAATTCACCCCCAAAGGGGATGAAACAGGGGTTCAAAATTTGTATGGAGAAACCATCTTATCCGCGGGCAAAGCCGCTGGCAGAAGCTAGTTTCTCATATTATTATTGAAGCTCTGTAATATTCTTATTAGGTGCTATTCATAGATGATAGACTTGAAAATCCTGAAAATTCTAGTAAAGCATTCGGTAGCAGATTACGTATGTAGTGTAAATTCTCTACATATTTCTTCAGCTTCCGCTATTTCTTAACAACAGGAAACGTCTCATTATTTTAAAAGATTACCTATGAAACTTCCTGCTTTATATTTTATTTACAAATTAGTTTTTTTCAGAATCTGTTTATTCTTATGGTATGTAGGCATCTAACAGAGTCAACAGAGCAACTACAATATTGTAAACAAAATGTGTTTTATTAAAACGTTCATGAATGGAAACCGTGTTGGTTCCATTATATATTTGTGCATTGTTATCATTAACGTCGGTAATGAAAATACTAAACTTTAAAACATAAATCTTCTTACGACCTATATTGTTCCATTGAGAATCGGAAACAGATATTCATAAAGACAAAAAATTATGAGGGCTGTGCCCATGCGCAATGATTGACAGATGACCTATTTACGAGTCCACATTGGCCTAGTTTCCTGATCATTAAACCCGACCTGGAAAGACGAGTAGTCAAAGTCTTTGTCGATGTCAAGATTAAACATCACCATAGAAACAAAATGACAATCAGAGTAAACAGGGAAGATCACAGATGAAAGAAATAAAAACTAAAAAAAAATGTTGTCTTTAGAAAATCATAAGAAAAAAAAAGAAAATAAAAAACTATTGATTACAAATGATGTCATTCAAACGACAGTTCTAAAAGTTGATACTAAGAACGAAAGAACTGTTCGACGTCCAAATGTCAGTGTACGGCGCGCCAATCAGCTCCGCGTTCCTCTCTGTTTACTAATCTACAACTTTAGCACGACATTTCTGATGACTCTTACAACGAAGCAATAAGACCTACAATCCCCTAATTGACAACGAGAAAAAGTTTGTCAAGGAAAATGACTGCAACTCAGACTTTGCGAATACCAAGGCACTTATCACGGTGTAGTAAGGTCCGTTATACATTGTTTGGTGTACGAAGAAAGTTTGTGGGAGTAATACAGGCCCGGTAGGCCGGTCTAAATGCGTCCGCGTCTTTGGCACGGCACTGGGGCAAGGACGCGAAGCGCCTATGCAGTCGGCAGATTGATTGACCGATTAATCTTAGCGAGACAAGACTGGGAAAATGAAATATTATCGATCTTAGTACGTAGACTTTAAATGTGGGACGATTTTTATTTTCAACGAAAATTTTGAAGAAAGAGAGAATTAATTTTTAGCGGAAACAGCAATAAATGTACGCCAGTTTTCCCAATCGTTTGTATACAAGATGAAATTAAAGAAACCGAAGTTTTTGGTGACTCTGGAGTAAGATACAATCGGTCACACATTCCCAAGACAGTAAATAGAGGTAGACACAATAGTATATGCTTGTTATCAGATAATCAGTACACGTGGTATATGTGCAACGACTGCTATTAAGTGCACTTAGTAACAGCTCGACGATACACTTTTGAAGTTCCCTCGTATTACTTTCATATCCTTATATTAGCTGTTGATATCATACAATACATCAAATCAATTATTGCAACACATGTTTTCGTTTACAAGTAAAATTTATTATTAGTTTATCTATATCACTCCTGACAATTACTCAATTGAAAGCTCAAATCTGCTAATGCGTTATTTCGTAAGTATGAATTTCTAGTTTAATACTATATTCTGGAATAACTGCTATAATTTATATTCTATACTAGCAAATGTTTCATCATTCGTAGAAGTAATATGTTTATTATGAATCCTTTTAATTCTGTTGACAGCGCAGTCTGTTGTGGGTTGACTTCGCATTTATAACTTTGTTTTCATAGATATTTCTATTTACAACACGACGCTAGTACAAGTTTTATTATTTTCATCGTGTTTGTATGTACAATACCTGAAGTATTTTTACATGTTTTGCTTTGTTTTTTTTTATGTTGGTTATTTTTTTTGTTTTTGTGCAAAAATCCTGTGATCGTTGTGTATGAGACAGTCGTTGTTATCGTTCACTTCACTTCACACACGAAATGGGTGGGATCGTGGGTATGTACATATGAGAGGTCGTGTCAATGGGGTCGGCAGCGACTATTACAGGAGTATTACGAAACGGTTCGATCGCCGAACGATTGGTGTCGACGCGCGCGCGTGCGTCTCTCGCCCAAACACACCCGAGACTGCGTACACTCGCAAGTATTTTGATACCGTCACTACGCTTCTATAACTCCCAATTTTCTATCTCGTTTGTATTGAAATCCACTTGAATCGATACCGGAATGTTTTTGAATCAATTGAAAGATACAGAGTTTCATTTTCTGTGGTATGTATGCTATGTAGCGCCATTTTGGGGCTGCATAGTATGCAATACCCGTCTAGGCGTCAAGTGCCAAGTGTTACTGACAGACTTAACGACAAATGAGTGGCGACGAAAACTTTTGTCTGTGCAGTTACATACAAAAAATGAGAGAACTGTATGAATAAATAAATAACTTTAATTTACATAAATACATATAACAGGATACAAAAGAAACAGAGCTTCTTCGTTGACAATTACGTAGCACGCGCGTCTTTCTGAAATAAAGAATATCCTTTAATCTACATTTACTCGAACCGGTTTATGTAAACAGGAAATATCCGAACGAAAATCCGAATGTACATGTCTGTAATCTATATATATAAAACGAAAAAGTGACGGACTGACATATCAACGCACAGCCGAAACTATGGGGACTAGAAGCGTGAAAATTAACACAAGGTTTCCTTTTATGACGAAAGAGAGGATTTTCCAAAATTCACCCCCCATGGGGATGAAACGGGGGTCCATAAATTGTATGGGAAAACCTACTTTCACGCGGGCGGAGTCGCTGGCTTCTGCTAGTTCGGTACATATTTGCTAAACTAGTAAAATGAATTTAATCTTAATCTTAAGAATAATACGTCAGCTATTGTACACAATATTAGGTTTCGTCAAGAAAGTCCACTCTATATCTTTGACCGAATCTCTCAAAGTTATCCTTCTTGGAGATAGAGTTTCTAATATTCTCCGTGTATTTTCTAACAAAGACTTTGGAATTTGATATTCATTAGCCATTTTAATGTCGGAGAGGTTGGCTGATAACTTTCGCAGGTTTTTAATTTTCTAATTGTTGCTACACCAACAGCAGTAAATATAAAGATTTTTATAGAACATATTATAGCGTGTAACTATACGCGCCGTCGACAACTCGAGCTCGCACTATTACCTATACAATGAGGAGTACGTACCTCACGAGCTGGTCAGATGCAGACAGCGTCGTACGACGTCCAGCCCGTCCAGGCGCACGGCCAGCACGCCGCAAATGGCAGCCTCGCCGCGCGCCGCGCGCACCGGCATCACCTCCGTGTAGCCCGGGCTACCGGCGCTGTAGGCTAGCAAATCGCCCAGGTATAAGTATGCATACCTGATAACAAAAAACCGGTCAAGTGCAAGTTGGACTCGCGCTTCGAGTACAAATGTTCATATGTAAATAGTTCGATTCCCGAATCGATTCTCGAATCCAAATCGCGAAAAATAAATTATTTTGTGATGCAGCTACAAATTTTCAATTTTTAACCGACTTCAAAAAGGAGGAGGTAATATGTTCGGCTGAATGGGTTTTTTTTATGTATGTTTACCGATTTCTCGGTCAATTGTGGACCGATTTAGATTTTTTTTTTTTATTGATAGGTTATGCTTCCAAGTTGGTCCCATAGAAATATTGTTATGATCATGAACTTCGAAGATATAGAACACAACTCCTCATAGGATCACAGCAGAACTGTCGTAACAAGTAAAATTGCTTTATTTATACGTATAGTCGATGACTGATTGAATGAATAGGGGGAATATATCGAACTGATCTGATGATGATGCCTGAAGTTAGGCACCGGAACTATATAATAGATTAATTTAATATAACCGTGTTTGGTGTTATTAGAATTGTCATGAGATGCACTCTGGGCTATAAGGTATTTAAATATGGCTGAGGGGTACTTTTTAGTGGTGGTAGGTACCATAACTAAAAAGTGTAAAATAAAAAACTTTTAACAAAAAAAAAAAATACAACCGACTTCAATGTAAAAAAAAAACACTGAAAAGTGCAAAATAATTTTAATTTCGGAAGTCGATGTTAAATAACGAAGAGAAAAAACTATTAAAGAAACACCGATTTCCGAAATTAAATTTATTTTGCACATTTTAGTGTTTTTTTTAACATTGAAGTCGGTTGTGTTTTTTTTTAAGTTTTTTATTAGACTTTTTTCTTTACCTTATTTTATGAAACTTTGCATCTGGTCAAATGGTTTTGATTTCCATGCGAGTATCAAAATAAGCACCTAAATGGAGTATAAACGGGCATCTTTAGATTGCGTTGTCTTACAATTTTGAATTTTTCAATGCTCCAAGGGCTAACAGACTTAAGTCATCATACTGAGTTACTGAGTTGGCGACCCTTTCGGTTCGAGCACGTTCAGCGCAACTATTTTTGTGTTGTCTACTATATTGCCTGTATCGAATAAATCCTATTCTATTCTATTCATCATCATTTCAGCCGAAAGACGTCCACTGTTGGACATATGTCTCCCCCAAGTGTCTCCACAACGACCGATCCTGTGCGTCTCGCATCCACCGCATTCCCGCGACTCTCACCGGGTCGTCGGTCCACCTTGTAGGAGGCCTTCCAACAGACAAACTTAAGTATGTGATATTAATTTCAGATTGATATCTCTACGCGTTCTTGAGAAATAGGATCTTGATAGACGGACAACAATGTGATCCTATAAGGGTTCTGTTTCTGCCGACTGAGGTTACGGGACCCTAAAAAAGAAAATAATTTTTCTAGACCTTACTCACCCAATGTCCTCACAGCTTTCAATGCCAAGTGGATCTTCAGCGGGTTCGCTGACAACGGAGAAGACGATGCAGTCCTTTGCGCTGTCGCTACCGCTGCTGTTGCGGCACTTTGCCATGTGCCCGAGTCTCGGAAAATCCGCATCTTCTAGCTCGAAAACTACAATGTATTTTTAATTTATCAGATTAAATATTGAGCCTAGAAAGCGGGGCTGAGATGATCTAGACACGTACCGCGAAGACCGGTTTGGGAAGGCGCGGGAGAAATGGCTTAGAAAAAAACATTTGGACAGGCCTGTTGGTCTAGTGGTCAGTGGCCTTGACTGCTACGCCGGAAGTTATGGGCTCGCAAATGTTTGTGTGATGAGCATGATTATTTGTTCTGTCTGGATGTAATTTATCTATAATATGTATGTATTTAGAAATATAGTATGTTTATCAGTTGTCTAGTACTCATAGCACAAGCTCTCCTTAGTTTGGGACTAGATGGCGTTGTGTGATTGTTGTGGAATATTATTATTATTTATTTATATTTTTTTTAATTTCTACACATTAAATCTTAACGATGGGTTATGTGGTTGTTCGAAAAAGTTATCGCGGCTCTGGATCGCAAAGGGTAACTGAAGGAACACAGGTGTGTTTTCGTCGGTAAAAATCTGACACTCCTATTTCACTGCCTCAAAAGTTTTTCCTTACATTTTCTGATTTCTATAGTCACCCAGACACTAAATATTAGGGCTTTAAAAAAACCCGGGACTTATGATAAAATTTATCTCTTTTTCTATTAATAGTAGAAAAATACTGCTTAGACAGATCGATAGAGAATTTATGGCTGTTTATCTAATCGTTGTGGTATCTAAAACGAAAATCTGCCAAATGGGACTTAACGGCACTTTAGCTTCGACGGTAGTAGGGAACTAAGATGACGATTAACAGAGAATTATAGAAAAAATATATTCCGCCGACCCTATATAACTAAGGGCGCTATTCTACTCACTTGTCTGTATTTTTCTTTTGTTGTATTTTTACAAGTGACACTAGTGACAGCGGCTAAACGCGATTATGCGAGCCAAACGTTAAAACGCGATTAGTTTTATTGGTGAATTCCGCCCTAAGAAGTTAAGAGAATGATTCTGAATTTGGCACTAGCACTTACCTTTCGTAAAGTTGAAGTAGCACTTCTCCACATAATGTTTAGGCTTGGGCAAACTGACGGGGGTCTCAAGATCAGCGCCAGATCTTCCCAGGAAGGTATATGCGACGTACACACGCTGAACACGAGGGTCTATCATGGTGTCACACTTCTCGTTCAGAGCTAACCAGAGGACTGTGATCTCTAATTTTGGGGTAAATCGTTTTTGATTGTCTTGAACAGTTGGCTCTTCGATGTCCTGAGAATTATGACTGTGTTAGGATTTTTGTTGCCACAACATTTGGCCACCCTTTTAAAGCGAAGCTTTTAGGCCCGTGCCTCATACGGACGCCATGGCAGTGCAACCAGTTCGCAAGTAAATGCATGCAAATCTATGGTGTATACCTCACCTGGCAACTCTTGGTCACGCAGTCAACCATAGATTTTTTGACCTGGTTACGCCGACATGGTGTCTCAGAGAAGCCCGGCTCTTAAAGTGAGGTCTGCAGTGAGAGCCCTTTGGTTTAAAATACTTTATCATCAGGTTCCTGTACAAATAAGTCACCTACGAGTAGGTATATCGTGTCTCCTACTGTTTTGTTCTCTTTTTATTACACATTAGCAACCTACCCCAGCTTCGCACAGGTGTTAAATATCTTTGAAATGATCGGAATTCCGAAATCAGAAACGTTTATTTCAAATAGACCAATTACAGGCACTTTTGAATTGTCAAAATGACGGTCAGTCAAAAAAAAAACAAGTGAAGCTAAATTGCACGTTCCAAAGCGTAGATCTCCATGGAGAAGAACGTGCAAGAAACTCCATGGACACTCTTTTAAATCATATCTTATAATCGGCTTTTTATACACCTGATTCTTCCTTATGAATCACTCCGTCCATTAGTGAAAATTGCAGGAAAATGTGTTCGGTAGTTTTTGAGTTTATCGCGTTCATAAAGACAGATGCGAAGGGAGACTTTGTTATATAATATCACACTGATTTCTTAGAAATCTTTATTTGTACCACTTTGGACTTACCCTTTGCGGTTTTTCCTCCGATTCAAAATATCTTGGCTGTATTGTTACTTTCTTAGAATGGTTTGAGTCTACACAGGGAGAAAATAATTAAAAAACTTATACATCATATCGATACCCACCACTGACCTCTACTTTATACCACTGGACAGGCTGTTCCATACGTTTTGACAGCTAATTTTTTGTGCCTATTTGAAGCGCCACTTGCGAGCGTCCAGAGAACTAATTTTGACTTATAATGCAAATAGCTGCAGAGAAGTGTAACAGTCTCTGAAGAATTTCTGATTTTTGAATTAATTTCGTTCGAATTCCGTTTTATTCCTGCTTCACGAATTATATAAACCTATGAAAAATGAGGTCATGTGTATATTGTAAGTGGCGCGACATTATTAGTTTTAGTACCGTAGACACTCGCTAGGACCGACAGCGCCAAAACGGCGAATATCAAATGGGCACAAAAACACTTTGACGGCCAACAGTCCAGTGTGGTAAAAGTGGTAGGTAAAGTGATACCTACTATCTTATAAAATTTTACATTTTATAGGGTTTTAGTCTGTAAAAGTCTAACACGCTTCTGGAGCGGGAAGCTGCACCCAGACCATGGATGATTAACCACGTTAACAAAAAAGACATCTTAATCTGTAATACCTACTACCTTTTTACTACATAAATGTAGAAAACACAGGGAGATTAAAAAAGGTAAGTATAGTTACCCTGAGTTCATTGAAGTAAATATCTTTAAAAAAAATAAAAACGTAGCCCCACACTAGGAATTACTCCTGTATCACGGTAACTTTATGTAAACTCACATAGGTACAGTCAGCACCAAAAGTCGATGAACAGAATCAACATAACAAAACACCTGGTGCGTAGCGGGGTGTGGACCGGTTTTGTTATGTTGATTCTGTTCATCGACTTTTGGTGCTGACTGTACATAAGAAGACACCCAGACTCTAAACACCATTTTTTTTTTACCTAAGTAGGTATACAAAAATTTGCTCCGTGCAGGAATCGTTCTCGCGACACGGAATCAATGGCTCCACCACTGCGCAAAGCGTGCCGTGCGCGTAAAAAGAATAACACTTTCGTCTGCCGTTGCAGTTCTCCACATTGAACTGCAGTACGTGTATACAAAATCGTGTGCGAAGAATCGCCAAACTAAAATGGCAGTGGGCAGGGCACATTGCTCGTAGAACGGATGGTCGATGTGACCGAAAGGTTCCAGAGTGGCGACCGCGCACCGGAAAACAAGGTGGACCGACGACCTGGTGAGAGTCGCGGGAATGCGGTGGAAACGCCTGGGGGAGGCCTATGTCCGACAGTGAACGTCTTTCGGCTGAAATATGATGATGATGACGTGTGTACAGCCAATATTGAGCCGCTTTTTATATGAGTCATTTTTGTGCAAATAAACTGTTTTTCTTTCTTTCTTTCACTAATCTAACTTACAGATACCTTACCACGAGCTCTTAAAGCGATCCATTTGACGATCTAAACTGAACTGTTAAAGGAATGGTGGTCTATAGCTCCTTCCCTCTTTTTCACTCGCAAGACTGACATTTTATCACGTCATATTAGAGCCAGGCAGCCCAACCATATATATTTACCAAGTAGTGAGGTCATGTCGCCTCCTTCTGCGAAGCAGTAATGCTAGCAAAGGAGGCGGCCGATCGCGTGAGGCAACGGCAACGGTCCTTACGCCCCAACCGCCGCCGGGATTCCGATCCCGATTTCCGGCCACCGTAGGCGCGGGCTTGCGGACGGCGAGCAATGGGTGGCTCGCCGTCCGATCGTCCGGTAACCGTCCGGACCGAGCCTAAGTCGTCGACGGCGCGTAGTGTTCCACGCGCGCCTCAAGGAGATGTCAGCAACCGTAGGGGCCCAACAGGGTCGAAGCCTACTGGGGCCATGGGTGATGCGAAAGAGATCCCCGGGGCCCTGGAAAACAAATGGCAAAGAAGAAACAGGAGTGGGTTTTTAGTCAGTAAAGTCTGACACTATCTCGCGCTCCGCCCAAGAGCGGGGGATGTCATGAGATGATTATCCCACCCGACAAAAAAAAAAAAAAAAAAGTAGTGAGGTCATGACTATGTCCCTTGACGCATGTGTTCACTCTCGGAGATGGCACCTACGATTCCGTCGAGTATTATATAAAAATTAAAAAGTACATCACCTACAGACTTGGACAAATTTTCATATTTTTTATATATTTCCGTGTCTCTTGCCATGGATCTCGATTTCCGGTTGCCAGGGCTGCCTGTTTCAGAAAAAATGTTTATTAATTATTTTTTTTATAATCATAGTAATTCGAGCAGTGGTGGCCGAGTGGTAACGACCCTGACTTATGATTTGTAGGTCGCGGAATCAAACCCGATCAGGCGCATTATTTTGTGCAATTTATGTCATTACCATTGCTTTCAAAACGGTGAATGAAAACATCGTGAGGAAACCGTTACGTTGTTAAAACTTCAACGGTCCGGACTAAGCGTTCCGCTTCGTCGTTTATACTGCGTACTTCGAAGGACTGGAACAATTTGACTGCTGCGGTCTTCCCGTTCAACTATAATTTAACTGTCTTCAAGGCTAGAGTCAATAGGCACTTAATAAACTTGTGCGCCTCACCATCAATGATTGCGTCACTGCTTATCATCAGGTGGGATCGCAGTCAAGCACTGGTTTATGTCAATTAAAAATTAAAGAACCAAAAATTCGGAGACATGTGACATTCATCAACCCGCACTGGGCCCGCGTGGTGGATTACGGCCCATTCCCTCTCCTAGAGAGGAGGCCTGAGTCCAAGCAGTGGGAACATTAAAAGGCTGATTGTGCTTCTGTTATGCATAATAATTAATTTTTCTTTAAATTTGTACTTTGAGCAATACATTACATAATTAACCTGCACTTACCTGCGGTTTTGCTCCCGAAACTTGTCGCAAAATAAAGCCAATATCCTGGTAAAATACCAGACCAACCATTACAATACCAGAGATTTTAATGGTTAATTGAGTGGTTAATAAAATACTTAGCTTTCACCTGTCTTCAGTCTTGTGGTCTATCTACCCTGCAGAAACCGTACAGTATTCGTGGATCAAACGTATAATTATTATTAGGTATAGCCTATGGCCCTCAATGATAGTGTATAGGCATTAATAATTTTGTAATGAGGTCGTACCTCCAGAGAGTACCTCTTTCAAACACTGAACACTAGTTTTTCATGCACCTCCGTTTGTGGTTTATCCCGCAGGACGTTGTGTATTTTCTAGTACTTAAAAATGTTTGTATTCGGAACAGTGCCTCCAAACAGACCGAACAAACAATGTCCTTAGACGACATGGTATATAAGACATAACTTACTGGCTTTCCTTAATTTTTGAATAAAATTACGCTGATCACCGCCATGTGTTTGCTATGAAAACAAACAAAAATATATAGGTAAGACAAAACGTTCAGAATATTGATAAATAACACTATTTTCATAAATACGGTTAAAAATGAAATTTAGCTTACAGTATGAGGACTTCCTTTTTTATTTAACCGAGATAAAACGCTTCTCTAGAAAAAAAAAAACAATTAGATGGTTAAAAAATTAAAAATCTATTACAGCTCAACTCACACTGGCGCATAGTGGAAGCGTAGCGCGACACGTCATGTATTAATCCATAGCATATTTATCTCTATTTTGCCATTATTTGGTACAAATTTGTGTTATGCAAATATTGTCCTTACATAATATCTATTTATACTGTAATATAGAAATATTCTAAGAACAACAATTTTTTTAAAAGATTAACCATGGAGTTTCTTGCCGGTTCTTCTCCATAGGAAACGACCAATTTTGAACCGTGCACTAGTTCTAACGTTTTATGAGTGCCCATGTAGGCCTATGTGAAATAAAACTTTTGACTTTTGACTTTTATTGAATCGCACGACGATAGAGTCGAGCGGTTTGTAGTTGAAAAACATGACGTATCGCGAAGCTTCGACTCTGCTTTGAATGAAGTGACATATACATACTACAATTTTGATATATCTTTTGAATGCATTTCTAAAAATATTAATTCGTTCAAATATAAGACAATATTGAAAAAAACACAACAACACATAATTATCAATATTGTTGTTGTTCTTGTTGTCAATTTTGTTGTTGTTATTGTTGTCAATGTTGTTGTTGTTGTTTGTTTGTTGTTGTTGTAGAATGTTAATTTATTTATTATTTATTTAAAAATTTATGTACTTAATAATAAAAAAAATAAGAAGGAAACAGAAGAATAGAAAAAGGAAACGGTAATGTTATGTTAGACAATTGTCAATTGTTGTTGTAAAATGTAGTTTACTTACTAAGGACCCATAACTGCTGTTCGCTTGGTAGGCACTATCTACCTCCTGCTAACAAAAACAAAAAACAAAACATCAGTATACTTTCAACTAAGATACGCGCAAGGCAACGGCCCTCACTCCCCAACCGCCGGGATCCCGATCCCGATTTCCGGCCACCATAGGCGCGGGCTTCCGGACGGCGAGCAATGGGTAGCTGGGCGTCCGATCGCCCGGTAACCGTCCGGATCAAGTCGTCGACGGCGCGTAGCGTTCCACGTGCGCCTCAATGAGATGTCAGCAACCCAGCAGACCCCGCAGTGTCCCCGAAGCCTACTGGGGCCATAGGTGATGCATATGGGAACCCCGGGACCCGGGAACCAAGGCAAAGAAGGAACAGGAGTGGGTTTTAGTCAGTAAAAGTCTGGCACGCCCTCTCGCCCCGCCCACGGCCGGGATATGTCATTAGATGATTTCCTACTTAAAAAAAATACTGAGACAGGGTAAAACCAGGATAGGAGTCCAGCTGGCTGTCCGATAAGAACTAGGCCTTGATCGACGTCGTGTTATGTTCCACGCGCGCCTTCAAGAGCTGTCAGCATAACTGACACAGCCCCTAGGACCGATGTCTGTCTGATGTGCTTACCACGAACTCTGAACGAGATCCAATTTACGACCTAAACTGAACTGTTATAGCTATATAGGTTGTATAGCTAGATTACTCTTTGTCGCTCGAGCAGCTGACATTTTAATTAAGTCAAGGTTCGAAAGAGTTACCGCGGACCTGGAAGAATACAGGTGGATTTTAGATGATACTCCCCACTCTCTTTCTCGCAGAGGGGAGAAGTCATTTTAATTTTATTTTTTTATTGTTGGTCGGTTCGCGCTTGACCGCTATCTCAGCTGATGGAAAGCGGCGATGCGGCGCACTTACCTAGAAGTAACCTATTCACTCTTGACCTAAAGATTCCCGGGTTGTAGCCATCAGGAAACATAGACTCCGGCAGGGAATTCCACTCCTTACCTTTACGCACAATGAATGTGTTCCCAAAGCTTTCGTGCGTATAGGTGGGATGTCCACCATGTACCGGTGGCGCAATATTTGATGAGTTCTCAGCCCAGTATACTAGCATGTCTCTCTTAGCTTCTATGCCATGAGCCACTAAGATTATGCCAACACATTCCGCTTAATAGATGGTGTTGAATTTTTCTAGCGTTCTGGATATTTATTACAGTGGTGTTTATTTGGGAATAAACTATTCAATTTCTTTTCAATATTCATCATAATGCTTAATTTTATCAGTTCATTCTGATTACAAAAGATGATAAAATACTGCTTGAGTCTAGGACAAGACTATGTCTGGCGAATAGTTACAAAACATTAACTTACTTCGCTCGGGCGGCCGTTTTTGTACTTGGAATCATTTAGTAGATTGTTTTTCTGCCAAAAATAAAAAAAGGAAAATAATTTTAGTCTGCGAAATAAACATAGACTAATATCGGTATTGAAAAAATCCGATATTTCAAAGCCATACTTTAATCCGTTCATAATTCCTTTGAGTGAGAGAGGTGTTACATCAAAACTTCGAGATTTCTATGCTACATACTCGTACGCATATCTAAGTTAAATATAAATGACTAGCTTTTGCCCGCGGCTTCACCCGCGTACATAAAATATTGCCTATGTCACTCAGGAATAAAGCAGCTTTTCTATCGGTGAAAAAATTTTCGCAATCGGACTAGTACTTTCAGAGATTTCCTACAAACAAAAAAGCATAAAAACAAAAAAAAAACAAACTTTACCTCTTTATAATGCAAACTTATAAGATAACATGCATTCGTGCATTTTGACGCGAATTAAAGCATCAAGTTCCATGATTATGAAAACTCGATTAACAGGACCAATTGTTGTCGTAATATATTCGGATAAACGAAAATCTGCATTATTGAATGTATGATTATAATTTTGAGAAGTGCCTATACCGGACCGCGTCTAAGAGCCGAGTGGCGGCGTGTGAGCGGCGAAGCTCGTTCCCGGGACCCGTGCGCGCCTTCCTGTGGCCACCCCTAGTGGTGCGCCGACAACGTTAATGCTAATGTGAAGCAAAGCGGCCTGAATGGAACAAACAATTGATAGTCTACTGCGGTGGTTTACGTGACTAATAGCACGTGGGTGCGGTGCGGCGACAGTGAGCGAAGCGAAGCGGGAGCGATTAGTTGGTTTAATATTTACCCGCTGTGTGGTGGCTTCTTTTATAGTAAATTTTGATATAAGTGGAGAAAATTTGTCATTGCGACCGATGTGGAATCCGTCCGAGCCGCAGACGAGAGTGGTATGGAGCCGAGTGCTACAGTGACAAATTACCACGTGTATCAAACGACGTTTTTCAATACACTCAATACACAAATAAATAATTAAATGGAGGTCGACCTGCGACTCGTGGGGGATACAATCAATACAAACAATTGTGGCGGGGTCTAGCTCGCGCACTTTTTTGCACTAGTGTGAAGACAGTAAATAGTATGCCTAAGTGTGCCTAAAAGCGATAAGGATAAGAGCAGGTGAGATCAAGTGAATTAAAAAATAAATTGTGGTAGAAACGGCGACTTCACGCGAACGTAGAGCAGACACGTCGCGATGTATTCGCGTAAACCACATCGGATCGTTTCGCAATCGTATTTACGTTGGAAATATCCACGTAAGACGCCACCTAACTGATGTCCAGGTAATCGAGTCTCCTCTGTACTATTTGTTACACACACTTACTTGCATCGCATATTTTACGTCCCCCGATGTTTTGATCATAGGTTTCTGGAATATTTAATAACATGAAAATTAATCCTTATTTTCGTTAGTCAGTGTATTAGTTCCAGAAAAGCGCCCGAGAATGAAGCGACTTGCTGTGACGTCATCTGTCATGATCGGTCTCCATCGGCGAATGGATACGATCAAGTCGTTCGTCGCACGGATCATCACAGATGACGTCATCTTCAACAGTCCAGCAAGAGCGCGCGTTTCCAACTGCCGTTCAGAAAAACTAATAAATGCACCATTTATTGACGGATTTTAATAAAATAAAAAAATTAAATGCTCAGTTCCCTCTCCAGGAGGCCTGAGTCCCAGCAGTGGGAACATTATAAGGCCGACTATGCTATGATAAATGCTCAGTAAATTATTACACATACGATGTACTTAGTAAATATCGGATTTGCTATTATGTGATCGATCCTCATTGCTGCGTCATAATAATATTCTACAACTATCACACAATGCCGTCTAGTCCCAAGCAGAGCTTGTGTAATGGGTACTAGACAACTGATAAATATACTTATATATTTCTAAATACATACATATTATAGATAAATTACACCCAGATACAGAACAAATGATCGAGCTCATCATACAAACATATTTCGTCCTTGGTGGGAATCGAACCCACGATCTGCAGCATAGTAGTTAGGGCCACTAACTACTAGACCAACAGGCCAGTCAAACATTGTCAATCTTCCATTTTCCCCCCTAGTGCAAGTCTAACCAATCACAGGCTACCTGCTCAAGTGGCGCACGGAACCGGCAAGTTTAAAAGTCAAATCTTATATCCAGTAATGGATGATTGATGTTGAAAAAAAATATAGCTTACCACTTCATCGTAGATCATATTGGACACCTGTGTATAAAAGAATAAACAAGTTGAAGAAATATATTTTGTAAGTTAAAAACTACAGCCCCCCTAGTCAAGTTACGATCGTTTCGATTGCGTCGAACGCCTCGAGTAGGCCACGCCTCCGATTCCTTTGTTCTGACCACGTGACTGAGCGTTGAGATGACGTCAGAACAAAGGAATCGGAGGCGTGGCGTTCGACGCAAACGAAACGATCGTAACTTGGGTAGGGGGGCAGCACTAACTCGATTATGTAATAAGCCACTGCTGATATTCGATACCGCTGATAAATAATCTATATTTATTAACATTTATTTTCAGATTCCTTTTTTTTCATTATAGAATGTGGCATACCTATGCCACACAGATTAATAATAATTTATTTATCTATATACAACATTAGTTTTATTATATGCCAAACCCGAAACACGTGTCTAGTATTTTTATGTAAAGAATCTATGTACAAAATTTCAAAATTGTATCATGAAAAATCACAATTTATAAGTTTGTTATGTCAGAAAAAATACATAGTCACCGGGCCATCCAGGCAACTGAGGGGTTGTTTAGCACTTGCACCCAGCTGTTTGCTGGCGCCATAAATATTTACTTTACTAAGTATTACATTTTTTAAACTATTTATTTTCTTTTATTATTGTGAACGTAAGAACTATATTGATTGCTTTTTTTCTTTTTCAGTAATTTTAACATAATATGTCTGGCAATTTTAGTATTTTCTGCGGCCTACCCAAAAGTCCTTTCATTGGTATTGTTCGTCAAGTCATTGAACTCCTTAGTAGTCCTGAGTTGAGCTTTGCGAACCGAATACTGACAAATGCTTGCACTGACTGGACAGGTCCACTCAAATCAGTATAGTTCTTTCTTCAAAAGACCATCTCAAACAAATCTCCATGGTTATCATGTGATTTGGCCATTACATGTTTACTGTATGGAATTTAAAAGAGAATTTGACCCCTGAGTTTGTTTCGGCGTTTCTTCTCAGGGTAGTCAGCTAGGAAAAACCGGCCTCATCTAAATTAAAATGACAAAAAATAATAATTGTGAAAGTGTTTTTTAAACCTATTTGCAAAATAAATATCATTTATCATTCCAAGCGTGCTCCATATAAATGAAATTAGTTAATAATTTGATATTAACTAAATAAAAAAAAAAAAACTATCCATAATTAATGTTCGTGGTTTGTTAGATTTCGATGAAAGAAGAAGTTTTGAAGTACACTGATTTTATTATATTAGAAGTTAACTGCTACTGTTTAATAGAACTATGAAGTCTGAATCGTGTCCACAAAATCGAATGAACTTTGATGTTAACAGTTAATATTCCAATTTATGATTCGCTCTTATAAAGTTACTTTCCTGTTAAACTTCTCTGAATTTTTTTTTCACAGTCAAGATAATTTTTAGGAAAGACAGGAGATATTATATATATAGGGGGTTCTATCCCGCGAAGGTGGTGTCGATATAAGATGTGTGTGTAGACTCATGTACACTTCGTTCCTGTGTAAGCGCCAGCTATTTTCTATGACACAGTGTTCCGAGTTTGAGCACATGGAATAAAAAGTCATCAAACATGCAATACTTCAAAGATTGTCTTGGTGAGATTGAACAATTGCAACTCTGAATTTCATCGATATTTTTTTCTATGATTACTACTTAACATCACTAATTGTATATTTTGCATATGTGTGTTTATTCTGACCCCATGGTTACAAGGAGATGCTTCACCTCCTTTTTGAATGTTTGTTTTTGGTGAAGTCAGTATCCTTGTGTCCGTGAGAAATATGAGTGTGTGTCGTTCTTATAGTTTTTGATAATGTGTTAGTGAAATAAGTGGGCGTGGTTTGGAGACATCTGAACTCGTATACATGTGTGCTTAAAACATACTTTTACTGTTTTGACATATCTGTGGTTTATCTATTTATTTCATCGTTCTGTTTCATTCCTTTACACGACATTCGCGTAAGTTGCTCTTTTTCTTTTGTGACTAAGACTGTCTGAATATCGAGCGGTGTAATAAGCGCTTTAATACCTAATCCACCTCACCGTTGACGCATACTGTGATGTAAGAGCTTTGACATTTCAAAATGTGTTCGATATTTTTCCAATCCATTTTGACATTTCAAAATGGATTTGATGCATGTGGAATCCTGGAGGAGCGATGGCCTGATGCTGCGAAGCGTGCAACGTGACCCTCCGCCACGCCGCTCCTTTTATGACTATTATTCCACTGCGCACACGATGTTGGAAAGTAGTAGATTTTGGACTAATTGTGCTCCATTGGTGTAATTGCTGCAAGGCGTTCCGATGCAAGGATAAAAATAAATAAATAACAAAATACTATTTAAGACGCTTTCCATAATATGATTATGATTATGTGTGCGACACCGCACATCGTAACGTTGTGCGTTCCATAGTAGAATCATGTCATACCTGCTCAGATTTTAAAAGTTTCTTGGAGGGTGCAAGCGAGGACTTGCGCTGCCGGAGCGGCGGGTACTTGCTGAGCTGGAATACACGGGCTTGTTATGACAAGCTCAAATAAAATGTTTTGTTACGGAGTCCGAGGGTACCATTTTCATTAGATTTTTGTATCGACATGGTATCTTAATGTAAATGGTCCAGGGCAACACGCAAAAATAAAATTTTTGAAAGTTGTTCCAATTTGCAGTTCAGTATCATAATGCATGGTAACAAAATATATATTTGCGGTCAAGACGTATCTGTGTGGGGCCATTCATTTACTACGTAAGACGATTTGGGGGTGGAGGGGTCGGTAGTTCTTATGTAAGATCACAAAAATACGCAGAGTTAAGATTTGAAAAAGCGCGAACGACCACGCGAGTGCTGATGTGCGCTCGGATGCGTACTATAGGTAAACTCGACGACCATACAGTCCAGCCCCCGGGCTGTACGTTAAGTAAACTATTTAAAAAAGAAACTGTACTAGTATTAGTGTAGTTTTAATGAAACATTTAATTAGAAAAAAAAAAAAAACTTTGTTAAGTATTTATATTATATTTGAGTTTTGTAAACAGCCAACGCTAAGGAGGAGCGGAGTCTCCTAATACAGGCATCATCATGCTTAAAAAAAGACTCCAATCATAGACTAATGTAAACTACTTGTTATAGAAATAAAACATTTTGTATTTTGTATTTGTATTTTGTATTTATTATTATATATTTTTACAAATGTTTGTGTGATGAGCACGATCATTTGTTCTGTGTCTGGGTGTATAATGTTTATTAGTTCTCTAGTACTCATATCACAAGCTCTGCTTAGTTGGGACTTGATGGCGTTGTGTGAAATATTATATATTATTATTATATTTCCATGTCAACGTCACTTGTGAACCAGTCGTTACTTATTTACGTGAACAACACATTTGTAAACGTTATAAAATTGTTACTTTTAAAAATAAACATCTAAACCAACCAAACGTATACAATCATTTTTTTTTCTTTAGAATCTTACGTAATAAATATTAAATAGAACTAAATAGAAGAGAAAAAATGAGAATAGACCGACCAGAGGGGTCGGTCTATTCTAATTGTTTCCTATTTAGGGGGGGGGGGGGGGGGTGGAGTGATCAAAAACTAGTAAAATCGTCTTACGTAGTAAATGAATGGCCCCTAATTACATAACTATACTCATTAAAACTATCATAGAATAGAATAAAATAAACTTTATTGTAAACCGGAAAAGTAACACAACTTATACACACACTTAAATCTATGGGTGCAATGGCGGTCTTATCGCTGACAGCGATATATATATCTACCAGACAACCTTAGGATGGATCGAAAGAACTAAAATAATACAGGCGGTAGTCTGCGGTGCACTACTAACAAATTAATGAAACACTAGATAAGCATTAAGATAATTATCTATATATATATAAAAGAGGAAACTGACTGACTGACATATCAACGCACAGCCGTAACTACTGGGACTAAGAACACAAAATTTTGCACAAGGCTTACCTTTATGCCGTAGGCGAGTACTAAGAGAGGATTTTTCAAAATTCGCCCCCTAAAGGGATGAAACGGGGGTCCAAAGTTTGTATGGAGAAACATAAGGTACTTTTGCGCGGGCAAAGCCGCTGGCAGAAGCTAGTATACACATATATAAAAAGTACATAACTTTGAAATAATAATGAACATAAGTTATGACCGTTGTAACTCACATCGTAAGTGGCTTCTCTGGCGGCTCCGGCGGCCACGCGCCGCGAGCTGCCGTCGGCGGAGGCGCGCGTGCGCGACGGGTAGCTCCACGTGTCAGACGGACGACTGTACTCCTGCGGGACGGACGTATTATCAGTCTATGTATCAACTTGGGGGCTGGATTACACCGTGCCCCTTAGGGTCGCCGCACATGGACCACACGCGACGGTCACAAACTTCGCCAGAAGCTAGAACAGGCCACAAACGAAGCTGAAGCGCGCGACAGCCACTTGTGGCCGGTGGCTACTACTTTTTTTAACCCATACCTGCAGTATCATAATGGACTCTGAGAAAGAAGGTTTAAATGCGCGAGTGGCGTGTGACGGCGGTTTTGTATCGGCGTTTAGTAGCCAGTGCGGGCCACTAGAAGCGAGCAGCGGCGATTTGTACCATGTGGCGGCCACCGGCGTTAACCATGTGCGGCGAATCTATATAAAATGTATGAAAACTATAGGAAATATGCCAGTGGCGGCGGTTTGTGTTTGTGGCCGGTGGCCCGTGTGCCAACTTACAATAATTCTGGACGCCCCCAGATTTTTCATCAGTGTTATCTTAATTAAAAAAAAAAAACTACGCTGGTACTGGATTTAAAAAAATATTAAAATACATCATCATCTTCCTGCCCTTGTCCCGTCTTATTTGGGGTCGGCGCAACACGTTTTTTTCTTCTATTCTGCCCTGTCACTCGTCATGCTATCACTAACTTCTTTATCCTTTTAAATTAAAACACGCCAAATAAAAATTCCGTCACTGGATCCAGGATCATGTACTGGACCTATGGTACACTTTTGTGCGTTGATGCAGGCATCACAGGCCTACCTATACCCTATACGGCCTATACGGTATACCTATTTGAATTTATTATTTGAGATAATTTATAACGTATAGTTAGGTACGGATCTTGAGCTCAGGATCACAATGGTAAACTCCAGCTCGTTGTAGTCATCTCCTCCCTGCAGCTTCACGCAGAGTGACCGTCATACATGTGTACTCACCACATCCGCATAGGACTGGTTCTTGCCGGTCTGCTCGTGTGTGGCGGCAGGACCCGAGCGCAGCATGGAGAGCTCCAGCTCGTTGTAGTCATCTCCTCCCTGCAGCTTCACGCAGAGTGACCGTCATACATGTGTACTCACCACATCCGCATAGGACTGGTTCTTGCCGGTCTGCTCGTGTGTGGCGGCAGGACCCGAGCGCAGCATGGAGAGCTCCAGCTCGTTGTAGTCATCTCCTCCCTGCAGCTTCACGCAGAGTGACCGTCATACATGTGTACTCACCACATCCGCATAGGACTGGTTCTTGCCGGTCTGCTCGTGTGTGGCGGCAGGACCCGAGCGCAGCATGGAGAGCTCCAGCTCGTTGTAGTCATCTCCTCCCTGCAGCTTCACGCAGAGTGACCGTCATACACGTGTACTCACCACATCCGCATAGGACTGGTTCTTGCCGGTCTGCTCGTGTGTGGCGGCAGGACCCGAGCGCAGCATGGAGAGCTCCAGCTCGTTGTAGTCATCTCCTCCCTGCAGCTTCACGCTCGACTGACGTTTCTCCATGGTTGTAGACGCACCGGGCTGATGGAAGCATTATAACTATTTTAAGTACATATTTAGGAAGTATATGGCAAAACGACTTGTACAACTTCTTCGGCAATAACAAGAAGTTGTGCAGAATGGTTGGATGGAACGATGGGAGGACTTTGTCCAGCTGTGGGGCGATACAGACTAATAATATCTTTATAATCATTTATCATAATTTTAGCTGAAAGACGTCCACTGCTAGGCGTAGGCTAGGCTTCCTCCAGGCGTCGCCACATCGACCAGTCCTATGCGTCTCACATTCAGCGAGTTTCCGCGACCTTTATACCAAATTTTTGGTCCACTTCGTTGGAGGCCCTCCAACACTGCATATCCCGTTATACGGTCACCTTTCCAGAACTTTGCGGTCGAAAAGGCCGCGATATTCTCTGTTCGACTCTCAAAGATGCTAGTGCGGGAGCGACGAAGCGCGGCGCGGGAGCGACGAAGCGCGGCGCGGATGCGCTCATTCGTCGACTTTTTAGTCCAAGAGTTACAATGTTTTACAAAATTGTATCCACAAACGGGTGTATCTTACAGAGTACCTATTAATCAAATTTGACATTACTTTTACCTGTCCTATGGCAAGATTGATACCGGATATCATGGCGGAATCCGTGCGAAGCATGCACCACAGATCGATGACCCCGATCTCGTCCCGGTTGTCCAGAGTGTCTGTGCCACTGGTAGTGCGTGCGTTCAGCATCTGAGGTCCTGCCACCTAGACACGGTAACCACCAATTTCTCATTTCGAGTATATAGTTGAGTTAGTCGCAATGGAATTTATATTATCTATAATTCATTTGAGGTCTAGTCTTGGAGACGTATCTACAGATTTTGGTTGTAGAGTCGACCTCTTGAAAACATCAATCTCTTTAAATTTTTATTCTTTATTGTACACCATAACAACTTATAATAGTAAATGTGTAATGCTTAATGACATAGATAAGGTCTGGACCCAAAAATTATGGAGGTACAGCAGAACACAGCTCCGAACAATCACAGGAGTCGTCACGGGGCATTATGCCACCAACAAACAGCTCTACAACATGGGACTAGCAAGCGACCCGACTTGCAGGATCTGTGGAGAGGCAGAGGAGAATATGCTACACTTACTGTACGACTGTGCAGCACTAGGCTCCAAAAGACTAGAGTATCTGGGCCAATCATTTCCTAGGCCAGAGGACTATAGGCTCAGCCCCATCAAGGCCATACTGGGACTCATGACGAAGGTGCACGGAAGGCTGGGGTTTGAGTAGAAGGGAGGGGGACTAGCACAAAAGATCCAGAAGGGTCGAAGTGCTCTGGTTTTGAGGCCAGCCCCACATCAAGATAAGATAAGATAAATGTGTAATGAATAGCGGACTCAATTCAGTTGTGGACGGGCGCATATATTCCCGCATCCCTCGTACACATCTCCCGCTTTTTTGTAAGTAAAAATAAATGGCTATACTAGCCCTTTTCCACCAGAGCCTGGCTAAAAAAATAAACAGATCCCGAAAAGAACCCTAACTTACCTAAATTCATCGTTAGTGAATTTAATGTAATCGTAATGCTGGTATGGTTATGATGAAATAGCTCTGTTTTTCTATCTACCTACGTGTATAGTAAATACTAACTAATGCTATTGACATGTCGGCCCTCGTGTTGGTGTGTAACAGTGCGTCTCTGAGCGGTAAGGCACATGTGGCGAATGGCTGCTCCTCACGATCCAACTCGCAGATGACGATCGGCATCTCCTCCTGAGGAATTTCATAATATAGGTTTGTAAATACCACCGGTTTGGGCATAACTGTTTGTGGTTACATTAGACATGATTGTTCATCTCTGGGATGGTGATGTTACTAACATCAGTTGGGCCGTCCTACCTATGTTATCGTGAATCTGGGCAAAAGACTCCTTCATGGTCTTAAATTTTCCCAGTGTTTCGGTAGGGTTTTCTTTTGGCTTCTCACGGCGGCTATGCTGTCGCAAACAGAAAAAAATTAGAGAAACGGCCTCCATTTGTGATACCGTGATGGTCCAGACGGGAACTGCTGAGTTCTCAATCGTGAGAGGACCGATCCCGCTTGTCTGCCCACCGAGTGAACCTAGGGAAAACGACGGCACAGTGAACACGTGCTACCGTGCACCACACAGTTCAGAGGACCCCTTTATAGTCTCTTCAGGGATGTGCCTTAACAGGCGTTGTACAAAGTGGGCACCGGGGTGCCCTTTTAAGAAATCACGGGTCTCCTTCTGACGTGTTTATGGTAATTACCGAGTTCCTCAAAACTGCAGGCACCTTTAAAGGATTCCCTCTGATAACAAAAAAAGAATGCCGTCTTCCTACCTTGGCGACTCTGGTCTATCTAGCTTTGAATATTATATGGCCTGCTTAATGCTATTTCAGTCTAGCAGACTTGTTTGCTATACAATAATATTATCTGTTAACACTGGCCATTTCAGACTTTGGTCGCTTTATAATGACATAGTCTTACCGCTAACTACACTTACCAGTCTAGCTGCGCCAAACTTAATCATAAGTACTTTTCACCGAATTTTTCACAAGCTTACTCACATGTTTCAAATAATTCAAGAAGTCCTCGGTGACCTTGATGTCATACTCAGTTGAGAAATCGAACAACATAACCCGTCCAGCTCGAATGCGCGCCATCGTGACCGCCTGGTCGTAGAACTTCCACTTGAGCACCAGGTTCTTGTCGCGGGAGGTCAGAACAGCCTATATTGTGAAGGGAGTAGGCCAATTATTGTCAGCTTCTATCTATCTGGTGATAGTCCCCACCACCAGGTGCAGGCTGTCTTTGTCCAGTCGCATACATCCTGGTTTGCTTACATCCTGGTGTCGAGAACCACCGGCGATCTGTTTGCGTCTGAGTGTGTTCATGTAGCTAACCACGCAGCTGACCAAAGGGGACGATGGTTTTGGGCCCGCACACCACCGTACCGGATCCCCTCCTAGCTAGTTCATGTGTCGCGTTGCTTATAGAGCCGCTGTGTCCTTTAATTCACTGCCGTGTCACAGTTACTCGGCTTATATTATCATAATGTTGTGCGAAGGCCTTGCCTATCATTTTCGGCTTTTTCAGTGCAGGTCTAGTATTATTGAAGGATTTGAACTCTTCGTAAATTAACGAGTGAAGTTACATGTTCTCAGTTGGGAATTTCTGCAAGTCTCAGACTCCATATGAAAACATGGCTTAAAAGACTCAGTACCCAAGTCAAAAATATAAACGGTAACGGTAGGTTTTTTGTTTTACCTTTTAACAATAATTGAACTGTTAGGAGACTGTTCTCTTCTCCTTGAGGGGAAAAGGAAGCGAAGACTACTGCACGCCAAATCGAGTTGGTGGTGGACACTAAAAGGTTTTTTTTAATTGATATAAACCAGTGCTTGACTGCGATCCCACCTGATAGTAAGCAGTGATGCAATCATTGATGGTGAGACGCACTAGTTAATTAAGAGCCTATTCACTGTAACCTTGAATACACCTAAATAATAGTTGGTACACAGTATCCTAAGCATGATTACGCGTCGTCAACCTACTACAATTTACAAGTCTACAAATCTGTCTACGAATTATCGTAAGTATTTAATTAACCTCGTCAGAAAGCACGACAGTTCCGACATGCAGAGTGAAGACAGACATGGGAGGCGTCGTGTCGCCGATGCCCTGCAGCGCCGCGGCGGCTTTCAGCGCGATGGGACGCGACACACTCGTCGTCGACGTCTGCGCGCTGCACGACGCCGTTTCCTGGGAGAATGGGACCTTTAGAACCTATGCCCCCCCCCCCCCCCTAGCCTTTTAATGTTCCCACTGCTGGGACTTAGGCCTCCTGTCTAGGAGAGGGAATGGGTCGTAATCCACTATTTTTTTTTAAATAGTACAAATACTTTAACCTGTATGCCGTTATTAGAGGGACGCGTGCATCCGCGTCGAAAACGCACGAAACGTTAAGGGTTTATTAGAAAGGTCTTGTAATTATTTAAGTAAAATCTCAACAAATAATATTCATAAACTTATGGGAAATATAGTACAGGATTATGAATGAATGAATGGCGAAAAAACACTGCGCGTAGTAGTTTTCTAGTAGCAATTATTATGAATGATTGATTCAATTATGAATTTACCTTATTACAGATTTTCGTGGTCAATTTTGAGATTTCGTTTTTTTTTTTTACTACACAGATATGATCAGTAACGGGTACGGATAGAGCCTCGTTTTTTTGTACTAAATAAAAAGAAAATTGGTGGATTACGGCCCATTCCCTCTCCTAGAAAGGAGGCCTGAGTCCCAGCAGTGGGAACATTAAAAGGCTGATTTTGCTTATGCTAATTAAAAAATAGTGGTGTATAAGTAGCTAGCCTATATTGCAACACTGCTCGGCGCATGAGCATCATGTCCCATCAGAAAATTGTTACTTTACTATCCAGAGTGGAGTATATTACTCACAAATACCAGTTTTCGACCTTGAGACAGGAAAAACCCAAAAAAAGTTACCTTTAAGGTAGAACTACAATGCGCCAGGTGTGCCACGTACCGGTATCCGGGTGTGTCGGTCTACACACATTACATGGAAACTAGACTTGTAGAGCTACACTAGATCCACGCCACGCGACATCGTTCTACGTACAAATCAGCCGTGGCCCACGTGTGCGTCGGTCTACACACATTACATGGAAACTAGACTTGTAGAGCTACACTAGATCCACGCCACGCGACATCGTTCTACGTACAAATCAGCCGTGGCCCACGTGTGCGTCGGTCTACACACATTACATGGAAACTAGACTTGTAGAGCTACACTAGATCCACGCCACGCGACATCGTTCTACGTACAAATCAGCCGTGGCCCACGTGTGCGTCGGTCTACACACATTACATGGAAACTAGACTTGTAGAGCTACACTAGATCCACGCCACGCGACATCGTTCTACGTACAAATCAGCCGTGGCCCACGTGTGCGTCGGTCTACACACATTTCATATTGAAACTAGACTTGTAGAGCTACACTAGATCCACGCCACGCGACATCGTTCTACGTACAAATCAGCCGTGGCCCACGTGTGCGTCGGTCTACACACATTTCATATTGAAACTAGACTTGTAGAGCTACACTAGATCCACGCCACGCGACATCGTTCTACGTACAAATCAGCCGTGGCCCACGTGTGCGTCGGTCTACACACATTACATGGAAACTAGACTTGTAGAGCTACACTAGATCCACGCCACGCGACATCGTTCTACGTACAAATCAGCCGTGGCCCACGTGTGCGTCGGTCTACACACATTTCATATTGAAACTAGACTTGTAGAGCTACACTAGATCCACGCCACGCGACATCGTTCTACGTACAAATCAGCCGTGGCCCACGTGTGCGTCGGTCTACACACATTTCATATTGAAACTAGACTTGTAGAGCTACACTAGATCCACGCCACGCGACATCGTTCTACGTACAAATCAGCCGTGGCCCACGTGTGCGTCGGTCTACACACATTTCATATTGAAACTAGACTTGTAGAGCTACACTAGATCCACGCCACGCGACATCGTTCTACGTACAAATCAGCCGTGGCCCACGTGTGCGTCGGTCTACACACATTTCATATTGAAACTAGACTTGTAGAGCTACACTAGATCCACGCCACGCGACATCGTTCTACGTACAAATCAGCCGTGGCCCACGTGTGCGTCGGTCTACACACATTTCATATTGAAACTAGACTTGTAGAGCTACACTAGATCCACGCCACGCGACATCGTTCTACGTACAAATCAGCCGTGGCCCACGTGTGCGTCGGTCTACACACATTTCATATTGAAACTAGACTTGTAGAGCTACACTAGATCCACGCCACGCGACATCGTTCTACGTACAAATCAGCCGTGGCCCACGTGTGCGTCGGTCTAATGTAGTTCTAGCTTTAACCGCCACGTCAAAAAAGCAAAAGCATGCTCTCAGCGCCACGCTACGATTTAAACCTTAAACTATAGTGTTCGTTTTTTGTGATCTTTTGCTAATATGGATAATATAAATTGGAATTCGAGTCTAACTACATATACGAAAAACAATACAAAACTTTTAAACGCTGATAAATCTTATAAAAAAGATTTATCAGCGTTGAAACGTCTGTCATCTAGTCGTGACATGGCGAGATGGACACCTTTTGCAATGTCATGTATATATGACTTTGGCGGTCAAATGGTTAAAAACTTAACTCAAAGGTATCCCAAATGAGACGCCAAGTTTTCGAGGTAAAATCGTTGCAAATTAGCCCTAGTACAACTCATTTCAATGAGCGCACCTAATTACCAATCATCGTATATAATAATACAACCAACTTTTTGTCAAAAATATATATTTTAATTTGAACTATACTAATATATAAAGTAATCTGAACTACTATCTACATCTATTCAGAAACATTACATATAATAATACATAATAGCTTTGTAACCTATTCACAAGCAACCATACAAATACACTATGGAAGTATTACTCGATTTTATTCATTACAATTAAACTACTTTGTGTAATAATCTCGAATTGAGTGCAAATTGCTCTTCAAATAGCTCATCATTAACAATTTATTTACCTACAATACCCAATAAATCAAATGCATACAAAAATACAAGGCTATGTAGCTTGGCTTATATGAATTAACTCAATTAACAGTAATTCTCATATTAATTCTATAAAAATAAATACATATTTTTTTACTCACTTTAAAATGCTATAATTATAATCTACATAAAACACTATCGAAACGATAAACACCGTAGCTAAGTGTCACCGCACACGGGCCACATGTCACAGCCACAAACGCCGCCACGAGAAGCTAGAAGCGGCAATAAGGATTATTTCTAGCTTCTAAGCTTCTAGCTGGAGCGCACGACAGCCACTTGTGGCAGGTGGCTACTACTTTTTTTAACCGATACGTGCAGTATGTATATGAACTCTGACGAAGAAGGTTTTGTATCGGCGTTTAGTGGCCAGTGCGGGCCACCAGATGTGAGGAGTGGCGATTTGTGGCGTGTGGCGACCACAGGCGTCAACTGTGTGTGGCAATCCACATAAAATGTATGAAATCTGCAGGAAATATGCCGGTGGCGGCGTTTTGTGGTTGTGACCGGTGACCCGTGTGTGGCGACCCTAAGACGCAGAGGTTTCATAGTTTGTAACCTGTGAGCAGGCGTACACCAAGCGTATAATGACAAATACGCGTCTATGAAGCTACGCGTCCGTGTACAGTAGGCCTAACGCGACTAAGTAAGTCGGTCGGATATCGGTTCTAACTAACAGTAGGGTGTCTTGCGAGGTGTTCAGGGCGGTGTCGCTGCAGCAGGGACTTGCAGCGCTGCAGCTCGTCGGTGATCGCTTGCAGCGCCGCCTCCATCTGCTGCGCCGGCGGCGTCTCTTCCTTATGTGCTAATGTTCTGGAAATATAACAATACTTGTTTAAAGGGAATGCCATTATCCTCAATTTTTTCACAACTACGAGTATGTTAGGTTAGCTTCCAATCTAGCCGGATGTACCAGTACTTTCCATCTGTCTTCCAAAATACAGTTACTGGATGACTAGATAAAACTGGTGTCAGATATTGTGGTTTTAATTAGTTCCAATGAGAAAAGTTTACGGTTGTGTAAAATATTTAAAGTAGTCGCTTTAATCGAACGAGCCTTACCTGTATACTTATACAGGTAAGGGCCTGTGCACACCACGTTTTTTAAGCTCCGTACTCACATGCGGTTTTACTCGATAGTTTTATTCCAAAACGAGTAAATATTAACGTGCGGACCGCAATACTCACAGCTCGAAGGCTCGCATCGAGCCGGCTCGATGGAATAAAATAAAAGTAAATTCCTTCGCACTTACTCGAAGCGAGCCGACGAGCTTGACACAAGCGTGTGTACGTCGCCGCGAGTGGCGCGAGTCGAGCGTCAGTCCGCCGTAGTTGATCGTCGTGAAAACACGTGTAGAATAAAAAAAAAAAAATTTCAAGTTAACCCAGTACCTCCTTTTATGTTTCTTCTTTTCATTTTCTTTAATTCTTTTTTATAATTAAGAACTGCGAGACTTGCTAAATGTGGCAGCCATCGTCTCCTTTGTTAAACAGACATGTTTTGGCTCGAACGGTTCGGTGAATACTGAACGGTGCGCGTCACTCGATAGATTAATGCTGAATGTGTGGACGAAAGCCCATGCCATCGTTTTTACTCGACATGATAGCTCGATCGAGTAAAACCGTATGTGAGTACGGAACTTTAAACGCTAAAAAAAATTTGAATGTGGTGTGCGCAGGCCCTAGGGCTAGTAAAAAGATATTGCACTTACGAGTTTACGTATATCCTGTCTCTGTCAGGTACAGAAAGCCTTCGTTCTGTAAGAGATAAAGAAATAACATTTACAAAAGGTTGAAGACAGTTAGTACTTGATGAAATATATCATAGACCTAGAACTTGGACGGTTACATGAATTTATTTAACTATCACCGAGGATTATGACGGAAGCTAAAAGTGAATACTTTTTAAAATGTTTTCGAAATTAAAAACTGTCCGTTCTATTAAAATATAAGTAATGTATATTATTAAAAGAACTAGTAATTATAGTAAATATTTCATACGTGTTGGTTCATAGGCCATTATTTACAATGTCCTTTTATTTTATTTACTTTATATATGTTAATCTGTAAGGTATTTATCTATGGGCCAAGATGCCTGAAAATAAATGATTTATAATAATTATTATTATTTATAATTTCTCTTAGATACTCAACTTTAACCACATACAAATACTAAACTTAAAGTTAATTAGGAAGTGACAGCAAAATGTGTAAATCATCTCTCTCGCGTGAAATAGTACTTTCTGAATCTAAGAATTAGTAAAGAGAGATATTAGGATACTTATAACTTACTGGTGCCTGGAGCGGGCATCTCACCCTCACTCAGCGAGTAGTCGGTGGGAGGTGAGGTCCCGTAGCTTGTGCTGGTGTACGTGGTCGTCCTGTCCTCACCCGGGGACAGAGGCCGCGACTTCAACGGACTCTTTTCTAAAACAGTCAGTTTTTTATAGCTATAGTGGCCAGACGCTAACCCTATATGGGGTCGTCGTAATAAGCAGCGACAATCTCGCGCAAAGGCGATCATCGCGTTTTGCACATGACCTCATGGTTGTATTTCCCAAAGGTCTTTTTAACCGACTTTAAAAAAAAAGTCGAAATTACCGTTTTTTAAAACGGGATAATTTGAATTGTTGCTTCGGATTGACTTAAAATTATAAGATCAAATAAACTTTATATTAAAGATATAACGCATCTTTAATATAAAGTTTATTTTATTTCTTTCTTTGTAATTAGTTATTTATTGGTTTCTTTTTATTTTGTAGTTCCGGTGTTATGTTATGATATGGTGTTAACAATAAACTGACATGCCATTGCAGCCATCCCGGAAGATTTGCTATCATTTGTTGAAGAGTTACATGGTCTGTCTCCGAAGTGCTTCAGCTGATCTTCATCAAATTTAAATGGGACCATCTGGCATAAATAGCCTTTCAAATAAAAAGAGAGACTGTACTCCGTTCACATTTGGCAAAGATATCCCTGAACAATGAACAAAAAAAAAACATTTGGTCAACTTCAGAACCCAATTTTTTGAAGTCGTTTAAAACATAAGTGTAAACTAAGGAATATAACTCACTATCCCTCTCCATAGGCAGATCTGACAGGTAGGACATCTCGAGATCAGTATTATCTGGCGAAGTTCCGGTCAGCTTCGAGTCCAGCGTGTACGTCCCGCGGTCCGACATCGAGACTGCACGGCGCTTGTCTCTCGGAGACGTATTCTCTGGATTGTCGACTACTTGGGTACCTGACCGATAAACGTTTTGTTAGGAGATAACGCGCGAATACCTGAACGGATCGTCGGGCCGATAAACGGCGTCTTTCAGTATCATGACTGATGGATAACTAAGGGCTGATTCATATCGAAATGGCAGCGGACGACGGCGACGCAGCGAGCAGTTTCAGTGTAAAATAATTTTAAATTTTATCTTCATAACTGTACCAGTTAACACTTGAAGAAACTAAACTAGTCATCAGGAGATTTAGGCACGTGGTTTTGGGGGCCGTACGCGGCTAACAGTGGCCGCCCGAGGACGACTTTGCCGGCCTCTTCGCGTCGACAGCTATGATTTTCATGTGTGGACCCAAGGCGTCGTTCTAAGACAAATTAATGATAACGTGAACGGACTACGCATAAGAACGAGTGTAAGTACAGGTGACGAAGCTCAGTACAGATTGTGCAGGGACAGCAGGTGAGCGTGATTGCATGCTGCGATGCAGACACATTTGTGTTCTAGCTAGTACAAAACATAGACGTGTTCGAGTTCCAGGACTCTTTGATCCAGCAGCTTTGAGAGGCGTGCTGTAGTTTCTACCTACCTCTATGGGAAAAAGGTACGAGTTTATGTATATCCTCTTACTGCATACGTATGACATCAATGAGGTCCATCCATTATATATATACATTACATACATTTCTATGCTAAATTACACGATGTAAGTTCACTGTGATGTAATACTTAACCAAATGTAAAAAAAACTGGGCAAGTGCGAGTCGGACTCGCGCACTGAGGGTTCCGTATAAACTTATCTACGTAAATAGAACAACTCCAGAATTGAACGGAGTCACGAAATTTTAACCGAATCTTTTTGGTGACGTAACAACAACTTTTCTGTTCACGGATTTATTTCTATATTTGTGCTATAAGACCTTGCTTTATGCTAAATTTCATAATTCTAGGTCAACGGGAAGTACCCTATGAATTTTGTTTCTCTTGAGAGTATCGAAATATACGTCTTTTGCGACATGAACGGCCATATCTATTTTTTTCGTTAACTTAGAAGTTTGATTTTTTCACAGCTTCAAGGCACCGCAGACCTATGGTTCTAATTTCAACTCGGTACCTCTGCGCGTTCCCGAGATAAAGGGTCTTGACAGACAGACAGACAGACGGACAACAAAGTGATCCTATAAGGGTTTCGTTTTTTTCTTTTTGAGGTACGGAACCCTATAAACAAGGTATATTGAACCTACAGTATTCGGCTAACAATTTGAGGTTCATTTGACTTATGAATCTAATTTTAGCCTTATTTTAGCAAGCTATGTGCTAGCTGGCTCAAAGGTAGACGGACGAGTCACGGCTCACTGGCTTATAATACGCTATGATCTCACCTTTATTCCTAGGCTTATAAGAGCAGCCTCCATCCTGCTGGCTGACACAACGGCAGACGAGTGGGCCTTGGGCCTGCAGCCCCCTGCGGAAGCAGTACGTGCCACTACGCCGCCGGTACACCGACACATCGCCCTGCCATGCTGGATATAACAGAACTCTTTAACTACCCGCGCCGGATTATTCCGACGAATGTACTTGTTGACTGGCCTGTTGGTCTAGTGGTTAGTGACCCTGAATGCTATGTCGGAGGTCGTGGGTTCGATTCCCACCCAGGACAAATGTTTGTGTGATGAGCACGATCATTTGTTCTGTGTCTGGGTGTAATTTATCTATAATATGTAAGTATGAAGAAATATATAAGTATGTTTATCAGTTGTCTAGTACCCATAACACAAGCTCTGCTTAGCTTGGGACTAGACGGCGTTGTGTGACAGTTGTGGAATATTAAAAAAAAAAAAAAAAAAATGTTTTCACGTCCTATTCGCCAGGATCGTGGGTGCGACTGGTTACTCCATCTCGTTTAGCTCTTCAATCCCCATAGGTGACAGAAGAGCTGACGAGATGGAGTATTTGGTCGTGGATGTGCGACCCTGGGAATAAACGAATGTTTGTTGGATATATCCAACTTAGACGATTAACGGATTAAATAAATAGACTAATTCACTAAGGCTGAGAATATACAGCTTTCGAAAGCCAAAAGCCTCAGAGCACCACCTTATAAGCTTTCTTTTATGTGAGAAATCAATAAAAAACTTTTTCAACACACTTGCTCAGAAAGTGACTCTTATTGCACCGTACTTAGGTATATAATGGCACTCGTTACCAAACTGTGACATTTTGATTACCATTACGCACTAGTGCTATAATGTAGTTAAAACCTTTTTGTTCAACCTCTTTGTTCGCAAAACAAATTTCGAATTCGAATAAAATTCCCATTAAGTTATTGCGTTCAATACTATATAAATAAAGTGTCTTACTTACTTACTCATCCAATTTACAAGTTAAAATGGTCAAATTTAACTTGTAGAAATGATTTATTTAATAAAAAACATTTAGTAAATAAATCGTACATTCAAATCAAATTTGTTTTTTTTTTTGTGGTCTATGGCCGACATTTTAAGATTCGCGCGGTTTTTGGTGTGATTTTTTTTATTCAAGTTAAGTTCAGTGGCTGTATTAATTAAATTAAATTAAATACTACAAAATCATTAGAAAATGTTACATCCGTATTTTATTGTCACTACGAAGGACATTATCGTAAAAACTTTTCACGCAAGAAAACATAAACGTAAGACTAGGCAGTATGATCAAAATTCCTTAGCCTTTCAAAAAATATGCGCGCGCTTATGAAAACAGATTTTTACCACCATGTCACTGAAAATTTTACTAGTTTTACTGTTTTTTTCTTCACAAGTGTATTGAAAAACGTCGTATGATACACGTGAGTAATTAATGATTACCGTTCTTGGCTCTCTTAAGACCCTCGCCACGGCTCGGGTCTAAATACCGCCTCGACGGTAATCACTAACATTACACACTTATATCATAATGTATGTATTCATGCTCTGGGTGTGGCAAGAGGACATGTCAGGCTTTTACTGACTAAGACCCACCTGTTTTCTTGTTGCCCTTTGCGTTCCAGAGCTGTGGTAACCCTTTCAATCAATCCTGCAAACTTACAGGCCTGCAACCAATATATAGGGTGACTGGCAATTAGTGTACGATACTTAAACACGTGATTGTGCTCATGATAACAAACAATTTTTATTATGGGAGCAAAGCCGAAATCGCGAAAAAAATATCCGCTGTTCAGTACATTAGGCAAACATAAATGTATTCAGTACAGCTGTTTTTTTTTTTTACGATTTTAGGTTTGTTCCCATAGTTAAAGTTGTTGGTTATCATGAGCACAATCACGTGTTTAAGTATCGTACACTAATTACCAGTCACTCTATATACAGTTGGCGATTGATATTGTACTACTTCATCTCCGTTCTAAATGATTCAAGCAAGCAATGTTGGGCGTGTGTAAGGATCGAAGCAGGTTCTATACTTTCTGCCTACAGTCAAGAGAAAAATGCGTGAGTTTATGTATGTGGGTTTATATGACAGATACTCACTTCGAACGATTAACATTAACAACACGATATTTTTTTTTTTTTTGAATAAATTTGGTGCAAGCGGTGTGGTCAGAAACTTCACTATTAGATCGCAAAACAACACGAAAAAAGTTCATAATAGAAGAAATATTTGTAGCAAGTTCAGTATTTCTGAAACTTTAGCTTGAAAACCTTTCAAAATGTGGCATTCAAGTAGGGTTTGATGCTCTCAATTCAGAAACCAGTCCTTAGGGCTAATTGATACCGAAACGGCAGCCGCCGGCAGCGACGCGGCGAACACTTTTAAAGTCAAATAATTTTAAACTTTATCTACATCCAGTATCGCTTGAAAGGTTCAAAAAGGGCGAGCAGTCAAGCGGCCGTGCGCGGCTACTAGCGGCCGACCGCGGCTGGCTCCGCCGGCCTCCTTGCGTCGCTGCCCGCCGCTGACATTCCGGTGTGAATCAGTCCTAAGTCTTCGATTAGCAGATCAGCTGTCCAATCTTCAATAATAACTCACATTTATAACTCGGAGCTTGACTTGACTTTTCAATGTGCTTTTGTTTTGTGTCAGCTTTTCCTTCATCAGAATCTTTCCCAGGCCCATACTTGCTTCCCTCCTCAACTGCCTTCTCAAGGAGGGGAACGTCGGGCAAATTGACTGGCCCACCGGCCGTTTCGCAAGTTTGTTGAGCGAATGTCCTCGGATTTACGATCAAGTCATCTTTGGTTTGGTTTCCTTTTCTTCGCTTCCTTGACTTGTCTTTCTTGTTGTGTGTCAATCTTTTTTGATCGATTTCGGAACCCTTACCACTGATGTAATCGTTTGTGCTTTGTTCTCTCTTCTCAAGCAGTGGCACGTCAGGCAGATTGACGGGCCCACCGACCGTCACACTAGTTCGTCTCGCGTACATCTTTGGATTAACGATCAACTCCTCTGCGGATTGGTTTTCTTTTTTTTGTTTCCTAAACTGACAGATTGTGCTTCTCTTCTTTTCTTTTTTGCCAGTACCTAATGATTGTATAGGACCTGGAATTTGTAAACTATTATGTTGATCGTGTTTTCTAGCGTGTTCCTTTTGCATCTCAAGTGCAAGTTTATTCGTCGTAGGTTGGGTTGTCTGTGCACATTCTTTATCGAAAGAGCATCTGAAAAGTGTTTTAATGTTAAGTCAAAACTTAGAATTGTTATCTCGTGAACAACAAAACTATATTGCATCATTAGTCTAGGCTAAAATAAAATAAAAAGAATACATATTTTTTGTGACTATTTTTTTATATATTTTTTACAAAATAATAATGAAATAAACTCACGCGGCACAATACTGGCAGTCTTCTTTGTCTTTGTCATCCGTCTGTTCCGGTGCAGTCGAATGGCTGGCTAGAAACGTTTCTCTCCCGAGTGTTCTCGGCACCGTGGAGTCGCATGGCTTCTCTATGGTCGGAGTGCTTGTACTGGGCGCATCACTTTCAGCTTTATTTCTGAATTGGTCGGGTTTAGTCGTCAACCTAGGAATGCCGAAGCCTAACTCTGGATTACTAGGTATACTTTCGACGAGGGATACCCTTGGCGTTTCTGTTGTGAGTCCTTCAGCCTCCAAGTATTTTAACTTTTCTGGATTAAATCCTGGTCCTATGCTTATGGATTTTAGAGAGATATTTCTTGAATCCGCGTTACGAGGCATAATGGTGACTGTGCTTCCTTCAAGCTTCCTTTTTTCCACAATCCTAAACTTGGGAGAATCTCTACTATCATGTTCTCGATATTCTTTATTTGGTATATCGGGGTAGCCATATTTATCGGGGACTTTTGAGGCATCGTCTGCGATATATTGCGTACCGTCCGAATCCTCGATAGTTCTTGCTCGCGTATCTTCCGACATCCGCTCTCGCACAGATGGTGTCCTGCAGGTCTCCTCAGGATTACCCAAAGCTTCTATACGTAGAATTTTTTTCGAAATATCTATACGATGATCAGACGCTACCGATATTATGCGTTCATGATTGTCACTTTTGGGAGATTGTTCTACAGGTATCTCTGCCTGGGAAAATGCATTAGTTAAGTCAAGAAAGCTAATTTGATAGCTTGCGATATTTTTTTTTTTTTTTGTGTATTGATCGAGTAATGAGTCGGAACGCTTTGTGCATCTATATAGACCACATTAAAACTCTTAGGCACATCAGAAAAATTAGATTCAAAAATGTTGGCAAAGGAAGGGAAACCAACAAAACTATCAATACTAGAAGCTGAAAAACTTTCGGTTAAAGAGACCTCTTTAACCGAAAGTTTTCCAGCTTCTAGTATTTTCAGCCAAGTATTTCAGGCAAGGTGACCATGGCAAACATGCTTTTTCCAAATTATTGGACGAGTTACCAACCTTTGGTGCGTCCCCAGGCAAAGAAAGATAAGTTGACGCCGTATCCTTGGTTTCCGAGGAATCGGGTTTATCTGGTTTATCTTCTGGCAGCTCAGTCGGCTACAACAAACGACAAATACCGTGAAACACTTGAAAGAGCAATACGCAATAAATCAAAACTTATAAGTAAAATCAGATGGATCTGTATTCTCACTTTTATTTTAATATGATTTTTAATGTGCTTTTGTGTACAATATTCACTGATCTACACTGTTCTTACATAATATATATTAATATGGAAATATTATAAGCATCAACCACTTCTTTTAAAAGAGTAACCATAGAGTTTCTTGCCGGTTCTTCTCCATAGAAAACAACCAATTTGGAACCGTGCACTAGCTTCTGACGTTTTATAAGTGCCCATGGCATAATTTTTTGAATTTTAGAGGAATGACCCTTAGGCCTACTTACTGTCACGTAGCTTCATAGACGCGTATTTGTTATTATACGCTTAGTGTACTCTTGCTCACAGCTTACATACAAAACTATGGAGTTTCATAGTCGACGAAGCCTGTCATGCCTTCGCGTCTTGTCGTTGCCGCTTCGTCACAGTTTTGTATGTAAACTGTGAGCAGACGTATATCAAACGTATAATAACGAATACGCGTCTATAAAGCTATGCGTCCGTGAATAGTAGGAGGCCTTATTCATCATAAAACGACACTGACATTTTATCATCGATACAGATTGTCAAAAGGTAATCACGCGACATTTCGATAACGTTTTGCCAATCGCATACTTTTTTTATTTTTTGACTACCACTATTGAAAAAATTTCATTTGTCTAAAGCCTTTTTTTAACGTGGGAAATCATCAAATGACACCTTGCGCTCTGATTGGAGCGGAAAGGAGTGTCAAACGTTAACTGACTAAAACATACAGTGTTGCTTTAGTTCCCTAGTGTCAACCCTAACCGGTCCAATAAATTTTGTTGACATATCTTTGGAACCTCATGGAAAACTAAGTGCCGTCGACCTGAGCTAGAATTTTACCCGACGGGGAGCTGCCCATTATTCGGCGTCCGCAAGCCCGCGCCTGTGGTGGCCGGAAAGCGTCCTGCGACTACCGACGCCCGGGCGTCTTGAGCGGGACTAGTCTAAAGCCTCAGTTTTTTTGATACAAGTGTCAGTTATTAGATTGTGGTAGTAATTCATTTACCTTTAGTATTTCTACGACTATTGGTGCCGCAGAAGTTACAGCAGAGTTATCCGCGGTCTTCGTCGGGCTTCGTTCTAGTTCACTAACGCTTTCAGATTGACATCCTGGCATTCCACAAAACTAAAACCAAGAAAGGTTTTCGCATATCGATTTGTAATTAAATTAAAAATAGTAGTACGTTCATGAAAAAAACTGGGCAAGTGCGAGTCGGACGAGGGTTCCGTACAAACTTACCTATGTAAATGGTTCAGTTACTGAATGGAGTCTCGAAGATTTTTCCAAATCTCAAAAAATTACTTTTTTTTGTGACTGAATTTATTCCTATATCTGTGCTATAAGACCTTGCTTTATTCCAAATTTCTAATTTCTGGGTCAAATGGTAGTACCCTGTGAATTTTGATTCCCTTGAGAGCGTCGATATACACGTTTTTTGCGACATAAACGGCTGTATTTTTCTTTTTGTTAAATTAGAAGTTAGATTTTTAGGGTTCCGTAGCCAAATGGCTAAAAACGGAACCCTTTTAGATTAGTCATGTCTGTCTGTCTGTCCGTCCGTATGTCACAGCCACTTTTTTCCGAAACTATAAGAACTATACTGTTGAAACTTGGTAAGTAGATGTATTCTGTGAACCACATTAAGATTTTCACACAAAAATAGAAAAAAGAAACAATAAATTTTGGGGGTTCCTCATACTTAGAACTGAAACTCAAAAATTTTTTTTTCATCAATCCCATACGTGTCGGGTATTTATGAATAGGTCTTCAAAAATGATATTGAGGTTTCTAATATAATTTTTTTCTAATTTAAACTAAATAGTTTGCGCGAGAGACACTTTCAAAGTGGTAAAACGTGTGTGAACTAAAAAAAATATATGATGTATATTACCATGCAAACTTCCACCGAAAATTGGTTTGAACGAGACCTAGTAAGTAGTTTTTTTTAATACGTCATAAATCGTAAACCACAATTTACCTTTCAAGTTTTTACGGAACCGGTGCGCGAGTTTGACTCGCACTTGCCCAGATTTGAGTATACGGTTTGAATTTGAACTCGATACCTCCACGCGTTCTCGAGATAAAGGGTTTCTTCTGACAGACAACCAGACAGACAGACGGACAACAAAGTGATTTTATATATTATAAGGGTTCTGTTTGTTTCCTTTTGAGGTACGGAACCCTAAAAAGGAGATGGCGTGAAGAATTGAACTCAACTCTTACCTAAAGGATTGGCCAGAAGTAGCTAAGGACAGAGAAAAGTGGAAGAATGGAGGGGAGGTTTTGTACTGCAGCGGGACACAACACGCTCATTATCATTATCATCAACTCAGCCGAAAGACGTCCACTGTTGGACATAAGCCTCTCCCAAGAGTCGCCATAATGACCAGTCCTGTACGTCTCGCATCCATCGGATTTCCGCGACCCTCACCAGGTCATCGGTCCACCTAATGGGAGGCCACACCAGGCTCATTATAAATAATAATAGAAATGTGAAAAACAGAATGTAACTTTCATATTAAATAAGAGCTAAGGCCTTTACAGACGGGTAGCAAAGACGAGTGAGTAAGCAGTAATCCTACTGTTCAAACTTAAGCTGATATCACTACCGTGAAACTTACTTTTTTCTTGGTGGGAAATTATCAATCGACTCTCTGCCACTTTTCCTGGCTAATCCCACCTGTGTTACTTCAGTTGCCCTTTACTTACCAAGGCCAAAGTAACTCTTTCGAACAATCCCGCAGCCCAGGCATCGGTCCTAAAGGGCCCCGGCCATTTTAGTGAGAGCCGCTACCTCGCGCGTGCACGTGCACGGCCACCTCCTTTGCTAGCATTACTGCTTCGCAGAAGGCTGCCGCATGCCACGACGCGCTTCGGACCATGGCCTGTATCAAGGCCCGGCGCGAGAAATTGTTGCCGCCGATCGCCCCCACGAGGACACGGCGGTGCTCTGCCCAAGCGGGGCACACATCTACCGTATGCTCTACTGTGTTCTCCAGGCGGGTTAGCGGGTGTAAGGAAGTTCTCTCCCAAACGCTTTCCTTCGCTCACATTACAGCTACTACCAGAGACGGACGCGAGAAGTCGCTGCCGATAATCGCCTCCATGAGAACACTGCGGTGCTCCACCCAAACGGAGCAAAAACTATTTCGTAAAGCAATCGATCGATCGGTCAGCAAACGGTCTGCCTGAGCGATACTCGTTTCGCACGTTTCATAGAAAATAAAACCGAGCGAAATTTATCGCTAACGCTCTGGGTACTAAAAAAACTAAACATATTTTACATACCCCTCCTATTTTCATACAGTCAACCTGTCTCTGTAGTTCCAATACTTTTGCCATCAACTCTTTATTCTGTTTAATCAAAGCCTGAAAAAAAAAACGGTATTTATACAACAAGATACTGTACTTATAAACTCTTTCGTCAAGTCCTCTTTAGATAGAATAATAACGGCATATATAAAAGAAATAAAACACTAATTCGAGTTACAAAAGAAATAATATTGTCTTGTGTTGTAAGAGATTTAGGACGGCTTTCAGGTCGGAACACGTTAGTGATTTTTATAATAATGTAAAATTACTCTTACATGGAGTTATGTCCATGGTTAAAAATCCTACGGATGGATTGTGTGAGGAGTGATATGAAAGAAAATGGTGTTAGTGATAGCGTGATTGCTGACAGGATAGAATATTACATCTTATATTACATCTTAAGGTGGGAAATCATCTAATGACTTCTCACGCTTTAGGGCGGAGTGGAGGGCGTGTCAGATGTTTACTGACTTAAACCACACCTATGTTCCTTGAGTTACCCTTTGCCCATGGCCCCAGATGATGATAATAAAATCCAAAAGCTAACACGGCCTCCTTCAAGCCAGAAATTATGTTTTTTTTACGTTTTAGAAAGTGAGTGTTAATTTCTTTTACATTCAATTAACATACAGTAAATACGTGTCATAATGTGATTTACGAAAGCAGTAATTTAGCTACCGATACTAACCTGTTCATCGGTATCCTGGTATCCGGAATCGTCACCTACGTTAGAATTAGTAGTATTGGGGTCTCCTTTGGGACTGGAAACCCCTCCGCTCGGTGCCAGGCCCTCGTCCATCTACAAAATAATTCTGTTTCACTACACTAACGGCCGGTTTTTCAATCGTCAGTTAATTACCCGACTATGGCAAAGCCAAAGGAGAGTTATGATTTTGTTTTAGTTTTAGGAACAAAGATGAAGGTGTCAGATATTTAATATGCAAAAGCTATCTTGTTTTTGTGGGAAAATCATCTTATGACAAATCCCGCTCTTGGGCGGAGCAAGAGATAGTGTCAGACTTTTACTGACTAAAAACCCTCTCCTGTTCCCTCTTTGCCTTCGTCCCATGGCCCCGGGTTTCACTTTCACACTACCCGTGGCCCCAGTAGGCTTCGACCCTGCTGGGCCCCTACGACTTGCTGACATCTCCCTGCAAAAGCTATCTACAAATTTTATTTAACGATTGAAAAATCAGACCAAAATGCTGTAAAAAAAAATATACGAACAAAATTTACTGATCAAAAGATTACCTACTTAATAAGTTTATAGTGTCTTTGATTTACTTTTACTTATTGCCTGGAAACATTTTGCATAGTTGTTTAATATTAGTACACTAACTTTTGCCCGCGGCTTCACCCGCGTACATAAAATAAAGCCTATGTCACTCAGGAATAAAGCAGCTTTCTATTAGTAAAAAAAATTTTAGCAAAGGGACCAGAACTTTACCTCTTTATAATATTAGGGGTTAAAGTATGAAATTGCCGATTTTTAAAACGCTTTAAAGTGTTATATCTTTGGATTGACTTGGAATTATAAGCTCAAATAAACTTTATAATAAAGGTACGTTATCCTTTTTACAAAATTTGGTATTTATTGGTTTCTTTGTGTTTTGAATTTTCTGTAATATCGCAGTACTTGTAACTATTTTTGTATGAAATATAAGAAAACTCGCATTATTTTGTGTCACAACGAAATTACAAAATAAAAGAAACCAACAAATAGCTAATTACCAAGAAAGAATAACGTACCTTTAATATAAAGTTTATTTGAACTTATAAGTCCAAGTCAATCCAAAGATATTATATAACACTTTATAGCAACCTGTTTTAAAAAACTGCAAATTTCATACTTTAACCCCTAATATTAGTGTAGATATACTACTTTATACACTGTTGGGCTTAGATTAATAAAATTTGTCAATAACTTAAATAAAATAGTCTTACTCTGGGTGGAGAAGGCTCTGACTCAAGCTGATCTTTAAAACAGCATTTTAAGCATTTTTGATCCTGAAACAAAAAATCTTTATCATTCGATATATTCCCTCCTCTTTTATATTGTATCGTGTTCAGCCTGTACTGTTCTACTGCAGGGCTCTAAAGTCTTCCTAACTCCTTTTAAATGTTTGGGCACAAGTGTAGACCAAACCTGCTTGTAAGCATCAGGTTAGTCCCGACATCTTTGCATGGGTCATCCGCAATAATACTGGGTCGTTTCCGGGAACCAACATTTTGGTCCATTTAGCTCACGACATATTGTGCCGGTATTGAAATGTTGTACTTTTTGGGAGTCCTTTCTTGGCGATTGTGTTTTGGAGCGCAGCACTTTTTCCAAACGCATCGTTCATCTGACACCAAGAACGCTGCGCTTCACTGGACACTGACAAACCTCAAGTTTCAAACTTGAGGTTTGCTGAGCTTAATAAACTAAAAGGTTCTTTGAAATACGTTATTTCGGAAAATAATATAGGTAACTAAATTCTAAGTAGGCCTATCGCAGATCTAGATACATTAGACAGGTAAATATTCGATGGTTGAGAAATCTTTATACCTTGTGAAAACCCTTCTGAATAAAAATATTATAAGAACTGTCACTGAATTACGTAATAGGATATTAAAACCAAAATCAAAAAAGCAAACAATTGTTCTCGCTATTAATCTGTAAAGATACGAAGTCTACCTATAAGGTTTTATACGTAAGTTAAAATACGATAGAGGGAAAAGTTGAATGAATCATGATCATACTTGAGATGACGACAGCTTTGATAAACCATCCTGCACCCAGGGAGGACAACGACAGTCGACGTTATTCTTTTTACCCTGGAATCAATTAATTTTACGATGTATTTCTTTGATGGGTGGGTAACACATATACACACACGAATGTTGAAAAGATTGTCCTCATTCGTTGCTATAGTTAAAATACCAAACCGAAAGGGATGAGCTCCTTTCAGGTTCAGAACTGAAATTGTATAAAGGAAATTAGCTGTGCACACAACTGTACGGTGTTTAATCGCAATTTCAAGTGTCACATAGAAAGCTGGTACTTGATGGCGGTTAGCACAGGCAGTTTCCACTGATTTGTACATACGAACCGGTGACAAACAAGGGGCCCAACCACAAGCTCTTAACACGATCCATTTGACAACCTAAATTGAACTGCTAAGGGGTTCTCGCTCGCGCGAATAACATTTTACCACGCCATACGAAGGCCGCTGGTCTGATTTCTATGCGTCAGTTCGTGCATTCGCGTGTTCGTTCGTCACACCAGAAAAACTTTAATTGTGAATGACGACAAAGCACGAGCTTTTTACTAAACCAATTATTTATTTATTTACTAGCTTTTGCCCGCGGCATTGCCCCCGTCAACTGACTACTATATTCTACTCTTCCCAACTCTACCCTACTCTACACTACTTTACCCTTCTAAGCACCGTCCCAAAAATTTTCAGCGAAATCGATTCAGCCTTTCTAATAGTGTAACTAACACTATATTATTATTTGTTAAATACTTTATACACAAACATACAGCGGCGGACTTATCACTTTCTATTACATATTTATATATTTATAGCTAGTCCGTATTGTCTCACTGCTGGGCAAAGGTATAGACTATTTAAGGAATTATACTAAGCAACTAAGGAATAGACCAACGAGAATAATAAAAGTAATCATACTTTAATTGGCGTAGACGCGTTTTCTGGACGAGGTGGTGGTAGTGGTGGTGATGGTGGTGGTGGTGGAGGTGGTGACAGTGGTGATGGTGTCGGAGAAGGAGGTCGAGGAGGAGGGGGAGCATAGCCGCACATAATGCATTTGCCATTCTGGAATAAATCAATATAATTAAATTCAGAGAGATGGTAATAATGAGAAAACTATAAATATTGTAGAGCTTTTTATAACTAATTGTTGTTAGTTTTTATAAAAAAGTCTTCAAACGTTGGCCAGAAGTTAAGATAGTCACCCATCCACAGATCGACCTTGGCAAGCCATAGGGAAAGTGTATGCAATCTTTAGATCTAGATTAATATAAAAGATTTTTTAAAGTATCTTTATCAACAACGAAGATAGAAAGCTTCAAAACTGCGAATAAGAAGCCCGATGTGGACTTTGACGTCAAAGACCATCACACCCATACGGCCGCCATAGAAAATGGCGTCTTGGCGAGTGAGAGAGAGATAGAGATATTTGTATAAAATTGTTATATCTTAAAATAAAATTGTAATTTTACAAAAGGTTTCTTTTTAAGACGTAAGCGAGCACTAAGAGAGGATTTTCCAAAATTCTCCCCCAAAGGGATGAAACAGGGGTCCAAAGTTTGTATGGAGAAACCTACTTTCACGCGGGCGAAGCCGCTGGTAGAAGCTAGTTTTTGTATATAGCATAGCATAGTCGGCCTTATAATATTCCCACTGTTGGCACTCAGGCCTCCTCTCTAGGAGAGGGAATGGGCCGTAATCCAACACGCGGGCCCAGTGCGGGTTGGTGGATGTCACATGTCTTCGAATTTTTGGTTCTAGGACATGCCGGTTTCCTCACGATGTTTTCCTTCACCGTTTTGAGAGCAGTGGTGATGAAATAAATTACACAAAGTAATGCGCCTGGCTGGGTTTGAACCCGCGACCTACAACTTGTAAGTCGGGGCCGTTACCATTCGGCCACCACTGCTCAGTTTTTGTATATTTATTGATAAACTGCATAGATAACAACAAACTACTTTGCTAACATAAAATTCATGTAACATACTACTATTGCACCCGGCATAGGATACTGCACCGCCTGCAGCGGATAGGTAGGACTTGGCACGGCACTCTCAAGCTGGAATTTGCAGCCACAAGTTTCGCAATTCGTATCCTGTAATAAAATAGTTATTTGTATGTGTTCTACAATTTTCAAGGCCGAGCTAGATGTATCGGACCCATTTCTGCAAGTTCCGTAGCTCAGAGGCCCTAGTGCGAATTCTCTAATTGGTTAAGAGTTTGAAGTAATACAATCGCAGTGACAATCTCGCACTAGGTGCTCTGAAACAACTATGATCTAGAGATATTTTTTTAAAGGATCTTACTTTGTTTTTAGGTGTATGAAAGTTACGTGTAAAATGTATTTATAGATTTGTGCCCATTTAAATAGTAATAATCTACCCTACCAGCGCCATGGGTGTTTTCCAAACTGGTGAAATAAGAGCGGATTGCACTTCTTTCACTTATTTTGTCATCATTACAGGTTGGAATAGGTTGAACTAAAGTTCCATGAAGGAATTAGGAACAGAGTCGATAATAAGTACCTTCTCCGGAATCATAATCATGACGATTAAATGCTCGAAGTTATGTAATTGCAAATTACTATTACACGATGAATACATTTGAACTAAATTATCAAATTGAACTCTTTTTTTAGGTTTCCGTACCTCAAAAGGAAAAAACGGAACCCTTATAGGATCACTTTGTTGTCCGTCCGTTTGTCTGTCTGTCAAGACCCTTTATCTCAGAAACGCGTGGAGGCATCGAGTTGAAATTAAAACCACATACTCAAGTCTGCGGTCCCTTGAAGTTGTGAAAAAAATCAAACTTCTGAGTTAACGAAAAAAAAAAAAGATACGGCCGTTTATGTCGCAAAAAGTGTTTAATTCGACACTCTCAAGGGATTCAAAATTCTCCAGTTGACCTAGAATTCTGAAATTTGGTATGAAGCTAGGTCTCACAGCATAAGTATAGGAAAAATCTGAAAACTAAATTTGTAGTTACGTCACAAAAATAGTTTTTGGGAAAATCTTAGTAAGTCAATTCGGGAATTGAACTGTTTTCATAGGTAAGTTTGTACGGAACTCTCAGGGCGCGAGTCCGAATCGCACTTGCCCAGTTTTTAAGGCTAAGATAAGTAAGGTAGGATCGAAACAGCAAAGTATTCATACTCCAGATGTTGAGGTTGTATAGGATCTCCAGCTGCTACTGTATTTACTGGCGTTTGAACAACTCTTCGTCGAACTATATTTAGTAGAACTTTTGGCCGAAGTATCATCCAAACCATCTCGTTTTTTGGGAGTCAGAACTGGAGGTAAGGTCTGGAATTATAGGGTTTTATGAAGACTATGAAAACATTAAATAGCTTAGAATGAAGGCGCTTCAAAAACTAATTATTAGACTAGTCTACAGAGAAAACTAACAAGAAACTACATAAAATTATTAAAACTGGGTTTTACTGGGAATTATTAAAACGTTTTAGATTGGACATGGCCCACTTTATTGAAAGAAGGCATAGACAACACCCAAAAAAAATAATATTGGAATGTGCATGCAAAATTATCATCAACTATTCTTTTTTTGGGAATTGACTATGACATTCAGAATGTTGTTTCTATGGGGAATGGAAAGGGCTATGCTCGGAGTTTCCTTGCGTGATCGCATAAATAATGAAGATATCCGCAGGAGAACCTAGGTCGCCGGCGACCGCGCACCGGGAAACGCAGCGCTGGAAGGCCTCCCACAAGGTGAACCGACGACCTGGTGAGGGCCGCGGGAGTGCGGTGGATGCGAGACGCACAAGATCGGTCGTTGTGGAGACGCTTGGGGGAGGCCTATGTCCAACAGTGGACGTCTTTCGACTGAAATGATGATGATGTTGTTTCTATGGACAGAAGCAGTATATAAAACATAACCAAACTAGCAAGATGGTATAGTCACTCGCACGTCAAAAGTCACAACACAGTCATTTACAAACTTTCACCTTTATAATCATCATCATCATCATTTCAGCCGAAAGACGTCCACTGCTGGACATAGGTCTCCTCCAAGTGGAACGCATAAAAAATAAAGATGCTGTCACACTGTTTCCATGACGTGCTGTTGATTGACCTAAACAGTTGTCAGAACTCGATCCAAGATCGGTTAGTTTTGTAATACCAACGCTGATGATGATCGATGGAGTCGAAAGGTTCTAAAGTGGCGACCGCGTACTGAAAGACTCCTAAAAGATGAACCGATAACCTGGTGAGGGTCGGGAATGTGAAGGAAGCGAGAAGCACAGGACCGGTTGTAGTGGCGACACTTAGGAGCGATCTATCTACAAAAATGGACGTCTTTCAGCTGAAATGACTGGAAAATAAGTTTCTGTCACTTATATTGGTCAGGAGGATAATGTCTGGAAGTACTGGTCCGATTGCTAAATTTTTCTCACCGATAGAAAGCTGCTTTATTCCTGAGTGACATAGGCTATATTTTATGTACGCGGGCGAAACCGCGGGCAAAAGCTAGTTTTTTATATTATGAACATTCTTAAGTCACCGGTTCTGTTTGCAATATAATCGAATTGAATCTGTTTTCCACGTCGCCAAGAAACAGCTTTAAGTGATCTGACAGATACACTTCAATTGTATTTTTTTTTTCAATTACATTCCCTTAAAAAAAAATATTTTCTCTCTAATAACGAGTCATTTTAAAGGGCGACAAAATTGTGTTTGTCCGGAACGGCTAAATAACTAGATCGGGCCATGGCAGTGGGTGATGATCGATGACGTTTTATAAGTGCCCATGTGGCCTACATGGGCACTTATAAAACGTGAAATAAAAACTTTTGACTTTGACTTTGATCAATCTTTTAAGGGGATACGGGGCGTCCTTGCTAATTTTAACTGCAGCGAATGATGAAATGAATGAATTGTTTTACTACAGTTATCCTAAACTAGGGATGGCGAACTTATGACAGCAACAAACATTATTTGACGGCAGACAATACCCACATGATGGTTAAGCTGGAACTACATTAAACCGTCGCACACGTGGGCCACGCCTGATATGTACGTAGAGTCGCGGCACTTCGCGTGGAGCTAATGTAGCTCTACAAGTCTAGTTGCCGTATAAAATGTATGGAGACCCACGCGCCCAAATGTACGTGGCCCACGTGTGCCTTTTTTTAACCAAAAATGGCACGTTCATCAATACAGGTTCGCGATCTTCGTCCTATATAGTTATAGTTTAGCTAACGCCAAAAGTTACTATTAAGTACCTATTGAAATGATAAAAAGTTCATACTTTAATTGGAGCCTTTTCATTCGCATCGCGGGCAGGCGGAGGGGGAGGAGTTGAAGGGGTAGGAGGAGGACAGCCGCAGTTACATTTAAGAGAGCTGCCATCTTGAGGAACATCAGCTTGAGGGCTATCACTTTGAGGACCATCATCTCGGGGGCCACCGTCTGGTGGACCAGCATTTAGTGGTTTGCCATCTCGAGGACTACCATCTTTAGGACCACCATTTCGAAGTTTACCGCTTGGCGGACCAGCATCCCGATGTTTACGGTCTGGAGAACCACCTCGAGGAGTAACAACTCGAGGAGCAACATCTCGAGGACCACCATCTGGTGCTCCACTTGTTTCCTGAATGAAGAGAGTATTAAGTACTATTATATTCTGCCCGTGGCTATGCCATGCGAATATTGTTTTATTATCCCAAGGGGCATATACTTTTTATCTCAAGTGTATGTTAACTGAGACAAAAAGTATCTAATGTCCTATTCTATGGCGTGACAAGTTCAATTACCTGTCAGTTTTATAATCAGTAAACAAATTATTTAAAAAATATACCAAATAATTTTCTTCTATGCCATAGGCGCTTGGCAGATTTTTATTTATTTATTTATTTAATTTCCTTTTTACAGCTGCTTTTACAAATTTTAATCCAATGCGACAGTGCAGCTATCAACTAATATACTTAAACGACGAAGTGGAGAAAGTTTGTCATTACGACTGAAGTGGAATTCGCCAGAGCCGCAGGCGAGGGTGTTACGGACTAACTTCTATGTGTATTAAACGACTTTTTCAATGCACTTGCAAAGAAATAAAGTAATAGAATGAAATTTTTGTCGAGTCTTTTTGTTGTTTATATTAGATTTGTAGATTAGATTAGATTTTGTAGTTTTGAGGTTTTTTTTATGATAAATATTTTAAGAGATTTTTTTTATATTGAGAGCAGTGGTGGCCGAGTGGTAATGGCCCCGACTTACGGAGTTGTAGGTCGCGGGTTCAAACCCAGCCAGGCGCATTACTTTGTGTAATTTATTTCATCACCACTGCTCTCAAAACGGTGAAGGAAAACATCGTGAGGAAACCGGCATGTCCTACAACCAAAAATTCGAAGACATGTGACATCCACCAACCCGCACTGGGCCCGCGTGGTGGATTACGGCCCATTCCCTCTCCTAGAGAGGAGGCCTGAGTCCCAACAGTGGGAACATTATAAGGTCGACTATGCTATGCTAAATATTTTAACCATATAGGACATTAAATAGCATTGTAGGATTAACTGTAAAGCCCAAAAGTTTACATTCTTCTCTTAGGGCGGATTTCTGAATTGAGTATTTTGAGTTAAGAACGTCTCAAACCATACTTAACTGCCAAATTTTGACAGGTTTTCAGGGCAAAGTAGAGTTTGAGTAATTCTCAACTTCGAATGCTTAAGTCAGAAACCGAGGGTTACTACTTGTATCGCTGGATGGCAATTAACTTTTCACGGGAACAGCTATCCGCATAAATTCTAACCGATGTATTACGTTAAACTGTTGATACCAGAACCAGATTGATGTAAAGCTCACTTTTCAAATTAGTGTTGAGAAAAACACAATTTTTTTCAAGCCACTTTCCTGTACTATTTCTGAGGAAGTGTCAATCTCAATATATAGGGTGACTGGCAATTAGTGTACGATACTTTAATACGTGATTGTGCTCATGATAACAAACAATTTTTATTATGGGAGCAAAGCCGAAATCGCGAAAAAAATATCAGCTGTTCAGTACATTAGGCAAACATAAATGTAGTGAACAGCTGATTTTTTTTCGCGATTTCAGGTTTGATCAGTAAAAGTTGTTGGTTATCACGTGTTTAAGTTTCGTACACTAATTACCAGTCACCCATAGTTCGGGTTTTATTACAAGTTCAAAAGTAAGTATTTCTTTAATTTTCTCAAAAGAGTGGTTCTCTTAAGTCCATCTGTAATTTTGTTTGTACGTTATTTTTTAAACGATGCCCCCTCACTTATTATGTCTACTCCTATACACGAGTAGACATAACCAGTGAGGGGCATCGGGCGTTCACAGATGTATTTTTATTATTTTATTTTATTTATTATTTTAGTTATTTATTTAGTACAGCAAAATAGCCATTAATACTAAAATACGTTAATCTTTTCACTCTGTCTTCTCACAGAATCGCAAACAAATCCAATCCAGGGTTGGTCTCCACGAGCGCGTTGAGCATCGTTTATGTAAAGACACCCAAATCTGGAACACCTAACAGTGCGCTGAGTGCGTGTTGTTATTACGTTAGCGCGATCGAAACATTTCCAGCTGTTGCCTCCCTGGTTGGTTAAGAGCTTGGAGTGGGCCAATCGAAGCGCTGAACGTCTTAAACGTGTTAATCGCGTTCTGGTCAAACAAACTCGCACTATACTCTATTTATCTGTGCTTGAGACAAAATGTAAACAAAGAAAACAATGTAGGTACCTTCGACCAAGTCTCTTCGACGTGTTTGAATACACTAATAACAGTCTCCTTTTCGGTTGATTGCACTGTCGTTTTATTTGCACGCTTTTTCTTCGGTGAATAACAAGAATTCAACGAAAATATTAGAAAGCGGCACTTTTGTATCACATTTTTCACTATCTTTCAACAAGTTGATCGATATGAAAAAGATGGCGGTTTATAACCCGCCCGATGACAAATCGTCACATTTTAATGTAAAATGTTTGCACAGTTTGTGGTCTACAATTTAGTAGACAATACATGGTTTGTTTACCTTTTGTCTCACGGCTCCCTGAATAGGGTATAAACACTTTGTAAGATAAATACATATTTGTTCGGTGCGGGAGTAAAACTCGCGATACGAAGCGTAGCAGCCAATTGGCGTATACGTAAAGCTGATAAAAATAAATGAATACCCTAAATAAATGAATAGACTCACTTGTTTCGTTGTCAAATGGTCCTCGATGGTCTTGTTGACTTTATCCGACATCTTGGCAGCTTTTAATTGCGTCTCAAGTTCTGCCACTTTCCGCTTTTCTATTGCTAGTTCAGTGGTGAGTTCAGCTGTAATGTTTTAGGAAAAAGCTTAGTAAAAAATTTGGAGTATGCAAAGATTGTTACATTTAATTCTCGTTATGATGAAATGCACTTTGTCGTAACAGTCACTGAGTGCAAAGTTGAATGAAGATCAAACTATACTTTTTGTACTGCATGTCACACCCGCGTCTTTGAACACGGCGCACCCATGGGTAGAGGTGTGATGTTATAACATCACATCGCCGATAAATAGGCTGATGATTATTTATCGTTTTTAGGGTTCCGTACCTCAAAAGGAAAAAACGGAACCCTAATAGGATCACTGTTGTCCGTCTGTCTGTCTTTGTGTCAAGACCCTTTATCACAGCAACGCGTGGAGGCATCGAGTTGAAATTAAAACCGTATACTCAGCCTTTTCCATCTCTCTCAGCCATTTCGGCTGCGTCGCTGCTTGCTGCAACGTATTCTGAATTATCACAATGAAATTTATATCTTTTCGTGTAGTAAATAAAGTTATATTTCGAGCCTCTTTTCGAGCAGCGTCGCGTCGCGTTGAGTCTCGGTGTAAACTAAACCTAATCTGCGCAATAACTTACAACATTTAGCCTCGAAACTTCTATAATGCGCCAATAATTCGTTGATTCTCTTGCAGCTATCCGACAGCTCGACCTCGCTCGCCGAACGCTCGCTGATCACACGAATGTTCTCCTTGCGAACTTCTATCACTTCGGTCTCGAGGCGACCGATGCGGGTCGCATACTCGCCGTGCACATTTAACAGTTCCTACAACCAAAAAATAGCAATACATAGAACTAACAAGACATTATCAAATATTGTGATACTTAATTTTCTCTACTTGGGATTGTTACTTATTTTTACATTAATCTACACTAGATTGATACTATTTAACTACAGGTTGTTTGTGAAAAAAAAAAAATAACAATCCCCGATGGTGGGGATTTCTGGAATAAACCGATATTACTCGTAATTAGCAAGTGCTTTTGATCATATGTTTGTATATATGTACACATAAATGTGATCATTATCATCTCTAGCTCCTAGCTAACTGTTTCAATAACAGCTGAAAGTCAGGACACGAGGCCTTTACCCAACATTGGAACTTGTTTCCATTTTTAAATGAAGAATCTGTCTACCAGAAGTTTCCTCTTAGTAACATTGCCTTAATAATAATGATAGGCGCTTAGAGCACATGACTTTTTGGAAACAGTTGGAAATACAAGTAATAAATTATTTCAGATGATTAATAAAATCACAAGCATATCCAATATCATCATCATTTCAGCCTGCAGACGTCCACAGCTGGACGGCGGTCACCACAAGGCAGCTCCTGTACGTCCCGCATCCACCGTCTTCCCGCGACCCTCGCCAGGTCGTTGCATATCGATACTAATATTATAAATGTGAAAATAACTCTGTCTGTTACGCTTTTACGGTTAACTACAGAACCGATTTTGATGAAATTCGGTACGGATTAAGGTTGAACCACAGGAAGCACATGGGCTACTTTTCATCTGGCTTCGATTTCCGATAACCGTAAGAATTTACGCGGACGAAACCGCTGGCAGAACCTAGTTATAAAATACTTCTTACCTCTTGTAAAGTGGCGATTTTCAGTTTCAACTCTTCCATGAGAGTTCTACATTTATTTTCGTCACATGGTGGGTCTGATTTCAAGGGCCTCCTGAAATACAACGTGCACACTTTAGTTAATAGTTCAAAAAGCCAAAGTACTTCGTCAATGACGCTAAATAACGTAGCGGTACATATAATTTATTGTTTTAAATATCGTAGCATATGTTGAAAGTATGTGCCTTTTTTGGTCTCACACAGATATTTATCAATTGTTTTTTATTTGTTGTTGTTTTTATTAGTATTACCATTTATTGTTTGGTTTTACTAAGTTGTATGTGTGAGGGAAAAGTATAAAAAAAATATTTCTATTTTACTATAGTAGTTTGTTAATCAATTAAAATGACTTACTTCTCAACTGCCACATTGTTTTGAGTTTGGATGTTTTTTCTTGGAGTTCTGGAAAATATTTTTGTTTATTTATATTGTATTATTAACTAAATGTAAAGCGTGTACCACAGACACACTTCTTGGAGTCATATTTTTTATTTCTTACTAGCTTCTGCCCGCGACTTCGCCCGTTCGAAAATAGGTTTCTCCATACAAACTTTAGACCCCCGTTACATCCATTTAGGGAGTGAATTTTGGAAAATCCTCTCTTAGTGCTCGCCTACATAATAAAAGGAAAGCTTGTGCAAAATTTCACGTTCCTAGTCCCAGTAGTTTCGGCTGTGCGTTGATATGTCAGTCACTCAGGTTCTCATTTTATATATATAGATGTATTTTGAATAAATACGGTCACACTAAGAATTACTTTTATATCGTGGGTGCGTTCACAAACATATAAACTAACATACACAATATATCCAGACCAGTAAGAAATATCTGTAAACCATACAAATATTTATTCAGTGCTGGAATCGAACCCGCGACACGCAAAGCAGTAACTCAACCCGCAGTGGTTGAGCGATTGCCAGTTGTGTCGTCAATTCGACAGTATATGCTGAACAACAAAATCGACCCGAACACATATATATATATACATACGTATATTACAGACTAGCTTTTGTCCGCGTACATAAAATATAGTCTATGCCACTCAGGAATAAAGCCGTTTTCTATCGGTGAAAAATTTTAGCAATCAGACCATTACCTTCAGAGATTACCTCCTACAAACAAAAAAACAAACTTTACCTCTTTATAATAATAGTGTTTATCATACCATACAGCTGTGCTGATGAAAGGTTCGTACATATCGCCACGTCAAGTCAGAAATCAGTCACTGATAGTATACAAATGACTTGCTGGGTTACCACAACGTTTAAAGTAAGATTGAAATTTGAAATAATATAATTTTTATTGAGAAGACCAACGCAAAATAAACTATTTCCCAAAACACGCTAACACACAAAAATAATTTGGGGTCTAAACACATTCAGACCACAATGTCGTTGCTTGAGAGGAACTTCAGCGACATCCGGAGGCTGTTCGTCACTATTAAAAAGTACGATGTCAGCAAAGAAATGACCACGATTAAGCCACAGGATTGCTTTATTCTTATTCCATGGTAGGTAAGAGATGGCGCTAGACAACCTTTATAGCTCTGTCTCTTATTCACACTGAAATAAGAATGAAACAATCTTACTTTGAACATAATGGTAACCCACCTGGCCGCGCCTCTCGTGACGTGACTGACTTATGGGGCCGATATCCTTTGAATTATACTTTCCGCTGACAGACTGCGATGTGACTGAGTTGTGATTATGAACCTTAATACCTGAGTGAGTAGCATGCCTTTTCGCAGTAAGAAATCTATATATATAAAAGCGAAATACCACTCACCCATTAATCACGAAATCTCAGAAACTATAACACCTACAAATTTAAAATTTGGTAGGTTGGTTTCTTATAGGGTGTAGACATCCGATAAGAACGGATTTTCCGAAATTCACCGCCTAAGGGGATGAAACGGAAGTCCAAATTTTGTATGGAGAAACCAACTTTCACGCGGGCGAAGCCGCTGGCAGAAGCTATTTGTCAAATATCACCTCCCACTCTGGATAGATTGAGAAGGAGTGTCAGACTTTTACTGGCCTTTATAACATACCATGTGTTCCTATTCTAAAACAAACATGCCTCTAAAACAAACAGGTCGTTTTGCGCGGATGTGACGCATATCTTCCCTATTAATTGATAATGTTTGTTTGCTAGTTTTAAGATTGCGTCATTTCGCGCGAATAAACAGTTTTTCTTTCTTTCTTTCTTCTCTACACGTCGATATTTTGACGATTGAAAAGTCAACACGTGGCGATTCATTCGCCCGTCGAGGAAACACCTGAGTAGCAATCAAATCATCCTCCCATAGCCTTTTCCCAACTAGTATGGGGTCGGCTTCCAGCTTAACCGGATGCAGCTATATATTCGTTATACATGGAGCAATAAGGATCAATCACATAATAGCAAATCCGATTTTGACTAAGTACATCGTATGTGTAATAATTTACTAAGCTTATAATTTTTTAATTATTAAAATCCGTCAAGAAATGGTGGATTTATTAAAGTTTTTCTGAATGGCTGCTTGGAAACGCGCGCTCTCGCTGGACTATTTACAATGACGTCATATGTCATGATCCGTGCGACGAACGTCTTGATCGTATTCACTCGCTGGTGGAGACCGATCATGACAGATGACGTTACAGCGAGTCGCTTCATTCTCGGGCGCGTTTCTGGAACTAATACACTAAAATTGTTGTATCTTCGTCATTTATGGTCCGATTTAATTCATTTCTTCACAGTATTTAATGTTTTTTTTTTGACGCTACAAGTCTGCAAATTCCACAAAAATCATGACTGATGATCCTCATTGCCTATCAGGCCTCTACAACCCAGTTACTACGCAACACGATACTCTTTGGATAGACTGATGATCAGACTTTTTGGTGTCTGACTACCTGTCAAAGACCTACAACCGAATACAGTGGCTTTACTATGTTTAGCTTGAGTAAATAAATGTAATAAGAATTAATATTAATTCACACATACTTTTCCTCCCACTGGCTAAATGTTGACACTTTAATGACTTGTTCTGGTGAGCTCTCGGGACTTTTGCTGAGACAATCGTGCCTGCAAGAGATTTTTTTTATTTACATTAGTCTTTTTAATCTTGTTAGTGATGATTATTAATTGCACCTTCATTGGAGATCTGTGGTGGCCCAGTGGTAATGGTCCCGACTAATGATGTGAACCTACGACGTAGGTTCAAACCCAGCCAGGCACATTACTTTGTGTAATATTTAAGGTTATACTGGGTAAGTGCGAGTCGGAATCGCGCACTGAGGGTTCCGTACAAACTTACCCATATAAATAGTTGAATTCCAGAATGCAGTCTCGAAGGTTTTTCGCCATTTTTTTTTTCTTTTTTAAGAGTGTCACTCTCAAGAGAATCAAAATTCATAGGGTACTTCCCGTTGACCTAGAATTCTGAAATCTGGCATGAAGTCAGATCTTACAAGTAAGTATAGGAAAAAATCTGAACACTGTAAATTTGTAGTTACGTCACCACAAAAAACTTTTTTTGCGATTCGGAAAAATCTTCGTAACTGAAATCGGGAATTGAACTGTTTTCATAGGTAAGTTTGTACGGAACCCTCAGTGCGCCAGTCCGACTCGTATTTGCCCGGTTTTTTTCATCACTACCGCTCACAAAACGGTAAGGGAAAACTGAAAAGGCCTTAGAACCAAACATTCGAAGACGTGTGACATCCATCAACCCGCAGTGGGCCCGTTTGGTGGATCGCCCATTCTCTTTCCTAGATAGGAGGCCTCAATCCCAGCAGTGGGAACATTGTAAAGTTGACTATGCTAGTTACAGACAGCCCACTCAGCAGAGCCTGCATGGAGGAGAACGAGACAGCAGCACATCTGCTTCTAAGCTGCCCAGTGGTAGCTGAATACAGGGCTCTTCGAAAACCCAGGTACCCTCTGCTAAATGGTCAGTAACAACAAGGCGTTGCAGACGTTCCTTGTAAAGGTACGCCACCCTACGTTAATACGTGCTTTAGACGTAGAGTTGAAGACACCTGCCGTTGACATACAATACATAATTATAGTAGGTTTTCTTTTTAAGGTGGGAAATCATCCAATGACTTCTCCCGTTTTGGGTGGAGCGGGAGGGCTTGTCAGACTTTTACTGAATAAAACCACACCTGTGTCCTTTATTTACCCTTCGCGTTCTAAGACCACGGGTTTACTTTTCAGCGCCTGTGGAACACTACGCGGTGTTGATAACTTGGGCTCAGTCTGGCTTATTATCGGACGGCCGGACAGCGAGCTACCCATTGCTCGTTGTCCGCAAGCCCGCGTGATGCTTCTCCAACCACTCCTCAAAGAGGCAACATACCGCCATGATTATGGCGTGCATATAACATACAATAGGTAAGAACAAAATTAGGATTAGCTAAAAGTGCCATTAATTTTGGGGGACAACAGTGTGTTATTACAAACATGCTTTTTTTTCGGTGTGAAAATTATCTTATGACATCCCCGCTCTTGGGCGGAGCGAGAGATAGTGTCAGACTTTTACTGACTAAAAACCCACTCCTGTTCCTTCGTTGCCTTTCGTACCAAGGCCGAGTCTTCCTTTCAGAATCAGACCCTAGGCCCCAGTAGGCTTCGACCCTGCTGGGGACCCTGCTACAGTTGCTGACATATCCTTGAGACGGGCGTGGAACAGTACACGCTGTCGACGACTTGGGCTCGGTCCGGACGGTTACCGGACGCCGCAAGCCCGCGCCTACGGTGGTCTGAATTACAAATATGCTCACTTTTTAGGCGTGGAAACAGCCGTAGCAGCGGAGCGGTTACCCCTGAAGGGGGCCGACTGTGGGGGAGTGGTCTTCGCGAACTGCTTAGCGGAGCACAGCCTCATGTTCAGCAGCTGGATCCGGTCTGTCAGGCGCTGGTTTGTTTCTTTCAGTTCTGATATGCTGCAAAATCATAATATTGATCATCAATGTAACTTCAATGGTATGGTCATGTCAAAAAGAGGGAGTTACTAAAAGATATACGTAAAATGTAGATGGATGGAGAGGGAGAGGGACAGGAAGGCCAAAGAAAAGATGAAAGGACACTTGACAGGATAGAATGGAAGAACAAAACATATTGCGCCAATCCCAAGTAACATGGAACAAGGACATGAATGCAATGATGATGAATCTACCACCTATTAAATTCCCTTTCTGGAGTGGTTATACAGTATTGATAAATCTAAATAAGCGCGCATTTAGCGCCTAGCTAAATTGTTATCACAATTGTTTTCTAAAATGCAAACTATTGCGATCATATTTGCCGTGCCTCCAAATGCTTAGAAAAATACTTTTTTTCGAAATTCTTTACTGCAAATAACCTTCTACCCATTTCCACCACTATAAATAAGGAAGTCCGTTTGTGTTGCCAGTGGCGTAACTATACCATCTGAGGCCCATGGCAAAATCATTGGATGGGGCCCCAGGAAAATCGTCAACTTTGTAGTTTAATTTAGATAAATGACTGAAGTACAGACATAAGATATTTTTTATTATTAATAAATCAGCAAGTTCTCTAATACTCGAAGACTTTTATATTTTCTTTCTGAAGGTGGGCCTCCCAGTAGCGTATCTATAAGGTGGTAAAGCTGGCAACATGCGAATGTGTTTAATAAATCTTAATAATTTGCTTCAATTTGTATACTTTGTGGTTCTTCTGAGGTCAAAATTCTTGGACCGGGGGCCTAGCCCTACCAGACCAGGGGCCCGTAGCATTCTCTCAGCTTTGCCACTCTATAGTTACGCCACTATGTGACGCTCAGTACAATTGTAAGACACAAATTTCCTTATAAAATGTTGCTTGTGTTTTCAATTCAATTGAATTGAGTTTCCGGTTAGAGGCATCAAACACTTTGTAGCAGTTATGTCTGCGCAGGTGGTAGCCGATTTTATAATGGAAATATTAAATTCAAATATTCTAGGCAACTTATATCGGACACAAGACGCAGTAGTGTCTATGTTCGCACATCCCTTAGACCTCATACTATAATATTAGTTAAAAAAAAATTACTTACAAATCTTTTTGTTCATCAACAACAGCCTTAGTAACAGTGCCACGATCTTTCATCTCTTTAGACACCAGTCTTTCCTGTGTATTGGTCATTCGCTGTACCTGAGTAGACAGGAGTCGGATCTTGTCCTGCTGTGCATTGAGGGTCTTCTTAAGTTCCAGGTTATTTTCCAGAAGGGTAAAGTATAGGTCTTCTAATTCCCGTTTACTTAATTTTGATGGACATACTCGAAATATCTCTGAAATCACAAATACAATAATAATAATAATATTCCACAACTATCACACAACGCCGTCTAGTCCCAAGCTAAGCAGAGCTTGTGTTATGAGTACTAGACAACTGATAAACATGCATCAATATTTCTAAATACATACATATTATAGATAAATTACACCCAGACACAGAACAAAAGTGCTCATCACACATACATTTGTCCTGGGTGGGAATCAAACCCACGACCTCCGGCATAGCAGTCAGGGTCACTAACCACTAGACCAACAGGCCAGTCATACATGTACATGGTGTCTTTCACATCAATACACAAACAAATACCAGGAATCCAGTGCATGGTTCTGGACTCCTAGTGGTGGAATTCTTGTTGGCTTCCTCCTAATTAAAAAAAAAACTGTACTTTATTTTAAACTAAACTGTGTAAAATCGTTATTCTAACCAACCCTGTAATAAAAAATTGTGAATTACAAATTAATTCATTAAAAGTCATTGGGGTAGATAAAATTGTTATTCTAATCAACCCCGATGACATTTTAATTATAATTCATTCATTTTTTTCACTAAAGTTGTTATAATAACTATTTTATACAGTATAGATAAAAAAAATTTAAAAAATAAATAAAAAATATAGAAAAAAAACCGATGAAAAATTCCACCACTGAATCCATGGTATTATCGTCATGGTATAGGCGTCTATGCCAAAGATAGCCTGTGTATATATTTTTTTATGAATTTGTTTAGCTACAAATTTATAACAATATTACAAAATATTAACTTAAGTATTAATATTAACATTTTGTTTTATCACAATAAAAATGTAAAACATAAATTATGCTTTAAAATTAAATGATCTTTTACAGTACCTAATTTTTTTTTATTTAGATGGAGGTCCTGGGACCGTAGTGTGGTCTCTAATTATTTTTATTAACCAACTTCAAAAAGGAGAAGGTTTTATGTTCGGCTGAATGTATTTTTATTATTGATATAAATTTTGCCTATTTCTTCTATCCATATCAACTTTCTTTATTCTTTCTTTCTTTAGTGTTTTGCTTATTATAATGTTCAACACATTTTTAGTCTAATTATAGACATTTATTAGTGAGTTGGTGGACAACTTTTGAACTCAACATCTAAATAATGTGCCCTGTTTAACATATAGATATACATTGAGAGGAAATACTAGACAGAGGCACCGAAGGGGACACTGTCTACATTTTAAGCGACAGCCAAGCAACACTTAAGGCACTCACGTGCAATAGAGTGGACTCTGGGCTCGTACTAAACTGTATTAAAATACTTAATCGGCTAGGAAGGCGCAACAAGGTCAGATTGATCTGGGTGCCAGGTCACACAGGAGTAGAAGGCAATGAAAGAGCCGACACTCTAGCGAGAAAAGGATCCGAGACACCCCTACAAGGACCGGAACCTTTCATAGGACTCTCACCAAGGGTCATCAACCAAGCATTGAAAAGGGCTGCGTTAGAAATACATAGCACACACTGGCGCAACACAACAGGCCAGAAGCATGCAAAGCTATTTCTTAATGACATAGATAAGGCCTGGACCCAAAAATTATGGAGGTACAGCAGAACACAGCTCCGAATAATCACAGGAGCCTTCACGGGGCATTATGCCACCAACAAACAGCTCTACAACATGGGACTAGCAAGCGACCCGACTTGCAGGATCTGTGGAGAGGCAGAGGAGAATATGCTACACTTACTGTGCGACTGTGCAGCACTAGGCTCCAAAAGACTAGAGTATCTGGGCCAACCATTTCCTAGGCCAGAGGACTATAGGCTCAGCCCCATCAAGGCCATACTGGGACTCATGACGAAGGTGCACGGAAGGCTGGGGTTTGAGTAGAAGGGAGGGGGACTAGCACAAAAGATCCAGAAGGGTTGAAGTGCTCTGGTTTTAAGGCCAGCCCCACACAAGATAAGAAGAAGATAAGATAAGAACATATAGATAACTATGGGCAATATACTATAACCCAATTGTAAAGAACATTACAAGTACCACCACAGAGGAGTGTTCAGGATTAAAAAACTAACTACTTACTACTACTCTTCTCTCTACTCTCTTCTACTAGGATTAAAATGAAATTGAACTATGTGCGATCAATGAAATATTTTGGTTTGCTTAAAAAACACTGCGGTCAAATGCGGGAAGGGCGACCGGCACCTTAGTGGCAACGTCACCAACCACTATTTTCTTGTATCCTTGGAAGTAAGATACCTACTGAGTTTAAATAAAATGTAACTTACCCCGGTCTGTTTTAGCTGAGTGATTCCGGCATATGTCTTTGTAATCATTACCTTCCATTTTCTCTTTATTATAGCAAAAACTCATGATGAAAACTTGCACTTGCATTTAAAAATTACAAACAAACAAAAGTAATTTATTCTGTATTTTGGCTTATTCATCGGAACATCGCAGGTAAATTGATGTGCTGACCGCCCACGATTACATCTTCCGACGTACAATATTTACGCCACATAATTTTAGCCCGCTATAAACATGGATATTGATTAAAATTTCACTTCAACGCAAAATTCATCACCGATAAAATGAAAAGACCGCCATAGCAACTTGCCAAAATGTCAACATGGCAACTGTCATGAACTGTCAGTTGAACTTTTCTGATTTTGTAAAATATGTTTTATTACGTACAATTAGAGTACAATTTCGGTTCCATTGTAAACAGCGCCATCTACCGAAACAAATGCTAACCCCAACGTAAAACCTTACATGTTTTTTTTATGAAGTTCTTCCACGATTTTTTTGTTTCCTTTGGTAGGGGTGCTAATTTCTTTCACCGGCTTCGTCCGTGTGAATGTCGGTAATTGTGGATGTAAAGATGAAGTTGAAGTGAGATAAAAAGTAGCCTATGCCCGTCCTTGGAGTTCAAGTTTACTCCGAAAATCGGTTCAGTTTACCTACTGTGAAAGCGTAGAAAGACAGACGGAGTTACCTACTTTCACATTTATAATATTAGTATCTAAGCTAGGGATTGGAATTATGATAAACATAAGATTTATAGATATATTATGGGAAAAATGCCCAGAACGCTGACGGCAATGCTGATTCGTTGATCGAAGAAAAGCCCAGCCTTCTGGTCACTCGAGTCAAGAGTCAAGAGTCGACCAGCTGTTTGCTGATATCACGCACAACTCGATGAGGGCTCGGACCCCATGGCCTTAGTGTTTCAACCTCAAACATATTTATAACTTGCAATAAGCTTATATTTGCGCCGTTTTCACTATTGCCTTGTACCTACTATTATTTATTCTGTGCTAATGCTGAGCTGTACCCACACCAGACATATAACACCCGTCTGGTCGGAGGATCCTCGCTTTTCAACGGAGGTTTGAGGGACTTTACTCTTTGTTCCGCAAACCTCCAAACTGGTGACCCTCGACTATAAACGTCAGTGCAGATTTCGTGTCTACCACCTCGTGACATCATCACTTCCTCAAGCGTTCGGGCAGCGAGTCATACAGCCAGCACCCACGGCTATAAAGCGTATCCTGACCAGTATGCCTACCTGGTCATCACCTTCAGCTTCATCAAAGACCTTGGCTGAGCACTCTGCACCTCACCAACCATCGATCTCCGATCTCCGGAGGGGAGTGATGTAGCGACATCTATGGCGCCACATATGAACTACGAAATCTTCGAAATTTAATTAAAGTTCTCTGCGCGATTGGAGCACATACAACAGCCCGAAATCATCTATCGAGCACTTTGCAGTGGAGGTTTGCCGGACTTTACACCCTTTTCCCTTTAGAGGTTAACTTAGACTTTATCTACATAAAGTTAAGGTATGCTTTCGTATGAAGGTACTTATCACATAAGTTTCCTTGCAATATATGAGTAGGTCAAATTAAAAAATTCAAGATAAAATAAAATTACTAATCCATCAACAGATTTTATTAAACAATTAATTACCTAACATTACACATCAATAAGGTACAGTCAACCACGCATCGGTGGTTAAAAATCACTTAGTGACTTGTGTCATAGCAGTAGGTAAGGGCAATTCAGATACACCGGTGTTAGTTATCACAGATGTACAGTTGACTGTATCTAACTACAAAAAATAATACATAAATAAACCTATTGGAATGACAGTAATTATAATGTTGAGTACCTACATAACAAAAGAAAAAACAAAGTATAGCTTAAAACCCTATTCAGGGAGCCGTACTAAATTATAGACCACAGCTACTGCAAACATTTTACATAAAAATGTGACGTTTTGTCTACGGGCGGGTTATAATCCGCCATCTATTTCACTATCGATCAACTTGTTGATATATTTTCGTTAAAAATCAACCATAAGGCGAAAAAGCAAAAAAACCGATTCAAATAGGAATAGAAAAGTAGGTAAATAACGACTATCAATTTTGTTTGTTTTTTTTTATTATTTGTTTAATCGAGTGTTAGTGAAGAAAACCTGATTAGCTAAATATATTATAGTCATAATTAGTTTTAAAAAATATTGTTTTTTGGCAACATTTGCCTTATTCTTCCATTCGCTACTACTCAGACACTTCATACAGTGATGCAGTGATGAGCGGAATTGAAGAACTAGATTCTGATTAAACTTTTTTAGTTCACGATTCAAAATTATATAAATTTAATTTAAAAATATCCTATTTTGTTACTCACGTATTCTGATCGATTTGACGGCTATGACGTCACAACATGGCGCTAACTCAATCCTATTCTTATTTGAATCGCATAGTATTATTATTATCGATGCGACTCAATTTTAAAGTGAATTTTAGTTTCCCTTTTTTTGACTGACCGACATTTTGACAATTCAAAAGTAAATGGTCTATTTGTTTTTAATGGTTTATTTATTTTTTTCTGATTTCAACGTTTGTTGCTGAATGTATCTACTTAACCACATTCGTGTGAAACTAAACGTTTAACGTTGAAAATCACAGAATTATGTAGGTGTATCCTTAAATTAATTTCGCTTTCTGGAAATGCTTTATTTTTAAAATAAATATAATATTAACTAGGTATACCTACTCTAATTTTTAATTAAATGGACCGAAGTGACAGCTCCAATCAACCTTATTTTTTATATTACAAGCGTGCAAGCATAGAGCTGTAATTATACGGCTCAACTTAGTAGATTCAGTCAATTTATTGAAAAGGTTTTTCATAATTAAAATTAGTAGATCTAAAATATCATAATTACTTTTTTTAGGCATGAAAAAACCCATTCTTGTAAATAATGCTAATAGTCGTTTAGGATATGTTTTCCTGAAAAGGCTCCATTTTAATATTTGAAGGTAACATTTGTGGGTATCCTCCGTTTTGTGCTTAAGTTATATATCCACTCTAATAATGCGACTAATCAACGAAAATCCAAACTTACTAAACTTGACCATTCAGGGTACAACACTATTTTTACATTACAATAACATGGCAACCTATCAATACTGTCATTTTAGTCCCATCTCATTAAAAAATAGATTAGATATAGGTTGACGACAAGAAAAAGCTTTGCATAAGTATCACTTAAGGTTTTTAGTAAAATTATAAACAAAACTTCACTACTTATTATATATATATAATAAACATACATCTTAAGGGCTAACATAATTCACAAGTATAAAAGGATTTTTTTACGATAATTAATTACACATGTCAATCTAAACAATTAGGTAATACTGGGTAACTCACTACGTAATCACATATATATCACGTACAACTACATTTTACACACATATATTGGCACGCATACATACACAGTTTTTAAGTTTTGAAATGCAAGTAAACTATTCTTAAATATTGTAAAGGTGAGTACACACGTAGAGAGGCAACGAGTCAACGAGGCGCTAGTTCATGCCTTGCGTAGAGGCGCATTGCCTCAGTACGAGGCACGCGTACTCGCGTCGTCATTTTAGTGGATGGTAATATTCGCTTACAAAGCAAGGTGTTCCAAAAACGATCATTTATAGAATCATAATTTATTACAATCAACGGTCAATAAAGGCTTATTAGGGAACATTATTAATTTAGCTTGTTTTCAATTATGAAAGCTTACTTGCACTACAAAACAACCTACACCATTATAAATATTATCTATACAATTACTAATTCACTTTTAACACGAAGAGATTACATAATAAAAGCCGAAAATAATTCTTACTAGATCACAAATAGGATTCAAAATCCAAAATAAATAATATGTTACCTATCATTTAAACCTACAGGCAGATTAATGAGCATCTTTTTTATAGTCAGACCTATTTCTGACTGCTCATTGCTTCTGCCTAAAAATATAATACGTAGGTACAGTCAACCGCACGTCTGTTGTAATGTTTTGTTACAGAAACACGAGTTGTCGTAGTTTAAGCATACGGTTGACCATTTTACTTAAAAATATTGTATTATTCATTTATTGTAAGATTATTATTTTTTACCATCCTCTTAGACATGAAATTTAAGTATTTTTCAGGGGGCATGCTCATTTTATTCCAAACATACATAAATCGCTTTAAGCAGTTCCATTGTTAGGCGCATAAAACTTTTAGGCAATCATCGTTTTAGAGGAAATGTAAAGTAGGCCATTTTCAAAAACCTATACATATTTAAATATGTTTTCCCATTATGTTTTGCAGTATGTTACGAATTCATTCTATTTCTTGGTTTAATCAGTGATTGATACCTAACATTTTCATGCCACAAATACATAGGTATTGCTTACAACTGTAATAATAATTAATAATAATAATATTAATTAATTGCTTAAAAACTTTTAAGCAATATAATTATAGGTCTAATTTTGTTTTTCTACTCTTTTTTATTATTCCTTTATTGGTAGGTAAATTCTTATATTAATTAATACAATATGAATACCAAAGAAGGATCAAGCAAATTCGCCATCATTGTATGGTTATTTTGTAAAATATAAGCCTTCTATACTAAAGACTTCTACATGTACATTATAGAATTCAAATAGGTACCATTTAGCTACTTTAATGGTTGGTATAATGTATGTATTTAAAAATATTTTTTCGCAATTTCTATCCAAAATTTTATTTTCGTAAATATTCCACCAATCTACAACATCAATATAATATCATTCCGTAAGATACTTCTCAATCTATTCTAGTTTGTGGCAAAAACTACCGTATAGTTACAGTCACACAATTATTGTCGTGATTTCCAAGTTTCTAGCTCTATATTATCTATAATCCTAGGTAGGATCTACGTCTTTTCCTTTAGTATTCAGGAATATTGAAAGAGCTCATAAGGGCGTACCTTGGTTCATTAGATGAACTAACCCAAAGAAAGTATTTTTCGAATGACGATAGATATTATTGAAATCGAGACACTGTTGTGTCTGATACTGTTAATTTATAGTATCTATATTATTTTGTTACACACAAACATTCAAATACATTAGGTACTTTATTTATGAAGTGGTACTTACCTATTAGAAAGATTATAAAATTAAAAATAATCTTAATGATCATCGTGTCTTTTATCATTCATTTTTAGGTATTTTATACGTGACTAAACGTACTTTTAAAGATATTTTTTTCTGAGTTTTGATCGTAGGCCTAGCTGCCGCCTTACCTATCGATTGTCGATTGGACTTTCCATCTAGACGAGACTTAAGTCGAGGCGACCTCAAAGTCAGTTTAAATTAGGTCAAACTACAGATTTATAATCCTAACCCGCCTTTTACTTTGTGCCTCGATATAAACATACAGCGCCTCGACACGAGTCGAATATAGAGCGTCTCGAAATGAGTCGACTGTATCTTTGGTTATGTTCATTTTTATTCACAGCCTCGAGCAAAACAAACGTTTTAAATTTTGATAATCTTTTGCTTATCTTTGTTAATAAGTTATGGTAATGCTGTACTTAACCTGCCGTAACAAATATAATGGAATAGCTTAAATCCACTGAAATCTTTTCAGCTTAAAATTCGTCAAGCGAGCATATAACACAAGATTGTTGAGCGAAAATATGTACCTACTACTATAGCCTAAAAATCCTAAACATATTGCAATGTCACAAACAACGTGTATTTGCAGATCTTCACACCTTTGCATTACAGTTTTTGAACTAAAAACAGAACAAATGACGTCACTGTTTATCCTTTAGTGGTATTCTGTGCAGCCTGTCGCCTCAGGTCAGATCGTATGGCGGCGGTGATGGCCGTGCCGAAGGCCAGCAGCGCGCACAGCGTGAGGTTCGCCCAGCGGTCACCCACTGTCCCCAGCATCCATTCGTAGAGGAGAGTTGTCACGATACCGAAGATCTGGAATGAGAATTGAGTTAGTGAATTTAAGTTATCAGATATCACTAACTTCCATTTAAAAAAGGGCTTGGACAAAAGAGTATGACAGAAAGCTACTCTACCAGAAAATGTTATAAGTTGCTGATCCCCATTAAGACAGTCGTCGGTGCAATAACATGTCACGCTTCGCTAGCAAAGCATTGATATTATAGTCAGGGGCGCCAGCTTTTAGAAAACCTCATGCTTCATGCTTAGCATGAGTGAATGAGATGCTCATTTGATGACTCGAAAAAGTGGCGAAGCGTGAGAAGAGAAATGCACACTGATCGACCGATAAATAAATAAATGTCCTACTTACGTACTGTGTACTTAATTACTAATTATGTTTGATGAAAATATAAAATGAAACCATTATATAATAAAAATGAAACTAGTTTTTATTATAAAGAAATATTATAGGTAATTTATATGTAACCTAAAAGTCAATATATAAATAACTGTTTATTTCTCATGGGTGCCCGAGCCCCCGAGCAACCACGGAGTCGGCGCCCCTGATTATAGTAACTACTAAGTAATTTAAGTTAGTAGTATGAATTACATAATAATAAAAAGAACTTTGGAACGAACAGTTTTTTCCGTCTTTCACCTATCCTAATGGATATGTTTCCCTACATTAAGTTTCTGTCGGATAAGCCAAAAGGGTAATTGGCACAATAAACGGAAGGCGGTTGGATAACATGGAGTCAACTGAATGACTTTACCTAAGATAGACAGGAAAACAATATTCTTACCTGAACCACAGCATTCAATATTCCTGAAGTGGTACCCTCTGGTTCAGGGTACGTCACCTCTGAAGCGAACTCGAAACCCACCGGCAAGTATCCAGTCATGAAGAACCTGAAAAAGTTGGGTGTACCGTGTTAGTATTTCGTGAATAGAATAGAATAACATTTATTTGCATAACTTGATCCAGTAGATAGCAGGTTGTACCCAAAAACATCAACGGTAGCGGTGTTGCGTGTTTTAGCTACCGCTAAATATCTGCAAACTATTATGGATGGCTTTAAAAGCAAAAAAGTAGTTACAATTTTAGCTTTTACTGCAGCCATTGTCATTGGTGCCATTTGTCATGCCATCAACGCAATAAAAGTCACAATCGATTGAACGGACAGTACCTACCTATAAAATTTAGAGGTATGTGGAACAGAGAGTAAAGTACCGCAAACCTCCGTTGAAAAGGGCGGATCCTGCGACCAGACGGGCAGTTAGTTATGTCTGGTGGACAACTGCCCGATATATGATTTCGGAGAACTTTGATTGCGCGATGCAGGATTAGTTCTTATGTGACGCCATAGATGTCGCTACAAAAAGGTTTGTTTAAATGTGTAATCTTATTGCAACTGGAGTATAGATTCATCCTGTAATTCATTCAGATGCCATAAAGTGAAGTACCGATATAGGGCCAGAACAAAACCGCAATACGATGTCGCATCGTAAAAATCTGCGAACTCACACGACGCATCGCAAGAACTTGCGGATTGATAAGCAACGCGCATTGTAGGCGTTGACATCGCTTTGCCGCACGGAATTATCTACATCGCAGCAATAATTATATTATATTTATATTATTCTTCTTCTCTTGCTCCCTACGCATTATTGTCTACATTTCTTTTAATTTCTCCTTTGGCAGGTCTGCTGGAAGAAATTTCTTTGGAAATAAGCAGTACCTATGCAGGTACTATTGACTATTTTATATTGTCTTTTTCTGTTTTTTGTGTATACATAAAATCTATATATATAAAAGGAGAAACTGACTGACTGACTGATATATCGTTTCATCGTATTGTTTGATACTCTGGAGCACCACCAGCTGCTTCAAGCTATGGAAGAGTGTGGGGTCGCGGGACCACTTAACAGTTGGTTCCGTGCCTACCTCGCAGATAGGACACTACGAACGGTCATTGATGGCGTCGTCGGGGAGTCTAAGCGCGTCACGTGTGGTGTGCCGACCGGATCCGTGTTCGGCCCCGTCGGATACATCATGCATGTCAATAGCATGTGCAATGTCGTTCATAAGTGTCAAATGTATATGTATGCTGACGATACTTGTCTAGTTTATGCTGACAAAGATTTAAATGTAATTGAAAGCGCTATCCAGGAGGATTTAACTAATATTATCAAGTGGGCTCATGACAATGGCATCATAATTAATATAAACAAAACCAAATGTATGCATATTCGATCGCCTTACAGTAAAAAAACAGAGCGTCCGCCGCGCATAGTGGGGCATAGCTATAAATGTCTGCACAGTGACGGATTGACGATGTGTGAGTGTGCCAATATTGAGGTGGTGGAGGAATACAGGTACTTGGGTTTAGTCATAGATAACAGCTTCTCATGAAAAACACACATTATACAATTGTGTGACAAACTCAGGTATGTGCTTGTGAAGTTCCACCACCTTAGTTTTGTGCTAGATAGGGCAACATTGTATATGATTTATTATGCGCTGGTGGTCTCACTGCTGTCTTACGGGCTGGCGTGCTATGGTAATACATTTAAGACATACTTAAATAAAATAAAAAAATTACAAATTAGATACTATTAGTAGATAAAAATACAAAAAAGCGTTGTAAAATTAGTGAGTACGAAAATTTATTTTTGGAATGTAAAATACTGCCGGCTCATGAGAGGGTGGTGTTAGCGATAGCTTTAGAACAGTATAATAGTGATATATATAAAAATATTATTGTACGTACGAGATCTCAGAGGACAAATAATATGAAAAGGTTTGTTGTACCCAATTGTAATAACTATTATGGTCGAAGATGTAGAAAGTTTCTAGTTCCAACCATTTTTAATAGCCTTCCGGTCGATATAAACAGCTGTATTACAAAAGCGTCTTATAAAAATAAAATACATAAGTACCTCTTCAATGAATTTTGTCAAACCCTCAATACTGAGGATATTTAGAAAGTGTTTTGTGTTTACCATGAATGTGTATGTTTGTGCTAGACAAAAGGAGCTACATCTGCCAACAAACTGCTTTGCAGTTTGGCAGAGGTAATATTTGCAGTTTTAAATATGTATTTCTGAGAATAAACTATTTTTCATTTTTTTTTTTTTTTTTCATCAAAGCACGGCCTAAACAATTTTGCCCAAATCTTCCTTTTATGACGTAGGCGAGCACCAAGAAAGGCTTTTTCAAAATTCACCTTATAAAGGGATGAAACGGGGGTCCAATGATGAAAACCTTTGACGCGGGCGAAGCCGCTGGCAGAAGCTAGTAATAAAATAAATAAATACGCGTCGCAGTTTTGTGTGGGAGCACCAATATGGAAGTATAACTCACCCAAGCAAAATGCTGCTCAAATACACAACGGCAATGTATCCACAGTCCAGAGTAAAGGTGAAGATCAGCATGCCGACAACTGAAGCGGCGTAGACAGAGAGAGTGGTCTCCTTGAACCGGTGTGTCTTGTCAAGGATGAGGCCGCACACCACGGAGCCCGCCATGCCTGCTACCACGATCACCAGCCCGATGCGGCCCGCGTCTATGTTGGCACCCTGGAAGAAAAGCGAAAAGGATGAAAATAGATGCATTGATGGATAACAGATTATTACAATATTAGCTCCTAAGGTATATTTTTAACAGGCATAATTATGTGAAAATTGTAGGTACAAAAATGTCGGTCAGACAGATTAATGTAAATAAACGATGACCGCATCGTCGCTTTCCATCAGGTGAGATAGCGGTCAAGCGCGAACCTATAAAGAATTTAAAAAAAAGTATGTGCATGTGGTGTCGATATAAATAATAGGTCTTTCTTTACCTACGAATAATTCCAAACAAAAATGGACTTGAAATAGCCAGTTCGGCAGAACAAATTGCCGTTCTACCGAACTGGCTATTTGAAGTCCATTTTTTTCTTTTTTCGCTAAGAATTCTAAGTACAAATTATTTTTATTTTTTAAATATAGAAGTCTTTTTTGAAAATTAGTCATTAGTACTGTGAAGAACTGAACACAATGATGGAGAAGCTCGCACATCTCCAACCAGCTTTGGTCAATCATTTGGCTCCGCTGATCCTGCATGATAAAAAGGACGAGGTTATAAATTCGGTTGTGTGTTTTTTATTAACCGAGAGATAGTTCAAAATGTTCCACGACCCTATCTACCTACTTCTCCGCGGGGATTTTCTGAAAAGACAACCCGTGGTCTTAGAACGCCGAGGGCAACTGATGACACAGGTGTAGTTTTAGTCAATAAAAGTCTGATACGCCCTTCAGCCCCACCCAGAGCGAAAGGTAGGTGGGCACACTAAAAACCTACCTCCTTCTATAGTTTATGACAAATAGATAATACTAGCTTTTGCCCGCAGCTTCACCCGCGTACATAAAATTGGCTATCCAATGTCACTCAGGAATAAAGCAGCTTTCTATCGGTGAAAAAAAATTAGCAATCGGACCAGTACTTACAGAGATTACCTCCTACAAACAAAAAAAAACAAACTTTAACTCTTCATAATAGTGAGTTAGAAGAGCGATCTTACCGGATAATAAGTAAGTATGACTTGGTTGAGTAGCGTGGAGATAGCGTAGAAGGTGCCGACGTTGAGACCGTAGGAGATGAGGAGCAGCACATAGTTGCGGTTGGTGATGAGCTTCTTCAGCGAGAGCAGGAAGTTGGAGTCCAGGCTGTTGCCCATATCTGCGGCCGCTGACGGTGGTGAGGGGGGCGCGGCTTTGAAGACTGGTAGGTAAATAAGAGAGTAATTGTTTAGTGAGGTGAAGTTGCTATAGGCCATCATGGTTATGTTTGAGCCTATACCTGACTCAATTGAATTTCAGTATTTGACTTGCCTATTGGTCTAGTGGTTAGTGGCCCTGACTGCTATGCCGGAGGTCGTGGGTTCGATTTCCACCCAGGAAAAATGTTTGTGTGATGAGCACGATCATTTGTTCTGTGTCTGGGTGTAATTTTTCTACGAGTATAATATGTATGTATTTATAAATATTAAGGTACGTTTATCAGTTGTCTAGTAGGTACTCATAACACAAGCTCTGCTTAGCTTGAGACTGGACGGCGTTGTGTGATAGTTGTGGAATAAAAAATAAAAAAAAGTATTTACATTTCAGTATTCCAGTATTTTTTAAGCGATTGACGACAAAATTTTCTAATGTTCATATGGATAGTTTAAGAAAGGACGCTCAATCACTTGACAGTCAATCTCTCACCAAAAATTATGGTAGTTTTAAGGGTGAGAAATTATATATATCGTACGTAGACATATTGCAGAATTGGCTATTTCATAATGTAGTCGGCTATTTCATGAAATGACCACTACATACACCACCACAAGATTAGTTTTAAACTAATCTAACCTAGCTTCGGCCATATCGAGAAATGGCCAATTCTACGATACTAATGAATAATACGATGAATACAGAATTATTGATAAGATAGATATGACATATACACAAATTGCCTCTGGTATAATAGGGGTTCGCACGGTGCGTTCATTAGCAGTCCCCTCTCCAAACGCAACATTGCAAAAATCACTCGAATTTTCGAATTATCCATCTTTCTTGTCTAAGCTAAATAAAAAAAAACATTCATAGGTACCATGGAAAAAAATTTTCACTCAAAAGTCTCAAACCATAAAGGTTCTATGTCAATTCGAAGTACCTATTACAATAAAACGGCCATTTCATACTTTAACCCCTAATATTAAAAAAAAAACGTTGATCATTGTATATTTCAAACATTGCAAGACGTTGTATCTACCTCTCAAATTAAAACGAATATATATGCAAGTTATTATTGAGCCAAAAATACTGCTTAGGCCGCAGTCCAAAAGAGACGATGGCAAGGTAGATAATGTAATTTTCCAAGTTTGTGATTCAATGATTCAAAATGATTCAAAAGCATTTATTTCAAATAAACCATTTACAGGCACTTTTGAAATGTCAAGAAGTCAGTTAGTCAGAAAAAAAAAATGATGGTATTTGCACATTCCAAAGCGTAGATCTCTATGGAGAAGAATGTGCAAGAAACTCCATGGACACTCTTTTCAATCACGTTTTGCAATCACAAATATCTCTGTTACATGCTTCCTGTCGTTATCATGTGAGAACAATGTAAACACAGTAAAAATAAAAACTAAATATAGATATTAAAATAGCAACTGGCAGCTAAGAGATGACCAGTCTCAACTGACAGCGCCCGTTCACGAACATGACGCTAACATTAGCACCACTCAGCTCAACCATTTTGAAGGGAACCGAATGATCCAACACATGCACCACCATCAGTGAGATTGTTTTGTGTTACTCAAGCAAGGAAAACCCAAGACGTCATTAGGCAGCAAGGCAATTAAAAATCTCCAACATTGAGGGTTTCCTTCTATGAGTCGTTAGATAAGTACACATATTTTCCTGTGGATAATAAATTGGTAAAACCAAAAGCGAGAGATATATCTTGATAGAACTAATCTGCGGTGCTATTGTCTAACGATCACGGACATTAGATATTGACTTACGTGGTTCTCATATGATTTGACCATTACATTACTTGTATGAACTTTAAAAATAACATCTTAAGTTTATTTTGACTGGCCTGTTGGTCTAGTGGTTAGTGACCCTGACTGCTATGCCAGAGGTCGTGGGTTCGATTCCCACCCAGGACAAATGTTTGTGTGATGAGCACGATCACTTGTTCTGTGTCTGGGTGTATTTTATCTATATATGTATGTATTTAGAAATATATAAGTATGTATATCAGTTGTTTAGTACCCATAACAAAAGCTCTGCTTAGCTTGGGACTAGACGACGTTGTGTGACAGTTGTGGAATATTATTATTATATTATTATTATTATTTCTGTATTTTTTCTCAGGGTAGTCAGCTACACTTGACACTGCCCACATCTAGTTTAACAATAGTAAAAAAAAATGTGCAAAAGCGGTTATCATCATTATTTCAGCCGAAAGATGTCCACTGTTGGACATAGGCCTCCCCCAAGTGTCGCAACAATGAACGGTCCTGTGCATCTCGCATCCATCGGATTCCCGCAACCCTTAGGTACCAGCAGTGCTATTCTGTAAATGGTAAATCATTTCGAAAGTCATTTCGCAAATCATCTCGAAAGTCACACTCACTTCGCTTCTCATCTCGCCTGTACAAGTTTCGTTATTCTTATGTCAAGATCAAGGCCAAGTGTTCCGAGAACAGAAGAAGAGTTCCGAGAACCCAAGTGACATTGCTCTATGGTAGTAGTGCAGTGCTGAATTGTGTCTTGTTATGATTTACTTCGACTCACTTTATTTAAGAATACGAAACTTTAATTTCACATGATTTCACTGCGGATTCAGAAGTGATTTCGCAAATAAACTTTTCAGAATAGCAATGCAGGTCATCGGTCCACCTGATGCCTTCTAACGTTGCCTTCCGGTACTCGGTCGCCACTCCAGAACCTTTCGACCCTAACGGCCATCAGTTCTGCGAGCAATGTGCCCTGCCCGTTGCCACGTAAGTTTGGCAATTCTTCCTGCTATGTCGGTAACCTGGTTCTCCTGTGGATATCTTCATTCCTAATTCGATCATGCAAGGAAACTCCGAGCCTACACCTTTCCATTGCCCTTTGCGACCACGTTTCGGAGCCCTATGTCTTCACTAGCCCTATGGCAACATGTACTGGAGACTTTCGTCTTGATACACTGTGGTATGTTGGACGAGAATATACCTCGCAGCAAAAAGTGTTACTTTAAATTAAATATCATGGTAGATCAAATATAACCTCATTATTAACCCTTTAACCAATTAAAGGGTACTTGACTATTTTTTTTTGTTTTATCAAAAATATAAATCAATCAAATTACCTCAATTACTTATTATTTGCAATACCGAAATGTAGTGTGCCTTTTTTCGCATAGTTCTTAATTAACAAAACACCACAGTAATAAGATGTCGATTAAACAAAGCTTCGTGCGATATTTTCGCTTTAAAATCGTTCGCAGTACAATTTTTCGATGTAACGAAACATCGCAGTAACAAAACGTCGATTCATCAAGGCGTGTCGCACTATGGAAAATTAAATGGGTCGCTTGCTGTATGTATGCCGATGTATTGTATAAAGGTACAATAATGTATTAAATACATCTTTTGATCTTACACATTATCTCGCACGATGTAATCTAAACATTTTTGTAGCTTTTATTGGGAGACTCTCTCGAAAGTTGTTCCATTGGTAAATATACAAAAGTGATTTATGTGGAGTGATTACTCTCTCCATGAATAAATAACTTGTGTACTGGTACTGATGGCTTGTAGTTTTGTGTGTCTAAATATCAAAGCATTATCAATACCTGATATTTCTGCTGAATAACTGGTATTATGGAAAAATCTTGTTTTATTAACCGTGCCAGCGACTTGTCTGCATTTATCAATATTAAGCCCAGCTCTTCTATACATATAAAAATCTTGTTGAATTACCGTGCCAGCGACTTGTCTTCATTTATCAATATTAAGCCCAGCTCTTCTATACATATAAAAATCTTGTTGAATTACCGTGCCAGTGACTTGTCTTCATTTATCAATATTAAGCCCAGCTCTTCTATACATATAAAAATCTTGTTAAATTACCGTGCCAGCGCCTTGTCTTCATTTATCAATATTAAGCCCAGCTCTTCTATATATGTATATAAAAAATCTTGTTGAATTACCGTGCCAGCGACTTGTCTTCATTTATCAATATTAAGCCCAGCTCTTCTATATATATAAAAAATCTTGTTGAATTACCGTGCCAGCGACTTGTCTTCATTTATCAATATTAAGCCCAGCTCTTCTATATATATAAAAAATCTTGTTGAATTACCGTGCCAGCGCCTTGTCTTCATTTATCAATATTAAGCCCAGCTCTTCTATATATATAAAAATCATTTTGTATTACCATGCCAGCGACTTTTCTTTCTCAATATTAAGCCTAGCTCTTATATATATATATAAAAATCATTTTGTATTACCATGCCAGCGACTTTTCTTTCTCAATATTAAGCCCAGCTCTTATATAAATATAAAAATCTTGTTGAATTACCGTGCCAGCGACTTGTCTTCATTTATCAATATTAAGCCCAGCTCTTCTATATATATAAAAATCATTTTGTATTACCATGCCAGCGACTTGTCTTTCTCAATATTAAGCCCAGATCTTTTATACATATAAATTGTTAATAAGAAAAATTACTTATTATTTGAAGTCTCGTTGAAGTTGAAACAATTTGTTTTTTTTTTCCAGCATTTTACGTAAATAATTATGACAGTTATATTTATCTGTATTACAATATTTTCATATTACAGTATTAATAGATATTATTTTAGAACAGTGTAGACCAGTGAATATTGTACCCAAAAGCACAATAAAAATAATCATATTAAAAAAAATGGAGTCGTAATAGGAAGTAATCTAAGAATTCGTACAGTACGACGGAGTACAGTGTTCTCACATTATAAATAAAAAGAGGCCAGCATGATCGTGTACTGGATGCCTATAGTCTATGATTGCTATCACGCTCCCACTCTTCCTCAAACCAATATTTGGAAAGAAATTGATTATCAAATGAAGCAGCAACTAGCTTCATTTAGTGACCATTTTTGAAGCTGTGGGCAAAAGATTTCTTTTTAATGTTATTTGTTGTTTAGTACAAAATATTGTAAGTCTTCTTCTTCTTCTTTTCGTGTCGATGTACTCTAACTAAATTTTATCTGACCAGTATTTGGCAACCTCTACGGCTCTGTTATTGGCCTTGTATAGATCCTGAAAACTGCAGGTAGTTGTGCAGGATGGGCATAGCAAATGACGCATGTCCTGTGCAGCGACTCCACACTGGCACTGTGTTAGAGATGGGTCGAGGAAGCCCCATTTGGCCAAATTATTTTTACAGCGGCCAACCTGAGTGCATAGTCGGTTAAGTGATTTCCAGATTGGCCACTGCAATTCGCGTCCAGGGGGGAGATGTTGGAATATTGTAAGTACAGTCAAGGATCAAAAGTGCAGTTGCACTTTACCAATGCTAAAGTGTCCAAAATTTATTTGTTGTAGATGTTCAATAGTCCACAACTAGTTTATTCAATACTTTAGATTCTATGCTACCAATTAAATTAGTCATGAACAATTGACCCTCCTCATTTCTGACTCCTGACTGTACAAAAATAAGCACAGGCACTTAATTATAAGTTGCAAATACACGATATGCTTGCTGATTAAGAAACTACGGTAGGTAAGTGTGAAGCAGTTTATAACGCTGCAAGTTATGCGCTGCTTCAGGAGTTAACGCGGGATAAATTGGTTTAGTTAGTTGTTCATACGATGCAGTAACTCTTCGTCCGTGGAAACTGTCACCATTTATGAGTTGCGAGTTTACAGTTAACTTTAAATGCTATCTCTTTAGCTTTAAGAAGTTTTAAGTGCTTTGATTTTATCTACCTAATGATATTTGGTACTATATATATATATTTTTTTGTAATACTGTTGCTACTACTGTACTACTGTTAGCGCTTTACCCCGTGGGAAAGTGGGAAGTATACCAAGGGATCGTTCACCCGACATTTACGCCCTATGTCCTTCTGGGTTTAATTTATCTCTCTATCAAAATTGGTTGAGTCTTATGGCTGGGAATGTGGCTCCTGCTTGGTAGGTAGGTACATACTTTTGGTGGGAAAATCATCCAATGACACCCCCCGCTCTTGGGCAGAGAGGGAGATGGGGTCAAACTTTTACTAATTAAACCCACTACTTTTCCTTCGTTACCTTCCGTACCAGGTCCGAGTGTTCCTTTTAGAAGCAGACCCTTGGCCCTAGTAGGCTTAGACCCTGCTGGGCCGCTACGGTTTGCTGACATCTCCTTGAAGCGCGCGTGGAATAGTACGCGCCATCGACGACTTGGGCTCGGTCCGGACGGTTACCGGACGGTCGGACGGCGAGCGACCCATTGCTCGCCGTCCGCAAACCCGCGAAGAGTCCAACGTTAAACTTTTGAAATCGTAGACAAATTAATAAGAAACTATAACATATTTACTAGATTTCTGAATATTGTATTTTTGACATGAGTGTTAAAAAAAAAGTAAGAGGCCACATTTTCATCTTCTCTACGAGTTTCTGTATATCATGTAAAGGTGCCAGTATTTGGAATCTACATATAGGTTTCTGTAGTTGAAACAGTATATGAGAAATATTTCTACCTTCAATAATCTGATTTATTATCACTACCATTCCCGGATACCTCGAAGGACCCACTCATAAATTAAATGTAATCGAGACACACAGTGTAGATACCACATGTGAATGAACAGCACCTTTTTGTAATAAAACTCGTTTGATAAATGTAGTTTATTCCATCAAATGACCTTGAAAGGACTTCATACTTAATTGCATTGCATTTGAAAAATGGACGACCGAGGTTAAGGTATTCAGTCCCACATCAAAATCGTGATCCCGCGAGATTTGCGGGATTGGGATTTTTAATTATTTTTTTGTTTTTAATATGCACTACTGGGACTAGGAGCGTGAAATTTTGCATAAGGTTTCCTTTTATGACACAGGCGAGCACTAAAGAAAGAATTTTTAAAGTTTGGATGAAGAAACCTACTTTGACGCGTGCGAAGTCGCATCCAGAAGCTAGTCATATATACTTACAAAGCAGAATGAAGACAAACAGCACACTGGTGAAGCCGGCGATGAGGTAGAACATGAGTCGCAAGTCAGCGGCTATCTCCGGGATGGTGCCCGACGCGCGGACCAGCAGCGGAGGGAGCACGAAGCCGACAGCCACGCCTAGCTGTGGACGAAAGAAACAGGATTATAAGAGCTGGTTTAGATAAGTATAAGGTATTACTAGAAAACTATCCTCTTCTTGTACGTCAATTATTTTTATTTGTATTTATGCGAAGACACTGCCTCTTCAGAGAGAGGAACTTCCTAGCTTAGGAGTCAGGGCTCAAATTTTAATGTGTACGTTATTGTGTCAAACTTTTATTTTTTTAAATAATAATATAGTAGTCGGTTAAAGTCGTGATGGACAGTGGCTATAGATCTAACTGCCAGAGAACCGCATGAACCGCAGAACCGTATCTTTCTGTCCTGTTACCATTCACAATATTACTAATTCCTTTTTCTTTCATATCACTCCTCACGCATTCAATCTATACTTTCTTTGGCCTCCCGTTTTTATCCATCCATATGTATAACCGTAACTCTTTTTGTAACATGCTTTTCATTCCTCCTTTTCACATGACTGTACCAAGATAAGCGATTCCCCTTTAGTTTTTCAGTCACTGGCGCCGCTTTCATACCTTCTCTAATTGAGATCAAACATAATTCCTCAAAATGTTTCGCTTTTAAAAGCAATAGGGCAGTGCCAGTTTTGCCTGTACACCGGGCACAGGCCGGTGAGGGCCGGAGAAATACCTATTATTTATCATGTACTCAGAGGTCAAAAGTGCAGTTCCACCTTACCAATGCTAAAATGTCTAAAATTTCTTTGTAGAAGACAGTCAATGGTTCATGACTGATTTAATTGGTAGCATAGAATCTAAAGATTGAATAAACTAATTGAACTTCTAGGTAGAACAAAGAAATTAGACACTTTAGCATTGGTAGAGTACAACTGCACTTTTGATCCCTGACTGTACATAATACCTACGGTTATTGTAGATGCTTCCTACCAGGATTGCCGATTCTATAGATGCTCAGGGCTCCAGTACCCACAAGAATTAAATAGTGGGTGGTAGTATTGCGTTTGAAGCATCAAGTCACGCGTGTTTTTTTTATATCCAGTAATTTTTTTTATTGTTCGAGCCTGGTAATAATAAAACTTTATTTAAGGGGGCCAGTTATAGAAGCTCGCACCAGGCGTTTATAAGGCTTGTTACGGCACTGGCTGTCTGAAAATAATAGCCATAACAACAGAGGATTATTTGCAGTTCATGGACATCGTGTAAACGAATGATATTACAAATGGAATTCCTGTCGGAACTAATTTGATGATGTTCAGCAAAGCAGACGAGTTTCCAGTTAATCCTCTTATCGTGTGGCTTTTAGTGGGTCTGTGCAGGTAACGTAATAAATAACGAATGTACGTTTCGTACGAAAATATATGAAGGTCTCTATTTCGTGGGTTTACGTGGATAATTTATATTTCTACTGTAAATAATTAATTACAGTTAACTAAGACGATTTTATTTTTGAATAAATCTAAAAATTTGATTTACCTAAGTAATGCACATGTTTTTTAGGGTCCCGTACTTTAGTCAGCAAAAACAGAACCCATATAGGATCACTTTGTTGTCCTTCTGTAAAGACCGTTTTTTCCCGAAACTCAAGTCTGCTACTCCTTGGAGCAATGGAATAATCAAAAGGAATAATCAAGATAAGGCCATTTATGGCGCATATTTTGACGCTTGCCAGGGAATCAAAACCTACAGAGGATATTTTCTGGCTGGTCTCTGAAATGCCTGATTTTTGTGTGAAGTATTTTGTTTGGCGTTCATCATAGACTTTCGAATCAGTAGCCCAACATCTTGGGGTGGGAGTTAGGGCATACTGGGGTGGACTCGGTCCACTAGGCCCCCACTCCGCCCATATTGGCCCAGTTATCCAGAGGCGTAGACGAACCTACGCAGCTTAGATTTTCGTTGCTAAGTGGACGTCAATCGTCCCAGTCATAAAACTATTGTTTACAATTGATAAATAAAAATGCTACAGGAAGGAAACGTATCAATCCATCATTTGTGACAATGGCGCCTCGGTATAGCTTAATACAATGCCTTCAGTAATAATGTCGGTTATGATATTATGACTTGGTGTCCACAATCATTCAAACAAAGTTATTATTTGTTTTCACCATAATTATTCGTTTTTATTATAGACTAGTTTCTGCCTGCGGGTTTGCCCGCGTCCTATGTCGCTCAGTAGCAAAGTAGCATAATATTGGTGAAAGAACACACAGGATCGGTCGTTGTGACGACACTTGGGGGAGGCCTATGTCCAACAGTGGAAGTCTTTCGGCTGAAATGATGATGATGATGATGACAAAACCGTAAAACCTATGAAAGATTAATCAGGAAATAAACTTAGTAGTAGACTTTTTTGTTAAACATGGCCCCACACTAGGAATGACAAACATGTAAACTCATGTTCACGAGATACCCAGACCTGGAACAACTATCCATAAGCCATACAAATCTTTGTACTGTGCGGGAATCAGACCCGTTCATCACGTTTTGTTTTTATGAAGTACCGGTTGAACAGCAAGCAAACGTCACCAATTGTATAGCATTATTAAGTAATATTAATTTAAAACAAAAGAATCACGATAATCTAGCAATATGTAGTAAATTGTCGTGAAGGATCATTACCGGCTCTAACTGTACATAATTTGCTGCATCAAACAACTAAAAGAGTCTGCCAAGTGCATCGTATCATATCATGAGCGTGATAGGAACGTATTATCAAGCACGGAAAAAAACACGACACAGAGCAATTCCCATTAGAACATATCAACATTATATCATACCCGTGCATAACCGTCATTAAAACATGGTTATGATCCGTATTCGCACCGTTGGGCTATCTGCGCACTCCGGTTTGGTACGCATGCATCTTATGGAGGCTCCCATAAGATGCGTGCGTGCCAAACCGAAGCCGTGCTTTAAGGTTTTGCGCACACGTGTGCTATACACGCCGATCTGGGCGCGTCGGTCTCCATACATTTTAAATGGAAGCTAGACTTGTAGAGTTACACCTAATCCACGACACGCGACGCGACGCGACGCGACGTCGTTATACGTACAAATCAGGCGTGTTAGATGTGTCATCATCATCATCATCATCATCATCATTTCAGCCGAAAGACGTCCACTGTTGGACATAGGCCTCCCCCAAATGTCGCCATACTGACCGGTCCTGTGCGTCTCGCATCCATCGGATTCCCGCGACCTTTACCAGGTCATCGGTCAGGCCATCGGTCGGTTACATGCGTGCGTCGGTCTAATGTAATTCTAGCTTTATACTTTTCAACACAAACCGATACGAACCTGGCACGGTCATTGTATGATACGGTGTCGTGGACAAACAAAACTCTTTAAATGTAAATGGGTAAGCGCCTGTAAATAAATGATAATCTCATAAGGTTCCGTTTATTCTTTTACGACTAAATGATCGTCGTTAAGGCGAAAATCTGCAAATCCTTTCTGAGAAGTGTAAAAAGATTATACACTAGTGTACAAACAACTTATTACGCGTGTATGACAATAAAAAACACGTAGATAAGTACCTAGTTTTTTATCTTTACCTATCGACTGCTAATGAGTGAGAGACTAATTGGGTCTTCAAAGCTTAAAGCACCTAGTTTCTGCTACGTCAAACGCGGATCCAGCTCTAAAAAAAGGTTGTGGTCACAGCCACCCAAAAATCGAACTAGTGCGAGTCGGGAAGAACTCACTTAAAATCAATATAGTGCATTCCTAAGAGATTTACAAAATGTAGGTATGACGCTCTGACCAAGATTTTGTACAATGTAAGTTCCATGTGGGCAAAACCATGACGTGAACACTAATAAATTAATAAACCTGTAAAATGTTAGTTTGTTCACTCACAAAAATTACAAAAAGTAGCATCATCAGCATGACCATGAAAATGTATGTTACTAGCTTGTACGCATGCCCATCGCGCCCACACTGAGGATCCGCGCTTGCGTAGTTACCTACGTAAGTATAGTTAAGGGCCTATTACACTACGCGATATTCAGCACACGATATTCAGACTTATTTTTATTTCCGTGTAAGATCGGTCTAACTCCTAATACACTGCGCGACATCGACTAAGGACCGGAATTCACCAATAAAACTAATCTGTACTGCACTTGTCTGTATTTTTACAAGTGACACTAGTGACAGCGGCTAACCGCGATTATGCGAGCCAAACGTTAAAACGCGTTTAGTTTTTTTGGTGAATTCCGCCCTAAGACTCTGAATATCGAATAGTGTAATAGGCCCTTAACTTTGTTTTTCACTTTGCTGATCGAGTACTCATTAGTAAAAGACTAATTGGGTCTCCAAAGCTTATTGTGCCTAGTTTCTGCCAGGTTTTGTTTTTCGGATTACAGATTAAGTGATTATTTATTGTTTTATTGCTCGAAGAATCGCCAAACTTAAGTGGCAGGCACATTGCAGGCAGAAGAGATGGTCGATGGGGACGAAAGGATCTGGGTGGCGACCACGTACTGGAAGACGCAGCGTTGGAAGGCCTCCCACGAGGTGGACTGATGACCTGGTAAGGATCATGAGAATCCGATGGATGCGAGACACATAAGACCGGTCGTTGTGGCGACGCTTGGGGGAGGCCTATGTCCAACAGTAGACGTCTTTCGGCTGAAATGATGATGATAGTGAGATAAAGTGAGGCAAAAGAAACTAGGACTTCTTTACGCGGCCGAAACCGCGAGGCGGTGACACGCCTCATGCCCTGTCCCCACCTAACCTAAGATGCCACCGGCGCGTCTGGAGGTGCAGGATGACTACCGGCCACTGTAGGCGCGGGTTTGCGTACGGCGAGCCATAAGTAGCTCACCGTCCGGGCATCCGGTAAGAACCAAGTCTGGGTAGACGGCGCATTAAATTGTGTTCCAACCTGCGCTTCAAAGAGATTTCACCAAAATTGATGGGGCCAGTTAGAGGTGATGCCTGCGAGAGCTGCAGATTGCTCGAAGAGTTATCGCAGCCTTCACAAAAAAGGGTAATTGAAGGAACACCGTAGCTTTTAGTCATTAAAAGTCTGATACTCCTTCCTGCTCCACCCAGTGTGGGAAAAGTTATTTGATGTTTTTACACGAAAAAAAGGTGTCCTACAAGTTGTAAGGAAAAAAACTTGGAATCAGAAATCCCCAAGTACCGACGAGTGGTGAAACATGGTAACTTATAAAAGAGAAAAATTGGTAAAAAACACTGTATTTTCCTTCTAAATTCTGAATATAATGCCCGGGATTTTTAATATTGTCAGTCGCTGTGGATCGTTTATCATTGCATCCTGTGTGGTGTACCCATCTTCTTGGACAATAGATATCTCATATTATTTATGTCTTTTGTCGCAATGTGTATGTAAAAGTTTTGAATCTTCACTCGTTTTTGGATGACAGTAGATATTGCTTATACTTCTAAATATTAAAAAATCACAGGGCAAAGTGTTTGTTACCCAAAACCTCGCAAAGGGCTTAATCGATTTTTATGATTTTTGGGGTTCCGTACCTCAAAAGGAAGAAACGGAACCCTTATAGGATCACTTTGTTGTCTGTCTGTCTGTCAAGACACTTTATCTCGAGAACGCGTGGAGGTATCGAGTTGAAATTGAAAACATATACTCAAGTCTGCGGACCCTTGAAGCTGTGAAAAAATCAACAAAACAAAAAGATACGGCCGTTTATGTTGCAAAAAACGTATATTTCGACACTCAAGCGAATCAAACTTCATAGGACACTACCGTTGACCTAGAATCTTGAAATTTGGCAAGAAGTAAGGTCACATAGCATAAGTATAGGAAAAAATCTAAAAACTGTAAATTTGTAGCTACGCCATTGTAGTTACGCCACAAAAAAAAAACTTCGTAACTCGTAACCTAGTTAAGTTTATACGGAACCCTCAGTGCGCGAGTCTGACTCGCACTTGCTCGGTGCTTTTTTGTATGTTCGGTAGTTCTTAGAATAGGTCGTAGGCAATTTTGCGTTGGATTTTTGGTTTGTTTTTTGGGTTGGTGTTCCTACTCCGACCCAATATTTTTCTTTGATATTTTACATGGTATAACAGCGGTTACAGAGTCGGCTAAGCACATAAATTGTAAAGAAAAAAAATATATGTATTTTTGGATTTATGTTGGTAATGAACAAAAACAAAAATAAATGAACCAATTTTCAAAATTTATTTAACTAGTAAAATGCTACTAAGTATATCACTGAGTAACTAATAAAAATCTCATCTCGCAGTGTTTGTTATCGAACTCCATTATTTCTTTGATTATTTATATGATTATGATTATTGTAATATTAATAATGACTCCCTGCACGTGTTGGTTTCGACTGTTAGTGCAGAGAGTATCATAAAATAAATAAATAAAACAACGTTTACCAGGTCAGCTAGTAGAAATATATTTTCTACTGTCGGTAAAAGACCGTACTTCATAATCCTGCATCACTCTTAGGGCTATATTTCACCGGGACACCATGGCGGCGCGACTAGTGCGTTGCCATGGGGCACGTAAGCTACCAGACTAGACATCATACAGACACCAGAGTCGCTACACCACACTGAGACAGTATCAAAATGGACTTTAAGTGCACGCGTCCGAGTTGGTCGCGCCGCCAAATTGGTTGCGCAATCAAACGGACATCAGGTGAGTAACTCTCTATAGAGCTGTATACATTTTGTTGGTAGCGGCGACTGGTCGCACCACCCTGGTGAAATATCCCGGTGAAATATAGCTCTCATTCTAATATTATAATGTATGTATTATAATATATTTGTTATTTTTTCACGATTGAACGGCAGAACGGATTTCAATTGACTAGGTTCATGGGTAGACCATGTCTTGGAACAGTACATAGGAAACTATAGGGACTTTTTATTTCAGCAGAATGTTCCCATTATGAAATACCAGCTTCTACCGAAAGTAGAAAATATATTCCTACTAGCTGACCTGGAAAACGTTGTTCTACCATATAGATAATCAAAGAAATAATGGAGATCGATAACAAATGCTGCGAGATGTGTTTTTTTTACTCAACTGCCCAAAAAATAAGTGTTATGTTTTTATTAGATATTACTCTGTGATATAGCAGCATTATACTGGTGAAATATTTTTTAAAATCGGTTCAGTTATTTTTGTATTTGTTCATTACCAACATAAATCCAAAAATACATATCTTTCTTTAAAATTTATTTATTTACTAGCCGACTCGGCAACCGCTGCTGCACCATCAACGATTGCATTACTGCTTACCATCAGGTGGGATCGCAGTCAATCACTAGTCTAAAATATTTAAAAAAAGACCTTTACATCTCATTTAAGAAAATGGGTGATGCAGAAATAGTTGTGAAGAATCAATAGACCAAGATATTAACTTTGATAATTACTTCATAAGATCAATTAATCTTTTCGGATTAGATCATCAACAGCTTGAAGCTTTAATAATCTAAACCGAAAACAGAGAAGTTCTGAGATATTTACCTAATCAAATAGCAAAGTCCGAATTGCAGAAAATTCTGTTCGCAAAACTTTCTCAATTAACGAAACATTGGAATCAAAGTAAGTATAAATACTTCTCGACGCAATCAGTTTACGTTTCGAAATCATACCATCTCCCTACTACCTACCAACCTTTTCCAAACTAGCTTGGGGTCGACTTCCAGTCTCGTCGAATGCAACTGAAAGCCTGTTTTACCTGGAGCGACTGCTTACCAGACCTCTACAACCTAGTTACTGGACAACACGTTTTGAAATTATAAAGACTGATTAATGAATTCATTAGCGTCAGAAAAGTAATGAACTCTACAAACTGAATTAAGTTTGTAGAGTTGTCAAAAAATATATACCTGCCGCTGTACTTGCATGGCATTCAAAGTATTTGCAAGTTGTTGTTAATGTTTTTGGCCTGGATACTAAGTCCTTTAAGCCATGTCTTTGTATGAATACTTCATTTGTTTACCATTAGAATATGGATGGACATATTCTAATGTTTTTGTAGTATTTGGCAGCAAATGTATCGAGTGAACCTTCTCGGTAAACTTCGTTGAGAAAGTCAAAACTACAATAAAATTCTCAGCTCCATTTTACCGAGATCACGCCTGTTTCAATAATTCCACATATTGTCCAGTTGCGCAGATATTTGAGATACAAAACTACATCAATTTTACATCACAATATCCTCTAGGAATCAATTTGCGAATAATTAAAACAGCCACTGAATTTTGTTCGACGAAATCCCGCGAAAAACTCCATCATTCAAAGTACACTATCAGTCCAAACACCACATAAGCAAATTTTTCATTACCTAAACATTAATTACCCATTCACCCATAAAGCGGGTTCCCCTTCCAGCCCGGATGTCACGTCCGATAAAATGTAGCGTTCAATAAAACGCCAGCTTGTCGGCCGTCCACCATCCGACGAGTTGTCCGACATTCCGACGTTACTAACAACTGGTCCCACCATTACTTTTATATTGCAGCTGAAATATACGCGGCTGTTAATTTTTTCACGACCTATGCGGATGTAGGTAGGAAGTAGGTACCTACATACTGTGTTTTCTGGTTGACGGATTTGTTTAATGTAGGTCGTCATATTTAGCAGAATATTTAATGCGACTTTAAATTAAAACCTTCTAGCATTTTAAAGGCTTCTAGACTACATATTCTGGAGACAGTATTTTTATAGCATAATTAGGTTACCTACATTCGTTTCACTTCATTAATTGTCAGGTTCCCTAGTTTTGTTAAGGTAGTGCCAGGGTTAAGTTTTTTGAATTTTGCAGCAAATACCCTATTGAATAGCTAATTCATAAAAAATCATTCAATAGGGTCAAGAGGATCGTATTGATGATTTTAATTATTATAACTCTGTTATTATATGCGTATTACGTTCGCTAATCATACTTTAATAAACAAACAACTTGAAACTGCAGTGCTATTCTGAAAAGTTTATTTGCGAAATCACTTCTGAATCCGCAGTGAAATCATGTGAAATTAAAGTTTCGTATTCTTAAATGAAGTGAGTCGATGTAAATCATAACAAGACACAATTCAGCACTGCACTACTACCATAGAGCAATGTCACTTGGGTTCTCGGAACTCTTCTTCTGTTCTCGGAACACTTGGCCTTGATCTTGACATAAGAATAACGAAACTTGTACAGGCGAGATGAGAAGCGAAGTGAGTGTGACTTTCGAGATGATTTGCGAAATGACTTTCGAAATGATTTACCATTTACAGAATAGCACTGCAGATCTGCAATTTGCAAAAACCTTAAGAATTTTTTTTTAATTTTTCGTGGGTTACCTTTGAGCATTTCCGCACTGACAGGGGCAAGTACGTACTTAGTCTTAAATGAGGTTACCAAGGGCTGCGGAAATGTTTGAAACAGACCACTAAATTAACGCAGGTGGGTTTTAGTTTTAAGTAAGAGTCTGACAATCCTTCTAGCTCTACCCAGAGCCGGTTATTTGAGGATATCCCACTTCAAAAAAAGGGTGTTGTTAACAAATTCAAAATGTTTGGAATCTAAGCTGGATCAAATAAAAAAAGACTAATTGCCTCCTGACGAGGATCTGACATTGTAAGCTCCTTGACAACTTGAATAAGCGACCGTCTTCGTCAACATTCGCTAAACTGGTTCGGGTCCAAGAAAGCCAATTAAAACATTTAATGATAGGTATTTAACTTGAGGAAATGGGAAACCAAACAGTTTGAAATGTTTCTCTAATTGTGTGATCAAAGTCAGGGGTGTCTTAAACCATTTGTTTTGTGGATGGAGAGGTAGAGGAGGTTAAAGAAAAGATAGATAGATTGTGTGAGGAGTGACATGGAAAAAGGGAGTTAGTGATAGCGTGACGGATGACTGGGCAGAATGGAAGAAAAAAGTGTGATACTGCGACTCTAAGGAATATGGGACAAGGGCAGATAAATGATGCTTTGTTGCGTTAAGTTCACTTAAATATATCACTACTGTATATATGATAATTGTAGTTTAAAACGGCAATCTCTTTTAAATATCATTCCTACAAATTGAGTTACGCCAAACATTTTACTGAAGCCAAAAATTCAAAAAGAAAACTCGTGCACAGTAAAACATTTCTAAAGAGCGTGTATATCTCCGAATATCGCATGCATTGGGGACTGCAGACTATTTTAAATATCTGTGACAACAATAGGCAGTCCGTAGTCTGAATATTTTTAAGCAGCAAATAGAGAGACAATTTTATGAACGTACTGTATTGATTTCAACATTTCTGGGTATAGGATCGGTCCAGAAACTTGAGGCATTACATAATAATAGGAGCCGTTTGAAAATAGGTAGATCAAGTGTGAGTGTGACCCTCGCAGACAATGGCTAAACAAGAGTAGAGCTGCACTAGAAAAATCCTTAATCGTATCCACACTAATCAAGATGTCCGGAGCGAGGAAGAGTGACAGGCGGTCGCCTCCTTCTGCGAAGTAGTAATGCTAGCGAAGGAGGAGGCCGCATGTGCACGCGCGAGGCAATGGCTCTCGCACCCCAGCCGCTGGGATTCCGATCTCGATTACTGGCCACCGTAGGCGCGGGCTCGCGGACAGCGAGCATTGGGTAGCTCGCCGTCCGACCGTCCGGTAACCGCCCGGACCGCGCCCAAGTCGTCGACGGCGTGTAGTGTTCAACGCGTCTCAAGGAGATGTCAGCAACCGTAGGGGCCCAGCAGGGTCGAAGCCTACTGGGGTCAAGTGTCTGATTCTGAAAGAAAGACTCAGGTATGAAAGGCAACGAAGGAACAGGAGTGGCTGGTGTCAGTAAAAGTCTGACACTATCTCTCGCTCCACCCAAAGGCAGGGGATGTCGTTGGATGATTTTCTCATCGAAAAAAACACTAATCGAAATAATTAATCAGTCAGAATCTTCTAACACTCGTCAGAACAAGAAAATGATGTAGATGACACGGTTGGCGCAGTGGTTAAGAGATTGGGTGCTGCGCTGCGTGTTGCTGATACGATTCCTACTCGGAACAAATATTTGAATGCTCTAAAGATTGTTGTTCCAGGTCTGTGTGTCTTGTGTATGTGAGATTACATTTTGTGAACGCACCCACGATACAAGAATGCAGTAGTGCAGGAGGAGTAGAAGGCAGTGTAGAACATCGTTTTGTAAACGAAGAAAAAGAAAGATGAGCAGTCAGTCAGAGCCCATTTGGAAGTGTCACACATCCACTGCAACGAGATACATTGATTGAAACAAACAACACTTATATAACTTCTGCTTACATAACAGTTACAGCAGTGCTCCATACAATTGCACACAGTATTACATTCAATTTGGTCAATGATACAAATCGCGCAGTGAGCCCCCTCGCAGACAAATTGGATGATCGTTTCCGAGCGCAATCACGACATTGGAACACTACAGGATCACGTGGGGTGTTGGCTAAGTGTTAGGAAGGTTATCAGAGATAATAGAACTGCTGTATGGATTCATCAAACACCTGAAGTGTCGATAGTGACACGCATAATATATAGGCTTACTTAAGGGACAGTTCCTATACAAATCCCGTGTTATTTGCGGTCGGCGTTACATGTTTTTTTTCTTCCATTTTGTCCTGTCACCCGTCATGCTGTCGTCGGCATGCGTGATTTGTCATTAGATGATTTTTCCACAAAAAAAAAAAAATATAAAAAAAACAACCCGGCATGCTAATTCATGTTAACTAACTCCCTTTTCTTTCATATCACTCCTCATACAATAACCATCATGTAGTCTTGGAACACTATGACAAAGCTGATGTTCAAAAATATAAACAATACTTTGTTGAATGCAACAATTCATCTCACAGATCAAGATATTCAAAATCAAATCAGAAAACATTAGAGTCGTAGATAGGTAGACAAAGTGAGTAAATTAAACTGGTTTTCGGGGAACATTGCGATTCGTTTTGAGATGTTTCTAATTGCCACTTTCAACGCGTTGAGTGCCACTCCCTCTTCGCAAGGAATAATTGACTATTCCTACTTAAATTTTTTTGCTTCGCCAGTTTTGTGCTTTTAGCCGGGGTCGAGTTTAGAAAGTATTTCGTTTTTGATATCGCAAACAGCCACTTTGATTTCCATTAAAATGCGGATTCTAAAGTTTGCACTATGTGGCAGCAAATATTCAAGTCAACCTTCTTGAATTGCTTCAATGAGGTAATCAATACTACAATAAAATTATAAATCCACAAGGAATCAATATTCGAACAATTAAAACAGCCACTGAACTTCTTTCGAAAAAATCTCACCAAAAACTTCAACGTAATCTGTTTTTGTCTTAAACGTGTTCCTAGTGGCTATTATCTAGGGGCTTTTAAGTCAAGTGCTCCATCGTGAATCACATCGTCGCTTATTATCAGGTGAGATTATACCTACTAGTCAAAGGTAAGTGTATCGAGCCACACATGTATCGAGGTCACTTGATGATGATGATGACCAAAAGTGTAAATAACATGTAGGTCCTATTTGCTCAATGAAAAAATAATGGAAACCTCTAATTAACTCTCCCTTGAGTTTATCTCGAGGCAAACAAAGAAAATAAAGGAGCAATTACTTGGCATATATATCAAGGCTTAAAGGAGGAAAGTATTCGTGAGTAAACCAAAGTCGTCGGGCTGTCAACCTCGTGCCGCCGAATGAGACGACCAATTTGTTCCATAACAGCGTGAAGATTATTCCATTACTGAGGATTGTAAATGACGTGTGTTTTGATACAGATGTTAGAATTAATGTAGATAAACATGATTGTGTGGTTGCTTTTTAAAGTTTTCTTTTAAGACGTATACAGGAGTTAATCGCGAAAAAAATAAATGCTATTCTTCAGGACAAATGACAGATAGATAGTGTGTTTAAAACATAATACACCTAATTTAGTACGGTAGAAAAAATCACGAAGATGGTCGTAAAATTATTATATTGATTAAAAACCGGACTAATATACATGCAATCATTTTGATTGTTTCTCAGATTATTCTATAAGCAACGTTTTATCGTTATAGTGTTTTTATTTTTTTAATCTGTAGATTTTATTGAATCGCCAAATTCCTTCATATTTTCAAGCATTGTGTCATTGCCAATCTCATTCTTTCTCTTTTACATTTCTTTTGTATGCAGTCCGAGAGTGACTCTCAAGTTTCAAAGTAGATAAGTTATATACTTTTTTCTGGTTTCCTATGAGCGTCTGCTTTTTCTTCAATTATCAGTGATATCATCAAAACAAACACGATGATTATTAAAATTTGTATTTCTTTGAACGTACCTATACATTTTGCAAATATTTTTTAGTAAGTATTAGGTACAGTAGCATAAACATAAACAGGTTCCAAAACTCGTCTTGCTTGACCTGCATGGGAAATACCTGCTGTTGCCAATTGTAGAAATAAAAATCAAACAATAATAAACCGCACGTGATTATCATTTTCCTCATGCTTCGTATTCAACTCACTTTTGAAACTGTGAGTGATTGTCATCGAATAAAGCCGTAGAACTTTCTTATAACTTTGTTTCTAATTTTCTATAAGAGATCTTACGAATATGAATGGCGTAATTAGTAACTCTAAGCTTCTCTTTCGGTTACACTGGTCGATACTTTTTCCATACAAATTTCGGGGGGTATTACTCCACAGTTTGACATTGTACATCCAAAATGAAACATAATAATATATAATTTTATCTTATTATTGATTTTGTCTGTGCGGAAACAGAAAAACAAAAATAAAACTCGATTTTCAAAGCACTACTTCAAATTTTTTTTACGCATCGTCTATTGTCGTTTCATTTCGGAACAGTGTTTGTGTGCGTACGAACAATACGTTGCGCTTAAAGACTAGCGTCTAACTGCTTATACTTGATACTATCCCTGTCGGACACGATGTCAGATGAGACAGCGCAGTTTTTGGTCTCACCCATCAGTGAGTTTGAGCTCGCGACTAGGACAAATTCAAAGTCACTGTATGGAGGAAACTGTATAACTAAACTGTGTTTGATTTGTGTAAAAGAAAATATAGGCAGTTATCACAAAGGGCAGCGAAAGTAAAAATAACCTTCAAATATTTAAAAACTCTTTAACATTCCAAATCGTAAACTTTTACGTTTACATTTTCGCTTTATAACCCAAAATAAATTACTCGGCCATTCCTTTAAGGTACCATTAACGTTTAAGTGAGGTCCTTTAGCTCCTTCAGCTTGTAAAATATTTTTCTCTGTTATCAAATGCCAGACAGTCAAAGATGGGAATAGGTCATCAGTTTTCATTACAGTAACTCTTATTGCCTTGAATTAAAGTTTATAATTGACTGGCTTCCTTGGTCGAGGTCTATTAGGACTTCGGACCTTGCGTCGTATTATTTCTATGGACATTTCCTTCTTCTTTATTGGGATTAATGTGTTTGTTCCTAATAATTTTATTAAGAAGGAACAGGAAATATGGAGACTTGTCACTGTTTCTTTTACAAAGTTACAACGGACTTATTTTATTGCTGTTCTAGGGTTCCGTAACACAAAAGGAAAAAAATAATGGAACCTTTATAGGATCACTTTTTTTGCTTCTCTGTCTGTCTGTCAAGACCCTTTATCTCGGAAACGCGTGTAGGTATCGAGTTAAAATTAAAATTAAAGTTAAAAACACATACTCAAGTCTGCGGTCCCTTGAAGCTTTGAAAAAATCAAACTTCTAAGTTAACGAAAGAAAAAGATACGGCTGTTTATGTCACAAAATGTATATTTCGACACTCTCAAGGGACTCAACGTCATACAGCACAAGTAATAGGAATAAATCTCAAAACAGTAAATTTGTTGTCACGTCAAAAAAAAAAACTTTATTTGAGATTCGGAAAAATCTTCGAGACTCCATTCAGGAATTATTTACATAGGTAAGTTTGTACGGAAACTTCAGTGCGCGAGTCCGATTCACACTTGCCCAGTTTTTTATAATCGCATTGAAAACTTCAATAAAAATAAAAAAAAGCTGGGCAAGTTTTGAATTTAATATGTAGAATTGAATCCAAAAACATCCAAGCATTGCATCAATTCGGTCATAAATCCGGTTTTTCGCATTCAACGAGCGGTATTTATTACCATTTCAATTTAAATTCTCATATAGGAGTTACAAACCTGTCTGTCAAGGTTCCGGGCTTTATCCTTTTACGATTTTCCTGGTGGGTCGTTACCAAGTTTGGTCCACAGAAACCTTTCGCAAGTTTTAATGAATTCATTCTAAGATTGAGCGAAAACTTTCTCGTCCCCAAAATTACGTCTTTTTACTTTTTTAAGGCTTTGTTAGATTGAATATTAAACAGGGATGGGATTTTCACGATCGTAAACACATAAAGTGGCTTGAGACGTAGGTAAATTTGGGATTATCTTTTTCTCTAAGGTTTACAGGCTCGATCTGAGTTGGGCCACGCCTGACTTGTACGTAGAGTCGCGTCGCGTGGCGTGGAATTAATGTAGCTCAACAAGTCTAGTTGCCATAAAAAATGTATGAAGACCGACGCGCCCAGATCGGCGTAGGTACGTGGCCCACGTGTGCGTAACGTAGTTCTACCTTGCGAAACGCACGCGAGTGCGTTTCGCGTCTGTTTCGTTACAAACGCGTATCAACAGCGCGTTTTAAAAACGTGATGTGCACCGGCGCTAATGAGTACGTAAAAACATGCTTGATCAATCACATTTATCATTGACATCTCGTATATGTATATAAATTTTCTATCTCACGCAGTTTCTTTCTGTATGTGAAAGTTTCTAAGACACGAAAACTCTGAGCTACTGGACCCAAAAAAAAAAATATTGTCCGTGAACCCACATTTCTGTGGTGCTGGCGGTTCAACACTGATGTAAGATAACGGTAGGAGTACGAATATTAAGTGGTAACAGCTTTGAAAATGGCACGTGTAAAATAATGAGTACCTACTTAAAACCCTAGCAGGTAAGTGTTAATGAATAATAATACTTAATTACCTATGTAATATCAGACTCAATAAAAATATAATTAGCCTTAGGTATGCACATCGTAATAATATACCTATAGCCTATCACATCTATATGGCTTTTATGAAAAACGTGTTTAAATGCACTATTACTTTTGCTTGTGCATAATAGGTACTTGACGAAAGACGAAATTTAGGATATGTTGAATATTTTTAGCCTATCTCAATCAAAATATAATGTCGGTCAAAATCAATTGCCTAAGTAAATAAATGGGCTCCATCAGAAGGCTTAAAGTCACCCAAAGGGCAATGGACAGGGCTATGCTCGGAGTTTTATTGCGTGAACGAATCAGGAATGAAGATATCCGCAGGAGAACCAAGGTTGCCCTCACAGCACGAAGAATCGCCAAGCTTAAGTGGCAATGGGCAGGGCACATTGCTCGCAGAACAGATGGCCGTTGGGGCCGAAAGGTTCTGGAGTGGAGACCGCGTACCGGAAGACGCAGCGTTGGAAGACCTCTTACAATGTGGACCGATGACGGTTGCGGGAATCCAATGGATGCGAGACGCACAGGACCGTTCATTGTGATGACACTTGGGGGAGGCCTATGTCCAACAGTGGACGTCTATCGGCTGAAATGATGATGATGATAAAGTAATTATAAAGCTTAATGCGGCTGACTCCTCTTCACTAAAACCTCTAAGTGTGTGTTCTTCCACCTCATATTGATTCTGGCTTCTGGAATATTAAGGACCTCAGGTAGAACCATCATTTTCAAACTTACCAAATATTACCAACTGTTTGTAAACGATAATTACAATTATTTAATACAGTTCTGGCGATGATTGCCGGCAGATTTGATTGCCCTTATATCGGACATTGCTGTAGCAGACATGTTGCTGGCTATGTCCGATAGTGTAAAATGTGTATTTCTTTATGTGTGTGTGTTTTCTGTTTTGTGATTGTTGTATGGGTGCTGAGATGCCTAAAATAAATGTTTTTTTTTTTCGACCAAACGTTTTTTGGCTAAGTGAAATTTGGATAATTATGATCCAAGATTCCCTGCAATATCTTCGTTGTATTAAAATCAGATTAGTTATTATTTACTTGCATCAACAAAATAATGCCTTTTCACACCCTTTATCTAAGAATGATCCTTCATTATAAATTCCATTATCGGCTGATTAGCCGCCATTGAGGCACTTAACTGAAGCGTCCGGCTCTTAGACAAATGGCAAAAGTTAAAAATCTTCAGGAAAATTCCGGAGAAGTAATGACTATTTTAAAAGGAAGGTTCCTTTTAGAATAGTCATTACGCTTAATAAGTGTTATTATGAGGTAAGGTTATCGCAGTAAACGGTATTGATAAACTAATTGTTTTGCCTCCGTTTTTTCTGCCCATGAATGGAGCTCACTGTGTTCTTGTCAGTGTAGCTAAATACCATCACACTAATATTATAAATTCGAGAATTTGTATGTATCTATGTTTGGCGAAGTCTCTGGCAGACGCTATCTTCTTATTCTATGCGATTATATGCTCAATTTTTTATAGGATATCTAATATAATCATAGTCGTTATTAATATTCTTCATTTTTAAGTGGGAAATCCTCAAATGACATCTTCCACTGTGGGTTGAGCGACAGGAATCAGATTTTTACTGACTAAAACCCACCCTTTAGTTTGCCTTTGCGTACCTGAGACTCTTCCAAACAATCCAGCAAGGCACGCGCGCCTCAGGGAGATGTCAGCAAATTGTAGGGGCCCAGCAGGGTCGAAGCCTACTGGGGCCATGGGTAGTGTGAAAACGAAACCCGGACCCTGGGACGAAGGCAACGAAGGAATAGGAGTGGGTTTTTAGTCAGTAAAAGTCTGACACTATCTCTCGCTCCGCCCAAGAGCGGGATTTCTCATAAGATGATTTTCCCACCTAAAAAAAAAAAGCAAAAAAAAAACATATTCATCCTTTTGTCATTGCAATATAAAAACGATATTGTTTTAACATCACAAATTATAGAGACGGTTTGGCGGCCGCTGCTAGAAGCTGCACTATCAATACTTTCCATAGAAACCAAACGGGGTGAGTGTCAACGTTCACTAATAAAAATTTAGCCGCCCTTGAAAATGAGGCATACCTAGTCAATTTTGACAATGGTTGTGACAGTCATAATTGACTATATTATATGGCTTGTTGACAAGTGCAAGATTCTTTCAGTGTACTTGACTCTCCAAATTAAGATTTTAAAGAATTTGAAAATGAGATGTAGTCATTTTGACTTTGGCTGTGATGGTCAAAATTGACTATGGCTGAGTGTCAAAGGTCACCACTTTTTAAGTGCAAACGTTGACTCTTCAAGTATAAATTTTAAATTAGGTAAATAAGTCAATTTTGACTATGGCTGTGAAACTGTGTAACGTGAGTTTCAATATATTCTGTAAAGCCGTCTTTAATCGCTACCAATTCCATGATCTGTGATAAATACCAATCGAATGATATTTATATTTACTACAGGCAATAAAATGTCTAGCTAGCTAAGGTTCTTACAATCCTTTGTCTAAATCCATTGTTTATTATCACCTTCACTTTGTTATCATAAAACACTAATACTTGAAGAAAGATTGCTGGAATTTATATACTGACTCAAGTACCTACTTCAAATCTTAAGAGGGTCCTTTTTCACTCGCCTATCGTCTACATCAAGCATGGTTTAAAAGCTTGTTGCTTCATCTAAAGCAATCCAATGCGATGTTTGATGAAGAGGCAATGCGAAAAAAGAGAGGTAACGCCTTAAAACTCTGTTGGCATTCGATAATTCCGTAATTTACTCGAATATTTCACAATCTTGTTCCAGGAAATAAGTGTTTTTTTTTAAACCCTTAAAAGTTTTTCAGAAAAATTGTCGTCATTCAGAATCTCGATTAAATGTGCAAGACTTATATTGATGAAGCTTAGATATCCACAAGATATCTGTGTATCCAAAATATCTAGAGAAAGATGTGTAATAACATTATAATCACGTAAGAGCGGTTGTAAGAAAATATACCTCGAAAAGGACGCTCTTAAGTGGAAAACTTCATTAGAAAAAGAGTGTTTATTCTATACCCACATATCTACGTAGTTATAGGTAAGCCATCCAATCACACATAGAATATTTTATGGGCCAATAGTTCCGAGGATTTCCGATTGGTATGAAGTATACGCGTTCCGCTGGAATGGATATTATGGGATATCCATCTCAGCGAATATTAGCCATCTCGAATCCTGTCGAGAAACGATTCAGGATCACGGAACTATCGGAGCAAATAAATCAGAAATGTGGAAAGGAAGCTTCATATTATAGCGATGAACTATCGTACCGATGAAATCGGAGAAGGTTTTCCTTGAGGATGGTCAAGCTCGAGTTAGTAATAACGGTTATTATTTGACGTCACATAAGCCCACATAACTGAGGAAATAAGGTACTGGAAACAGGTTATGTGATGCGTATATTCAGCTTCATCATCATGGCGACGGTGACGTAGAAAATTAGAAATTCCGTATGACGATATAGCAATTTGTTATATCTATTTAAGAGGGTACTTTTCCACTCGCCTATTGTCAACATCGAGCATGGTTTAAAAGCTTTTTGCTTCATCTATCAACGCAATCCAACGCGATGTTTGATGAAGAGGCAATGCAAAAAAAGAGAGCTAACGCCTAAAAACTTTGTTCAATTCGGTAATTCCGTGATTTGTTCGAATATTTTACAAAAATTGTTCCAGGAAATACGTGTTTTTTTTTTAAACTCTTAATAGTTTTTTTAGTAAAATTGTCGTCATTCAGAATCTCGATTAAATGTGCAAGGATTCTATTGATGTACTTTTCATATTTTTAATATATGAGTACATTATGGAGAGCCAAAGTTCACGTAAAATAGCCGATTTTCAGAGGTTTTACTAGATTAATTTTACACAAATTTATGTTTTGATTTCTATAGAAGCCTAGATAATATCCACAAGATAGCTGTGTATCCAAAATATCTAGTGAAAGATGTGTAATAACATCATAATCACGTAAGAGCGGTTGTATGAAAATGTAAAAAGAAAAAGACTTAATTACAGACTTTATGCACTTAAAGTACGATATTTTGAAACATGACTTAGTAAGACGCACCTTTTTGTTTTGAGGATAGATATTTTATCAAGATAATAAATAAGATAATCATCAACTGATTTCTCCTGCACTAGAGTGAGGGCGTGTCACACTTTTGCTGAATAAAACCTACCTTTGTTCCTTTCATTTTATTGTTCTTTGCATTCTAGGACCACGGTAACACTTTTAAATGTTCCTGAAGCCGTAGCAGGCATCGGCCCATCGGTCCTATTAGGCCCCTTCTGACATGCTGACACCTCGTTAAGGCGCGTATGGAATACTACGCGCCGTCGACACAGACTCGGTTTTTACTGGACAGCCAGACGGTGAGCTACCTATAGCTCATCCCGATCCCGATTTCCGGCTACCGTAGGCGCAGGCTTGCGGACGGCAAGCAATGGGTAGCTCGCCGTCCGACTGTCCGTTAACCGTCCGTGTTCCACGCGCGCCTCAAGCAAACCGTAGAGGCCCAGCAGGGTCGAAGCCTACTGGGGCCATGGGTTCGCTTCTGAAAGGAAAACCCGGTCCTGGTGTTAAAGGCAAAGAAGGAACAGGAGTAGGTTTTTAGTCAGTAAAAGACTGAAACACCCTTTCGCTCCGCCCAAGAGCGCGAGACGTCATTGGATGATTTTCCCGAAGCTCATCATCTGCAAATCCGCGCCTACGTTGGCCTGGAATTGTTTAGTGACGGCAATGACTCCTGACGCCTGGGCGGGGCGTCTCTTGTAAGTAAGGTTTGTTTAGTATCAAGCTTAAGCTTCTAATAATAGCTTCAGAAATCAGCTCGAAATAATTCAATTATACAAAAAATGGGCGAGAAAAGTTTTCCAAAAAACAAACTCAGATTTAACTTACTTATAATTAATAGCGTTTCATCCTCAGATGATAAAAAGAGAGGAGAGTTCTGATGACACGTCATATTAATTCTGATTTATTTTTTACAAGGGCCTTTTATTTGCTTTATTTTTTTATTGTAGTTGGGAGTCCGTATATAAATTATCCTTTTGGGTCCTTCATATTTTTGTGCCACACGTAACGCTCATTATTCTTTGTATTAAATTAGGCTTTTAATTTGAATGACGTCAGCTTTCACATTTGTTTGTCCGGAGGACACGGTGGAGCATACGGTGGAGGTGCGCACCGCTCGTGGGGGTGATCGGCGGCTGCGACCTCTCGCACCGGGACCTGGTACAGGCATGGTCAGAGCGAGGAGGAATGGCAGGCGACTGCCTCCTGATGCACGCGTGAGGGATCGGACTTCCTCACGCCCCAGCCGCCGGTATCCCGACCCCGATTTCCAGCGACCTACGGATGGGACGGCGAGCATCAATGGGCAGATCGCCGTCCGGCCGACTGGTAAACGTCCGGACCAAGCCCGAGTCGTCGGAGTGTAATGTTCCACGCGTGCCTCATAAAGATGTCAGCAGAACTGTGGGAGACCAGCAGAGCCGAAGCGTACTGGACCCATAGATTTACTTCCGAAAGGAAAATCCGGGGCCCTTTTAGGCATGATATACGATTTCCCTCCTTAAAAATGGGTGCACCGATGACAACAATGTATCTAATCCTATAGTACCTAGTATAAGCATTTTTCTACATACCTGATTTCCGAACACGCCAATACTGCAGGCAGAAGATACTTGGTTAGCTCCAAACCAGACAGCAGCCAGTCGTGGAGGCACGTTGAGGATGAAGACCTGGGAGATGGCCACCACGGTCTGCCCCATGAAGCCCAGCCAGAACATGTCCTGAGGCACGGAGAACACCTTCAGCCATGCTCCCAGGCAAGTCCCGAACGAACCGATGATTGTCGTTACACGGAGATTCTGAAAAGAGGAAAAAGCGTTTAGGTTTCTTGTTTTCACTTTAGCTGATGTACAAGGAAAAAAATTCTATGGTTTTACCGGTTAATGACGCAGAAAAAAAAAGATAGTAAAGGGTTGACCAGATGGTTGCAAACCAACGTCCCAACCAAGGTGACCTTGCTAGTTTCAATCCGTGTAGATAGCAGTTGTAAACCATGACTTTCAACGCCCTTAGTTGGGAGGCGCATTTTCCTAACCACCGAACGTGTTGGTGCGTGATTTACATCCATGTAGCCGCAAAACAAACCAAACACATAAACCAAGATCACCTTGGTTGGAACGCTAGTTTGCAACCGTCTGGTCACCCCTAAAGGATCTTAAAACTTATGTCATGAGTATCGCTAGAGGCGATTATTACATTAGATTCGAAACAATTATCCCGTTTAGTATGTTACATAAAATTCAATTAAATATGCAATAACTTACAAAACAATCTACTTGTGTAGTCTTATTATTACCTAATTCTATTCATAACATTTATCTCAACAGATGTTTTTTTTTAGGTGGGAAAATCATTTTATGACAAATCTCGCTCTTAGGCGGAGCGAGAGATAGTGTCAGACTTTTACTGATTGAAAACCCACTCCTGTTCCTTCTTTGCCTTCGTCCCAGGGCCCCGGATTTCGCTTTCACACTACCCATGGCCTCAGTAGGCTTCGACCCTGCTGGGCCCCTACGATTTGCTGACATCTCCCTGAGGCACGCGTAGAACAATACGCGCCGTCGACGACTTGGGCTCGGTCCGGATGGTTACCGGACGATCGGACGGCGAGCCACCCATTGCTCGCCGTCCGCAAGCCCGCGCCTATGGTGGCCGGAAATCGGGATCGGAATCCCGGCGGCGGTTGAGGCGTGAGGACCATTGCCTCACGCGATCGGCCGCCTCCTTTAAGCAAGGTGCTTAATAGTTACTTAGATAGTAATATTATTTTCATACGTTTATTTATCTCAGGACTCTGAGGTCCTGGACCTTTGGAAGTCGTACGAGGGGCCGAAGCCAACTAGCAGATACCCTTTAGATAATTTTCATGGAACGTGATACCAATCGACGATAATCCTTGTACGCGCTATACTAGTGCACCCAAGGACAACCCTTAGTTGGTATCTGGATAATAAGGATATAAGGCCATATGGAAAATAAAGATTAAGGCTATGGTTTTTAGGAGGCTTAAGTGGACTGGTTACCAAGCACTTTGGCCCCTGCCTGAAAAATGTTATTAATATACATCGGCAAAAAGGTATAATTGTTATTAACACTTATAAATTACATTGTTACTATTAAAATTTGTATTACGATTAAAACGATGAGTACAAACTTACACGCATTTAAATAAGTATGGAATAGTGACGCATTGAGTCATTGACACGTAACAGCTCACACCTTTGGCGGAATATACCAGTACTAGACAATAAAATTGATGTTAACTGTGTAGATCATTGACTAATAAGGCAATAATTATATCTGTGTTAATAGCTACGTGATCGATCAAAAAATTCTGAACATAAAAACGATAGTTTTTTTTTCTAAAAAAAATCCGTCATAAAAATCTAATTTCTTATTTTAACCTAAAAATGGACTGTAATGTCAGAGTGATGCAAATAAAACAAACAAACCCCACTGACTCATCAGAAAAAAAAAACAATATCCACTAACATTTCATTACGTTGAGAGGATATCATCCCTAGGGATTATCTTGGGAAATATACAAAATAATTCTGTTAGCATTACAGGAGTAATTTGCGCAAATGAAAGACTGAGGTAAGTCGTCGTAAGTAGAAATAAGAAACTGGAATGTTTTATTGTGATATAATGGCATTTAATCTACGTAATTCAGTATATGAGCTGTGGTGGCAAGGCGCGCTGTCAATCCCGACTTACGAGTTAGTAGGTCGCGGGTTCAAAGACACATTACTTTGTGTAAGTAATTTATTTCATCACCACTGCTCTCAAAACGGTGAAGGACCACCTCGTGAGGAAAACGACATGTCCTAGAGAACCAAAAATTCGAAGACATGTAACATCCGCAAACCCGCATTGGGTCTGCGTGGTGGATTACGGCCCATCCCACTCCTAGAGAGGAAGCCTGAGTCCCAGCAGTTGGAACGTTATAAAGTTGATTAACTATGTATGTACTAGCTTCTGCCTGCGGCTTCGCCCGCGTGTAAGTAGGTTTTTCCATACAAACTTTGGACCCCTTTTTCACCCACTTAAAAGTTGAATTTTCAAAAACCCTTTCTTAGTGCTCGCTTTAGACATAAAAGGAAGCCTTGAGCAAAATTTCATGTTCCTAGGCCCAGTAGTTTCGGCTGTGCGTTGATATGTCAGTCAGTCAGTTTCTCCTTTTATATATATAGATATATAGACAGATAAGTCAGTGTATAATGTACGTTGAAGACTAATGACACAGGATGTACGAATGTAGATGAGAATTTTAATCACGCAACTTTGGATCGTTAACATCCCAAACAGCGTAATATGTAGCAATAAGACAATGTCTCTGTGGTCAGGCAACCGTAAATTAAACTGTCACTGAAGACAATGGTTAATGCGACCTTAAACATCTTGTCAACTGAATTAAAACAAACCATGAAAACCAGAGAATAAGGAATAGCTAATTTAACATCCTTTTTTACCTCGACGACGAAACTAGTAAATAGACTAATTAAAATAAATGATTTGGCTTTGACTAGAGCAAGACACAAATGTAACAGCATTGATTAAAAAACATCAATAAGTCTCGCGAAAACCAGCTGCACGTCAATGAAATGAAAATGTTGCGATGGTCGGCTGGCGTTACGAGACTTGATAAGGTACGCAACGAATACATCAGAGGCTCCTTCAAAGTTGCACGCATAGCAGATAAGATGTCAGAGAAACGTATGCGCTGGTTCGGACATGTCAAAAGAAGGGACGAAGAGTACCCAGTAAAGAAGGCCTTAGCTATCCCGGAAAGGAGAAAAGGCAGAGGGCGCCCTCTAGCTTCGTGGTGAACAACCGTATCCAAAGATCTAGAACAAGCTCAGCTGGACGCACAGACAACCCAGGATAGACTATCCTGGCGCCTAAAAACGAGGAGAGCCGACCCCGAATGAAGGGATAAGGCAAGAAGGAAGAAGAAGAAGAATAAGTGGACAGATTAATGAAGACCCAATGAAATTAGAACCAAGTAAATATATAGATAGTGCTTTTGATGATGAAGAAGTTACTGGTTACTTTATAGAAGCTCAGTTTGAGAGATATTTTGAATTAAGAGAAAAGGATTCTGTTATCTCAAAATTATAAAGGACTAAAGCAAATATATAACACATTTTTGATTAAGCAACAAAGATATTCTACTTCACGGAGGTATACAAATGCGTGAGTAGTTTCACGTGCATATTCCTTAAAAAAGTCGTAAGGTATTTCTACAACACTGAGCCGTTGGACCTTACGTACACACAAAAAAAAAAAACTGCACGTGAACATAGTCCAAGACCAACACATCAAGAAATCTTTAAGTGACAAAAAAAGTTTGCAAGCTTGTCTTAAATAACATGTTCTGCGTTTTTGTGGCGGCAATAGATATAAACATTATAAAATAACTGAGAGTTTTTTAGGGTGTGAAATCAAATCATAAAATAACTTCCCCCGCTCTGAGTGGAGCGAAAGAGAATGAAAAACTTTTACTTATAAAAAGTCATCTTACCTACCTACATTTTGAAACGGCTATCAGCACAATGTTGAATTTGTTAAAGTTCAAATTTCAAATTTCATTGGAAGCCATACTTAAAATACAAAGACGCTAAAGTGGTTATTTTAGTTGGTGGCGACGGATTCAAATAATCACTAATTATTTTTACAAACACGGACAGATGATGTCTCGTTACGCGCACACAAGCACTCATGCGCATTCGTGAAGCGGCATGACACGACAGTGCGCAAGCCTTGCTAACAGTTACAAGTATCTAGAGAACATTTTAATTAAGTGTACAATTTGAAAAATATTTGACAGCATTGAAGTTTTATAAACCTGATGGTTCTCGTCCAACATACCACAGTGTCTCAAGAAGAAAATCTGTGACCAGTGCATATGGCACTGAAACATGGTCGCTTACAATGGGCCTCATCAGAAGGCTTACAGTCACCCAAAAGGCAGTGGAAAGGGCTATGCTCGGAATTTCCTAGCGAGATCGTATGAAGAATGAAGATATCCGCAGGAGAACCAAGGTCGCCGACATAGCCCGAAGAATTGCCAAACTTAAGTGGGTAGGGCACATTGCTCGTAGAACGGATGGTCGATGGGGCCGAAAGGTTCTAGAGTGGCGACCGCGCACCGGAAAACGCTGCGTTGGAAGGCCTCCCACAAGGTGGACTGAAGACCTGGTGAGAGCCGCGGGAATGCGGTGGATGCGAGACGCACAGGATCAGCCGTTGTGGAGACGCTTGGGGGAAGCCTATGTCCAACAGTGGACGTCTTTCGGCTGAAATGATGATGACGAATGATGAAACCTGAAGGTCAATCCTTGTACTTAAAAAACGCAGACATTCAAGTCGCAATATCATCTCTGCGACAATCAACTTTGGTCCGGACTAAGCGTTTCGCCTCGTCGCTGTCGCCGCATCGTTTACTGCGTACATCGAAGGACTGGAACAATTTGCCTGCTGCGGTATTCCCGTCTGATTATAATTTAGGTGTCGATTATAATTTAGATGTTTAAATTATAGTTGTCTAGAATAAGTATGCTCTTAATAAATTAGTGCGCTTCACCGTCAACGATTGCGTTACTACAAACACTAATTTTTATCATTTAAAAAAAAGCTTGTCAAAATTTTAGTAAGTACATAATTATAGAAATTTGACGATTGACTGAGATGTGAACGCGAACGTTTCTTAAAAAAAAAACAACTGGGCAAGTGCGAGTCGGACTCGCACACCGAGGGTTCCGTACAAACAAAATTATGTAAATAGTTCGAGTCTCCTAGATTTTTCCGTATAGAAAAAAGATTTTTTCTTTGTGACGTAACTACAAATTTTCAGTTTTCAGATTTATTCTTATACCTACTTGTGCTATAAGACCTTGCTTCATGCCAAATTTCAGGGTTCTAGGTCAACGGGAAGTTCCCTATGAATTTTGATTCTCTTGATAGTATCGAAATATACTCTTATATGTCTTTTGTGACTTTATGTCGCAAAAGACGTATATTTGCCGGCCGTAACTTTTTTTTTCGTTAACTTAGAAGTTTAATTTTTTCACAGCTTCAAGGGACCGCAGCCATATGAGACATAATTATGAGTATATGGTTTTGATTTAAACTCGATACTTCCACGCGTTCTCGAGATAAAGGGTCTTGACAGACAGACAGACAGACGGACGGACAACAAAGTGATCCTATAAGGGATCCGTTTTTTCCTTTTGAGGTACGGAACCCTAAAAAAACTGTGGATTATGAAATTATTGAAAAGAGTCACCACGACTCAGGAGCCCGAAGGGCAACTGTAGGAAACTGGTTGGGTTTTAATCAGTAAAAGCCTGAAACTCCCTCTCGCTTCTCCCAAAGCTTGAGAAGTTATAAAAACTTGACCTTGTCGAATATAATCCCGCGGGAATGTACTACTGGGATTATCTCCTTGGGCGCCCCGGGGTATCATTATTACCTAATTGCGCGTCTTAACGTAAATCACCAAAAGAAAAACTTTTTCTGGATTTTTCTAGGAAAAACAAAGATATATTTATTTATTTAAACTTCATGTACAGTAGTGGTACATAGGCAGACTTAATGCAACAAGGCATTCTCTACCAGTCAACCACGATAGCCTCCGATTCCTTTATTATGACGTCATCTCAACGTTCAGTCACGTGGTCAGAACGCAAACGTAAACGTGAGTACATTTGTAGGTAAGCCAACGTCATATCACAGTCCATAATACTGTAGTTCTATTTAAAGATTAACATTATCCGTGTGTCAAACTAATTAGTATATTTAGCTCAATGCTTATACGATATCATTTCGTACGGGGAAACGTAAATATTCTTGTGTCAAGGCTATTCTGATTTGGTTAGTTATAAAAGTTTATACATTTATGTAAAACTGACGTACTTAAGTGCATATTAGTTAACATCGTGTGATACAGATTAAACTTGCAGTTGTCAAATAGATAAGGATAGGTTAAAAGGTAGAAGACGAGTAAAATTAATTATAAAGTTAATTTTGGAAGTTTGCGTTTCTGGTAGGTTTTCTCAATTTTTTGATACCGACCTCTGCAATTAAAATTATTTTGCATTTTTTAGTTTGTCTTTGAAGTCCTTTATATTTTTGCTAGATGGGCAGACCAATTCTTTGAAACAAAAGAAGAATCGTAAAAATCAGTTTCCCTTGGCGAAAATATCGCTGAAAATAATATTTAAAAAACCAAGACGACTTGAGAACCTCCTCCTTTTTTGGAAGTTGGTTAAAAACTTAGTAAATTACTTTACGGAATTACGATGTATCATCATCATCTTCTTGTTCTTGTCCCGTGTTATTTGGAGTCAGCGCAACACGTATTTTTCTTCCATTCTGCCCTGTCACTCGTCATGCTATCACTAACTTCCTTTTCTTTCACATCACTCTTCACACAATCCATCCATCTTTTCTTTGGTCTCCTTCTCCCTCTCTATCCATCCACATGTAAACTCATAAATCTTTTAGTAACATGCGTTTCATCCCTCCTCTTCACATGACCATACCAAGACAAACTTCCCCAAATATACCCATTTCTCACTTTATTCATTCTCGTCACACCACACATCCATCTGAACATTCTCATCTCTTTCATTCTTTTTTCTTATTTCATCATATATTACGATGTATATAGTAGTTCTACAAATGAAAAGTCAAAGAAAATGTAATAAGTCTAGTTAACATTAGTTAAGTAGACTTATACACAGAACAGCTACAGTAGGTAGTAACTGTTCTTTCAGACAATAAGTTATCGATGACGTGATGTTGAAAACATTTTACGACCAATACTGTAAAATACAATCTTGTACAGAAAATAATATCATTAACACGTTAAAAACAATGTTGTAGAACCAATTGAAATGGAGTAACTGTACTTGGTAGTGCATCAACAGGTAATAATGAAGGCAAACAATGTAGGAAAAGTAAAAAGGGCTCAACATAATCTGTGAATAGGTTGCTTCCGGACGGGTGCGCTCATCGTCGACCACTTTATTGTTGATAGGCTCACGCTTGACCACCTTACCTGATGGTAAGCGATGATGTGGCCAACGGTGAAGCATATTGAAATTCAAACAAATTCACATTGGTAGATACTTGCTCGATTTCGTATTCGCAATCTCCATGTATGAGAGGCGAGTGTCTTAACCACTGGGCCATCACGACCGTTGATAAAAGGATTGATATTAGTAAAAAGGTTTATGTCCCAACAGTGGACTAAAAAGGGGATGATGGTGGTGAAAGTAAGAAAACCCACATTGTTTAACTTAATTTCAGAAGTTTTATCATTAAATGTAAATGTTGCCAGCCCGTCAGCTGTAATAAGCTTGATATTATGCATTGATAAAAGTTTCTATAAAGGGTTTTCAATTCTGAATTTGGCGCGCTTTGTATTCTGTTAGTTATTTCGGTTTAAGCTGCTTATCGGAAGGAAACTGTTCGAGACGAGGGTCTCCGCTGACCAAATATTACTTATTTTGATAGACCGGAGCGGGTCTATATACAAACTTAACGTCAAAAAGTTATTTTAAGCCAGCTCCGGCCTATATATATATCCTATATATATCCTATATATATATCCTCTTCCACTATTTTGTTGCCCGTCTAATTAGACAAACGTTCAATTTGCTTCTCTACATCATCTTGGTGACAATTAATAAAAAACGGGTATTTTAAATAAAAGGTCTGTTTTTATAGACTGAGATTAAAACACGAACGTTGAAAAATACAGGAATTTCTCCTCATCCCCCCTAGCCAAGTTACGACCGTTTCGTTTCGATCCTCTTTTCGTCGATCGCGTCGAGTAGGCAACGCCTTCGATTCCTCTGTTCTGACGTCATATCAACGCTCAGTTACATGGTCAGAACAAAGGAATCGGAGGCGTGGCCTACTCGAGGCGTTCGACGCAAGAGAATCGAAACAAAACGGTCGTAACTTGGCTTGGCTGGTATCGTAGTCAAACGATTGCTGGTAAGTTTAGCTTGCTTGAACAATTTTGGCAAATATGGTGTGTAACGAAACTGATTGCCTTCGCCACTTGTAAAGTCTCTGCACTTCACTAAATCTTTTCCTTCTTTTTCTTTTTTAAACGATAATCATTTCTTAATATCTAGTTTAAATATAGTAAGGGACCCGGGAGTCTTTTGGGGTCAAATCTTACGCGAATAGGATGTGAGAAGCACAGAAAAGATTGATTTGGGAAAGTTTGAAGACGGCCTGTGTCTAGCAGTTTAAATCTATCGATTGAAATGATGATAATGACATGAATAAATGACAACTAACATTGCATAACAAGATAATCATTAGAAACGTGAATACACTGTATAATTGCTGATCGATCACCTCATTGACTTGGCATCCCAAATTGTGATAACCTTTCTCTAAGCGAGTTCTTATCAAACCGATAACTTTTGAACCAAAAGGTCATATCGTATGAGAGGAACATTTTATGATATTGTTTTCAATAAGTCTGGGTTGATAATATTGTCCATTACGTATATAGACTTGTTGTACCTTTTTTAGAATTGTAGTTATTATCTGGTGCTCGTGAACTTGAAACTACAAAAATAAGGACTTGGACAAAATAGGAGATAGAAAAGTAGCTAATAGTATATATATACGAGGTATTAATTCGACAAATTATTAAACTTTTATGTAATTCACCTCTTAGAAGATAAAAAAACTAAATTACATGGTGTAAAACAATTAATAGAATAGAATTTATTTTATATAGTCGATCGGTTAATGCCTGCCCCCCTAGCCAAGTTACGATCGTTTCGTTTGCGTCGAACGCCTCGAGTAGGCCACGCCTCCGATTCCTTTGTTCTGACCACGTGACAGCGTTGAGATGACGTCAGACGGCTAGGGCGACTGGTGTGGCCCGACAAGGAAACTGGTTATGGCCCGACAAGGCCACTGTTTTTTGTTTAATCTTTTGTAATTTATTGTGCGTCTATTTAGGTAGAATAAACATGTTTTCTTTCTTTCTTTTAAACATTCGTGCCGTCAGGCTCATTTAGAGGATAGGACACGGTGGAGCATACGGTGGAGGTGTGCCCCGCTTGGGCAGAGCACCGCCGTGTCCTCGTGGAGGCAATTGGTGGCAGCGACCTTTCGCGTCGGGCTCTGGTTCAGGTTATGGTCCGGAGCGAGGAGGAATGGCAGGCAGTCGCCTCCTTCTGCGAAGCAGTAATTCTAGCGAAGGAGGAGGCTGCACGCGTGAGGGAACGAAGGTCCTCACGCCCTAGCCGCCGTAATTCCGACCCCGACCACCAGCCACGGTAGACGCGGGCTTGCGGACGTTGAGCACTGGGTAGCTCGCCGTCCAGCTGTTCGGTAACTAACCGGACCGAGCCCAGTCGTCGACAGCGCGTAGTGATCCTCGCGCTCCTCAAAGAGATGCCAGCAAACCGTAGGGGCCCAACAGGGCCGATGCTCGCTAGCTAGGACCACGGAGAATTTCTGAAAGGGAAACCCGTAGTCCTAGAACGTAAAGGGTAATTGAAGGATACAGGTGTGGTTTTAGTCAGTAAAAGTCTGATACGCCCTCCCACTCCACCCAGAGCGCAAGAAGTCATTTGGATGATTTCCTACCTTAAAAAAAAGGCTCATTTAGAGGATTATGGGTTACTACATTAGATAGAAGAGGCAAGTGTTATGGACCCACATGCACAAGTTTCACCTCAGTTTTACCTGCACAGGCCGGTTTGTACACAAAGCACCATGTAAAACTGTGAGTTTTAATAATCACACGCACGGTGATCTTCAAAGAGATGTCAGGAAATCGAGTGCATCAGCCTTACTGGGCCTCTAGCCCAGTAGAGCTGATGCCCCCTAGAGCCACGGAGATTTTCTGAAAAGGCAACTCGTGGTCCTAGAAAACAAAGGGCAACTGAAGGACACTGGTGTAGTTTTAGTCAGTAAAAGCCCACTACCTTAGAGTGGGAGTACCCACGGTATTCTGTGTAAAAACCGGCCTGCACAGGCAAAACTGTAGTGAAGCTTGTGCGAGTGGTAGGCTCACTACATCGAAAGGAAATATTATAAAACTAACTATAAGTACTAAGTTTGTCCATCTGAAGTCAAAACTAAATATGGTACAAACCAAATAAAACCTCCAATGAATCATTATTAACTTGCAATGTATTGCACAAGAGACGTCGACAGCCAAACACGCTCAACGAGACAAACTCGACGAAACACAGCTGTTACTTCAAAGAAAAAATCTAATTTAATTAAAATGTGGTATCCAGCACTAAACTCACAAACAAATACAGGACTACCCTCACAAAACATCTGCAAACAGCGTCACATAACGCTTTAATTAAACCCCGCCGGTAGAGACTTCGTGAGACAGGGACACACCTCCTTTTGAATACATGTACCTCACAGTTGATATTACTAGTCTGAGAGCTTGGAATCTTCGAAAGAATTTCGATGACGAATAGTTGAAGTTTTGCTAAAGAAACCTTTGTTAAAGGGCACTTTTTCTACATCCTTGAGGCGGCCGCACGCGTGAGGGAATGGACATACTCACGCCCCGCAGAGACCGACCCCGACTACCAGCCATCGTAGGCGTAGACTTGCAGATGTTCAGTAACCGTAAGTGCCTCAAAAAGATGTCAGCAAAACCCTGGGGGGCTAGCAGGGCGGAAGTCTACTAGGGCCATGGGTCGACTTCTGAAATGGTTACCCATGGTCCTAGAACGCAAATTGCATCTGGAGGAACATGGGTACGCAGTATAAATCTGAAGTGTCCTCTCGCTCCGCTAGCGTAAACAAAAGATGACTAATGATGTTTTTTTCCCCACTCAAATCTTTTCGCACGCTATACGGTTTCAACGCCTTTGTGTCGACAATGTCAACGGCCCACGCTGAAAACCAACTACGCTGGTTTGTGGTTACGTCGCATTATACATGGGTACCACGACATTATACTGAGCGTTCGACCGTTTTGCGCGGAAGTGGCGTACCTAAATTTTTCTTACAGAATGTTTAGAATCTGTAAGTTAGTTAACATTACGTCACCTCCCGTAAATAAATTGCTTCTTTTTCTTTCTTTATTTAACATCTTATAAAAGAGGAAATATTTTTATTTTTGTTTGTAATGAAGAAATTCAAAAATTACTGGGCCGATTTAAAAAAATCTTTCAACAGTATGATGCTTTGCGAATTTATCACTGAGTGGCAGGTATGTATTTTCTTCTTTCGTGCGACTGAAGCCGCTGGCGGCAGTTACTAAGATATAAAGACGAGAGATTACCTACGTACTTACCTACCTAATCTCAGTAAGATCAAAGGTCAAACACGCTGTCAATCTAGACCTCAACCCGTGTCAGATCACTGATACCAATCCATCCTTTGGATTAAACGTGACGTAGCTTAGCTTGCTTAAATAGGTATGGTAAATTTGGTTACAGTCTACACTGTACATTAGTCAAAACTAATTTCGACTAGGTTCAGTCAAAAATATTAATATTTCGATCAAACGCGTTTTTTAATTTTTGCCTCATCAGAAGGCTCAAAGTGGGTGACTTTGGAAAGGGCAATGGAAAGGGCTATGCTCGGAGTTTCCTTGCGTGATCGAATCAGAAATGAAGATATCCGCAGGAGAACCAAGGTTGCCGACATAGCACGAAGAATCGCTAAACTTAAGTGGCGATGGGCAGGGCACATTGCTCGCAGAACAGATGGCCGTTGGGACCAAAAGGTTCTGGAGTGGCGACCGCGTACCGGAAGACGCAGTGTTGGAAATTATGATGACAATGATATTTGATTTTTATAATTATTAAAAAAGAAACGAAATGTTTTGGCTGTTTATGAATACCTACAACCCATGGTCAATACAATAATAATTTAATAGTGATAGTAATCCCACCTGATGGTTAGCAGTGATGCAAACATTGGTGGTGAATCGCACTAGTTTATTAAGAGACTATTCAACGCTAGAAGCCTTGAAGACACATAAATCATAAACGGACGGAAAGACCGCAGCAGGCAAATCGTTCGGATCCTTCGATCTTTTTATTAGTTATGACGATTAAGCATAATAAAATTTACATTTTATACATTTGTTTTTTATATTTATTTTTACGATAAAACCTTACTTAAAAATAAAAAAGAAACAAAAACGTAATTTTTTTTTTTCGATTTTAACTTTCGATTTGCACAGGTGCTCAGTTAGTCGCACGGGTTTCACTTGCAGCAATTGAGTGTTGAATCCTACAAAAATGTTTACAAAAAATATCAATTCTGACGGTCAAAAGGTGTTTCAAAATTGTTTTTCACCAATAAACAGTTTTGACTGTGACATATAGGTAGGTACATGTGGGCTGGTGTTCGGTAGACCATGACATGATGTCATGTCATGTTAATTGTGCAGAGATTACAAGCACACGTTGGAGGTAAATTACGCGCATGAGTTTGATAGTTTACATGGAATACGGAGTTAATTGCTTAGACGATAACAAAAGGTATATATCAGGCTTTACGTAACTGATACTAGCGATATGCTGATTAGGTTTAGCATAGTGAGTACGATATAAGTTACTATGTCCCCCATTCAGACGAACTATTTGTTTATTTATAAAATTTTTATGCACTGTACTAGTAAGAAACAATGTACAAACTACTTAATCTTCATCATTATTTCAGCCGAAAGACGTGCACTGTTGGACATAGGCCTCCCCCAAGTGTCTCCACAACGACCGATCCTGTGCGTCTTGCATCCACCGCATTCCCGCGACTCTCACCAGGTAAATTACTTAATGCCTCAAGCATTATCTACCAGTCGACCTTATAGAAACACCATCACCACTTATTTAAACCACAACCACCACCTATTTCAAAGTCTAACTCCAATTATATAACTACAATTATTTAGAAGTCTACAAAGTCTTAAATTGAGACTTTGTAGACTTCTAAATAATTGCGATGGAAGTATAGATGTTTGTTGCAGATCTATTTAAAATTCAAACGGGGCTGCAGGAGGCGTCGTGCTTCGGTCCGTGTTTCCGTATGACTTCTAAGCACAGACTAGAGAGGGATACTCTTCTAAGGGCCACCTTAGACGAATAATTTCAAATCCACCGAAAATAACTAACAACTTCATTTTTAATTACTTACATAACTATAGATATTAAGTGTTATATCTGCACTACAATAAATTGTAAAATCTTTTTAGTTTTAATATTGTATAAACTGTATCAGAAGACTTAAAGTCACCCAAAGGGCAATGGAAAGGGCTATGCTCGGAGTTTTCTTGCGTGATCGAATCAGGAATGAGGATATCCGCAAGAGAACCAAGGTTACCGAACAGATGGCCGTTGGGGCCGAAAGGTTCTGGAATGGCGGCCACGTACCGGAAGACGTAGCGTTGGAAGGCCTCATACAAGGTGGAGCGATGACTTGGTAACGGTTGCGGGAGTCCGATGGATGCGAAATACACAGGACCGTTCATTGTGGCGACACTTGGGGGAGGCCTATGTCCAGCAGTGGACGTCTTTCGGCTGAAATGATGATGATGATGATGATTGTATAAACAATATGCTGTGTCTATCGTATAATATTGTACAATTGGTCTCTATAACAGCACATATCTTTTGGTTGTAAAGTGTAACAGTTGTAGATAGGCCAATAAATAAGTAAATGCTTATAGATGTCGGGGCCAGATCATAGAAATTGATCACTTTATGATATGGCCAACTAAAAACGCGAATCTATCATTTTAAAAAAAACCGTTAAAGTTTGATGATATTTCAATCCTCGTTTGGCCTACTTTCTTTACACCGTTTATTACCTTAAAAATCCTACATCAATGATATGCCCAAATGAGGATTGAAATATCATCAAGCTTTAACGTTTACAACGATCTGGCCAGTTTTAGTTGGCCATATCATGAAGTGATCGATTTCTATAATCTGCCCACGACATAAACATATGAATGTAATATTTTGTCTTTTGTATTTGTATTACTCGAAATCTGTTCTTAGATGATACAAATTATGCTTAGACCTGTAATCCCTAAGCGGATTAAGAATCCATTACACTACGGAGAATTGGTTCATACTAATAACGAAGTGAGATAGGGGTCAACAGAGAATAATTGTTATATCAATCCAGTTATTTATTATTACTAGGTTTATTTATAAGTAGCTTAGTTTTTATAATGTGAATGTGAGAATACTGTAGACTCCAAAGATTCATAGATTATTTTCTATTTGGATCTACTTTTTTGTTGTACTTTTTGGTACCTGTCCACACTGTCCTTTCATACTCATTATCATCATCATCATCACCATTTCAGCCGAAAGACGTTCACTGTTGGACATAGGCCTCCCCCAAATGTCGCCATAATGACCGGTCCTGTGCGTCTCGCATCCATCGGATTCCCGCGACCCTCACCAGGTCATCGGTCCACCTTGTGGGAGGCCTTGTCGCTATTCCAAAACCTTTTGTCCCCATCGACCATCTGTTCTGCGAGCAATGTGCCCTGCCCACTGCCACTTAAGTTTGGCGATTCTTCGGGCTATGTCTGTAACCTTGGTTCTCCTGCGGATATCTTCATTTCTGACGCGATCGCTCAAGGAAACTCCGAGCATAGCCTTTTCTTTACTAGCCTTCTGATGAGGCCCATTGTAAGCGACCACGTTTCGGAGCCATATGTCATCATTGGCAACACGCACCTTTCATACTAATATATATATGAAAATTTTGTAAAAATATATTTTCTTTAAACAATATCCGTAGAGTTTCTTGTCGGTTCTTTTCGATAGGAAACGACCAATTGGAACCGTGCACTAACTTCTGGTGTTAAATAAGTTCCAAGACCTATTTGAAACAAAATATTTTATATTGTGATGTTTTTTTTTATTTACTTTATTCAATATTTGCTTACATTGTGCATTACAAAAATTCTGAAAAACTGTAAAACAGTTTGTCGGCAGTTGTTCTCGGTTAACATTTTTACAAGTTCTGTTAAGACGTGACAATAAATGTATGCCAAGCGAACAACATAATATAACCATAGTCAATTAAACGGGAGAGGGAGATAGGTATTGTGAAATTAAATACCTGAATGAGTATTGAAACTTTTAGAAACATCACTATGTAAGTAGGTATAAATACACGTGTATGTATGTAGTAATATGTATGTAATCTATTCCCAAATCAAAATTCGCCCCAATCGAAATATATCAAACCATGTGACACAAGATAGATTTGCCAATACGTAGTAGAGCAGGGGTCTAAATAATAAATGGTTGTTCAGGGAAAGCGTAGAGTATATAGTATTCAACACGCAAAGCGCCCTAAAACAGAAAAGAATCTTGTATTTAGTATACAACATGTGACTGAAATAAAGTATAACCCCAATAGAAAATTAATTTACAATAATAATTCAGTTTTGAAATTTTATTTCAATGCATTCAAATAGTGTTTTTACGGTCTACGGCCCGAAATAAGCGTTTCGCCTCGTCGTTTATACCACGTCCATCGAAGGTCTGCAGCGACAGCATCGCTACTAACGCGCGTTAGTCGCATTTGCAAGCGCTATAGAAAAGATGCCGCCAACGCGTTACTAACGCGCTACAGCATCGCGACTGTATCGATGCGAACGCGCGACGCCATCGCTGCAAAAAGTCGCAACACAATAATTACAATTTATACAACACGTGAATTGACTAGTGAATCAGTTTCAGCAATTTTTAATATGTATATATATTTATTTATATATTATTTTAGGATAAAAAAGTTACCTACTTATTTTTATATTTTTTTTGACATATTTTGCTTACGTCACTGTTTTGATTAAGAGTATAAAGAATTTTCTTTTCAGGTAAAGTTTTACTAGAAAAGAAAATTCTTTACGCTAGTATAGCTGTACCTTTATGAGAATTTCCGCGAGCTGTGTAATATTGTGAACATAATTTAAGTTAGCAGCTGAATATCCAGTCAATGGTCTTGTTCAAAGCTTACCCTGTATTATTAAAATGAACTAAGCTTCCAGTCGTGGAAACGAAGAGAGAAATAATTTAATTTGCATAAGGGGTTTTATGAACTGGAGTTCCGGTACGAGGGATTAAGGTCTTCGTCTGCAAATGTGTTACATATGTCACCGGGTAATTGCTAACACTGTCAGTTTATATAGTCGGATAGTCTACATAGGAAGAATCTCTACAAAGTCGTTTTCCGCAAAAAAGTCATAGCCAATTACGTAAATATTTATTTATTTTTAAAGAAAGCTTACAGGCTAATAACAATTATATTTTTTTTACATAGGTAATGAAAATTGCTAATAACAAGCTTCCACATACTTGCACACACACATACACAGGCTTGCTACAGATTGCATTGACATCTTTTAGGTTTAAGATAAAATTAAAAATTAATTTAAGTAGATATAATAAGAATTGAATCAAATCAAGTAATATCAAAGATGAAGAAAAAGACTACATAGCGTTATCTTAAATAATAACTGATTAAGTTATCTATGATTGTCTCCAAAAAAATTCCTTGCTTAGGATCTTTCTTATATTTTGTACACTGGTGCAAAACAGATCGATTTCTAGGTGCGATGGTAAGTTATTGAAGGCTATAACACTACGTATGGAGAAGGCGTTACGCCTGTACTTTGTAGATATGCACGGTGCCTGTAATAGAGGCCGCTTACTTATGTTGTTCTAATTATATTATAATATAATACTTATTTCGATCAGCTGATGATAACTTGATGAATGTTTTTTTTTTTTGTGTTTTGACTATAACTTTCTTGAAGAAAGTTATTCATTTCTATGAGCAGAAAACGTTTAAAATATGACCACCGATTTCCGTTACATTCTCTATGAATAGAAAACAAAATAGATGCATACCCAGTCTACTGGTTTCCGCAGACCGGTGGTACGTGTAGATTTATAGCCCAGGGACACATTGCGTACAGGATGTGTTCAGTCATATGTCACATTATACTGAACGATTTATAGAAAATTGAATGTTACTAGACCATTGCTTTTTTTTTAATTTTTATAAACTAGTGCTTGACTAAAAGAAAGAATGAAAGAATGAAAAACAATTTATTTGGCGGAACAAGGTGCAAATTTAGAACTAACAAATTATAAGTATATTAAGTGAAAAAATGTGCATCACATCCGCGCAAAACGGCTGAACGTTCAGCATAATGCCGTGACCACACGCAAAACGCGATGAGTTTACGGCGGTGGTTTTCAGCGTGCGATCTGCGATCCAACCTAATGGTAAGTAGTGATGCAAACCTTGATGGTGAGGCGCGCTAGTTTATTAGGAGCCTATTCACTCTAGCCTTGAAGACGCCAAAATTATAATCGGCCGGGAAGACCGCAGCAGGCAAGTTGTTCCAGACCCTCGATGTACCGACGCGGTATAAACGACGAGGCGAAACGCTTGGTCCTGACCGTAGAGGTTTCAACAACGTAAGGGTTCAGTGGCTAATATCTATATTGAATGCGTTGGTCAAATTATCATGATGATAATACTCGTATAATCTAATTAAATTTCTATCTTACAAGGTTTTACTTCGCTCTCATGGTCTATTGAAACCGTTTTTTTTTCTGTGATAAAACTCAACCCACTCAGCGACAGCGATAATTATTCGCTAAACGAATGTTCAAAATCAATTTAATTCTTCCAGAGATTTACTTGAATAAACAAAGAAACAACTCTAGGTTAGATTAAAACTTGAGCTTACAAAATTTGACAATTTGGAACTAGAACTTCGGAAAATGCATGGTTAACTTGCTAAATTGAAAACGTATCCACTCATGAATTTAAGGTCTTAAAATTTTCATATTACTACTTTAGAAGCTCTACTTCGAACGGGACAAATTTATTTTAATATTTTCCAACTTAAGAATCCCAGCAAAGAACGCTGAAAGCATTTTTCAAGAAATTAATAACAGTGCATCTCACGGGATGAAGAAGCCTCATATTTTCCGAGCAGCGTCGTAGGACGCTAATAGTCCTCGAGAATTCACTTACAAAGACTTACTTATATGATTTTAAATTCTTATAATATACTTCATCATCATTTCAGCTGAAAGACGTCTACTGTTGGACATATGCTTCCCCCAAGTGTCGCCTCAATGAACGGTCCTGTGTCTTAGATATAACATCGGAATGCAATACGAAACGGAGTCAATTTTTTTAAATAAAGATAAATAACTATAGAAAACCACTATCTTTCGAACTTTTACATTACACATTGTACATTCTATAGAATGTATTAAATTTATAAAATATGGACACCACTAACAGGGCTTATATCGAAAGTCAAATTGAGCACGAAATTCCGTAGAGCAAGCACAAACCACAAGAGTGAATTTTAGCACCCACCTGACCTGGCATAGTTCATGACCACGCTCTGGAGTGTATCGGAAACTCATATAGCAAGGATTAACTATTTTGTTGACGCTTCCGATAAATCGAAGCAACACTCCTGAAGTTAGGTTAGTTGGAAAAGTGATTAGGGATTTATGACCTTTACTAAGAAAAAATGTTTCAACGATCTTTGTCAAAGATAAAAAAGAAGTTATTTACTTGCCCGTGGTCCTCTGTACTAACACAGTAGACCTCTGTTGTCTTGATAAATAAATAAATTATTTATTATGTATTTATTTATTTGAAGACCCTGATGTCCTGGACATTTGGAAGGCGTACGAGGGACTGAAGCCAACTCGCAGAGGCCAGTCATATTCATAGAATGTGGTACTAACCAACGATTATCCCTGTACGTGCTATGCTAGTGCACCCAAGAACAAACCTCGGTTAGTAGATAACTACTGCGACATATGGAAAATATAGGGCCATTGTTTTGGGAGGCTTAACTTAATGTTATTATTAATCACAGACCAGCCAGCACTGTTGATGATCAATAGAGAAGTCCATTTCTGTTGAAACCCTCTAAACCATGCTAAAAACAACAGAACAATATAATGCAGAATCATCTTGAAAAGGTAATTCATGTTATGGATTTCAATAACACCTACATAAGGGTCAAAGCAGCAGCTTGGATGATGATACATGTGGCCATGTAACAAGGGTAACATATATTTATTTAATAATAACGACTGACGAGTCTTTAAATGTAAAACCTAAGACATCTCTTACCTAACTTTCCTATCACAGGTTTGCTGGAAGAAATTTCTGTGGATTTTAAGCACCAGCCCCCCTAGCCAAGTTACGACCGTTTCGTTTGCGTCGAACGCCTCGAGTAGGCCTCCGATTGCTTTGTTTTGACGTCATCTCAACGCTCAGCCACGTGGTCAGAATTAAGAAATCGGAGGCGTGGCCTACTCGAGGCGTTTGACGCAAACGAAACGGTCGTAACTTGGCTAGGGGGGGCAGTTTTGTGTTATTTGTTTTTTTCGTTTGCGTTTGGGTGTACATAAATAAGTAGGTATTTACGATAATGTAAAATTTGTTAGTTCTGTTATCTTGAGAAAATTTGTACATTTATAACTTCTGGAAGAACTAAGAGCAATCTGCAGAGCAGCATAAAAAATAGATACCATTTTTCTTAACACCGACAACGCGATTGCAGTTTCAGATAGCAACTACAGTTGTTAATAGATTAAAGTTGTTCCAGGTCACGGAGCTCAGGAATCTCGGCGTTTCGGAGTTAATAGTCTGGTACTAATACGAGATCCTACTGAGATCGGCTCCGAGCCGGATTTTTATTGTATTGGTCGAAATTGGAACAATTTGCTGGCTGCAATCTTCCCGTCCGATTATTATTTAAGTGTCTTCAAGGCTAGAGTAAATAGGCTCTTAATAAACTAGTGCACTTTACCATCAACTATTGCATCACTGCTTACCATCAGGTGGGATTACAGTTAAGCATTAGTTTATATGTATCATTAAAACAATCTATAGATGCATTATAATGTATCACCGGAATATTGCAAATGCTGAAAGATTGTAAAATATCGCGAGAAATCGTAAATTATTTTTTTCTACATAAGACTCGGCTATGTTGGAAACTAATGAATTGGTATTTGGAAATGATTTATCGTAAGTATACAAAAGGTTTTTTTCATAAAATATCGAGAAATTATAATTTAATAAAGATTTATTACAATCAAACGGTGTCTGCGATTTTCCAGCGGCATATACATAATTTAAATATTGGAGACCATTTTGATGGACAAGTGCTTTGGCTAATCAATTCTGTTAAATTGTACCTTGGAAACGGCGAAGTGAGCTTCAAGTGAGCTGTCGATCCATATACATATCAATTATACGAGTATCATCCATAAATTGAATGGCATCTCACTTTGCCAAACGAAGCACGGTTAGATTACATAATCGCACAACAGAGCAGGACAAACGGTCACCTAAAAGTATTCTAAAAAACCGGTCCACCCGACATTGAGGTTTTGAAAGTTATATGTTTTCAATAAGGCAGTTTCTTTCTTAAGTTCTATATGTGTATATGTATAATTAGCTTCTACAGGCTTCACTCACGTGATAGTAGCTTTTTTATATACAAACTTTGCATCCCCGTTTCAACCCCTTTGGGGGTGAATTTTGGACGATCCTTTCTTAGTGCTTTCGTACGTCATAAAAAGAAGCCTTGGGCAAAGTTCTACGTTTCTATTCCCAGTAGTTTTGGCTGTGCGTTGATATTCGCACCTTTACACCAATACCGTCACTAAACGAAATTTTTCAAAAAATCTGTTTTTAACGCCATCTGTTTGCTGAGTGCTAACTTTACAGATTGTATTAAGAACAGTCTTTTTGAAAAATTTCGTTTAGTGACGTTATTGATTTAAAGGTGCGATATGTCAGTCATTCAGTTTCTCCTTTTATACACAATACACAAACGATTGTTTTGACAGTGTTTTGTTTATGCTAATGATCTTCTTACCCACGGTTATTTTTGTACAGATTTCTTTGCAAATATACCGTGATTATTGGTCGTATTAATGTGTATGTGTGGGTTAGTCGCTATGCCTTCATACGACGGTAATAGCTAGTAATGGGGAAGTCAAAATATTTACTATACAAGGCCGATACTATTGTTCTCGAGTTTTTGTTTATACCTAAGCTATTTCGAGATGATTATCTTCTCACGATCCTTATTATTTTAAACTGTTGGTTAAGATTGCAATGTAAGGAATATTAACAGCATTAAAAGTTTTTTGCCTATTAGGTAAGTACTACCTGATTTAAAAAAAAAAAATTGTGATATTTTTTTTTGTAATACGATTTTTTTTGTTGTTGGTCTTAAGCAAATCATGGAATAATGGCAAATTGCATTGCAAGTTTTAAAAATACAGCAACAGATTTACAAGATAAAGTTACAATTTTATGACCGCTACGCAACACCGTCAAGGAAAATGAGCAAAAAATAACTACAAGCATCAACAAAAGTAGGTACGTGTCATCTTATAGTAACAAAAAAAAAAAGAAAAAAAAATGCGAGATACAACACATCACGTTCCTCAGCAGAAAACAAAATAACTGGTTGTAAAACCAGCATAACAGTTGATAGAAGTAATGTTTGCAAATATGTTACAATATGCAAGTCTCACTTACATTTCGACTGGTATAATTTCAAATAATAAAGGATTAGCCTATTGCCATGAGATCAGAACAAATCTAAGATCCGAGCTGCTTCTAACAAATTTCAGATGGTATGAATAGCTAATTCAATATACTTTGGTTGACTCAAAAAAATTAACCCCATATGCTTAGCAGTAGCGTTTGCTCTTTATCAACTAGACTAACAAGGCGATTCCGACTATTGTCGAAATTAATAAGAATTAAGTATTCAGATAGAGTAGAGGACAACAAACAACCAATCAACAAAATCTCCAAGTTTTGTATGTGCTGAAAGTTAAATATATCAAGTAAACGCTTTAATATGTTATTTTTGTATGTCAATGAGCAAACGTCACCTGTTTCAATAATAATAGAAATAGAAAAGTAGCTTATGCCTCGTTTGCCTTTGGAAGAGACAGATATATTGTACACTAGCTTCTACCAGCGGCTTCGCCCGCGTAAATGTTGGTTTCTCCATAAAAACTTTCTTATTGCTCGCCTACGTCATAAAAGGAAGTTTTGTGCAAAATTTCACGCTCCTAGTCCCAGTAGTTTTGGCTGTGCGTTGATATGTAAGTCAGTCAATTTCTTCTTTTATATATATAGATAATAATATGGGAGAAGCATATTAATGTAACCTGTTTAGGAGATAAAATAGGATATTTATATTTTGTTTATGGAGAAAGCATTTCATTGTGATCACCTTCATAATATATTATTATTATTAATATGGAAGAAGCATATAATATGATTTTTGTAGGAAACATATGATTTAACACGGAAGAAATATATAATAAAATGAACTCTGCAGGAGAAAGGTGAATTAATTTGGAAGAAGCATATAATAACACTGACTGACATTTTCTTTAAAATTGGGAGCAAGGAGGCTGCCATGGGAATCTTGTATTGTATTTTGATTCGCTAAACTTTTCGTCAGTGTAGATTAGTGCTGTTTTTAGATTTTATTCCCGTTATTTTTGTCTGAGTCTGGCATGATATCGTAATATCAAAACGTATATTTTAATTTATTATACGAATCTGTAACTTTTACTTTCTCTTCTTCTTTTACGTTAGCCTCATGTATACGTAGGCTTTACATCAAAGTTTTACATGCCAGAGAAACGACTACATATTTCAATTCACTGTATTCAAATATATAAGGTTCACATTAAAATTATTTTGCTCTTATTTTTATGCCGACCTTTAGAGAAGATAGACGAAATAATATGGAAGAAGCGTAAATTAAATTAAGTCTTAGAACTTTTATTTTTTATGTGATTAGATTGCTGTTTGGTATTGCATTCAAATAGAATTTTCTAGTTATAATCATAGAATCCAAAATTTATAATAATAATAATAATTTAATTATTAATTCAGACATCATTGATCCAATGGTTTACTAACCATTGGATCAATGATGTGTGTATGTCAATTTACTAACACCTAGATGATAAGTTTTCTACTGTTCATCTAGGTGTTAGTACTTAAATTAAAAGATTTAAAATTTCACATTATAATTAGTTCAATCCTATAATTTGCTGCCGCGACAAGTCGCAGCATGGCGGACGGAGTTCCGGCGGGTTCTCATGGAAAAATGGCGACAGCGACTCTCGCGACCCAGTGCTGGGCACGCCACAATTATGGCGATAAATCCCCTCTTTGAGGCGTGGTTGGAAAGACCTCACGGCGACCTCACCTTCCGCATGACGCAGGTTCTCACCGAACACGGGAAGTTCGGGAAGTTCCTGCACCGAATTCGTGCGGAAGCGACGCCCGGGTGTCACCACTGTGTGGACCGCCCGGAGGACACGGTGGAGCATACGGTGGAGGTGTGTCCCGCTTGGGAAGAGCAACGCCGTGTCCTCGTGGGGGTGATCGGCGGCGGCCGATCGCGTGAGGCAACGGCAACGGTCCTCACGCCCCAACCGCCGCCGGGATTCCGATCCCGATTTCCGGCCACCGTAGGCGCAGGCTTGCGGACGGCGAGCAATGGGTGGTTCGCCGTCCGACCGTCCGGTAACTGTCCGGATCGAGCCCAAGTCGTCGACGGCGCGTATTGTTCCACGCGCGCCTCAGGGTGATGTCAGCAATCGTAGGGGCCCAGCAGGGTCGAAGCCTACTGGGGCCATGGGTAGTGTGAAAACGAAACCCGGGGCCCTGGGACGAAGGCAACGAAGGAACAGGAGTGGGTTTTTAGTCAGTAAAAGTCTGACACTATCTCCCGCTCCGCCCAAGAGCGGGATTTGTCATTAGATGATTTTCACACCTTAAAAAAACCCTAATTTAATTTGACACTTTAGTATAGGGCAGCAAAATTTATCAACGACAGCCGCCTGAATGCCATTGCCGCTCACACGAACCATGCTTAATAAGGAGGCCACATTCTTACTCAAAATGGCAATGGCCACATTTCTATGACGACTGTCAGTGACATTTCTAAAAAAATGTGCTTACTGCTTCTACATAAACATGTTGTATGCTAGTCAAAATGGCGCATTTTGGCGTGGTTGTTTGTGCATAAGTTAGCATAGTCAAAAGGCAAACAGTAATGCAAATGGAACAACATAAAATAATTCAAATATTCATACTAGCAACTAATTAACAAACAGCGTCATGTTTGAAATGATCCGACAGCTCAAATATTCAAATTTGCAGTAATTCCATACAACCAGCCAGCCAACATCCATTCGACGGGAAAGCAGCATTCAAAGCATTTGCATTCATATTTGTCCTATTCAAACTCATACAATCTATATGTTCACAGAAACTTTGTATTAAAGGCTCTGACACGACCTCATCAACTTTATAATCCATATTATGTTTGGAATGACTTTTGTTCGGGATCGCTTTTGCATTTTGGAAGTTTGGAAAAGAATTCAGCCAAGGTCTGAGGTCTGACAAATGAGATTTTACGGGATAATGATCACAAGTCTCGTGTTCTTTTTTTGACTTACTGACGATTCTGACACAGTGTCCGAATTGACACATTTTTATTTCAATATCAAACAGTGTGTGTCCGAATCGTCAGTGAAAAAACACTGACGATTCGGACACACACTGTTTAGGGATATTATTATTGATGACTATATTATTGATGGGGAAAAAAGCGTTACCAAAACTATTTTAGACTGGATTTAAGACGGCAACTTTGTATTTTAAGATGTTTATATCTGACTGTACTAAATCTCATAGCTTCAATAAATTTGGTGGTGTCCATTTCATCAGTGAAAAAGTATTCAAAATAAAATGTGTCAATTCGGACACTGTGTCCGAATATATTGTGTTCGAATCGTCAGTACTCTTTTTTATTTAGACGAAGTTGGTAAATATTTGTTTATGTATGTCGATATTGGTGTGTTGTTGGTATGTGGTATAGCCATTAGAGCAATGTTTCTTGGGATCGTTCATTGACTCATTGTTGTATCTTTTTTATTATAAAGGCAAAAGTTTGTGGATGTATGTATGTTTGTTATTTCTTTTCGCTCGAACAGTTGAACGGATTTCAATGAAACTTAGTATATGGGTAGAATATGTTCTGAAATAGCACATAGTATACTTTATATAATATCTTCTTGGGATAGTTTTCTATTATGACACGGGCACGGGCGCAGCCGCTGGCAGCAACTAGTTTTTACAATAATTTTACTCTATTTGTTTACAATATAATAAAAACACAATCAGCTCTCTAGTGGGATCATCAAGTGGTGTGACTCGGGCCTCGTCTCTAGGAGGGAAAGGGCCATAATCCATCATGCGGGCCCAGTGGCTTTTGGTGGATGTCACATATCTTCGAATTTTGGTTCCAGAACGCGCCTCACGATGTTTTCCTTCACCGTTTTGAGAGCAGTGGTAATGAAATAAATTATACAAAGTAATGCGCCTGGCTGGGTTTAAACCCGTGATCTACAATTCTTAAGTCGAGGTCGTTAACAATTGGCCACCAAAAATTCAAAACAAGTCTATCGAAAGAGTATTGTTTGATATTCAAATAAAACTTAAAAAAAAAACACTCACAGGTTGATCGTTCCACAGAAAGACTTTGAAAGAAAAAGAACGCTGTCAGCTGTAAGCTACACATGAGATGCATTTCCTCGCATGCACAAAGCGTCGCAGGATATCCGCCGAAGCATTCGACGTGAGTGAAGCTTTCTCCATCGCTATTCAGCCCGGTTTAGGTTCGAACACTGCATGTGAACGAGAGATAGATGGATGTATGAATACAATTCTTCTGTTGTGACAAGCGTTTTTTTAATCCCAGATTATTCAGATGCAGAACGTAAATACGAAATAAAGAAAGAAAGAAATCAAGTTTATTTGGCACACAACGAAAAAACAAGCATTAAAAACTTAAATTAAATATGAAAAAATAAAAGTAAATAAAAACAACAATAACAATATGTGCCACGGCAGCGTCAAATAGATCCTGAGGCTCTACCACGAGCTCCTAACGCCATCCATTTGACGACCTAAACTGAACTGTTAAAGAGATGGAGCTCTATGGGATGTATAGCTTTATCCCTTTTTCTCATGATAAGACCCAAGTTCAGCATAATGCCAGACAACTACGTAGCAGTTGCCTGAAAATGTATAAACCACCTAGGTGTTTTTCAAAGAGAGGAAAAATATTCATAATAAACAATGTATTGAAAGTAAGAGCAGTGGTGTCCGAGTTGTAAGGGCCCCGACTTACGACTTGTAGGTGTAGCCAGGCGCATTACTTTGTGTAATTTATTTCATCACCACTGCTCTCAAAACGGTGAAGGAAAACATTGTGAGGAAACCGGCATGTCCTAAAACTAAAAATTCGAAGACATGTGACATTCACCAACCCGCACTGGGCCCGCGTGGTGAATTACGTTTCATTCCCTCTCCTAGAGAGGAGGCCTGTGTCCCAGCAGTGGGAAAATTAAAAGACTGATTATGCTATGTTTTTATGCTAATGTATTGGTTGGCTCCTAACCCTAAAATTGTAAAATAATCTACGGTTGCTGCATTGTGTTCCGTTTTACGAACACAAATGCGAGCAGAATTTTTTTCTTGCGAGGTCATACTTGAGTAGGTCCTATATTGTTAAAAACTTTTACGGATTCATAAAATTTATTCAACCCTGAAAGATTGTCAAAGAATATATAAACTCATCCTGTATCGACATTATAAAATGTTTTGAAATATTTGGCAGAATGGTCGAGCAATAATATCGAATTTGTGGGAAACAGGATGACGATAAGGCGTGTCCTTGAAACACTCCCTTTTCATTATCATTTTCACGGAAGGGTAGACGCAGATGGCCAAATGTCACAAGCTATCACGAATAAGATGACAGAAAGCGGTTGAGGAAACCAAAATCGACCTTGAAGAAATTTCGTCCAGACATCCGGAAGATTGCTGAAATATGATACACAAACTTATAATGTTTGTGTGAGTAAAATATATTATCTCTTGCAAGAGAAACCTACTAGGACGATACGGGATTATATTTGGGCTTGCTCATTTTTCTCCGGTTATTTTTTCATCCTCAGTCAATTTCCGACTACTGTGTACCACCCACATATCTGTCTCAATTAATTATCTTAAGCTGTACGAAAGAAACAAGTTATAAAAAAGAACGGACAGGATAAAAAAGAAATCAGCCCATTTTCAGTATTTCAGGAGGCCACAGCTTGACGAAGTAAGTGAAATACCGATACCAATATACCTTTGGTACGGAATTTCTGCACGAATATTTGGGTTGTTTCCGTCATTAAGTGCATTCCAGACGTGCTACAATAAATTGGAATTTCAATTTGCGTTCAAAAATACTTGACACACATAAACCATGGGATATAAACTACGCTTGTTGTGTGTTTCACCGAAAAGTAAATTATTTGTATTGTTAAATTGTGAATAAATTAAAGTCATTAAATTATTATTTGAATATTAGGTTTTTTTTTGAGGAAAAATTATAGTTATTTTCGACCGATAAGACTATATCAATTGAAGGAAAATCATAATTACCTACTTAACTGTTTCCAGTAATTGGGGGCAATTAAATAGACGATTACAACTAATCTATACCATAAACATATTCATGTACAGGTACTTATACCTATATCTTCTTTACTAATATTATAAAGTTGAAGTGTTTGTTTGAACGCGTTAATCTCAGAAACGAATGATTCGAATTGAAATATTTTGGAATTGGATAGCCCATTGATGGAGAAAGGGTATAAGCTAATAATATCAAGCTACAACCTATAGAAGTGGAGCAGTAAATAAAAAAGTGGGTGAAACCGTGAGGTACCCCTAGCCAAGTTACAATCGTATCGTTCGCGCCGAACGCCTCGAGTAGGCCACGCCTCGAGTAGGCCACGCCTCCGATTCTTTTGTTCTGACGTCATCTCAACGCTCAGTCACGTGGTCCCCAGGGCTGTGTTACCGAACGAAAATTATAAGGTACAGTGTGTCTTTTTCCTCAAAGTATATGGAACCGTATGCAATTTGCCCCATTCAATTCTCCTCAGTCATGTTTCAGTTACTTAACCCCAGCACATAAAGTAAACTGTTTAGTGCGTCTCAATATCGATGGTGTCTTCTGTACATCAATATTTATAGAAACGATACAAGGCAGCAATCTCGGGAATATTTCTTCCAGGAAAATGGAGAAAAACCGGTAGACTTTGGCGTGTTCACAGAGAAGGAAGCGTTTATTACTTTTTGTTCCTCTGAGCCGCAATATCACGTATAATATGTGTAAGTTTATGGTCTACATGCTGAGAGAAAGTTACGATACGAGTTTAGGAGCCTCGGGCCTAAGGATGCTGAGATTTGGACAATTTTATGGCGGCAATCCGGTAATCTGTGGTTTTATGGCGAAAGGACCACTTCGTTAGATGATTTTGGTATTTAGCAATAACTGTTACTATGCTTTGAAATGTCAAATGATATTGGTTTGCAAATCTACACTTTTACTAATATTATAAAGAGGTAAAGTTTGTTTTTTTGTTTGTAGGAGGTAGTCTGAAAGTACTTTTCCGATTGCTAAATTTTTTACACCGATAAAAAGCTGTTTTATTCTTGTGTACATTTTATGTACGCAGGCGAAGCCACGAACAAAAATATAGTAGATACTAGTTGATTATAAATAACACTATTAAATGTCGATTCTTTCGTCAATTTAAATTGGATGAGATCGGTATCTTCTAGCTGACTAACCTGATAAGAAATACTAAAAAAAAAAGCCACACACTGCACATGCTGTAACCAAAAGCACAAAAAACTCCTAAACAATCAATAGGTTTTTTAGGAGATAGAAAAGATTTCTTTCATCTTTTGTTTCTTTCCACCAATCTAAGATTACGGTCCATTTCTTCTCCCAAAGAGTAGGCCTAAATCCCAGCGGTGGGAACATTATAAGACTGATTAAGCTATGCTTATACTAGATGCGAATTTAGAATCGAAGTAGAATCTAAACAAATACCATTCCATTCATCTGCACTAGTAGGTATTACTACCATACTTGTACATACTATCTGTAAGCGGTGTTACTAATTTACAAACAAAACAAATAATTTCCAAAATTCCAAGCTCAAAACAACTTGAATCTACGCACGAGCAATTTCGCAAGATGTTGCTAAAATATTTCACGGACACATCCTCTATCTATTATTTTGCCTAGAGTAGCATAGGCATGGGCGAAACGGCCCCTCGCCCACGCCCTCGCATCCAAATTGGCCTCGCACAAGCGGGAGTTTTTTTTTATAATTGATAGGCTCCCCTTTGACCACTAATTTCACCTGATGGCAAGTGACGCTGTAGTCAAACACTAAGTTGCGACAGCCGCTGTCTCGTTTTCAAATTTATAAAAGAAAAACGGCCTCGTTGTTGCGCCTTCGCCTACGTCTAAATTAGTCCAAGCTACGCCTCTGATTGCCTAGTAAGTAACATATATAACAAACACACTTAACACTAATGTTGCTTATAGTTTGTTGAAGCTGTAAATCCGCTACATAACTTAATGGAAGCAGTAAGTTATTATATCCCTACGGTCTTTGTGAAATATTATGTAATGTAAGTTCTATAATTTCCGGAAAGGATATGAGAATCACACTGGTATTATAAAGGCAAAAATTTAATATATATTTGTGTGTTTATGTTTGTTACTCATTCACATTCAAACAACTGAACGCCCCTTGTCAGAAACCACCGCCACTCTTGCACCTTTGTCAGAAAAATCTATACATATTTTGTCTTGATTCAGATTTACTGAACCTTTTTCTTTTCTTTCTTTATTTAGGGTTCCGTACCTCAGTCGGTAAACTTACGTGTAAACGGAGTCCTTATTGGGTCACATTGTTGTCCGTCCGTCTGTCAAGGCCCTTTTTCTCAGATCCGGGTGGAGGTATTAAGTTGAAATTAAAATTAAATGCTCAAATCTGCTGCTACTCCTTGATTGGAGGTATGAAAAAATCTCTAAATCACCGCAATCTAAGGATAGGGCCGTTTATGTTTCGTTTATTATTCGGCGCAACACGTTTTTTACTTCCATTCTATCCTGTCAACCGTCATGCTATCACTAACTTCCTTTTCTTTCATATCAGTGTTATCACTTTTGTTTATGTTTCGTTTATGCACATAATTATTTTGACGCTCGCCAGGAAATCAATACCTATATTGTACTTACCGTTGACTTGAAATCCTGGATTTGGTAAGAAGGAAGGTCTCACAGCACAAGTAAAGGAAAAGGTTTTAAAGTTACATGACAAAATAATTACTTTTTGCGATTCGAAATAACCTTCGACATTTGATTTGGAAATCGAACTATTTTCGCAGGTAAGTTTATACTGAGCCCTCGGTGCGCGAGTCCAACTCGCACTTAACTTTTCATAACCCATATTAGGCTCGCATAGTGTATTTATTATAGCCCAGTTTATCTCACAGATTTGGTGTAGTAAGAAAGTTTTACAGTTTATTCTGCTATCTTCTTCTTCTGTCTCATCTTGAATTAATTCTTATGTCGAAAAGTGTAAGGTCTTTGATTCGATCTCGCGTCCTTTCCACGGATTCACACTTAGCTACGCATCTACAGAATGTGTCTCTAACAAGCAACACACAAAGGCGTTCACGCGTGTAAATCTTACTACGCATTTCCGTGACAGGTGCGTTCAAGGACATGCAAACGGGAACATAATTATAGGATTTTCCTTCTTTTTATACTTTTTCCCATCGACTTAAATTCTAGAGATAGACAAGTACGTTCATGGAAAATATTTGTCAAAATACTGAAAAGTTAAAACAAGAGTTCGCTGCGGAGTTAAATTGGAATTACGCCGTTTAATAGAACTATTAAAACATACAGCGCTAAGATAGCTTTTACACTTTTATACTTTTTTCGCGACCAAAATGTCTTAAGCGCCACGAATTTCGCGGCACTTACGCGTTTAGTTCAACATAGTGTAATGTCCAAGGTTACACTACACCTGAGTCGATTGAAGTGAGTGTTCGGCACGCGTAATCTAGTACGTAGTACATATCGATGCTTTTTCCAATCTGGAAGTAACGTTAAAAAAACATAATTAAACCGTTCTTGCAGTCAGGTTTTATTGATACTGGATTGTATTTAACCAGTTACTATATAAATGACATTAGGCACGCCGAATTTTAGAAACATAAAGACGAGAAACCATAAATTAAATTGTAATTACTCGATTTAAATGTGAATAGATGAATTGATATAAAAGATAATTTTCCAAATCGACTGTTTAACCTTTCGTATACCGGCTATTAGAGAACTGAAAACTTCGACTATTTTTGAAGTTGGTTGAAAGGTTCGATAGGAATGTGACAAAAATTTTGATTATCAAGTTGATTAAAGTTTTGGGAGGTTTATTTGTAACAGTGGAAGACTTTCAGCTGACATGAATTTGGTCAACAAGATATGATTACTGGATGTTCTTTTTACAATAGGAGATTACTCACGGATAAAATTTAGAGGTAAGCGACAGATTAAATGCGACTTAAAACAAAGAAAGGGTTAAACTCAAGGAAAACAAAGAAAGAAAAACTAGGCTGTGTAATTTACTATGCAAATTATGAAGCTGGACCATCATTTGTGGAGAATAAGGAAGTCTGCGATGAATAGACTTTGATATTAATTAGCTAAAACTATGTTAATGACGTCGACTGCTTATCGTGCTAACATTTTTTAACCCTGTAACCGCCTACCCATTCGTTTTACTCCGCCAGGGTCGTACATCCACGACCAAATACTCCATCTCGTCAGCTCTTCTGTCACCTATGGGGATTGAAGAGCTAAACGAGATGGAGTACCCAGTCGCAAAGACACGTCCCTGGGGAATAGGACACGAAAACTTTAGTCAGACCAATCATACGCAAGCGGCTAAAGGGTAAATAAATATACTGACCTGTTGATCTAGTGGTTAGTGGCCCTGACTGCTATGCCAGAGGTCGTGGCTTCGATTCCCACCCAGGACAAATGTTTGTTTGATGAGCACGATTATTTGTTTTGTGTCTGGGTGTAATTTATCTAGAATATGTACGTATTTAGAAATATTCAAGTATGTTTATCAGTTGTCTAGTACTCATAACACAAGCTCTGCTTAGCTTGGGACTAGACGGCGTTGTGTGATAGTTGTGTCAATATTATATTAATATATTATATTTTACTATTTTTCTAATTTGTTTGCCTACTTTCTATATTATTTTTTCTATTTTTTTTTAATTAGGTTATTTTTTATTGTAATTATTATTACTTATCTACATTGTGCCCACATATTAGAAGCGACAAGAAATATGTAACCAAGATTTACGTAACTCATAATATAATTTAAAAGAGTGTCCATGGAGTTTCTTGCACGTTCTTCTCCATAGAGATCTACGCTTTGGAACGTGCAATTTCAAAAGTGCCTGTAATTGGTCTATTTGAAATAAACGTTTCTGATTTCTGATTTCTAACGGTTTGACTAATTAGTTAAATCTTATAAGAAAAGAAACAAGTCAACGGTTTCACAAAAAAAAAAATTCCTTCAAAAATAATATCTTAATTGATGTTTTATTCCAAACTAGGGACCTGCTACAGCTTTGTAAGGATGTATACAAATCTTTGACATTGTTGGTTTTTTTTTTACTGTAAAATGCAAGTATTATGCTAACCTTCCCCATGAATTACTTTGTTACATATTATTCTTCTTCTTCTTGAGTCTATGTTTTTCTTTTCCCTTAAAGTATTTGGGCATAGCCATCAGCTTGAGAGCAGTGGTGGCCGAGTGGTAACGGCCCCGACTTACGAGTTCAAACCCAGCCAGGCGCATTACTTTGTGTAATTTATTTCTTCACCACTATTCTCAAAACGGTGAAGGAAAAACCTATGAAAATCCGTTCAGTAGTTTTTGAGTTTGTCGCAGACAGACAGGCAAACGTGGTGGGGGACTTTGTTTACTAATATGTATAAACTAACCTTGTGGTAACTTTCTAAGAATAAAAGGCACGGAGTAGATTTCATAAATACTAGAACTGATAACGAAATAAATGTGGAAAAGTAATGCACTGCCTTCTAACGAAATCATTCCATCTATAAACGGCAAAAGCGATAATAATCTATAGATAAGCATCTCAGTAGGCTATCTGATAAATTAGTCGAAATACCTTATCAAACACTCAAGACCTAAATTTAAATGCAATTATTGAAAATAACAGATTCATTATCAGCTGTTAACGGTAAACAAGTCGTTAATTATCATAACAATGATGATGTTATTGAAAGCATCATAAATTAATAATATCAAAACGACATCGTATTGTTTTAATGATCTTAGTGCACTCTGTCATAAATTGATAAATTAATACTTAATTCTAAAAGGTAAAAATTACTAGAACGGAGCGTTTGAATTGAGAAATATTAAATTAACGATGGCACTAGGGCTCCTATTTGCGGGATTGCTCAAAATAGTTACCGTAGACCTGAAACGCAAATAGCAAAGGAGACGGCCGCACGCGCAAAGGAACGGCCCTCACGCCCCAGCCGCTGGGATCCCGATTCCGATTTCCTGCCACCGTACACGCTGGCTAGCGGACGGTGAGCAATGGGTAGCTTGCTGTCTGACCGTCCGGTAACCGTCTTTGAGTCCGACTTGAGATATAAAACTAATCAAATTTACATCACAATATTCACTAGAAACCAATTTACGAATAAACAGCTGCTGAACTTCACTCGAAGAAATCGCGCCCAAAAAATTCCATAGTTATAAATAAGTAACTGAAAACCATAGATTAATTACAATGAATATATCTGATAAATAATACGGAATTATTTCATCACTCCTTCCGTCTGTCACCAGAACCAGTCTTATCAAGCAGTTGTCGAGGTCAGAAAGGCAGTCGGTTCATGTAAAAAATACCGGTACATATGTAGTTGCATTGGGATAGACTAAAAGCCACCATAACTTGCTAAAGTAGACGGGAAAAGGATCGGTAGATGAGGAATGGTACAGACAATATAACCGAAGATGATAACTGAAATGTTAAAAAGGAATTGTTTGTTTTGATCAATTATGTGTAGAGGAGGGATAAAACGTATGCTACTAAAAGAGATACGAGTATTTTCGTGGATGGATAGAGAGGAAGTGAGAGAGAGGGGAAGGCCAGAGGAAATATCTATGGGAATGGTTGTGTGAGGAGTGATAAGAAAGAAAAGGGAATAGTGATCATATATAGGGTGACTGGTAATTAGTGTACGATACTTTAAGTATCGTACACGTGATTATGCTCATGATAATCAACAATTTTTATTATGGGAGCAAAGCCGAAATCGCGAAAAAAATATCAGCTGTTCAGTACATTAGGCAAACATAAATGTACTGAACAGCTGATTTTTTGTTTCGCGATTTCATGTTGTTTCCCATAGTAAAAGTTGTTGGTTATCACGAGCACAATCACGTGTTTAAGTATCGTACACTAATTACCAGTCACCCTATATACGTGACGCCAGACATGACAGAATGAGGATAAAAACAACTTGGCGACACAGGAAAAAGGTAGGAAGATGACAATACTGGCACACCAAAATATTTAAACATATTTAAGTAGGTATGAATGACTAACTTTTTGTAAGATTACACGTGTGAAACCAACAATACGATTTGGAAGTCGCTACAGCGATAGCATATGTAAGTATTTACTATACATAGTAAATACTTACATATGCAAAATATGTATCGCGAAAAAAAATCATTGTTTAAAACATGTTACTTAGAGAATTTCATCGAGACGTTTGAGACAAAGATTATGATGAAGGCCATGGTCATTGTTTAAATGTAAGAAACGGCAGTACAATGTATACATGTAAGTAACTAACACTTAATAATAAGAGACTTATTGGTTTATTTGAAACAAGTGCATTGACTTCGTAAATATCTTCGTATTTCATCTCACTTTCATTACCTATATATTTATTTCGTTCTAGCTTTTGCCCGTGGCTTCGCCCGCGTACATAAAATATAGCCTATGCCACTTAGGAATAAAGCAGCTTTCTATCGGTGAAACAATTTTAGCAATCGGACCAGTACTTCCAATGATTTCCTCCTAGAAACAAAAAATAAAAAAATAAACTTTACCTCTTTATAATATTATTGTAGATGAATTACATCTCTATAATAAAATTCATCAATCCATAATTCATTGAGGAAAATCTATAAAATATCGTTTTTATATGCATACTTCGGCAGGTTGGATTGAAACCTATTTTTATGCTGTTAGGTGTTACACTTTGCGGTTCCATTATAAGTAAATTAGGTGGAAACATAATTATAGTACTAATCTCAATTCGTCTCTGCTAGTTTTCCATACTCTCGTGTGAATATGAAAATATGAAAGAAAAGGGAGTTAATGATAGCGTGACAGGTGACAGGAAAGAATGGAAGAAAAAAACGTGTTGCGCCGACCCCAAATAACACGGGACGAGGGCGGGTACATGATGATGATGTTAAACTAGTAAGAAACAACCTAGAAAGTAGGTATTAGCATAAAATAACGACATCTTTATATATAAAAGCGAAATACCACTCACTGATTAATCACGAAATCTCAGAAACTATTACACCTACAAACTACAAACATCCGCCAAGAACGGATTTTACGAAACTCCACCCTTAGGGGTTAAAACGGGGGTTGGAAGTTTGTATGGAGAAATCGTCTTTTATGCAGGCGAAGCTGCTGGCAAAAGCTAGTTCCTTGATATAGGTAAACGACAGTTAAAACTGACCACATTTTAAAAGAAAATATATATTATCAAAATTAAAAAAAGTTATTTATAGATGCATACAGCCATCACTTCTAAGGTTTCACTTAACCAAATCATTTTTCATGAATAAACGGTAATGAAAGTAAATTGACCGCGCAAAACCGTGCGACAAATTGCTAATTCACAGGGAAAATGGTCCTATGAAAATGATGGGCAAAATTCTTAATTTTTCGAATCTTACTTTGTGGAAGTTTCATATCTTGACTTGATGCGCAAATTACTTTGAAAGTCACCAGCTATAATTTTAATTCAACTTCCCTTACCGACTTCATATTTCATATTTTCGAATAAGGTTAATTTTGTCTGGAATTTAAGGCCCTAAGAATGTTGAAAGCAGCGAGGATCTTGTTGGTATGCGCTCATCCTATATTGTGTGGTTGTTGAGGCACGTCGTTTACCCATCACAAAGTTCCTACGTTGTGATTATTGCGTGGTTGTTAAGGCATGTCGTTTAGCCATCACATAGTTCCTACGTTGTGATTTTTGCGTGGTTGTTGAAGCATGTCGTTTAGCCATCACAAAATTCCTACGTTGTGATTATTGCGTGGTTGTTAAGGCATGTCGTTTAGCCATCACAAAATTCCTACGTTGTGATTATTGCGTGGTTGTTGAGGCATGTCGTTTAGCCATCACAAAGTTCCTACGTTGTGATTATTGCGTGGTTGTTAAGGCATGTCGTTTAGCCATCACAAAATTCCTACGTTGTGATTATTGCGTGGTTGTTGAGGCATGTCGTTTAGCCATCACAAAGTTCCTACATTGTGATTATTGCGTAGTTGTTAAGGCATGTCGTTTAGCCATCACAAAGTTCCTACGTTGTGATGTAGCTATTTAACCAAAGCCTGCTGTACCAGTCTATAAAGGTTATCGATGAGGCCATGGTTCTTATCGGCACACTGCAGAGCTCCACTTTTGGTCGCTCATTGCCCATACATGACCAACAGTGATACCCTTTGTGTGATAGGCTTGGGTACTGGATTCAACCCTCGAGAATATGTCCCGGTTCAAGCGAATCTGCGTCTAAAACAGAAAGTTTGTGCATGGGCGAGCCGTATTCAGTGCTAATTGTTTGAAGTAATTTTCTTGCAGTCGAGTTTTTTAAATACTTTAAATTTTTTATTTCTTATCTTTGACCTCTTCCATCACTCATGATATCACAAAAAGTGAGAATGGTAGCTAACCAACTTTAAATCGTTACAGATCCTAAATGGTATTACAAAACGAAAAATGGTCTAAATAAACCTAATGATTTTCAAATATTCAACAATAGGTACGCCACCTGACATGAAAAAGTCAATGAACTATATAGTTCCACTTTTTTTCAATTTTAACTTAAGGCGTTTTGTTGCCACCATTTTGAATAGTGATTACAGTCATGTCTTTAGGGATACACGCGCGACTAAGACAAATCGATTGACGTAAGAATCAACGATTCGGCCCACGCGTTTTGTCTATAGAGCCACAAAGAACAAACATACATACATAGACTGATAAACACATAACTCTCCCTTGCGTCGCGTAGTTGAGCAAAAAATAAGGTAGAGACAGGCGGTTGACGGGCCTGTTGGTCTGATGGTCAGTGGCCATAACTGCTATACCGGAGCTCTTGGGTTCGATTCCCACCCAGGACTAATGTTTGTGTGATGAGCATGATCATTTGTTCTGTGTCTGGGTGTAATTTATCTACAATATGTATGTATTTAGAAATATATAAGTATACTAGCTTTTGCCCGCGGCTTCGCTCCTGTCAACTGACTATTCTACCCTACTCTACTCTACTCTACTCTAGCCTACTCTACCCTACTCTACCCTACCCTACTCTACCCTACTCTATTCGAATTTTTCTTGCCGTAAAAACCATCCTTGAACATCAACGAACATTAAAAAAAAAGAATTGGCCAAATTGGTCCAGGCGTTGTTGAGTTATGCGCTTACCAACACATTTTGCGATTCATTTTTATATTATAGATTTCTCAGTTGTCTAGTACTCATAGCACAAGCTCTGCTTAGTTTGAGTCTAGATGGCGTTGTGTGAAAGTTGTGGAATATTATTATTATTATGATATTATGGAGAGAAGAACTATGTGTATCTTATCGTAAAATTTAGTTGTGTTGTGTGACACATTTTTGGTTGTAAGCAATGAAAATCTTTACAAGATGTTTAACCCGTTTAAGAATCCTGGATAGATTACATTTATACTTGTATTAATTTAAATTACTTAGGTACCAAGGTTTGTAGGCCTTGTTCCGTCTTAGTCTGAATTCAAGGCCCTGTAAGTCTATTTATAAATGATGGCGAACTGGTTTGTGACGCCTGGTTTTGAACCTTATCGTAGTTTGGGCAATTCGAAATAAGAAAAAAGAAAACTAATTATGTCTTACAACTATCATGTATGCTAATTGCTACTACAAAGTTCGTTTTCGTAATATTTACAAAGTCTATACAAGAATGACAAATCTCCCACCGCATCTACTTGTAGGGGCTTTTAACGTTTACTAATATTATAAAGCTGAAAAGTTCGTGTTCGCGAATTGAAAAAAATTTAGTGTTATATAACCCTTAAATTGAAGAAACTACAGGCTAACATCACGCTATAACAAACAGGAGCGAAACAGTAAGCAAAAACGAGGATGAAACTGCAGGGTACAGTCATTGAACATTTGGAGGTAAGCGGAACAGAGAATAAAGTTCCGCAAACCTCCGTTGAAAATCCGTTGATTCTCCGGCCAGACGGGTGTTATGTCTGGTGGGCAACTGCCCAATAGATGATTTCGGGCTGTTCTATATGTTCTAATCGCGCGGTGAACTTTTATTGCACGATGCAGGATTAGTTATTATGTGACGCCATAGACGTCGCTACAAACATAATAAGGACCAAAATCAATATCATTAGATCACTTTCGCTCACAACTTTTCCTTGTCGAAGCTCAAAGCAAATCAATCTTTCTGTGTGCAGGTTGAATTAAATATTTTGAGAACAGTTCAAAAAAGAGATCATAGGAGATTTATCGACTGATTGATATACTCTTTATTGTACACTAGAAATAAAATTACAGTAGAAGCTTAAAATTAATAGAGTGATTGGTACGGTAACTATTGTACAATTAAGTCTTTTCGAAGACTCAAACTCAACTTAGTCGCTATGGCAATCGGAATTATAATAAGCCTCCATTAATGGTAATAAATAACAAGCTATAGATATAGATATGAATGACTAAATAATAAAATGTCAGTAATTTACCTACTGAATGTATATTGAAGTTAGAAGTTACGATTCAACGATTTGTTGGAATTCCAAATAAGGGACGATTATTCCAAAGAAGGAGAGGCAGGCCACAGAAAAGATAGATTGTGTGAGAAGGGAGTTAGTGATAGCGTGACGAGTGACGTGACAGAATGGACGAACAATACAGGACAAAAACAGGAAGATAATAATGAATCCAAAGAAATTAAGATAGAAAGGGAAGACACAGATATCAAAAAAATACTCTTAATTAATTAGATAAGGGTTTGGGTTTGTTACGTAAAAGAAACGCAAACTTTTATCTTCTTTCAATTAAGTTGAAAACAAACTTATCTTTTGTAAAGGCCAAGCGTTAGAAAAAACCATTGTCCAACGACCTTACAGCCGCTAGACGCCTCATGCTTGAACTTGCACACCAAAACAACTCTGTCAACTAGCCGAGGTACTGGGAGCGGGGTACTACGTTCTGATTGGTTCTGGTTGGTACGGGTAGCGGGGTACTGCATTCTGATTGGTCGAGACATCAGATCTATAATCATAGGTGTTGACAGACATGCGTCGCCTGTTATTAGACGTCTAGTGGCTGTAAGGTCGTCAATCAAATGTTTTTTTGGAAAACTTTTAACGCTTTTGACTGATAAACCTGTCGTGGATTTATATAATCCGTCATAAAAGCGGATAGAGCCGGTGTTATAAATTAGAAGTGATTACCTAATAATTTTCATACGATTAGAATTGTCATAAAACAAAAAAACGTGATATTATTCAATGGAACGTAACGAGAAATACATGCAACAGTATTATGCCAGAATCTAATACGCATTTACGATGCACCGCTTTGCGTACTAGCTCTTTTCAACGTTTGATCGGATGTACAAGACAATTAAGGATCATGCAATGTCTAGAATGAAAGCTAAACATAATTATGTAGGGGAGTAATCTTAAATCTAAATGGGAACATGGTTTCCAAGAATCTGTAAGTGAAATTTGGGATACAAACGAGTTGTAGCGACATCTATGTAGGGGCTTATAATCTACAAATCCGTGATAAGGCCTGTCACACTGGGCTGTGAAAAAGACTGATGAAAATAGATTGCATATAGCGGAGATGAGAATGTTGAAATGAGTATATTATAGGAAGTTTGAAAGTGGCGCCAGTGACTGTTAAGTTGAAGGGGAATCGTTTGTCTTAATATGGTCATGTAAGAGAAGGGATGAAACGCATCTTACTAAAAGAGTTATAAGCCTACATGTGGATGTATGGAGAGGGAGTGGAAGGCCAAAGAAAATATGGATGGCTTGTGTGAAGAGTGATATGAAGGAAAAGGAAGTTAGTGATAGCATGACGAGTGACAGGGCAGAATGGAAGAAAAAAACAGATTGCTTATAAGCTATACTATGTATATTAATATTATAAAGCTAAACCACCCTATTTCAAAACGCGATCTAGATGTAGTGTAATTCCGGGATTATTACTAGGTTTAAGACTATGACTAAATAAAACGTCATTAAACAATGAAGTTTATCACTAGTTTCTGAACTATCTATAGTAGTAAAGTTAGACCACAGAAACCCCTAGTTTAACTATGGTACCGACTTCGATACTCATATGTATATTAAAGATTAGCTTTGATTATTATTGTGTGTTATTCCATATAAAAATCTTTAAAAATGGATATTAATATGATTGACTTGATCGATCTGGAAGATTTGAATATTTTGGAAACTTTCGCGAATAAACGCAATTTAGCTTCACTTGTATTTTTTTTTTGACTGACCGACATTCTGACAATTCAAAAGTGTCTGTAATTGGTCTATTTGAAATAAACGTTTCTGATTTCTGAAACGTCTCGGTGATCTTACAGACATTGTTATGGGAATTCATTTGAAGTGAGTAACTAAGATTTTGCATAGAAGTATAGGTTCTAGAAACGTTTTGAAGAAAAAACAGTGGTTCTTTCACAAAACACTTTTAACCAATCAAGAAATAAGGAATTTCATCACTATCACTATCGCAGTCAATAACATTTTTTATTTGTTGTCCACTTTTAACTATAGCTCACAATTACGTACACAACAACAACACAACAGACACGACTTATGTATAAACCAACCAACATGAAACACTTAACAGTCACAGTAATATGAGTTATGAATAAATTATTAATTAAAAATCCGTCTAAATGAGCCTTTACTGAAACAAGCCTAGATCTTTTACTCAAAAAAAAAAACAAAAAAGACTAAAAAAAATAGTACTAAAGCATTTTTTAGGGTTCCGTAGCCAAATGGCAAAAACGGAACCTTTATAGATTCGTCATGTCTGTCTGTCCGTCCGTATGTCACAGCCACTTTTTTCCAAAACTATAAGAACTATACTGTTGAAATTTGGTAAGTAGATGTATTTTGTGAACCGCATTAAATTTATCACATAAAAATAGAAAAAAACATAAAATTTTGGGGGTTCCCCATACACACTTTTTTTTTTTTCAAAAATAGCAAATCATTTATGAACACATAGGAACAAAAATTCAAAATCCTTAATCGTGGTATCAGAGTTCTGCGCGCGATTAGACCATATACTACAGCCCGAAATCAACTGCGGACGGCGAGAAATGGGTAGCTCGCCGTCTGACTGTCCGGTAACCGTCCGGACCGAGCCCAAGTCGTCGACGGCGCGTACTGTTTCCACGCGCGCCTCGAGGAGATGTCAGCAACTGTAGGGGCCCAGCAGGGTCGAAGCCTACTGGGGCCAAGGGTCTGATTCTGAAAGGAAGACTCGGCCCTGGTACGAAAGGCAACGAAGGAACAGGAGTGGGTTTTTAGTCAGTAAAAGTCTTACACTATCTCTCGCTACGCTCAAGAGCGGGAGATGTCATAAGATGATTTTCCCATCGAAAAAAAATGCCCGAAATCAACTTTCGGACCGCCCGGACGAGATACAACACTTGTCTGATCGTAGGATCTTCCCTTATTTCAACGGAGGTTTACGGGACTCTACAATCTGTTCCACATACCATCTAGCGAGTAATTAAACTTTATACATTTCCTTTTTTCTTATCTGTAATTATTATTCTTTTGTGTTAACGAATTTCGGACTGGCTTTAGGAATGTAAACGATTTTACTGTCATAAATGTAATCCATGATATCTGAGGTAAGCTAGACAACGTTCGTTATTTACTTGGTATTTGGACTCGCCATATTACTGCATTACAATTTTTTTTTTTTTTTATCATAGTATTTTTTTAGCGGGAGGGCGTGTCATACTTTTTCTGACTAAACCTCACCTGTATTCCTTCTGGGCACGCCACAATTATGGCGATAAGTCTCCCCTTTGAGGCGTGGTTGGAAAGACCTCACGGCGTCCTCACCTTCCGCATGACGCAGGTTCACACCGAACACGGGAAGTTCGGGAAGTTCCTGCACCGAATTCGTGCGGAAGCGACACTGTGTGGACCGCCCGGAGGACACGGTGGAGCACACGGTGGAGGTGTGTCCCGCTTGGGTGTCCAGCAGGGTCGAAGCCTACTGGGGCTATGGGTAGTGTGAAAACGAAACCCGGGGCCCTGGGACGAAGGCAACGAAGGAACAGGAGTGGGTTTTTAGTCAGTAAAAGTCTGACACTATCTCCCGCTCCGCCCAAGAGCGAGATTTGTCATTAGATGATTTTCCCACCTGTAAAAAAAAAAACCTATATTCCTTCTGTTGCCCTTCAGGACCACGGGTCCCCCCTTCCAAAAGTCAATCCATGGTCCTAGTAGGCTTCGGCCTTACTGGACTTCTACGGTTTGGCTGACCTATCTTTGATACGCACCGTCGACAACTTGGGTTCGGTCGAAACGGTGACCGCCAGATGGCGGATTGCCCATTGATCGTCAACCGCAAGCCTACGGTGGCTAGAAGTCTGGGTCGGGATCCCATCCTCGGCTAAGGCATGAGGATGTCCGATCCCTTACACGTGCAGCCGTCTCCTTCGCTAGCATTACTTCTTCGCAGGAGGTGTCCGCCACCCATTCTTCTCGCTTCGGACCTTAGCCTTTACCAGGGCCTCGCGCGAGAGATTACTGCCGCAGATCGCCCGCACGTCTATCATATGTGCCGTTTTGATGTTGAGTGAAGTACAGAAGGGACAAGACCAGCTTTTTCTCAAAGTACACTTTGTATTGCATCAGTGGCAAAGAAAGTATTATCACAACAATATTTTCATTGTAATCAATCATTATTCTATTAATCTGTTCATCTTTCTGACTGATTTTTTCCAAATTAACTTGTCTTTATCATCTTTTACAATACTAAGTGAACTTTTTCGGGGAGAAGAGGAACAAGAGGGAAAGTCAAACTTCTACTGACTAAAGTCCACCCGTGTTCTTCAGTGGGCTTTTGCATTCCAGGATCATGGAGGTAACTTTTTCGAACAGTCTCGCAAGAATGACAGGAATACAGTTTTGATGACTAAGATACTAATAAATCTATGTGGTTGCAGGTCTGCGAGCAGTAATGTTAGCAAAGGAGGAGGCCGCACGTGCAGGCGCGAGGGCGCGGCCCTCACGGCCCAGCCGCCGGGATCCCTATCCCGATTTCCGGCCACTGTAAGCACGGGCTTGCGGACGATGAGCGACCGGACCGTGCCCAAGTCGTCGACGGCGCGTACTGTTCCACGCGCGCCTCAAGGAAATGCAGATGTCAGCAAACCGTAGGGGCCCAGCAGGGTCGACCCTGGTATGAAAGGCAACGAAGGAACAGGAGAGGTTTTTTATCAATTAATAAAAAAAAAAGTCGGTAAAAGTCTGACATTATCTCTAAACTAGTCCTTGACTGTGATCCCGCCTGCTGGTAAGAAGTGATGCAATCGTTGACGGTGAGGCGCGCTAGTTTATTAAGAGCCTATTCACTGTAGCCTTGAAGACACCTACATTATAATCGGACGGGAACACTGCAGCAGGCAAATTGTTCCAGTCCCTCGATGTGCGCGGTATAAACGACGAGGCGAAACGCTTGGTCCGGACCGTAGAGGTTTCAACAACGTAAGGGTGGATACTCGCCGTTCGTCGGGTTGTCCGATGGTAAAAATGAGATGGTGGAATCAAGTCCTGCAATACCCGCGCACACTCTCCAAAATGCATCCTGTAAAACACCGAAAGGCTGGCTACCCTGCGCTGTGCTCAAGCCTTTGTTGATTGGTATTTGCTAATTTTGTAAGGTGATCAGCACAAACATAATAATAATAGCATAATCAGCCTTATAATCCCACTGCTGGGACTCAGACCGCCTTTCTAAAAGAGGGAATGTGCCGTAATCTACCATGCTGGACCAGTGCGGATTGGTGGATCTCACATGTCTTCGATTTTTTGGTTCTAGGACATGACGGTTTCCTCACAACGTGTTCCTCCACCGTTTTGAGACCAGTGATGCTGAATAAATTACACAAAATTATTTACCTGGCTAGGTTTGAATCACCTATACTATATTAATGTATAAAGTATTATAGAAATCATTTGGATAATCCTCTGCTAAATTAAAGTCCGCGATGATCTGATTCTGAATCACGATTGGTTTATTTATTTTTTAATTTATGATTGCCATTATATTATAATTATGCTAATTTGTATCTGCATACAATTTTGGTGCTAGCAGTTGTATCCACATCATTAAGCAAATATCGAATATGGTCGTTTGCATAATAAATGCTTATTGTTGAAATTTTTATGTGGTTTGGGAATGGGTAATGCCAAAATTATCTGTATACTGTTTATTAAAATCGGAAAGTGTACCTGTGTAATAGGTAAATTATAATAAAATCATCATCATCATTTCAGCTGAAAGACGTCCACTGTTGGACATAGGCCTCCCCCAAGCTTCGCCACAACGACCGACCCTGTGTGTCTCGCATCCACCGCACTCCCGCGACCCTCACCAGGTCGTCGGTCCACCTTCTAACGCTGCGTTTTCCGGTGCGCGGTCGCCACTCTAGAACCTTTCGGCCCTATCGACCATCCGTTCTACGAGCAATGTGCCCTGCCCACTGCCACTTTAGTTTGGCGATTCTTATAATATAATATTTAAAATCAATTCACATTTCATCTTACATTTTATTTCGGAAAAGAGCAAGAAAAATGTAAACGTTCAAATAACTAAAGTTGTCTGTCGTTAACTTAATTTGATATCCAAAAACATTCTATAGCTTATTTATTACTCGCTGTCCCCCGTTGTTTCACGCATTAAACCTGTCCACTCCTATTAGTCGTAGCGTGATGTAGCTTAAAGCCTTCCTTGATATATGGGCTATCAACCAAAAAAATACATTTTAAATTCGACCTTGTAGTTCCTGAGATATTAGTTGAACTAATTGTAATCATCATTTTTTTTTTCAATGTGGATTTTACCATCTTTAATAGGTAAACTTTTTTTTTATATTTATTACACATATTGTTAAGTTTTTTTTTTTAATCTTGTTCACAGTATAAAGCTGAAGATTTTAGCACCCTATACTATAAATTTATACGAAATATAGGTACTTCTTTTCTTAATCATTTTCGAATTATTGCAGAGACCATCGTCATCGTTGTTGTGACTATGTTTTGGTATTAGTTATATTTTGTAACACTAATACGAGCATGCCTTCGTTTTTGTTACTGCTTCCAATAAAGGCAACACCGTTATAGTCTGAAGTTCAACTACGTATTTAGTTTGCTAATTCTTATCGCTACAATCGTCGTTGGTACTTTGATTTTCATTAATTGGTTTTTGATGAGAAAATGAATTCACACTTAGCGAAATTATTTGGTAAATGAAAGTTGCAATTTGCTTACCGTCTTATCCAGCAGCCAGCTGGCCGGAAATATGAGAGGAATGTAAGTAATCATGAAGATCATCGAGGTCCAATAAACTTGGATGCTCGACACCCCGTAGTACTTCACGACAGCATCCTGAATGATAGTATACTGTATCCATTGCATCGAGTTTGAGGCCGAGTTGAAGACGAACACGAACAAAACCAGCCATCGAATGGGAAACACCGTGTATTCCGGCGCTCCCTTCTTAGTAGGGGACTCGAGCACGCCTCCCTTTTCAGCAATCCCGTCCATAACACTTCCGCAAACTTCCATATTCTTTTGATCAGTCATATTTTATGATTCTGAATATATTATTAAAAAATATAGTTTTTATTTTTTCTATTATTAATTATTGTCTGAATTTGGCATCTAAATTTCACTATAGATCTATGTTAAATAAAATTTGAAATATGAACAATTTTATTTTATTTATTGTCAGTTTCCCGCGCGCGCGATTTTTTTATTATGCGAGGCACAGGCGTCTTGCTCGCGCGGCGGCCGGCCGGTGACTGTTTTCCATTTTCCTGCAATCAGAAGCTGAATGGATGCTTCCCGTGCACCCTCCGTCCGTGGCGTGACAACAAAGGTGCCGACTAGATCAGTTGTCACAATCAAATAATTGCCATATTAAATAGGATATAGATATGCAATTTTTATTGTCTGAACTTTGGTTATAAAATAGATGTGTGTTAGTTATCTTAACGCGTAAGATATTTATGGATAATATGCCTAACGGGTATGTTCAAATGTGTAATATAATAATAAAACACGTTAGTAACTGATATCAACTGTTATGATAATATCAATGTTTAGGTAGAAAATCTCTAAAGGGGTGACCAGACGGTTGCAAACTAGCGTTCCAACCAAGGTGACCATGGTTTACGTGTTTGGTTTGTGTTGCGGCTGGATGGATGTAAAGCACCAACACGTTCGGTGGTTGAGCCAACCAAGGGCGTTGAAGGTCATGGATTACAACTGCTGTCTACACGGATTGTAACTAGCAAGGTCACCTTGGTTGGGATGTTGGTTTGCAACCGTATGGTCACCCCTTAAAGTATAATACTGAAGTGAGACAATATTGACGTATATAAGTACGCATTTGTATATAAAAGATTATTGTCTTAACAGAAATAAATGTCAATTAAAAGAATATTTAACAACTTATTTATATTATTTTTTTAATTTTTATTGTGCATTTGTTTGAGTTATCCTCATGTAGGTATGTGTTTCTTTACATATATATAATACCTAAGGTTTGATGTAACTATTGGGTTAAGCTCACCTGTGTACATCAGCTGTCCTGTTTTTTTATTAATTGTAAGGCACGATATTAAATCGTGCGGATTTCATTACGCATGCGGGTTTGGCCCGCATGCAGAAAATTTCAAAAAGCAAACTAACTCGTCCCGCATGCGTATTCCACGCATTACAATAAATATTTCTATGAAATGGACATTTGCGGGGGTTACGCGTGTGGAGTAATGCCGCATGCGTGATCAAAACCGCACGATATTAAAAACACGCTAAAATTTGTGTACAATTCTTGTAACGTAGTTATTTTGTCATAAACACAAGCGTAGATATACTTTCAGTAATGTGAATGCTATGTTTAAACATGAATTCGAACCCAAAACAGACCAGTCATATCCGTCGCTACGGCTTCACTTCCCGCACAATTGTCAACATAGTTGGGATATATGCGTCGTCCTGCCACAACGCACATAATATAAACATAAATCTTTACTTACAATAAATAGAGAGCTTTGTAATCATATTTTTACGAGATTATAAATTTATCAAAGGAAAAATTGGCAACACTTGACATTAACTTATTGGCGCCTGCGTTGGCTGCAGATTTGTTTGAAAGTCCTGGAGCGCTTGCAATTGAAGGAAGACAGGTGGGTTTAGACAGTAAAAGTCTGACACTCCCTCTTGCTCCACCCAAAACGGGAGAAGTTAGTTGATGAATTGCCATCCCTTTTTAGGGTTCCGTACCTCAAAAAGAAAAAACGTAACCCTTATAGGGTCACTTTGTTGTCCGTCCGTCTGTCTGTCAAGACCCTTTATCTCGGAAACGCGTGGAAGCATCAAATTGAAATTAAAACCGCATACTCAAGTATGCGGTCCCTTGAAACTGTGAAAAATTCAAACTTCTGAGTTAACTTAAAAAAAAGATATACCGTTTATGTCGAGACACTCTCAAGGGAATCAAAATTCATAGGGTAGGTACTTCCCGTTGACCTAGAATCCTGAAATTTGACATGAAGCAAGGTCTCATAATACAAGTATAGGAAAACAACTGTAAATTTGTAGTTACGTCACAAATAAAATTGCGATTCGGAAAAATCTTCGTAAGTCAATTCGGTAATTGAATTGTTTTCATAGGTAACCCTCAGTGCGCGAGTCCGATTTTTTTTATGTTGATAAACTCGCGCTTGTCCACTATCTCACCCGATGGAAAGGGATGATGTAACTCGCTTGCCTAGAAGTACTTAACCTATTCACTCTTGACTTAAAGATCCCTAGGTTGTACTTATCGGGAAACACTAACTCCGGCAGGGAATTACATTCTTTTGGTTTCGGTGGATAAATCATCCAGTGACATCCCCCGCTTTGAGCGGAGCGGGAGATAGTGTCAGACTTTTACTGACTAAAAACCCACTCCTGTTCCTTCGTTGCCTTTCATACCAGGGCCGAGTCTTCCTTTCAGAATCAGACCCTTAGCCTCAGTAGGCTTTGACCCTGCTGGGCCCCAAGAGTTTCTGACATCTCCTTGAGGCGCGCGTCGAACAGTACGCGCAGTTGGTGACTTGGGTTTGGTCCGGACGGTTACCGGACGGTCGGACGGCGAGCTACCCATTGCTCGATGTATCAGAGTTCTCCGCGCGATTAGAACATAATTATGAAACAGTCCGAAATCAACTATCGGACTGCCCAGACGAGATGCAACACTTGTCTGATCGTAAGATTTTTCCCTTATTTCAACGGAATCAACAACAGAATCAGACCCTTGGCCTCAGTAGGCTTTGACCCTGCTGGGCCCCTAGAGTTTCTGACATCTCCTTGAGGCGCACGTGGAACACTACGCGCCGCCAAGTCGCATCTCCGCGCGCAAATCGTGCATGCGTGCAAGGACTGTTGCCTCCAGATCCCACGGTGGCAGACCAGCAAGGAGGCTCGCCGCTTCGTATCATTTATTGTTGTAGCGGCAATACAAATACACATTCCGTAAAACAACTTTCTACCTCTTACACTTTATGAGATACAGCCCGATTTTGCAAACCGACGGACGGACGGACAGCGGAGGCTTAGTAACGCAACATACATATATATATATATATATATATGTTACGTTAATACTATAACTACATTGGTATAATATTAGTTTACGTGTCTTGAATGACAATATTTTCGTAACATTGAAAAATTATAGGTCAAGGCACTCTGAAATGTCTTTCTTTGATAAAACTTTGTTTACTACTGTTACGAATTGCTACCAGTTGATAAGTAACAGTTAAGAGTTCATTAGTCACACAGGTTTCATGACGAAATTAATATAATGGTAATGGATAATAGAAGAACTGTTTCACGAGACAGTATTGTAATATTTTATTCGTGTATTTTTTTTTAATTAATACTTTTGTACACGTAAAGCTTTTACAGTTTGTAAATAGTATTTAATTAGTAATATAGTCTTTACAATTAATGATTTTGTAAAAGAGTTGTATTAGAATTTGGAGTACTTACAATAAATAATATTTTATTCAAACCGCTGCTATTAAATGAAAAGTGAAACTATTTGTAAGTATTAATTATAGACCAACAGTTAAATAGAAAATCATATCCACATTGTACCTATTGAGTTCTTTTGTTTTTTATTATTTTCTTTTTTCCATCAAACTTCCATATTGAAATGAATTTATACAACTCGTATCATAATAAAAGCACATCTTAAGAGGCTCCTTTTCCACTCGCCTATCGTCAACATCGAGCATGGTTTCAAAGCTTGTTACTTCATCTAACGCAATCCAACGCGATGTTTGACGAAGAGGCAACGCGAAAAAAGAGAGACAACGCCTGAAAACTCTCTTAGCATTCGGTAATTCCGTGATTTACTCGAATATTTCACAAAACTGATTCCAGGAAATACGTGTTTTTTTTAAACCCTTAAAAGTTTTTGAAAAAAATTGTTGTCATTCAGAATCTAGATTAAATTTGCAAGGCTTCTATTGTTATATACTTTTTTTACTTTTTTGATTTTTGAGTATATGTATAATGAAGTGTCAAAGTTTATGTAAAGTAGCAGATTTTCAGAGATTATTGGATTAGTTTTACAGAAATTTATAAATTGATTTTAATAGAAGCCTAGATGATATCCACAAGATACTGTGTTTTCAAAATATCTATTGAAAAATGTGCATTAACGTCATAATCACGTAAGAGCGGTTGTATGAAAAATAGTGAAAATGTATGTCGAATTGCATGCACTTAATAGTAGTATGTACGGAATCGGCTTCTGAATATACTTTTAAAAGAGGTATTTTTTTTTTTATTCTGATTGATTATTCTAGGATAATAAAATTACCTATTTTGATAATTGTGGCCCGATGACCCGATAATAATAATAATAATATTCCACAACTATCACACAACGCCGTCTAGTCCCAAGCTAAGCAGAGCTTGTGTTATAGGTACCAGACAACTGATAAACATACTTATATATTTCTAAATACATACATATTATAGATAAATAAATTACACCCAGACACAGAACAAATGATCGTGCTCATCACACAAACATTTGTCCTGGGTGGGAATCGAACCCACGACCTCCGGCACAACCAACCACTAGACCAACAGGCCAGTCAAAATGACGATGAGTCGCGGGAATACGATGGATACGAGACGCTCAGGACCGATCTAGAAATCACCAAGCATCACCATAGATGGTGATACTTGGGGGAGGCCCGAGTCCAACAGTGGACGTCTTTCGGTTGTTATGATGATGATGATGAATTCTTGTCTAAAACCAATGTATATTACATTGGTTTTAGACAAGAATGACATGCCGATGAAATGTCGATGCCCATATTATGAGCCTACTACTAGAATAACTAATTTATTAAAAAAAACTTATGTGCATTTAAGTAAAATTTCAGTGCTTTTATTATGTTTGTAATTAATTTTCTAATTGACGTACTGCTTTATTCCAGTTACATGTTGTATAGCTATCCATAAATCATTAATAAAATGAACAACCATCGTTAAGCAAAATAAAATAATTATCCGACGCAAATCCATGTATCAACTGTAATTTAATAATATTTCACGGGAGAAACATGGCTGCTGCGATGAACGAGGATCACGCGGCGGCGGCGGCGCCCCGCATGCTGATGATAAAATATAACCTGTCATGTCCGGAGATTGACAATGGATGCTATTACGTAATGTGCCAATAACTTGTCATCTATCTGTCGACAAATTATACGATCTAGTGTACGTTAAAAATCGGTAGGTATAGTCGATATTGTATTCGATTCTATGAATCCTGGATTTTATAATATACAGTCGATTCTCATTAATTAAACCTGCGATGTTATATCTGAGTATGGTTTCCGCACTTAGTCCTATGCGGACCAATGTACGTGGGCATGGCGGCCGTAACCTTAGGTGGGCTTATTCCAACCAGCCCACCTCTCTTCAAAAACAGATTAGGCCTCTCAGGTTTTTCAGGGCACCACTAAGTGAATTCGGGGATCCTAAGGTTCATGTGCGTATTTCAGTGACACCTGCGCAGTCTAGGAGCACATGTGCAATTGTCTCCTCCCCTCCAAGCATGCTCTGCACAGGGGACTGCCTGTGATGCCTATTGTGTGGAGGTGCTTGTTCAGTGTGCAGTGTCCGGTGATGATCCCAGCCACCAGGCGCAGGCTGCCTCTGTCCAGTCTCATGAAAACCTGCGATAATTCGAACCTCTCTATAATTCAAACTTATCACGAATTGCCTAGAAAATCTCTTTTATATTTCGAACTTAATCAATACATTATTACGCACTTGGTAATTCGAAAGAAAAAAATCATCGTTACTTAACAAAACGACGCGTTAATTCGAACTCCTCGGCGTCAAACACTCGACAATACAAAGTTGCAGAAAGAAAGAGAGAGAAAGATTGCAGAACTTGCAGAGGTATGTAAGTACATTATGAGATAAGTTCAAACTTGTATCGTATGCGTACACGAGCCTTTGTTTTTGTAATGATTAGTTTGACACACACTTCCGCACTAATTGGGTTATTTAGTTGTTTCAATTACTGTTACTCTTTCAAAAAGAGTCATGCCCACTTGTTACCCAAAAAATGCAGAAAAATAAACGACCAATCGATCCTAAATAATTATGATTCGAATTATGATGTTAATTTGGAATCTTACCTATATTATATTTCAGTTTAAGTATCATTTATTATTGTAACTTATTATTATTTCTTGGCATTGTAGATGTTTTACAACACATTGCAATGATGAATAACAGTGTTTCCTCTGTAAATGGAGTTTTATTTTACGTTTCCTTTCGAGCGCATATTACTGCTCTGTTTATTGATTAAAATAACAACAAAATTATACATCAAAGTCTACGACGAACTATTTTTTAGAAGAAAAAGAAATCTGAAAACAAATCCAGCCTAAACTACATGTACCTATTGTTTTCACGGTAGAACTCGTATTATAAAATAATGCGAGTTTTCTTAGATTTCATACAAAAATGCTTATAAGTACTGCAATATTACAGAAAATGCAAAACACAAAAAAAACAATAAATACCTAATTTCGAAAAAAGAATAATGTACCTTTAATATAAAGTTTATTTGAACTTATAATTCTAAGTCATTCCAAAGATATAACACTTATAGGTAATGGACCTATTATATGCCTACGTCACTCATTAGCTGGAGAAAGAATTTTTAAAATCAGTCCAGTGGTGTTTAAAATAATCATTACAAAAAAATCTGGACAATTGCTAGTCGGACTCGCGCACTGAGGGTTCCGTACAAACATACCTACATAATATCTGAATAATTCAATTCCCGAATAGAGTCTGGAAAACTTTTTTGCGACGTAACAATTTTTTTTTTTGTTTTTAGATTTATTCCTTTAACTATACTATATGACTTTCCTTTATGCCAAAGAAGAATGACTACTTTCCATACATTTCAAAACCTGAAAAAAAAATAAGGCATAGTAGACAGACTACCTGTAACGACTAAGGATTCTGAGTCAACGGGAAGTACCCTATGAATTTTGATTAAATAAATATAAATAAAAATATTTTTTTTTCGTTAACTTAGAAGTTAGATTTTTTTCACAGCTTCAAGGGATCGCAGACCTTAGTATATGGTTTTAAATTCAACTTATGTTTACCTCCACGCGTTTCCAAGATAATGGGTCGTGACAGATAGACAGAAAAACAGACGGACAACAAAGTGATCCTATAAGGGTTCCGTTTTTCCTTTTGAGGTGCAGAACCCTAAATAAACATACAAAATTCAAAAAAAAAATTATTTCACATACGCCTACATGAGCACGTATATAACGTCAGAAGCTAGTGCACGGTTCCAAATGTTCGTTTCCTATTGAGAAGAACCGGCAAGAAACTCCACCGTAAACATACAAATCTTTCCTTATTCAATATTAGTAATAATAGATACAGATTAGTATAGATTACGAAAAGTTTAGCGCCTGTTTGGATTTGAACACCACTGCTCTAGCATAGCATAGCATGATAGCATAGTCGGCCTTATAATGTTCCCACTGTTGGGACTCAGGACTCCCCTCTAGGATTGCGGATTGGTGAATGTCACATGTCTTCGAATTTTTGGTTCTAGGACATACCGGTTTCCTCACGATGTTTTCCTTCACCGTTTTAAGAGCAGTGGTGATGAAATAAATTACACAAAGTAATACGCCTGGCTGGGTTTAAACCCGCGACCTACAACTCGTAAGTCCTGGCTATTACCACTCGGCCACCACTGCTCGCACTGCTCTTAGGACCGACTAACTTTTGGACGAAATCTTCACTTTATATTGCTCCAACATAACAGCCACCCCTTACTTCCTCAGTTATCCATTTCCTTACCTAATGGGAGCTGTTGAGAAATGTATTATAGATAAGCCATTATAACTGTGCCGTTAATGAGTAATCTCAGCAAATTGCCGCTCGTTAGGAAGCCTGTAGAAACTGTCGCTATAGTAACCAACGATTGTGTGCTTTTGGACGTATTTTTTTTTTTTAATTGATTAAATATCAATCACAAGGTGGACCGACGACCTGATGCGAGACGCACATGATCGGTCGTTGTGGCGACGCTTGGGGGAGGCCTATGACCAATAGTGGGCATTTTTCGGCTGAAATTATGATAAATAATAAAAAGGTAAAAGCTCGAATGTGTTTGTTTGTTATTCCTTTACGTTCAAAGATATAACGGATTTAGTTGTAATCTGGTAGCAGGGGTACCGGAGGAGTTTATTGACATCCTTTAGATTACTTTTACTTAGTTAAAAGTTTCTTAGAGTATATACTTACTTAATGATAGTTAGTCAAGTGTTTTTTAAATATGTAAATAAAACTTTCCAAGGATGACCAAATAATAGGCTATAATTTAAAAAAGTGGGAAGTACTAATTTCAAGCGAGGAAAACTGCGGGTTGCAGATCTATACTAGGTAATGATTTTCCAAAACTCCTATTAAACAAAAAAAGTTACTAAAGTACTGCCAAATACGCTTTATAAGCTAGCTAAGAAGAATTATTTAATATTTACTGTTCATAACTGGTAACCCTACTACAGACTGTCACCATTTGACGAAACAAGTTTAAAATTCGATTTACATTGCCTAATACCTTGAACGTCGTTAGTAAGGTGAATTGCCAAAAGGGTAATGTAAGGCGAAATGAGGCGAGCTTTCTTTGTCTCTTTTGTAATTAAAGACTTAATTAAATAGACGATGAGTCGGTGTTTTAGTTAATTATGTCAATCTTAATGAACGCTGGTACTTAGGGAACCAATGAACACTGACCCTGAATTTGTAAGAAGGGAAGCTAATCTGAACGGTACTTCAGTTCTCATTTCTATGTTGATTTGAGAGCGTAAGAAAAGTTCTGGCAAAGTTGGCTCTGTAACTTTTGCAAGACAAACGACTCGATCAAGATGAATGCCGATGTTTGATTCTGATGGTGTGACAAAGGATTTCGAGGAATCATGAATTTATAGGTAATGAATTACTCGTAGGTATAAATATTGAGTGTCTCCAAAATAATTCACTTTTGTAGAGGCATAAAAAACAATCAAACATTTATATATAGGTACGCATTAATTTATAAAATCAGAAATAGAAGACGTAAAAAATTACTTAAAAAAATAACATTATAGGTGTAAGAAATAGCCCTGTGCGATAAGACCGCCCGTTGTACACTTATTTTTAATTATATTTGTCCTGGATATTTGTTTATGTGGTGTAATATAATAAAGAATATTTATTTATTTATTTATTTAAAACTTTATGCACTAAACATTGTACAAAGGCGGACTTAATGCCTTAGGCATTTTCTACCAGTCGACCTTAGGCTGGTGCAGAGACATAACATGGCAGGTGCAACTTAATAAAAGACTGTCAGAGAGGAAACAATAACAATAATAAATATATACTTAGATACATACATACAAATAAAGAATAATATTGAGAAAAAATAAATAAATGCAACAAATCAAGAGTGTAATGAATCCACCAACTTCTATATATAAATAAATAATTATACAAATGTCATCTTTCACGATCTTTAAAATTCATGAAAACACACCTCAGAAGTTGTTGCTCAGATTTTTTTTTTGCTTGCTCGTCATTAGACAAGTTTTTCTAACTTAACGCTTATAGGAACATATAAAAAAAAATTTACGCATCAACAATTGTGAATTATTTCTGAGAAATGAACTTTGTTATAAGAAAAGGATGAACGCAAAAAACACAAAATAACTGCACAGCGGGGTGGAAACTTTATCACTTAGACGAGAACAAAACCTTGGTCTTTGGTTCCTAAGGATGGATCATCAATCTTGAGATCCACAGAGAAAATAAAAACCTAGGTGTGAAATAGCGTACCTTACCACGTATTTGTTTTTCCATTACCTTAAGATTCATGACTAGCTATTTCAGGTGTAGTCTTGTAATAAGAAAAAGTCTCTATACCTCGCCTACTTCTGCATTTGAAATAACGAATGTAAACTAAAAATATACTAGGTATTATTATTATTATATCTAGCCTTTACTGTCCCACTGCTGGGCAAAGTCATCCCTCCATTCCTTCCATTGTTCCCGGCTTTGAGCCACTTCTAGCCAGTTTCCAAGGAAGATATCTAAGTTGTTTTGTGTTTTACTGGCAGATCGCACGACCGGTATGCGGCAGACATGTCCAGCCCAGTCCCACTCAAGCTGGGCACCCTTCTGAGCCAATGATCTGGGTTTTAGAGCGTAGTATAGTGTTTCGAATGCGATCCGTTATTTTAACACCTAGTTTGTTACGCTCCATAGCACGTTAGCAAACCTTAAGTTTGGACCTTTGGATGTTATTCAAAGACCAAGTCTATGCACCATAGGTCAGGATGGGGAGAATACAAATGTCCATTAGCTTACGCTTAAGTGACATAGGCAAGGTGCCTTTAAATAGTTATTTCATGGACCAGCAGCTGCTCTTCTAGGCATTTTCTGTTCGGCGTGTTATTTCCTTGTATTATTTGGTACCTTATATATTAGGTATGTGAAATGAAAATATCCACAAGAGAACCAAGGTTACCGCCATAGCCCGAAGAATCGCCAAACTTAAGTGGCAGTGAGTAGGGCACATTACTCGCAAAACAGTTGGTCGAACGGGACAAAAAATTCTGGAGTGGCGACCACGTAACGCAGCTTTGGAAGGCTTCCCACAAGGTGGACCGATGACCTAGTGAGGGTCGCGGGAATCCGATGGATGCGAGATGGACAGGAGCGGTCGTTATGGCGAAAACTTGGGGGAGTCCTAAGTCCAACAATGGACGTCTTTCGGCTAAAGGACGATAATGATGATAATAGATATGTGTGCCCGTTGGGATTTTTCTCTTCGGCAATTGACGAATTTCCATGCAAACTTTTACCTCCTATTCTGATACTGAATCCATTCAAGAAGAACCCTTGTGCACTTTCAAATATTTAGAGTCAATGATTTATGTTGTACATATTTTCTCTAGCAGTAAATTCAAGATTTTTATTAAGTATATTTTTTCTCTTTGATTGCACCTATTACTATTTTTAGCTGTTTTTTTAGGGTTCCGTACCTCAAAAGGACAAAAACGGAACCCTTATAGGATCATTTTGCTGTCCGTCCATCTGTCTGCTTGTCAAGACCCTTTATCTCGGGAACGCGTGAAGGTATCGAGTTGAAATTAAAACAATATACTCAAGTCTGCGGTTCCTTGAAGCTGTGAAAACATCAAACATCTGAGTTAACAAAAAAAAGCAGCCGTTTAAGTCGCAAAAAACGTATATTTTGAGAGTCTCAAGGAAATCAAAATTCATAGGGTACTTCCCGTTGACTCAGAATCCTGAAATTTGGCATGAAGGAAGGTGTATAGATAAAGGAATAAATTTGAAAACAGAAAATTTGTAGTCACGTCACAAAAAAAAAACTTGCGATTCGAAAAATCTTCGAGACTCCATTCAGGAATTGAACTATTCACATATTGTGTAGGTAAGTTTGTACGGAACCCTCAGTACGCGAGTCTAACTGGCACTTGCTCAGTTTTTTTTAATGATATAAAGTCTAGTGTTTGACTGCGATCCCACCTGATGGTAAGTTGATGGTGAAGCGCACTAGTTTATTATAAGCCTATTCACTCTGGTCTAGTAGACTACTATAAATCGCCTCTGTTCTTTCGTATGATTAAAGTATAAAATAATAAATAAATAAAAATGGAGGAATAAAAAATAAACTACTCAACCGATTTCAATTACTGAAACTGGCACCAGAGTGTACCAGTTGTACAGTTTGTGACGATCACGATCTTTTGTTCAGTACTCCATTTAACGTTGTATTGTCAATGTCAAGCGCATTGAACATCTCTGAGATGTTTATTTCTTATTTCATTCTAGGAAATGCAAATCAATCGTTCCTAACAAAAACCTTTGAACAGTATCTATTTACATTTCAATGTATTTTTTTTACAGTACTAAAAACTGTTCAGTGAGAATCTACACCTAAGCAAAACAGATCATAGCCGTGAAGGCTTCGTAGTATTGAATTCAGCTTTAAAATACGATTTAATTTATTAAACTTAACATAACATAATGTGTCTTATAATATTCCCACGGCTGGGACTCAGGCCACCTCTCTAGGGTGTGTTTCCCTTTCCACTGAAGCGTAGCTGGAAGTGGAGTGGAGAAGAGCAGTGACAAGTGGCATGTGTTTCCATTGAAACGGAGTAGGACGGAATGGAGTTGAGCTACCCTCTGCTTCGAACTCTCTGTTCGGCGGCCGACTCCGTTCTGTCCGGCTCAAGGCCGCGTATTCATTTGTTTTCTCCACTCCGATCCATTTACACTGTTTCTACTTATGCGGAATGGAAATTTCGAGTAGATACTGTAATTGGCTAAGTCACATTCCGCTTATCTCCACTTCGTCCAGCTCCACGTCCGTGGAAATGGAGGACGCCCTAAGAGAGGGAAAAAAAACTTATAAACAAGTCAAAATATTAATCAGCTAACAAACATTGATAAAAAAAAAAACATGATGATTTTGCCATTTAATCAGAAAATAAAACTCTGAAAGACGATTCTCAACAAAATTCAAATCAATGATTATGTAACACAGACACATTTTTGAACAAAGAACAAAATAATAAAAGTTCAAACTGGATTTACGTAAGTAATTAAAGAAAGGCAAGCATTCAATTACTTTCAGTCCCTTTCACTTAAATCCTAACAGCGTTTGCCATTCTCACGTCGTGCCTTCCTAAAATATGCAAAGTGCCCACCAGCTGCAGACCCCACAGAGCTAAGCACCAGGAATCTGGTCCTTTAGCCTCTCAAGAAACGTTAACTTTGGATTCCTAAGCTATTCAAGTTAAATTAAGGGATTCATACATTTACATGCGTTACACGAACTGACCCGAAACTGCTTAAGGAAATCTATGGCGTTGGTCCTACTATAAATCCCGGATGAATCGGGTCTTTTGTGCGAGGGATTGGCCTTTTTAAGAATGAGAAAAGGCTTCGAACATGCTTAGATAATATTGAAATTGGATTACTCTACACAGGGATTCATTTTTGAAGGAACCAAGATAAGTGAAACGAAACTGCTATGATTTACGAGTAATCTTAACTAATATGAGGTTTAATTGTTTGTAAAAAGTAGGTAATCTTTGGAAGTACTGCAATTTTTTTTTAATTGTTGATAGGCTCTCGTTTGAACACTGTCTCACCCGACGGTAAGTGATGATGTGGTTGACGGTGGAGGATGCTTTGAAACAACTAACTAACTTTTGACCTAAAAGACCCAAAGGTTGTAAGTTACTATTCTTTCTAGTTGATTGTCAGTTACTTTTTATCCCAAATGCGCACGTAGAGTAGGTCAAAAAAGTAAAGCTGCAGGAAAAAAACTATTTCTAAAGTTAATTAAATTATGGCCTAAAATAATAATAAATTATAAATTTATTTGATTCAATTAACACACAAGAGCTAAACAATCTCGGGTTATAAGTAGGTACACAGTAAATATAGACTGAACTTGTGTACAAAATTGTTATATCTTTTAGTCTAGTCGGTACATATAGTTAGTTGAGACTTTTTGGAAATGTTGTTCGGCACCTGACAGGGTTGCAGACCGGGAATCCTCTGCGTCTATTAAGAAGTTTATCGTCAAGGGGGAGCTTAGAATGGCAGCGTAGGATAGCGCGGAGAATGAAGAGTTGACGGACAGTAAGGACTTGGGATTCGGAATAGAGCTGGGTAATCTCAGCGTTAAAGAGCATAACTTTCAGAATAGCCCTTTGCGCTCGTTCTGCTTGGAGTAATACGTCGGTTTTAAAGGTACCACCCCAGGCAGTTACACAGTAAGAAATAATTGAAACGAAAAATACTTTGAAAATGTGCATGAACTAGAAAAAAAAAGAAAGAAAGAAAAATATTTTGATTGCACTGTGGAAACAACATTTAGTAAATTAAGATTACTTACATATACATACTACCGAACTAGCTTAATTAACCATTCAGTTACTTATTAGCCTGATGGCATAACGTAATAAATGCATAAATTCAGGTACAAAAGTTGAAATTATGTAACATGTTTTTATTGCAAAATACTATTTTAATTTACAATTCAGTAAAGCAAGAACTACATTAGACCGACGCACACGTGTCCACGCCTGATGTGTACGTAGCGGCGCGTTGCGTGGCGTCGCGTGGCATGGATCTAATGTAGCTCTACAAGTCTAGTTGCCATTTAAATGTATGAAGACCGACACGATTTATATAAATGGGGCTCTATCCGTACCCGTTACTGATTATATTTCATCATCATCTTCCTGCCCTTGTCCCGTGTTATTTGGGGTCGGCGCAACACGTTTACCGATCATATTCGTATAGTCAAAAATACAGTTTCTTTTAAAAATTTAATTAAAGATCATTTTCTTTCACAATAATGAATTCTGCTACTATCCAAATTCAGTTCTTTCCCTTCTTTTTCTTTCTAGTCCTTTCACCTTTTTGTATTTTTTGTTTTTTTCTCTATTTCTCTCTTTGAAATTGTGTAACATATAATGTGTATGTATATATACATTACATTTCATTACATTCATGAGTTTGTTTTTTTTTTGTCTTTTATATATAATAGCTATATAATATAATTTTATATCTATGAATAGTATCATATATATTTTTAATTTAATTAAATTTATTTTGCAGTACACCGCAGTCTACCCCATTTTTTATGACAAGTTCTTACAGTCCATCCTAAGGTTGTCTGGTAGAAATCGCTGTTAGCGATAAGACCGCCATTGTACCCATACATTAAGTTAGTTTGTAAGTTTTTGCTACTATTTTGGTGTACAATAAAGTTTTATTCTATTCTATAAAAAAAAGCGAAATCCCAAAATTGACCACGCAAATATGTCATAATTGGTAAATTCATAATTGAATCAATCATTCATACAACAATTGCTAATTGAAAATACTACGCGCAGTTGTTACACGACTGCCCACAAAAAGGAGTGTTTGTTTTTCAATCGTGATCGCCATTTATTCATTTAGAATCAATAGCCTGTACAAAATTTCCATAAATTTTGTGACATTTTGGGATATAAACAAACGCTAATAACTTTGCTGTTTATGAATATTATTTATTGAGACTTCACTTAAATAATAACAGGACCTTTTCTAGAAAGTCCTTTTAATATTTGTTCTAATTAAAAATTAGTAGTGTATTTTCTGCATTCATTTTATAACTCAACGATGTTAATCTATGAAAACTTGTAGTCCCTTGAGTAAAAGGGATCTCAAACGCATGCCAGCCTTGACCCCGACCTTTGTCGTCAACTCGCCGGCATTAGATTATGAATACAGAGGCACAGAGCTATTCCGTGAGGGACCCTTCGTTTGCAGATTGCTTGATGCGAATGAAGTGGCTCAGTTACCGGTAGTTGAATGAGTGGCAGATTTAATACGTGATGTATATTACGACCAAAATACTGAGATAATTTATACCGCTTTCCTCCAGTCGTCCTTCTTACCAGAACTGTATATTTTGTATTAAAACTGAGTGTATGTGCTGTACGAAACGGTTCTTTATGACAATAAATTACGAAACACGTGAAGGCACGTGAACACATTCGCAGGAAGTTGGTGTAATCATCACAGCGTTGATTTGTTGGATTCGTTTATCATAATAACATTGCCATTATATATATATCTAAGTACATAATATATATTTATTATAGTACCTATTTATTTTCTATTTGTTTACCATTTAGTTGCCTACCGTTAACCTACCATGTTATGTTTCTGCAGCAACCTAAGTTCAACTGGTCGTAGGGGCCCAGCAGGGTCAAAGCCTACTGGGTTGGCCTCAGTAGGCTTTGTAGTGTTTGCTTCTGAAAGGAAGATGGAAGGATGCACCCTGGTATGAAAGGCAACGAAAGAACATGAGTGGGTTTTTAGTCAGTAAAAGTCTGACACACCCTCTTGCTCCTCCCAATAGCGGGGGATGTCATTGGATGATTTTCCCACCGAAAAAAATAAATAAAAAAGGTCGACTGGTAGAAAATGCCAGGCATTTTCACAGTGCTTCTTATACGTGCATAAAGTTTTAATAAATAAACACATTAGATAATGTTAACGTTTCAATGGTATTTTATTTTCGCCGTCCGCAAGCCCGCGCCTACGGTGGCCGGAAATCGGGATCGGAATGCCGGCGGCAGTTGGAGCATGAGGACCTTTGCTTCTCGCGATCGACCGCCTCCTTTGCTTTGCATTATTACTGCTTCGCAGAAGGAGGCGACCGCCAAGACCGGGCGCTAGAAATCGCTGCCGGCGATCGCCCCCACGAGGACACGGCGGTGCTATGCCCAGGCGGGGCACACCTTTACCGTATGCTCCACCGTATCCTCCGGGTGGTCCACACAATGGTGGGACCCAGGCGTTTCTTCCGCACGAATCCGGTGCAGGAACCTCCCGAACTTAGTATGCCTGGTGAGGACTTGCGTCATCCGGAAGGTAAAGACGCCGTGAGGTCTTTCCAGCCACTCCTCAAAGAGGGGACTTAACACCATAATTATGGCGTGCACAACACTGGGTTGCGACAGTCGCTGTCGGCATACCACCATGAGATTCCGCCGGAAGTCTTTCCGCGACTCAGCGTGGCAGCGGAGTTTCGCTTCGGCGTTGCATCTTCATGCGCAGATGGTGCATGCATGCAAGGACTGTTGCCTCCCAAACCCACGGTGGTTGGCCAGCAAGGAGGCTCGCTGCTTCGCGGGAAATCGTGCGGTATCCCCGCATGACTCTCTGGTTTGCGTTCAGCTTGGCCGCCGGTCGCTTTCGCAGGGACGGCGCATACCGGCGCCCCATAAAGGGCCATGGACCGAACGATTTCTGCATAGAGCCTCTGGCAGGAGGCGTCTGGACTCCCAAGGTTGGGCAGGAGCCGCTTGAGGGCAGCAGGCTTGAAGCCTACTGGGGCCAAGGGTCTACTTCTGAAAGGAAGACTCGGCCCTGGTATGAAAGGCAACTAAGGAACAGGGGGATGTCATTTGAAGATGTGCAAAATAAAATAAAAAAACAGGACATGTCTACACACTCATAAACTCTCGCCTTTATAATATGAATGTGAAGTTTTTTCTCGCCAGATAGCTTCACTTCTCACACGTTTCAATGCAATAACGTAACCCCTTTTCAAATGATAAGTTGGCTTTTCATCAAAAAAGGTGGATGTGAGCGTGATCAAAAAAGAGATGTGTATATATGAGCCACTGACCGTACCTACATCTTTTCAGTGTGTTATTGTTACAGCAGACAATACGCCGTCCCAGAGTCGTAGCTTGAACTAATTTGGACGTGGGCGAAGTCGCATCAGCGAGGCTTCTTTCTTTCATAACTGAAAACGAGACAGCGACTATCGCAATCCAGTGTTCGACCACTTCGTCGCTTACCATCTGCTGGAATATTGGTCAAACGCGAGCCTATTAGTTATAAAATACCCTCGTTGTTAACGCTTGCGTGAGGTGCGGAGCCGCGGGTTAAGGGCCGCTTCGCCCACGTCTAGCTACGCTACTGCGCTGTCCAGTCCATCCACACAAATCCCGACAGTCATTGATCGTTTTTAATAAAGCCACATCGCACTAACAAGAGCTACCAACTGTAAAGCTTGCGTCCATCCACTACATAAAACAATATTAAACGAATTGAAAATACAATTTTAAAATATCGCCGCACCCTTTGTCGAAAGCTTTCGCCATTAATAACCAAAGTTCCTTTGTTTTGTTTCATCATAATTCGCGGCCGTTTTCGGTCCGTTGACACAAATTTGTTTGAAGGACAATATGATTAATTCGAGAATTCCTGGTGGACAGCCAACCCTTTTGAATATGAGAACAGTTTTTGTGTTATTTGTTAGCTGTAAATTATCTTGTTTTGTGCAACCCTTTTATTTCTAAACATGGCGTAACAGTTGGAACTTTGAGTTAGCTGAGGAAAATTATTGTAATAACTTAATAACTTGTTATAAGTTTTTTTGAGATAATATGTAAATTAACACGAGGCTAGGTAAATGTTGAGCAGTGGTAGCCGAGTGGTAACTGCGCTGACTTACGAGTTGTAGGTCGCAGTTTTAAACCTTACTTCGGGCATAGATTTAACCTTAAGCGCATTAGTTTTATGTTAACATTAGGACGGTTCCGATCTTCAGTGTTTGTGCGGCGTTTCTCCGCAGACCATGTCCCACCTTCGATCCTGCATCAAGTGCCCTGTTACCTGTTCACGTAGGGACCTAATGACAGCATCAGCGGATGGCATTGCCGTGGCCGAATACTGAGCCGGGCAAGGAATTTAACTAGTTTTGCCATCGATACGCTAAGAAGAAGAAGAAGAAGAAGAAGGCGCATTAGTTTGTGTAATTTATTTCATCACCACTGCTCTCAAAACGGTGAAGGTAAACATCGTGAGAAAACCGACATGTTCTTGGACTAAAAATTCGAAGACATGTGACGTTCATCAATTAACCCGCACTGGGCCTTCGTGGTGGATTACGGCCCATTCGCGCTCCTAAATAGGAGGCCTGAATCTCAACATTAAGAACATTATAACGTTGATTATAGGTAAAATAATAACATATAACTGTTATTATGCCGCTGCAAGCTATAACTAGTCTAAACTAAAATTTCTAGCAAAAAGTACCTATCCAAGTATGACAACAAACACACTAGTCGACAGGTCAATAAAATCGAGACTACCGCTAGAGTCGCGTAGTCGACTCTTGATTACCTAAGTACTAATATTTTTATAGCACTAGCGTACCATCCCAGCTTCGCACGGGTATTAGATATCTCTGAAGTTCTCGGTTTTTCTCCACTACAATATGCATGTATTATACATCTAAACCTTCTTCATAAATCATTTTGTCTATTGGCGCATGAAAATTTGAACAATAGTTTTTGAGTTCATCGTGATCAGACAGACAGTTAAACAAACAGGCACGGTGGGGGACTTTTTATAATATGTACTTAAGAATTTGTTTTAGACAAAATATTATTTTAACACCGAAGTAGTTTACATTTAAACAGAAATCTATTGACGTCGTACAACTGAATGCGGTATATTAGGCTGTGATTAGGCTATTACATACATAATACATAGGAATGAACATCAATCACGGGAACAAAAGCTACAGTATTTAGACATTTATCTAGCACAAATCTAGATCACAAAATGACTAGCAAGAATATACATATGTGTGGAAACGATTAGACTAAATAGTTCCCAATACCGACGTATGTAATACATTAATGGAATCCGGATCTTGTCACACCAAGAAGAGCTAATCTATTCGGAACAGAATTGATCCTACACTCCACGTTGAAAAGCAACTCTCATATAAATTGTATTGTCGAAGCACGCGGGAAATTAGTAGGTATTTTATTTATGTATGTATACTTACAGGCGTCCTCTCTAGGAGAGGGAATGGGCCGTAATCCACCACGCCGGCCCAGTGCGGGTTGGTGGATGTCACATGTCTTCCCTCTCCTAGAGAGGAGGCCTGAGTCCCAACAGTGGGAACATGATAAGGCCGACTATGCTATGCTATGTATACTTTATTGTATACCAAAATAACAAATATTACGCCTTAAATTAACACCCAATTTGCGACTTCATAGCATTCCGTGATTTCTTTCCAGCAACCTGGAAAAACACAGAGATTGACTGGACACAAAATGGGGTTGCAATTTATTGCAAAAATAATGAATTATACTAAAATACATTTCTAGTAAATAAATGGGCAAGAAAAATAATATAGTTAGATATATTCTTTATTGTACACCAAAAATAAAATTGACAACTAAATTCAATATAACTAAAAATTAAAACAGCTTTGACAAATATTATAATATTCCTTAAAGTAATTTTCCTAGCTCATGGCCCTTTAACAGTTCAGTTTAGTTCGTCAAATGGAACGCGATAAGAGCTTGTTGCAGGGCCTATGCTCCTCTAGGAAGAAAGTCAACGTAGATTCTACGTCCAATATGCTAACAAGACATACTATGGGTGGAATTCACCAATAAAACTAATCGCGTTTTAACGTTTGGCTCGCATAATCAAGTTTAGCCGCTGTCACTTGTAAAAATACAACAAAAAAAATACAGTCAAGTGACACTAGTGACAGCGGCTAAACGCGATTATGCGAGCCAAACGATAAAACGCGATTCGTTTTATTGGTAAATTCCGCCCTTAGGTAGCTACGTAAATAAAGGTTTCCCATAAAAAACAGCCTGGTAATTTGATCCCGCATTAGCAAACGCAACATAAACTTAATATTCCAAACACCGTAACCTGCCCCATTATTATTCCAAGGGGTCCATGATTAATGTTATAACCAAACCGCAAATCGATTACCCCGCAGAGTAAACTTGACCACAACTCCCTCGGTTTCTAATTAGATGGGATTGTTTAGATCCACCCGACGTCCACTGCGTTCACGATAACCATTAATTCCTTTACCTCTCAACTCCCAAAGTGTAGTCACTACTAACGCCATCTAGTTATCGCTTAGGTACTAATTTGTGATCCTACGGTACGGTAATCGATTTATTAACATATTACTATTAATTTGTTTCCGAGATGTTGAGTGGGGACAATTTACGAGGAGAATGCTGTCAAGGCGAGAAATATCTTGCTGGTTTCAGCTTTGAGAAAGAGAAAATGATCATCAAAGCTGAATTCAATTATTAAAATGCACACGAAAATTAGTGTGCATTTTATTTATGCAATTGAGACTTAAACTTGATGATAATAGATGAATAAAACATGCTCAATTTTTATGTTTAGATATATTGTAAGGATTGTTTTTAGGGTTCTGTACGCAAAGGGTGAAACAGGACCCTATTAATAAGACTCCCCTCTCCGTCCGTCTGTTTGTCTTTTTGTCTGTCCGTCTATCACCAGGCTGTATCTCGTGAACCGTGATAGTTAGACAACTGGAATTTTCACAGATGATGTATTTCTGTTGCCGCTATAACAACAAATACAAAAAAACCGAATAAAGTAAACATTTATGGGGGCTCCCATACAAGAAACGTGATTTTTTTGCTCGATTTTAGGGTTCCGTACCTGTAAAGGAAAAAATGAAATCCTTATAGCCATAGAGGATCACTTTGTTGTCCGTCTGTCTGTCAAGACCTTTTATCTCGGGAACGCGAAGAGATATCGAGTTGAAATAAAAAAAACCATATACTGGTCTGCGGTCCCTTGAAGCTGTGAAAAAATCAAACTTCTGAGTTAACGAAAAAAAAAAGATACGGTCGTTTATGTCGCAAAAAACGTTTTTTTCGACACTCTCAAGGGAATCAAAATTCATAGGGTACTTCCAGTCGACCTAGAATCCTGAAATTTGTCATGAAGCAAGGTCTCATAGCACAAGTATAGGAAATATCTGAAAACTGTAAATTTATAGCTACAACTAACAAACTAATTAAAAAAACTTTTTTTGCGATTCGGAAATATCTTCGTAACTCAATCCGGGAATTGAACTGTTTACATAGGTAAATATGTACGAAACCCGCAGAGCTCGAATCCGACTCGCACTTGACCAGTTTTTTGTTACAGAACCCTTCGTGCGCGAGTCCCACTCGCACTTGGCCGGTTTCTTTTTTCAAGCTTTTACTGTCCCACTGTTGGGCAAAGGCCTCCCCAAGTCCTTCCAACATTCTTATCCTGCGCCGTCTCGTCCAGATGCTAGCAAGGCTTATATCTGAGAAATATTGCAACGTGTTTTTCGTAGGCACATTATTTGTTGCACGCTTTATTGTCTTCCCAAAGAATAAAAATAAAATAAGATACTAGTAGTAGATAATAGTATCATCAATTATCTTATCAAAAGTGATACTTTACTCTCGTTGACTGGCCTGTTGGTCTAGTGGTTAGTGGTCCTGACTGCTATGCCGGAGATCATGGGTTCGATTCCCAGAATCAGAATCAGAATCATTTATTCGTAAACATAGGTGAAAGATGTTAAAAAATTAGGTAGTGCGCTATGTTTTGCCAATTGACATACAAATTGTTAAGAAAATAAATATTATGCTATGAAATTAAAATATAAATTCGTCATAATATAATTATGCAAGCAAGTAAAATTTCAATATTGATAATCAATTTCATTTCATGTCAAAATTTATAGTCAATTCAGAAGATTAATTTAGAAAAAAAATAAGTAAAAAAAAATGTATTAAAAATGTCAAGTATAAGTAAAAATGTCAATATTATAAAATTACAGAGATTCGTCATTAAGAAATTCACCTAGAGTATAATAACATTTTTCAAGTAGTAACTCATTGAGCGTTTTTTTAGTCTTCTGCACTGGCATACATTTTATTTCACCAAAGAAGCTTTTCCTCATAAGTGAAGTTTTACATTTCACAAGGCATAAATCATTATTATATTGAGCACGCATGGGTGTTTTCTTTATTGCACTTAATTTCTTGAATAAAATATGTGGATTCATTTTTACAAATAATGCAACTTCTAGGATGTATAAAGTCGGTAGAGGTAATATTTTTAACTTTTTAAAATAAGGAATGCAACTGTCTGTTGTTTTTAAACCACACATACACCGTACACATCTTTTCTGCATCCTGAATACAAGTTTTCTATTTGTTGACTGTTCCCAAAAAATAACACCGTATCGCAGAACTGAGCCGACAAGTCCATGATATGCCATCAACAATGTATCAATATTTACTTTTTTTGAAAGTTGAAGTAGCAAATATGCTGATTTACTTAGTCGCTTGCAAACTGCCCACTCAAATAAATCTTTGTGTGATAAGCACGATCATTTATTGTGTTTGAGTGTAATTTATCTATAATAATGTTCAAGCTCTGCATAGTTTGGGACTAAATGGTCTTGTGTTGTGTTGTTATAGTTGTTGAATATTATGATTACTTATTAGATTATTTCAGGTACCCACTTTGTGGAGACTCTTGTCTGATGTGATCTGACCGCGAGGACTGGTTCGAGGTGGCTCAGGAAAGGAATACTTGGAAGAAGTTGGGGGAGGCCTTCCCAGCAGTGGGACAGTAGAGGCTAATAAAAAAATAGATTATTTATCCTTGAACAATACAGCTAAATATTAGTTACATTTTCGTTTAAAGTATTCTATTAGAGAGGATGTTCCTGGTCATTAATCTTCACAGTTCATTACACGTGGATTTAGCACGCTTCTCTTTCGTTCAGTGAACCTACTCATCGCTGATTTATATGACAAAAAAAAAAATAGAATCAGAACGCGACACTATAAAGATATATCACAATAGTTGTGAGCGCGCAAAAAGTTGGAATTACACTTTATGTGAAAAACGTGACCAGCAATTGAATGGGACTTTGTAAAAACTACTAGTGTATTTACGTTAGTTTTTTTTTATGTTGTTTGCAATAATGAGACGAGATAAGCAGTAGTCAAAAACTGTCTGTCTATCTGTGTAGTTATTACTGTCTACTAACATCGTTGTTTAGTTATTATGTGTGTGTGTGAGTGTGTTAGCATCAGTGTATTTGTTTATGTTTCAAGTGCCTCCATCACTGTTTCAACCGCCCCTGGTATGGGTATTGTTGAAACAGTGGCACATTATTTTATTAAACATTTCCTATCTAGTAAATATGGCAGTTGAGCCTCTAATTGTGAGATGTAACAACAAGACAAAAGTCTATTCTCCCATTTTAAGTGTTTTGTTGTTTGTTATGTTTCAAAATGGCTGTGCTACGGGCGTTCAAAGCAAAATTGTTTCAACCGTACCCAGTCCCCCCTAGCCCAACCGTAGGGGCCCAACAGGGTCGAAACCTACTGGGGCCATGGGTGATGCGAAAGTGACCCCCGGGGCCCGGGAAAAAAAAAATGGCAAAGAAGGAACAGGAGTGGGTTTTTAGTCAGAAAAAGTCTGTCACTATCTCTCGCTCCGCCCAAGAGCGGGGGTTGTCATTAGATGATTTTCCCACCCGGAAAAAAAAAACCCAGTCCCCCCTACGTGTGTTTTGATAAACACGTTCAAAAGAACAACCTAACCTAACTGACTCAACATAACTTCTAAACGGCTTGACCGATTCGAAAATAATTTCGTGTCTATATTTAAGTGGGTATCTGGATGGTCTGAAAACTACAATTGAACCAGGTAGATGGCACTGTAATCGGGTTCTCAATATTTTCTGACGTTGTCCTGTATGAAGGCTTGCTGCCATTATTACAACGTCTAAACATCACATCACTACAACGTCAGCCGGGACCGTTAGTAGTTTTATAAATTGTTATAGGTAAATTATTCCATACCGATTTTATATGAAATTTAATTCTGAATTAAAAAGATGATTATTGTTATTTTTAATTTAAAAGTAGTACAGAACACAAAACTCGAAACTACTAGTATTTTTTGAGCTAGCAGTTTGTACCTAGAACTTATAAAAGGTCCGTGACACTGACTTCGATTTCAATAATCACGTTAGATAAGAAAAGAAAACAAGCGTATTAAGCTATTAAAAAGAAATCTACTTGATACTGGAAGAGGCATTATCGGATAAGAAGCACTTAACGACATTCGTCACAAATGCACTTGCACACGTTTATTGCATGAGAGCATTTCACGAACCTTTCATGAAGTGTGACTCATTTTCACGACGAAAAGTGGTCAGTTTTTGTGATAAACATTATTCTGTGTCGTGCCCAGGTTTTAAGACTAAAACTGATAACCAGTAAAATTACACATGGTCAAACAGTTAATAAAAATAATAGTAAAAAATATTATACGTGGTCTTTATGCTATGTCATTAAATATAAGCTGAATGATGTTCATAAGCATGACCTATATAACAGTCTATCAGATTTAATTTAATATGACCTTTTCAGGCATATACAACAATCAAATGCAACTATAACAACGGCTTTAGGATGTTATTGCGGCTCCCACAGTTTTGCAGCGCATCTGCCCCCCTAGCCAAGTTACAACCGTTTCGTTTCGATTCTCTTTTCGTTGATTGCCTCGAGGCGGCCACGCCTCGTATTCTTTTGTTCTGACGTCATCTCAACGCTCAGTCACGTGGTCAGAACAAAGGAATCAGAGGCGTGGCCTACTCGAGGCGATCGACGAAAAGAGAATCGAAACGAAACGGTTGTAACTTGGCTAGGGGGGCTGGTATGTTCATGGAGGCGCGTACAGACGGATTCGCAGCCATTTTGCACAAGAATGTGGCCTCCTCATTAAGCAGGGTTCGTGCGACCGGCAATGGCATTCTTGCGGTTGTTGCTGTTATATTGGACTGCCCTTTATTAAAGCATTAAATCGACACCCGCAACGAACAAGGTGGTAACATCAATACAGTATTTTTTTTAAATGTAGCAAAAAGTGATAGTGTTATATTTGAATTTTGTTTGGACTGTTATTCGAGATACTGCCTTGTTCAATGCGGGTGTCGAAATTAGGGTGCTGATGGAATAGAAATATAAAAAAAAAAAAAAACAATATCTAACTATGTAAGTAATTACAATGTAAAATTTTTAATCTTGTAATTTACTACCACCTACATGATAAGTTTTCTATTAACCATTGGATCAATGATGTCTGAATGGATAAATTATTATTCCATTTATTTATTTTTATACATATCATTAACATTTTTAAATATTTCTATAAAAAACAAAACCGTATGAAAAAAAAAACAAATGAATATATAAAAAATAGTTGCCCGCCGGTGTCGGGAACAGGGTCCAAGCTACCGGTAGACTCGGCCCTGGTACGAAAGGCAACGAAGGAACAGGAGTGGGTTTTTAGTCAGTAAAAGTCTGACACTATCTCCCGCCCCGCCCAAGGGCGGGGGATGTCATAAGATGATTTTCCCACCGAAAAAAAAAAAAAAAAAAAAAAGCTACCGGTGGTTAGGGCTCCAGAGACAGGAACCTCCTCACAATACGAGCCGTGTCCAGGAGTACCGCTTTCTGAATCAAGCCTTTGATCCAGCCGCCTAACGCGAGTCTCCTAAGGTGTTGGTCGAGGCTCTTGGCTACTAAGCCATTGCCCGCCACGACTATCGGTACAATAATAATAATAATAACGTTTATTTCGGACAAATATCCATATTTAGTTAGTACTTAGTTACAAATTGCTTAAAAACCTATGTTAGTACTATCAAAGAAAATATTAAATTATGTAGCTTAATATGCAGGCTCAGTTATACCTTTCACACTAACTAGAACCCGCATAAAAGCCTGCATTACTTTTGAGTCGACTTTGTCAGCGACTACCTTCGACTACAATGATCGCCGAGTCTACATCCCACATGTCGACAACCTTGCTAAATTATTATTATATATTTTATTTTAGCTGGGAAACCGTCAAATAATTTGTCTTGCTATAGTGGCAGTGGTGGTCCGGTGGTAACGGCTTGTAGGTCGTGGCTTTGAATCGAGCCAGGCGTATTACTTTGCGTAATTTGTTTCATCACCACTGCTCTCAAAATAGCGAAGAAAAATATCGTGAGGAACCCGGCATGTCGTGGAACCACCAATCCGTACTGGTCCCGCGTGGTGGATTACGGCCCATACCCTCTTCTAGAGGGAAGCCCTGTGTCCCAGCAGAACATTTTAAGGCTGATTATGCTATGCTCTTGGTGGAGCCAGAGGGAGTGTCAGAATTTTACTGACAAAAACCGGCCTATGTTCGTTCAGCTGCCCTTTGCATTCCAGAGCCACGGTAAACCCTTTCGAATAATCCTGCTCCTTTTCAGGCACCTAAGTAACAACTAGACGAGTGATTTATTTATTTATTTTTATCAAGTACAGCAAAATAGCCATTAATACTAAAATACGTTAATCCTTTCAATCTGTCTTCTAACAGAAACGCAAATTTTCTAATAATATTGTCTTCCATTCATCAACAAACAAATCCAATCCAGGGTTGGTCTCCACAAGCGCGGTGAGAATCGTTAGCATACGCGTTATAGGGGAGGTGGATCGAGCCATAGTGCGAAAAAATGGGATATTAAATAATTAATGCTTTCTACAGCGATTGTAATTATTCGGAATAAATAATTGACACAACTCTACATGTAAGTCGGACGCATCAGTGTAACCATTAATAATTTTACAGGCTGTTGTAATTTGGTGTTTGTTGTAATCTGCCCACCTAACCTTTAATGAATTGCAATTTAAGCATCCTAAAATAAAAATAGTAAGATATGTAATGGTGATGTTATGTCATTGATTCGATAACTTCGTTAAAGAGGTAGATTTAGGTACTCCGCTACCGTTTACTTATCAATTTCGTCAATCATACGATATTTGTCGCTGCACGTGTACACGCATATCGATTGTTATCGGTAAATAAACATCGTGTGATGCATCCACTACCGGCGTGTTTGTTACTTCAAAGAATAACTGTTACTCAAGTTCTTACGTTTTAGTGTGGTAATTGCGGTCATTGGCCTGTTTACTTTTACTGACTATCTTAAAGCTGTAAAAGATAGGTGCCAAGCAACGACCCTGTATGGTCGCTGGTGCGAAGTGACAATGTTCTAGATCGTTCTTTTTTAAGTGGGTGTTGGGTAGTGGGTATGTAATGAGTTCTTCCATTCTGGGGTGGAGTGAGGGCTCTTACTAACTAAAACCACATCTGTGTCCTTCAGATGGGTTGCCAATGCTACACTGAAGCGAGGGTAATTTTTCATACAAGATGTGTACCTGTAGTATAATTTCGCGGAGACAATCGACCTTCATCAGTGTCACATCACTATTTAAGGGAGCTTCTATATTATACAACGAAAACAAAAGTATGAAACGGTCCTAAATCGACATCCGTCATAATCCTCAAGAATTTTACGATAACTTAAATAGGAATGAAAAATCGGAATCCTTATAGGATTACTCGTCTACTGTCAGTCAGCCTGCCCCAGTCATTTTTTCCCGAATCTACTAGACCGATTCAGTTGAAAGGTACGCGTTTAACATTTGTCACCACATTTGTCACACAAACACGGTCATGTAACGTGTATATTAAATATTAAATTTGCAGTCAATTGTACAACCAATTACAGGCAAACACCACATGCAAAATGCTCCTTCTAATTATTATTTTCTAATTATTATTATTTCTTTTACTTATTGTTCTCTTCTTTTTTAGAATAGGTCGTAGGTTATTTTTTACACTCCTACTCCTACCCCCCATTTTTCCATTGATAATAATTTGTATGGCAGAACAACGTTTGCCGGGTCAGCTGATATACTAATAAAAACGATACATAGTTTATTCCTTCCTGCGAAGAGGTAGTAGGGAAAGAGCAATGACCGCTTCAGACACGGTAAAACAAAACAACTATAGGACACGTGCTAGGTCGCGCGCCACTTGTTACACGTGGTTAGGTGTCACTGTCAAGGTACGTCCTTATGTTGTCTAGTTTAGTGGTATTGAACTTGACATTAAAGTTGACAGTTTTATTGTCAGGTATTCTTTTACTAACAAAATAATTCAAAAATAAGTAACTTCAACTAGAATACTTATAGGCACTTACTTTGTCAAAGCATTGGTCAGTTAGTCAGGATATTTCAGGCTAATCTACAAAAACTAAATTTACAATAAACAAATTGGAAACATTTACCTAAAAATTTGCTTGCAGATATAAAGACCAGCTGAGGAGCTGAGGAGCACCTGCCAGGGCTGCGGGATAGTAGACACACACTTGGGGGAGGCTTATGTCCAACACGGACGTCTTTTGGCTGAAATGATGATGATGAATGATATGGAAATCCCTCACTACATTCGGGATTAAAACTTAGCAACCTTCGTTTCAAACGGATTTCAATATACCGCCTGCGATTTAAAGACACTGCTTTATCCCCCAGACACATAATCTAATAATAATTCATAGACAACATTGATCCAATGATTAGTAAAGAACTAATCCTATAAGTATTAGTAAAATTTTAGGAGTGTAAGAACGCAGTTTTTGTATTTAAGTACTTAATTACTCAATTAATTAGTAATTAATTATAACTTGTATCGTATTTTATTTTATGAAATTTTTGACATATAAATTTTATAAGCCCCATATTGTTACAGCGATAAACAAAAAATAATTATAAGAACTAACCATACACCTGTAACAAACAATAAATGAATCATTATTATTATTATTAAAGTTCCAAATCCTATTCTTCAACACCCTATTAAAGATTTCGTGTTAGGCTTTATTAGTAATAACCGCCAGAATGCCATTACCGCTAGCACTTTTAGTAGACAAGGTAAATATTGTGATTTTTTGTATTTGAGTTATTTTTATATGTTACAATATTTTACTCAATTACGTCGTGATAAGTGTTTGGTCTCGCTTCACTGGATTTCAATTTGTTTGTGTATTATTACATAGATTGCTAGAAAAAGGTACATGTATGTTATTTACATCATAAACGAAATAAAACGATATTTTTTTGTGATTTTTTGTAAATAAATATCAAACATATTGTAAACAATTTTATTTATGTTAGGTAGCCAACATCCTTGAAAGTCGTTACTACTGATATATATTGTTCTTTTTTTTGTTTTTCTCGACTTTTTATGAAAATATTCTAAATAATAGGACCCGGATATTAACATAATCTCTTGGTCCTATTCAAATAAATATATAACCTATGCACGTATAAAATGTACGATAAAAAATTGCAAAAAGTGTGCAATGAAAACGTTTAACTGAAACTGAAGGAACAAATCGTGTAGGTAGACTAGAAGCAACTCTTCCTCTTCCTCTTCCCTTGCCCCGTGTTATTTGGGATCGACACAACATGTTTTTTTTTTTGCATTTTGTCCTATCACCCGTCACGTTATCACTAACACCCTTTTCTTTCATACCAAAATCCATTATCTCCTCACAAAATCCATCTATCTATTCTTTGGCTTCCTTCTCCCTCTTTATCCGTAGGTCGGCGCAATACGTTTTTTTGTTCCATTTTGCCTTGTCACCTATCACGCTATCACTAACTCTCTTTGCTTTCATATCACTTCTCACACAATTTAGCTTCACTTTTTTTGGACTGACCGACATTTGACTATTCAAAAGTGCCTGTAAATTGTCTATTTGAAATAAATGCTTTTGATTTGATTTCATTTGACATAATCCATCCATCTTTTCTTTTGGCTCTCTCTGTAAGTGTCCTGACTATAGAACTAAATTTAAAAAGACCCACAAACCCTTGACATTCTAGCTAAAACATTACACAGCAAAATGCAAACCAACATTCGACAAGCGAAAGATCTGAACATCAATACATGAAACAGTTGAATAAACACAACCATCTCTTCTGATACGCACGATATATCAATACTAAAAGAATAAATCCGTTTCTAAGAGATATAGAGCAGTGGTTCTCAAACTATATTTGACCTAGGACCACTTTCAATTCTTTGTTCTAAGATGGTACCAGAAATTTATACATATAAAAGGAGAAAAAGTCTGACTGACTGACATATCAACGCACAGCTGAAACTACTGGGACTAAAAGCGTGAATTTTTTCACAAAGTTTCCTTTTATGGCGTAGGCAGCACTAAGAGAGGATTTTCCAAAATTCATAAACCTAGAGAAACCTATTTTCACGCGGGTGTATTCGCTGGGTGAAGCTAGTTAATTAAAAATTTTGATTGGGCTAACTATTAAAGAACACAATACTGCGCGCCAAAACTAAAATAAAAGAAGTTACCCGAAAAGCTGCTACTCTAAAATGGGATTGGGCAGACCATGCCTGCCGCATGTCAGATGAGCTGTGCTAAAACAGTCACTTATTGGGTCCCATTACACGCAAAGTGACATCGCGGCAGACCAAGACGAATGTTCTAACTTATTTGTCTACATCGCCCATCCAACTCTCCTGTCGCTGGTCTGCTGGAACAAGTTTAATTTGAAATAAGCAGTACCTTTGTGCTCTTCTATCTGCTTTTGTTCTTTTCATTTTTAGTGTTTGTGTGTTGGTACTCGTACTTATGTACCTACACACAAACACTAAAAATAAATAAATTACTACTCCTGGACACGGCTCGCATTGTTAGGAGGTTCCTTTCTTTGGAGCCCTGACCGCCGGTAGCTTGGTCACTATTCCCGATACCGGTGGGGTACTATTTTTTATATTTTTAAATGTTTTTTTTTGTATTATTTTGTTTAAGAAAATATTTAAAAATGTAATTTATATGTGTTTAAAAGGAATAAAGATAATAAATTAATAAATAAATAAGGTGGAGAGATGAGCTTACCGGAGGGACTGGCCCGCAACGACCGAGGTCAGAAGTGTGTGGAAAAAGGAGAGGGAGACCTTCAGCCAGCAGTAGAACATAATAGGATATCTAGTAGTACTGTTACTACTAAAATAAACTTCTCCACATAGTATAAAACAGAATAACAAATTCGCTGTTTTCACTTATAAAAATAACAATAAACGCGAGAGAGTACATATATAATTTACACTTGCATGAAAGGGGCCTTTTCGAGTGGAGTTAAATATATCGTTCTGCGATTCCAAACTCCCTATACGGCTAGCACTCGGTAACACAGTTTAGCTGACTAATCCTTTCACCACAATGGTTAACGAGTTTACCATCGAATCGAAAAGAAGAAGAAGAAGAAGACTTGTTTAAAGCCGGGCCGAGGCAAGTATGTAAAAACTTTGCGGAACACTGGTCTAGAGCGATGGTATGATGTGACAGCCATTTGTCCTAGGAGCGCACTTTCAGTGAGAATCAGGTCAGTCGCACCCCTCTTACTTGTTGTTGATGCGTGGTTACTAGAAGTGGCGCGAGTGGACGGGTTGAATTGGGGACTTCCTTCTCGATGGAAATAAATAACGTGGGATAAATTGATGATCAGTCTGTGACTTATTTTTCGCGATAATTTATTAAATTCTGTAAATGCTGTGCACACCTTTATGTGAAGAATTAGCTGTGATAATTGTTTATTGATAAGATTATTCTTTTGTAAATGTTTTTGCGAACTGTTCGTTGGTGCCGTAATAAATATATAAAAATCATCCAATGATGTTTCCCGGTCTGGCTGGTGCGAAAGGGCGTGTCAGATTTTTACTGACTACAACCATACCTGTGTCCTTCAGTTACTCTTTAGGTTCTAGGACTACGGGTTACCTTTTCAGAAAATCCCCGCGGTCCTAGCGGGCATGGTCCTGCTGGGCCCCTGGGTTTGCTGACATCTCTTTGAGGAGCGCATGGATCACTACGCGCTGTCGACGATTGGGGCTCGGTCCGGTCGATTACCGGAATGCCGGACGGTGAGCTAGGTTCAAGATCTATTATATAGCGGTACGTTCGTTTGTTACGATAAAAATCTAACAGCAGTTTTATTAAGGAGTAGCATCATGTTATCCAGTTACTGTGTTTTGGAGGTTAATTATATAGTTGGGTATGAAATACTGGCATTGAGCTGCACCAGGGTGGACTAGAAGCCGACACCAACACAGTTAAAAAAGAGTAGCAAAAAAATAAAACCAGCAGCAGCTCGGTAGCGGCAACAGTTAGTTACATAAACAATACTTCGAATTTTATAATCAGACTAGCTGTCCCGGCGAACTTCGTACCGCCAATAGTAAGGATAACGCCATCTAATGGCAGCATAAATAACCATTTTATAATGACATTTTAATTAGAGATGGCGTTGTTTTCGATTTTTTTTTTTCGTAAGTTTTTCCATATTTTCTGACCGTTTAAACCTTCCCTGGACTATCACGAATATTTCAAGACCTAAATTAGCCAAATCGGTCCAGCCGTTCTCCAGTTTTAGTGAGACTAACGAACAGCTATTTATTTTTATATAAGTATATAGATTGTCAAAAAATAATTAGGGTTTCCAGGAAAATTCACACACCCGTTGGTGCCACTTAAGCGAGAGGTTTTCTATCTACGTGCTGTTTAAAAACGTACACAGTACGTTGACGTTGATTTAACTAATGTCATAAATAAACATAAGTGTTTTGACAGGTACCTGGATCTGACGACTCAGTGCTGCCACCTGGTGAACGTGATTTTAGGAAACCCTCATTAGGATGGTGGTCAGGCCATAGATGCAATTGTTGTATAATAATGTTATAAGTAATAAGTCATCATCATTATTATCATTTCAGCCGATAGACGTCCACTGCTGGACATAGGCCTCCCTCAAATGTTGCCACAACGAACGATCCTGTGCGTCTCGCATCCATCGGATTCCCGCAACCTTCACCAGGTCATCGGTCCACCTTGTAGGGGGCCTTCCAAAACTGCGTCTTCCGGTACGCGATCGCCACTCCAGAACCTTTCGGCCCCAACGGCCATCCGTTCTGCGAGCAATGTGCCCTGCCCATTACCACTTTAGTTTGGCGATTCTTCGTGCTATGTCAGCAACCTCGGTTCTCCTGCGGATATCTTCATTTCTAATTCGATCACGCAAGGAAACTCCGAGCATAGTCCTTTCCATTGCCCTTTGGGTGACTTTGAGCCTTCTGATGAGGCCCATTGTGAGCGTCCACGTTTCGGAACCATATGTCATCACTGGCAACACGCACTGGTCATAGACTTTCATCTTGAGACACTGTGGTATATTGTAAAGTAATAAGTAATAATAAATAATTATATATATATAAATTCTTATTCATAAATACGCGAGACCCATATTTTATTGTGCGTCTATTTGGGATAAATAAACGTGTTTTCTTTCTCTTTTCTTTTTTCTTTCAGATCGACTGTTAAGTACACTTTTATGTACTACGGTTCCTGATTTCAAAGTGTTGTAAAATGATATTGTAACTTAGGGTCCTTATAAATTCTGCAAGATCATTCGAAAAATTCATTGCGGTTTTGGAACACAAAAAGCAACTGAAAGGGCTTGTGCTGGTTTTAATTAGTAAAAGTCTGACTACCTCTCACTCCAATTAGATAGAGAGAAGTAATTCGATGATCACCAACTCAAAAAAAGTCCTTATAAGTTACCTACCTATTTATTTTAATTAGTTACTAGCTTCTGTCCGCGGCTTCGCTCGCGTGAAAGTAGGTTTCTCCATACAAACTTTGGACCCCCGTTTCATTCTCTTAGGGGGTGAATTTCGTAAAATCCTTTCTTAGTGCTCACTTACGTCATAAAAGGAAACCTTGTGCAAAATTTTACGCTCCTAGTCCAAGTAGTTTCGGCTGTGCGTTGATATGTCAGTCAGTTAGTTTCTCCGTTTAAATAATTAGTTATGAGCTATAGATGTACAAAAAACAGTTCCATTTCATTCATTTTTTTTTTTTTTAATTGGGACAATCATCCAATGACAAATCTCGCTCTTGGGTGGAGCGAGAGATAGTGTCAGACTTTTACTGACTAAAAACCCACTCCTGTTCCTTCTTTGCCTTCATCCCGGGGCCCCGGGCTTCGCTTTCACACTACCCGTGGCCCCAGTAGGCTTCGACCCTGCTGGGCCCCTACGATTTGCTGACATCACCCTGAGGCGCGCGTGGAACAATACGCGCCGTCGACGACTTGGGCTCGGTCCGGACAGTCACCGGACGGTCGGACGGCGAGCCACCCATTGCTCGCCGTCCGCAAGCCTGCGCCTACGGTGGCCGGAAATCGGGATCGGAATCCCGGCGGCGGTTGGGGCGTGAGGACCGTTGCTGTTGCCTCACGCGGTCGGCCGCCTCCTTTGCTAGCATTACTGCTTCGCAGAAGGAGGCGACCGCCTGCCACTCCTCCTCACTCCGGACCATGGCCTGTACCAATGCCCGGCGCGAGAGATCACTGCCGCCGATCGCCCCCACGAGGACACGGCGTTGCATTATACACCACTAATTTTTAATTAGTACAAATACCTAAAGCGCTATTAGAAAAGGTCTTGTTCTTATTAGTCTCAATAAATAATATTCATAAACAGCAAAGTTATTAGCGTTTGTTTGTATCCCAAAATGTCACTCAATTTATGGAAATATTGTACAGGCTATTGATTTATCAATGGAAAACCATGGAAAAACACTGTGTGTAGTATTTTCTAGGAGCGATTATTATAAATGATTGATTCTATTATGAATTTACCAATTATGACAAAACTCCGTAAAAAAAATTTGGGATTTCCTTTTTTTTAAATTTTTACTAAACCAGCCAGCCAGGCCAGGTAGGCCGCTGCAAACACAACTTGGCAAAATGGGGTTTTATAGACCCGTCGGATATTCAATGTGACTGCGGTGCTCGTGTTCAAAACATGAGCCACATACTAGAATGCCCCAAGTGCCCATACACCTGCACTCTGGAGGATTTGATGAGTGCTACCGATGCTGCTATTAATGTAGCCACCTATTGGGCCCAAACAGTTTGACGAGTTTACTATCGACTCGAAAAGAAGAAGAAGACTAAAAAAATATGATAAGTAACGGGTACGGATAGAGATCCATTTTTTGTGCTAATTAAAAAATAGGGGTGTACACTTCATCTAGTTTTCCTTTCTAACTTCTTCCTCAAAAAGTTTTAGAGGTTTAGGAGTTACGGAACAGATTTGTAAAGTCCCACAATCCTCCGTTGAAAAGGGAGGATCTTCCGGACAGACGGGTTTTGTGTCTGGTCCGGGCAACTGCCCGATAGTTGAATTCGGAATGTTGTATATGTTTTATTGCGCGAAGAACTCTAATACCGTGTTGCAGGTCTTTTAGTTCCTATGTGATGTTATAGATATTGCTCAAAAGTCTTTATGGCAGTTCCAATTTCTTCGGATCTGTGTTAGCTTCATTGTTTAATGAACGTACCCTGATTCAGCGTTTATCATCTCCGACAGTTAATAACCTCGGCGAACACTATTGATTTATTCCAACCATGTATAATGCAACGAGGTCAAGGAAAATTATTGAGCATTCTTGAAGAACGATGGGAAACAAAAATAATAATATTCATAACTTTTATTACACCAAAAAATACATTTTATACAGTTTGTTGCACGCGTGACGCTGGGTGAAGTGACGGACTTCCGGACGCCACCGGGGTCGTAGCCTACTGGGGCCATAGGTTGTGCGAAAAAGAAACAGGGTCCTGGAACGAGGGCAAAGAAGGAACATAGGGAGTGGGTTGTAGTCAGTAAAAGTCTGGCATGCCCTCGCGCTCCACCCTAGTGCGAGAGAAGTCATTGGATGTTTCCCACCTAAACAAAACCCCTATAAAGCAAGATCTGTAATCATAATTTCACATAATTTAAAAATCACTTTTTAGTGCACCCAATTAAAAGAATAATATAGGTAAGGTACTAGCTTCTGAATCTGGAATGAGGATATCCGCAGGAGAACCAAGGTTAACGACATAGCATGAAGAATCGCCAAATTTTAAGTGGCAATGGGCATTGGGGAACGGATGGCCGTTGGGGCCGAAAGGTTCTGGAATGTCGACCACGTACCGGAAGACGTAGTGTTGGAAGACCTTAGGTTTCGGCAGGCATCCGATGGATGTGAGACGCACAGGACCGTTCGTTGTAGCGACACTTGGGGGAGGCCTTTATCCAACAGTGAACGTCTTTTGGCTGAAATGATGATGATGATGACTAGCTTCTGCCAGCGGTTTCACCCGCGTAAAAGTAGGTTTCTCCATAAAAAATTCCAACCCCCGTTTTACCCCCTTAGGGGCGGAGCTTCGTAAATTCTTAGCGGATGTCTACACCTTATAAGGAACCTACCTGCCAAATTTTAAGTTTGTAGGTGTTATAGTTTCTGAGATTTCGTGTTTAATCAGTGATTGGTATTTCGCTTTTATGTATAAGGTATGATCCCATTTAACACCTCAAAAGACCAACAAAAAATACTAAAGGGGTGACCAGACGGTTGCAAACTAGCGTTCCAACCAAGGTGACCTTGGTTTATGTTGCGGCTACATGGATGTAAACCACGCGCCAACACGTTCGGTGGTTGGGAAAACGCGCCTCTCAACCAAGGGCGTTGAAGGTCATGCTACACGGATTGAAACTAGCAAGGTCACCTTGGCTGGGAAGTTGGTTTGCAACCGTTTGGTCACCCCTTAATTAGTAATTTTTCATACAAACGATCTCACAATTTTGCTTCTAGAAAAGGACCACGATTAAACTTGACATATTCTCAAGAAAATTCATGTTTACTTAACTTTGCAACACAAACGCTATGAAAAGGACCCGACAAACTCAATTACACTGGCTTACTAATGCGTCCACTATAACCTGAGCCCTCTGGTGAACTATCGCTCTTTGTAACTGTTGTGTTTGTAAACAGAGCGGCGTGATATCAAGGTCATCTTAGAGTGGTGCTGTAAGATGGATGAAGGGGAAGAGTCAACAAAGGGTGAAATGTAGCCAACGATCGGTGTCCGGTTAGGTGACATCGATAATGTATGTTTTAAAGTGGAGCGGAGATTTTGGCTACGAAATGATTTATAGCTGAATAGCTACTGCTAATGGCGTCGCCCGCGTGGTATAGCGGTAGTAGAAAATTGTCCCAAGGGAACAAACTCTTCGTCATCATCATCATTTCAGCCGAAAGACGTCCATTGCTGGACATAGGTCTCCCCCAAGTGTCGCCACAATGGACGGTCCTGTCTTGCATCCATCGGACTCCCGTCGTAACCGTTACCAAGTCATGTCATCGGTCTACCTTGTAGGAGGCCTTCCAACGCTACGTCTTCCGGTACGTGGTCGCCATTCCAGAACCTTTCGGCCCCAACGGCCATTCGCTCTGCGAGCAATGTGCCCTGCCCATTGCCACTTAAGTTTGGCGATTCTTCGTGCTATGTCGGTAACCTTGGTTCTCCTGCGGATATCCTCATTCCCGATTCGATCACGTAAGGAAACTCTGAGCATAGCCCTTTCCATTGCCCTTTGGGTGACTTTAAGTTTTCTGATGAGGCCCATTGTAAGCGACCACGTTTTATTAAACAAGCGAAAGCGAATTAGCAGGTATTTACTCTAGTCACAGTTAACACCAACTCCTAAATCATTTCACAAATAAATTACCGTCAATTCATCTGAGTTTATCACGTGTCGTGTTTTAGTTAGTTTGTGACAAACGAAACAACACACAGATGCGACCTGTCAACTAACCTAACGAAATTATGTGCATTTTACGTCAGACGGGAACATAATGAATTCACATTTGTTAACCCTGTCACTGGCCCAGTCTGGGTGGTTAATGGGATGACAGCGTGCGTTGGGTTGACGTGAATGCTAGTTTGTCTAGGACGTTATCAACGAAAACTCACGTTAAAATAATAACAAAGGTAAATAATTATTTAAAAAAAAACAAAAACATTCAAGTACTTACATAAAATTCATTAAAATATTTAGTAATTGTCATAGATACAGGTCATTGCTAATAAACAGGACTCAAACATCTTGAAAACATTGATCCGTGCCCAAATTGCTTAGTTTTTATTAAATATGTATATAATTTGTAAAAATATGGATGGAATCTGGAAAATTTAATTTATTAAATTTATATACATATTGATTACATTTTTAAATATTTCTAAAAAAAACAATTAAAAAAAAATAGTTGCCCACAGGCATCGGGAACAGGGTCCAAGCTACCGGTGGTCATGGCTCCTGAGAGAGGAATCTCCTAACAATGCGCGCCGTGTCCAGGAGTACTGCTTTCTAAATCAGGTCCTTGATCCAGCTGCTTATTATAATTATAGCAAAAAAAAATGTAAATGGGAATATATTTTAGGTGAATATTCCAATATTGCAGGAAAACACTCGAATTTAGAACGAACAATTGCAAGCTTAGCTGGTGTTAACTAGTGTGTAGATATTTCTGGCTTTTCATACATTTTCTGTGAAATAAAACCCATATGATGAATAGCTTGCATTGCGAAGCTGTGTGAATGCGATACGCCGCGTTTAATACACGACCAAAATTTTCGGTTTTTCGCTTACGTATATTTTTATGAGGACTTGGTAACCAACAGTTTTACCAATCATTGATTTCAACTAGCTTCCAGATATCTAGCTATATATAATTATGTCGTGGCCAGATCTTAGAAATTGATCACTTCATGATTTATGGCCAAATAGTTAAGCACCCAACTCCTACACATTTTATCACCCCGTCAGAACATCTACCCCCTGGACGCGAATTGCAGTGGCCAATCTAGGAATCTCTTAACCGACTGCAGACCCAGGTTGCCCACTATAAAAACAATTTGGCCAAATGCGGCTTCCTCGACCCATCTCTAACACAGTGCCAGTGTGGAGCCGCTGCACAGGACATGCGTCATTTGCTATGCTGTCCATCCTGCACGACCACGTGCAGTTTTCAGGATCTATACGAGGACAATAACAGAGCCGTAGGGGTTGCCAAATACTGGTCAGATAAAATGTTGTTAGAGTAAATCGACACGAAAAGAAGATGCCAAGTAAAACTGACCAGAACATTAAAGTTTGATGATATTTCAATCTTCATTTGGCCTACTTTCTTTAGACTTTTTATTATCATTGAAATCCTACATCAATGATATGGCCAAACGAGGATTGACATATCATCATTAATCAAATGTTAACGTTTAAACAGTTAGTTAAAAGTTTTGATAAATTCTGAGATCTGACCACGACATTATATTATAAAAGCAGAAACTGACTGACATTTCAACGCACAGCCGAAACTAGTGGGACGGAGAGCGTGAAATGACGCAGGCGAAGCCGCAGGCAGAAAACTAGTTTAGGATAAACTTTCAAACAAAACTCGTTCTATATACCAATTTGTAGTAAAAAAACCACTCACATTCTTCATATCTTTTTGACATAACACATATCAACTATCTGCTTATTTACCACTTTAACGTACGCAATACGCATAATCAGACATCGTAGATGAATAAATACCTCTGTTGATAGTTTCATTGATAGACTGCTTAGGATCAAGACTGTCAAAACGGCCGATAAAAAGTATAATTTTTGGTTTTTACCGTCCACGCACGCACGAGTAGAATTTACTATGTTATACTTCATTCCCGAAATTGCAATTCCCGAGGCAATTTTTTTTTATGTTCCTTAAAATTTTCTTTCATGAAAACCTTGTTCCAACAATTACGAAAAAAAAAAACAACAAGTAGCAAAATCCATTCTGAAATAAAAAAGAAACCGGCCAAGTGCAAGTCGGACTCGCTTACGAAGGGTTCCGTAGAAAAAAACGGCAAAAAAAAATCACGTTTGTTATAATTATGGGAGCTCCACTTAAATATTTATTTTATTCTTTTTTTGTATTTATTGATAAAGCGGCAACATAAATACATCATCTGTGAAAATTTTAACTGTCTAGCTGTCACAGTTCATGAAATACAGCCTGGTGACAGACAGACGGACAGCGGAGTTTTAGCAATAGGGTCCCGTTTTTACCCTTTGGATATAGAACCTTAAAAAAGTATAGAAACGAAAATATCTTCAGCACGCTTTAATATTTCATCAGTAACGATTTAACACATAAAAAAAATTAACGGAAGTACACTTAACACCAAAGGTACAGAAAATAAATTTAATACATATCGTATCAATAACATAATTACCATCGATAACTCAATAACACAAGCTTTTAAAAGGTAAAAGCTTTTCAACGTGCTCATTAACTTCAACCGTGAGCATTTTAACGTAATTTGTATGGAAGAATGAAAACTGTCGATGGTAAGCAACAATCTTGTGCACTTAAACACGGCAACATTGCCAATATACTGCCATTATTATCATAAAAGTGATACGAATACAGACTTCACCGCCACGTGAGTGTTGAGGCAATCCAGCTGTTAGACAATACGGACCTAGTGCGTAGACTAAAGAGAACTAAACCCTTTGAGTTAGTTTAGTGTTTAAAGTTAGTGCGTAATAGTGATCAATGCTACGCTATGCATATAACACATGAACAAAGTGTTTTTATCAATATCAGACTCTGAGAAAGTGCTATGGACTACTATAAAAGTGCTAAAAGACGCTATTTTTAATTTTAACAAAATCAATAACGTGTATTAAGTCAGAATTTAATTACTTATTAGTCTTTTAGGTTAGATTGTAATCAATTATTAAGAAATTTGTTCTTAATACTGTGTATCTTTGAGGTTCTTTTTATAAAGATGAAGAATGGAAGCGGTTGATATGTCAAAATTAATTAAATATACTTTCGTATTGATACTTCAGAATCTACTGGAACCCGAAATGCTGCCTCCTAACAAATTAACTGGGCCTCAAGACTGCTATTACAATAGTGTCAGAATGGTCTATCATTGACTTCATAATTGTTGATTTTGACAAGTTTGGTGATCTACTAATATAATGGCGTCATTATGACTTTCCAATGGTCAACCACTGACACTGTATTGAAATAAAATGGCTTAGAATGGTAATTTCTTACATATTGACAAATGAATGTCTGACATATGTGGTAATCTGCTAAAATTTTAACAGTTCCTTTGATCAATGACCTACCATTAGAACGTCATTGTGAATCATTGCTTTTAGTAAACGCGATATTGTCATTCTACCACAAAACCATTGGCCGATCAATGATCGTTCATTATGAATTAGCAGATTACGAATTTTTAGCAAAATGACAATGGGATCGTGTTGGAATGACGAATTTATAAAAATAGCAGACTTAGGCCCCTGGTGTAGTAACATTCTCGAAATCATCAAATGAGAAAGACTAGTAAGGACACGCTAAGTAAACTTTGATAACGTTTTGCGTTTTGTTATTGTGTCTACTTACTTTAGATTATTTTTATTCTAACGTTTATGTAAACGTCAACAAGACAAAGTAAATTTCCATTGAAAAACCTTGAAAATATAAGCACTAAAAATAAATAATAAAATGTAACAAAAAAAAACACTCACCGTTTTATCCAGGAACCAGCTCTCCACAAGAATTAACGGTATGTAGGTGATCATATAGATCATAGACGTCCATGACACTTGGTTACCCGTCACACCATAATATTTGATCACTATATCTTGAATGATTGTGTACTGTGTCCATTGCATTGAGTTCGAGGCCGAATATATCACAAACATCCCGAGTATGAACCATCTTTTTGGACTCACGTCATAGCTCCGTTTCTTTGAACCTATTGATATGTCATCCATCACGCTGCCAGCTATAGAACTCCTCCTCGAAATTTCATCATCAAGAATCTTTGGTATTTCAGGATCAGCCGGGTCCAATAGCCCATTGGCTTGTGACAAGTTCTTTTTTGTCATCATAACTTTATATATTTTCCTTATCAAAATAAGACACTTCGATGTTAAGATTTCACTTATCACGTAATATTTTGGTCCCAAGTTCGTTGTCAACGCGATATAACTTTCTATTTAGTTAATCCTACGTTAGATTAGTGTTATCAGTCTTTTGTGATGCCGCTGCATGCAGTTCTACCTGTTTAGATAATCGAAATGATAATCTTCTAATCTCAGATAGTATTTGAGATGTTTAAGAGTCTGTAGTGATACATCTGTTTATTTGACTATTATATTTTCCTCTTCGCCTAAGAGTGATTTTATCAGCGATTGAGGAAAATACTAGGTACGATAGATTTATCACCATAGAACTGTTACTAGATGGGTGGATAATGTTAATTTAGAGCGGGTTGCACCAAAAATAGTTAGTTTCCGTGAAATTTAAGTTTTAATGGTCTAATATTAAAAATAACCATTAAATTTTACTTTTGGCTGTAGCACCATCCCGTAACAAGTTTAATTTTTTTTTTTAAAGTCTCTGTTTGTCATCTTAACCATCTGAATTTGAGCGGTTAACGTCATCGATATTTGTGACGTCATTTTAAGCATTGCTTGGTGCATCTCCGTATTTCGCTTAGTCAGAAATTTGCCGGTTAATATTATCGTTAATGTTAGTTGGTGTATTTCCCTCCTAGAGGGCTTTTTTATTCATGTCCCAATTAATGTTGAGGATCTACATATTATTATAAAGAGTGTTGTATGAAACATTGAAGTCAAATCTTTGGTAGATTTCTGAATCAAAATTGAAGTCGACTTTGACCTTCTGTATCATAAATCTAACGATACGAACTAACATCAGAAGTCATATTTTTACCACGCATTTGCCAAACGAAGTTTCGGTAAATATCGTAAAATATTGCATTAAGGCTATTTATCAGCAATGTCATAATTGAATTAAACCAATCATAATAGGTATTAACATGGCTAGATCTCGATGATATTATTATGATTATAAAACAATACTTTTACCTTTTGTACCCTTTGTTCACAAAATTAATAAATGAATTGAATTGCATACCTAAATAATTAGGAGCCGTAAATGTGTAAGCTATTTATTAATAAATGCATGTCTAAATCATTTTGGCCCTATTTGGTGGGTCTTTCTTAAAAAAAGCGGAAATTCTCTTGGCATTAATGTTTTGTTGGTTTTTAAGATATACATAAATAGTATATAATATAGGCTTATATTTGGCTAATATATTGTTTTCTAAGTAGTTGTTTTATATAGACCTCTTGTTGCATATACTTTTGTTGGTATCACTAAAAAATTATCGATAATCTTACTAAGCTGCAGTGATTTTTATAGTTTTTGTTCCATTTTGCTGTAAAGCTATTGTAAAAGTGTGTTTTTTTAATATAATATTAATCTTTAGCTATATGGATTACGAGAATAATTTTTCGATGGATATAAATATTAAAAAGTATTTAAGAATATGCAAACAAAACGCTTAAATACATTTGTCGGACCATTTACTAATTAACCTGACACAAATGATAAAATATCACAGAATGGCCTATTTGAGCAGTTTTCACAATATTACACACTATTACACTATTACCTATTACACTATTGCATTTCTTTCTTTCTTAAGCTTATTACAATTTTTGAAGCTTATAACATAAAGTGTAATAATCAAAGTGCAATTAAAAGTTGATATAATCCAGATTTCTATAATATTAGTAGTCACACTGCTGCATTGATGTGCTATATTATAACTTGATCAGAGAAAAAATTTAGCAGAAAACATTGAAATTAAATAAAACACGGGTACGATACAGGTATACCTAAGAATTCTTAAATTATTCAAGTGTCAACGTAGGCTATTAGAATATAAGGCTATTAAAATAGACTACAAACTGTCATAAATAATAAATTACTGAGCAATAAGCATCAAATAACTAACCAAACACTGGTAAAAAAAGGAAACTAACATCACAAGAAAACGTTCTCTTTCACATGAAATTAAGACTTCACTTTTATCACCTTTTCATAAAATAACAATAAGATTACGTCAAACTATAACCAGCAGCTAATATGAACTGTGATGGCGGAAAACACATGACTTAATAACTAATGAGAGTCAAAACGAATGGCGATTATAACTGGTCGGTTAGCATTGCGACGATAAAACTGAAGTACTGATAACAGTTGCATTGGAATACATCTCCCGGCAACTTGGCAATGACAGTGATATTGTAAACATCTCGACGAATACGTTAAGACGGTCATTGATAGTAACAGTCGGAGAACATTCGTCATATTCAGTACTTATTGTTTTAAATGTCTTTTGATATCTGGAAATGATTTTTCTAGTAATGTGTCGCACACAGTGTCTCAAGACGAAAGTCCATGACCAGTGCGAGTTGCCAGTACTTAATAAGATATGGCTCTGAAACGTGGTCGCTCACAATGGACCTCATCAGAAGGATTAAAGTTATCCAAAGGGCAATGGAGAGGGCTCGGAGTTTCCTTGCGTGAATGAATTACAATCGGAGATTTCCGAAGGAGAACCAAAGTTACCATAATTAATCTGTTCTGCGAGCAATGTCCCCTGCTCACTGCAAAAACATAAATCGCAGAACAGATTGTTAATGGGGCCGAAAGGTTTTGGAGTGGTGACTGACTGCGTACCTAAAGACGCAGCGTTGCAAGGCCTGCCACAAGGTGGACTGACGACCTGGTGAGGTTCGAAGGAATTCGATGGATCCGAGAAAAATAAGGACCAATCATTGTGGCAGCCCTTGGGGGAGGGCTATGTCTAGCAGTTATATTCGGCTGAAATGATGATGATATGTTTTAAAAGGTAGATAACAGACAATAGTAAAACATTTACTGCAATTATTTCAATGAAAGCCACACTAATATCGCTGAAAGAGCTAAATTTTATCCGGAATGTATTGTACGATTACTTTGGAGCTGACTAAAGCAGCAGAGCCGAGGTAAATAGCTACTTTTAAAACATATTTTCTATATTTCTAATTCATTTTAATCAGCCTGCCCTTCACAAGGTGGACCGACGACCTGGTGAGGGTCGCGGGAGTGCGGTGGATGTGAGAAGCACAGGATCAGTCATTGTGGCGACGCTTGGGGGAGGCCTATGACCAACAGTGGACGTCTTTCGGCTGAAATGACGATGATGATGATGAGCCTGCCCTTCAACTTCGTGAGGAAAACCAAAACAAACCCACACTGCCTCCACTAGTTAAGAATTATTCCAGTATTAATATGGACGGTAATAAGACTCAGGGCTAGTTAGCGTAGCTACCCTACACCAGCCGTATCAATGATACCGGGCCCCGGGGCTATAGGGGCACCGACGTGTGCAAAAATTCGTACCATGTTATCCACAACCTAAATTCTCTTATTGACAAGAGGCAGGTAATGAACATTATTATGATCGAACTTTCTAATTTTATAGCTCGCATCGCTCGTATTTTTTTAAACTTCTATGGGACTAACTTCACCACTGATAACAGTAGAGAGCAGAAAAAGTCCGAAGAAACGATGTTGAATAGATTCTGTGAAAATGACAATGCCAGATCCTGACCCTGTCATATTTATCATTTACAGAAAAAGTAAAGTTATGAAAATAATTGTGACGAATAAGGAACCTTTTCATAATAAATCGTTTTTCTTTAAAAGTTGCGGTTTACAATTTTATAAAAAAAGGAATTTAATCCCGGAAATTATTTTTTGCCATTTCCTATTTTCTCTTAACTATCTGCGTTACATAAAACGCATGTGCAAAACTAAAAAAAATAAGTAGGTAACTGTAAAACAAATATCATTTTACATAAAATATTATATCAAAATTATAATTATGCGTAACGTTTATTCGTTGTTTAAATCGTTAAAGATAAAAGTGCAAATAATTATGAAAATCAAAACACTATTACAATCATAGTTTTGAATTTTGTGTAACGAAACGTTTTGAAGCGCTCAAGTCAGCTGTCAGTGTCAATAATAAAATATCATTCATTCGCTCTCTGTTTGCGTTTCCGTTGTGTTTTCCCACCTAACCTACAAATCAATGTCATTATTGTTTTTAGTTTTAAACGAAAACCGCAAGTTTTACAGGTTTCAGGACAAATGTTTAGTTGTCAGTAATAAATATACAATAAGATGCAGCATATTGCATGCTTGTAAATGACTTTTATTGAGTGGGGCAAAGGTCTATAGAGTATCTGGCATTATCCTTTAAAGAATCTTAAAACTAAACGATTAGCTGTATGAAGTAAAGAGCCTGTTGAATATTTTTCTGTCTGCTATTACTGGATCCTAAAATTGGTAACCTTGACACTCACGCCAAGTGTATCTATTTTAACACTGACGTTTATGGAACTATCTTAATTACGTCACCTGTTATCTTAAATGTAGACACAGCATTAGTAAACGAAACAAACACCTGTCTGTATTCTTACAACATAGTTTTACATGTGACTTTGTTTCGATGGACTAAAATGGGGGCAAAACAGTACTGAAACAATTTCTGACCAAAGTAGTGACTTGTACTGCGCGGACTGTAGACGGTGTACCCGTATAACAGTCAACACACGAACGGGTTTTGATGAAAATTGTTATACGGGTAGACCCGGGTAGATTTTTAATCTCGGGAGTATGTTCCCTTATAATAATTTTCGACTACCATGCGGCTGAAGTCACTTGCAGCAGATAGTTGCACTAGGTTTAGGTTCTGGAAAATCACTGGACGATCCTAGATTTCTTTTTTCATTTGATGTAAACTAGTGCTTGACTGCGATCCCACCTGAAGGTAAGCAGTGATGCAATCGTTGATGGTGAGGCCCACTAGTTTATTAAGAGTCTATTCACTCTAGCCTTGAAGACCCAAATTATAATCGGATGGGAAGACTGCAGCAGGCAAATTGTTCCAGTCCTTCGATGTACGCGGTATAAACGACGAGGCGAAACGCTTAGTTCGAACCGTAGAAGCTTCAACAACGTAAGGGTGGACACTTGCCGTACGTCGGGTTGTGAGATAACGGAATCAAGTCATGCATTTCGCACGCACACTCTCCAAAATGGCAACCTGTAAAACAGCGAAAGGCTGGCTACCCTACGCCTGTGCTCAGGGCTTTGAAGGTTGGACTTAACCAAATCTGAATCACCAATTAGCCTCTTCGCACGCCTTTTCATCGAGTCCAAAGCTGCTAGGTGGCATTTTGCAGCACCAACCCATGGCAAGCCATGTGGCTGCAGTACTCCATACACGAAAAGACCTGTGCTTTGTATAACATTAAAAGCTGTCCCGGTTTGAAGTACCGCCGGAACTTTTTTTAGATCATCAGTCTGTTCCTATACAAAATAATAAACTACTACTATTGCAGTTTTTAAAAGAATAGTGAAAGAACACTATCTTTCTATTTATCATAGTTGCATATTAGTATGTGTGATATTATTTAGAATGTATTTTTGTAATATTTATCTAGATATAAAATAAAAGGAGAAACTGACTGACTGACATATCAGCGCATAGCCGAAACTACTGGGACTAGGAACGTGAAATTTTGCACAAGGTTTTCTTTTATGACGTTGATGAGCACTAAGAGAGGATTTTCCAAAATTTACCCCCAAAGGGGATGAAACGGGGGTCCAAAGTTTGTATGGAGAAAACTTATTATCCGCGGGCGAAGCCGCTGGCAGAAACTAGTTTTACTATGTGTACCCATGTATATAAGATTTCGTTAGAAATAAGCATCACATTTCCTTCCATTCACCTTTCATTCTTCTGTTTCCTTCTTCTTTTCTTTTATTATTGGGTGTACATAAATTGTTAGATAAATAAATAAACACTCACATTGACTGTCCGGGGCTACTTAGTCAGATTAATATAAATGTGCCTTACAAAATGGCGCGTATATCTAAATATCAGTTGCTTCGTGCTAAGGGCTTCAAAACCAATCTGGGCCATTTTTCTACCGTTAACAGGATGCAGGTTCAATTTGGTCGCCTGTCACACTCACCCAGTGTAGATATTGATTTGTCTTAGTCGTTACTTAAAATCAAGTCTGTCTTGCTTATGGCATTATCACAAACTAAAAAGAGAATTTACAAAATTAAAGTAAATGTTCAAATATATATTCAGAATTTGATTTTGTTGTCATATTTCTTTTTTATTGGTTAGCTTAACGTCGAACAAAATGTGAATAGATAGGTTAGTTCGTAACTCGTATGTTTAATGCATGCCGTGGTAGCCTTTAATTAAGGCTACACTATATAATGTAAAAATACTGAATCTTTAGCATGTATAGTTGTGTATGCTTTCTTGTTATCCTTAAATAAATAAATAGGCACAAATGTGAAAGTTTCCTGTCCATCTGTCTGTCTGTTACCTCGTCACGTTTTAATTCCACAATAGATTTGGATGGGCACACAGGTAAAGCATATCTTGGAATACGAAATAGGATACTTTTGATCCCTGTAATATATTTTTATTCCCTTGTGATAATTTTCTACTATCACACAGGCGAAGCCGCTGACAGAAGTTAGTATTACAATAATTCTTACAATAACAATCCTTTTGATAAGGTTTCCGCAAACGAGCGAGTTGAATGGAAAGATTATGACATTAGTCTCGCGTCATTAGCTGGAGAACTTTGCTGATATCGTTGTTGTAAATATCTTGATTTATATATTCGACTTTAAGAGGACTACAGGTACAGGTAATCTGGAGTTTTATTATACGCGAAAGTATATGATCCACTGCAGTAGACAGAATCATAAAAATATATGTTATTTTTCACGATAAATGCTGTGAGTTCAAAGCATACCTAATACAGCTAATTGAGTACGATAGAAAAAAATCATGAAGATATAATATGCCTTTAAAAATTACATTATCTATTAAAAACCCGACTAATATACATGCAATCATTCTGATTGTTTGTGACATTAGTCTACATAGCATAATCAGCCTTTTTTTAATGTTTCCACTACTGGGATTCAGGCCTCCTTTATAAGAGGGAATGGGCCGTAATCCACCACGCGGGCCCAGTGCGGGCTAGTGGATGTCACATGTCTTCGATTTTTTGATTCTAGGACATGCCGGTTTGCTCATGATGTTTTCCTTCACCGTTTTAAGAGCAGTGGTGATGAAATAAATTACACAAAGCTACAACTCGTAAGTCGGGGCCATTACCACTCAGCCACCACTGCTCTAAAATAGAACAAAACTTAGTCTACGAGCAACATTTTAATGTGTTTTAATATTATAATGAAATCTGTAAATTTTTAGTTAACCGCCAAAATGCTTTTATTTTGTAAGCATTTTGTCTTGCTTTTTGTACGCAATCTTTAGGTGTCATAGTCCTCTTAAAAAGCAGTTTTGATATTAGTTCCGACTCGGTTGGGCAGCGTTCGGGAAGTTATGCGGTAGCGTCTTGTCCCACATACCAGTGACTCAAGATAAAAAAATGGTACGATCTAAGATAGAATGCCCTGAATTTTTTTCAAAGTTATCTCTCAGCGTTTCCTCCAACACTGTCGTATGAGAAATCTACCTCAAATATTCACGCAGTCTACCGAAGCAGGTCTTACTTACTTGATTCGTAGAGTAACTACGAGTATATTTGGAAGGTCTGTGACAAGGTATTTTTTCCTTCCTGACTCCACACTCCATTTTTTTTCTTTGATAATTTATATGTCGGAACAAGGTTTACCGGGTCAGTTACTGTTTTAATAAAATACTACGAATTTAAATGTTTGAATTTATTGAGACTTATTCATGGGCGATGGAACGGCAAACGATATGTGTTGTATTGCCAATTTCAGTGACCCTAAAAAACCACCGTTACTGTTCAATAATTGCCATAATTATTATATTAGAAAAATAATATTAGTAATGTAGACTCTAAATTAGTTATATATGTCTGTATGAAACCTGAGCAAGCAGCGATGCGTGACAGACTTGGTCTTGGTTACCGTTAATGGTTATGGACCACAAATTTTACATTACTTGAATTAATTACTTTAGTTGAATTCTGTTTAACTAATATTACGAGTACGTACATATTATTATGTGGGTAATATATCGTAGGTAAATATTACACTAAGTAGTAGGTATTATAATGGTGACAATTTATTTGTGTGTGTGTATGTTTATTAGTCCTTCACGTTCAAACGATTGATCGGATTTGGATGAAATTTGGTTTATCCGTAAGCACCAAGTTAGGGAACATGTTTTTTTTTTCTCAGGAATGTGTTGTAATGTACAGTCAGGGGTCAAAAGTGCAGTTCCACCTTACCAATGCTAAAATGTCTATAATTTGTTTTTTTTTTTTTTTATAAAAATAGGTTAATGGTTCATGACTGATTTAATTGGTAGCATAGGATCTAAAGTATTAAATAAACTAGTTGTGGACTATTGAACTTCTACAACAAAGAAATTTTAGACACTAGCATTGGTAGAGTGTAACTGCACTTTTGATCCCTTATACTTATAGTCGGCCTTATAATGTTCCCAATGTTGGGACTCAGGCCTTCTCTCTAGGAGAGGGAATGGGCCGTAATCCACCACACGGGCCCTGTGCGTGTTGGTGGGTGGATGTCACATGTCTTCGAATTGTTGGTTCTAGGACATGCCGGTTTCCTTACGACGTTTTCCTTCACCGCTTTTGATCCTTGACTGTACATATTTATGTGGGCGAATTTCCTAGCAGAAAACAGTAGTTCCATATTTGTTTTTTGGAAAATGGCGCACAAATAGAAGTTTTGAAAATTAATTACGAAATTTTGAGCTTTGCGTGACAATTTCATCGATCAGTCATTTAGTTTATGCGTAGCCATGAATGTCCACTTGTTGATATTTATCTATCCACCAAGTTAATATTTCTGAGCGTATTACGTAAATTAGAATTGTTCTGTTTTATTAGATAGGGCACAGAAGATTGATTTTTCAATCTTCTTTCTTTTAAGTAAGTAGATACCTATCAAATGAAAAATTGTAAAGATTAATCTGCACATTTTCATTTTATGTAACAAACATACCGATGGCCTGAAACACAGGTTTTTGTTAACCTAGCTCAGGCAAGTCGCTACAAGTTACAATGACAGTACTAATACACCATTAAACAGCTAAGGAGTGGAATTCCCTGGCGGAGTCTGTGTTTCCTGATAGCTACAACCTAGGGAGGGGTCTTTAAGTCAAGAGTGAATAGGTTACTTCTAGGCAAGCGTGCTCCATCGTCGGCCACATCATGGCTTACCATCAGGTGAGATAGTGGTCAAACGCGAGCATATCAATAATAAAAAAAAACCATTACTAAGTCAATATAAACATGTGTAAATATAACTAGTTTTTATATAACTAGGTAATTAAGCCAATCTTTTTAGAAATTAGTAAGTACTACTAAGTATTCATAAGTTTGTTTTATGTATATCTTTGTAAAAGTACTTTAATAAATTATTATTATTATACTCACAAACTTTCGCCTTTATAATATTACTAGCTGATGCCAGCGGTTTTGCCCGCGTGATAGAAAATTATCCCTAGGGAATATACTCCCAGGATGATATACTCGTAGTGTGATGAACTTGGGAGAACTAAATAAAAAAACCTGGGCAAGTGCGAGTCGGACTCGCACATGAAGGATCCCGTACCGTCCGTAGCCGCGTAGGAAAAATCGACAAGAAAATCACGTTTGTTGTATGGGGAGGCCCTTAAATATTTATTTTATTCTGTTTTTCAGTATTTGTTGTTATAGCGGCATCAGAAATACATCATCTGTGAAAATTTCAACTGTCTATGGGCCATCGCCCACGGCAACTTTTTGTAGCGAAGCTGTCGCGCGTTCGCATCGATACAATCGCGATGCTGTAGCGCGTTAGTTGCGCGTTGGTATCTTTTTTGTAGCGCTTGCAAATGCGACTAACGCCGTGGGCTAGGACCTTAACTATCACGGTTCATGAGACAGACGGACGAACGGACAGCGGAGTCTTAGTAATAGGGTCCAGTTTTACCCTTTGTGTACAGGACCCTAAAAAATGACTAAACTGTACTTAATTGAATTCTAATAAGGTTTTGTATAAACCCACGACCATAACCAACAGGTAACGACTATGTAATTACCACAGAACAGCGCGTTAAACAGTTAATCATCATTACGAAACCCGATCACGACATTGACGTCAAACTCTCCGACAATATGACCTGACGCAGACATTGTTGATCTAGCATTCTTAGCTCAGAAACTAGGACTAATCTTGCGATGACTCAATGTGTACAAGTTGATGAATATTTAGTTATTAGCCTCTGCTAGCGGCTTCGCCCGCTTGAAAGTAGGTAGATAGATCTATTCTTTATTGTACATCTACATATATAAAAGAAGAAACTGACTGACTGACATATCAACGCACAGCCAAAACTACTGGGACTAGGAGCGTTAAATTTTGCACAAGGTTTCCTTTCATAACGTAGGCGAGCACTAAGATAGGATTTTCCAAAATTCAGCCCCTGAGTGGAGGAAAGGGGGGTTCAAAGTTTGTACGGAGAAACCTATTTTCACGCGTGTGAATCCGCAGGCAGAAGCTAGTCAATAATAAAATTACAATAGGAACTAAATTATTAGGGTGTTATAATGGGCGGTCTTATCGCTACATGATTTAACAGAGGATAAAAAGAAAGTAGGTCTTTCAATGCATATTTCGGAACCCCGTTTCCGTGTGAATTTTAGAAAATCCTCTCTTAGTACTCACTTACGTCGTTAAAGAAAGCTTTGTGCAAAATTTCACGTACTTAGTGTCGGTAGTTTCGGCTGTGCGTTGATATGTCGGTCAGTCAGTTTCTCTTCTTATAACAGACTAGCTTCTGCCAGCGTCAACCCACGTGAAAGTAGGTTTGTCCATACAAACTTTTCCTTTCCCCCCCGTTTCATTCACTTAGCGGAGGAACTTTTGGAAAATCCTCTTTTATCAATTACGTCATAAAAGGAATGTCTTGTGCAAAATTTCACGCTCCTGGGCTCTGTAGTTTCGACTGTGCACTGATATGTCAGTCAGTCAGTTTCTCCCTATATATATAAATATGTATATAGATAGATAGATTTAGATTTTAGGTAAAAAAGCATTGTAACATACCGTGACGGACGTTTTTAATACCCATGAATTCCAGGATTGCTGTTAGTCCCGGTTGTCATTTGTAGACCTTTGACAGTCGTTACAGGTAGTCAGAACCAGAAAGTCTGACCTTCAGTCTATTCAAGAAGTATCGTGTTGCACAGTAGGTAACTTGGTTGTTTTTTTTTTTTTATTATGGGAATATCATCTAATGACAAATTCCGCTCTTGGGCGGAGCGAGAGATAGTGTCAGACTTTTACTGACTAAAAACCCACTCCTGTTCCTTCGTTGTCTTCGTCCCAGGGCCCCGGGTTTCGTTTTCACACTACCCATGGCCCCAGTAATAGGCTTCGACCCTGCTGGGCCCCTACGATTTGCTGACATCTCCCTGAGGCGCGCGTGGAACAATACGCGCCGTCGACGACTTGGGCTCGGTCCGGACGGTTACCGGACGGTCGGATGGCGAGCCACCCATTGCTCGCCGTCTGCAAGCCCGTGCCTACGGTGGCCGGAAATCAGAATCGGAATCCCGGCGGCGGTTAGGGCGTGAGGACCGTTGCCTCACGCGATCGGCCGCCTCCTTTGCTAGCATTACTGCTTCGCAGAAGGAGGCGACCGTCTGCCACTCTTCCTCGCTCCGGACCATGGCCTGTACCAAGGCCCGGCGCGAGAGATCGCCGCCGCCGACCGCCCTCACGAGGACACGGCGTTGCTCTTCCCAAGCGGGGCACACCTACACCGTGTCCTCCGGGCGGTCCACACAGTGGCGACACCCGGGCGTGTCTTCCGCACGAATTTGGTGCAGGAACTTACCATGTCCGGTGAAGACCTGCGTCATGCGGTAGGTAAGGACGCCATGACTGTGGCCTTTCCAGCCACTCCTCAAAGAGGGGACTTACCGCCATAATTGTGGCGTGCCCAAGGTAACTGGGTTGTGGAATTCAGATGCATATAATTTGTTACAAAATAATGCTTTGTTGGATAGTTGAAATAAATACTGAATTAAACTAGGTTGTTTTGTTTTGATTGAACAATGCATTTTCGGCAAATTATTTAAAAATAAGTACCTATGTCTAAGTTACTATCTATAGCTGAAATAAAAGTTTCTGCTAGTAATATTAAAACAACATTTTTTTAATGAATGTATATGAAACGATACCTATAACAGAAATGCAATTTTTTTAAATGTTTTGTCTCGGAAATCGGAAACGTTTATTTCAAATAGACCAATTAAAGGCACTTTTGAATAGTCAAAATGTCGGTCAGTCAAAAAAAAAGTGAAGGTAAATTGCACGTTCCTAGATCTATATGGAGAAGAACGTGCAAGAAATTCCACTCTACTCTCTCTTTTAAATCATATTATGAGTTACATAAATCTTAGTTATAATCGGGTTCATTGGTTCATTTTCATCATAACCTGGTTACAGGTGTGACTGTCATGGTCTGTCTGTTTATTCTGGGTAATCTTCTAGACGGCTGGACCGATTTTTGATCACTGACGGATAGCTGATGTTACAAGGCGTGACTTAGGCTAATTTTCATTTTCCTGTGGGAACGAGATTTCAAACTACGAAATACCAAAATACGAAATACGTCTTCGATCCGTTTGAACAAATTTTGACGGGAGTTTCACAAACAGAAAAAATAACTTAGATGTGTTACGATGAGTTATAATAACTAATAATTTTTCCCAAAAAAGGAGTGTTATGATCTCAAAGAATGAAGTCGCAGGCAGCTAGTTATATTATAAAGCGTTTGTGAAGAAGTGAACTAATCTCAAGAATTACTAGTACGAATCGAAAAAGTGTTCTAGTGTTTTTTAGCCTATTTAACGTGGGAGGTTATAACTACATAACATCACGCTACGAGTAATAGGAGCCAAGCAGTAACTGAAGACGGACAGCTATGGTTAGCCGAAAACCTATAATAGATTAACTGTACGGGTTCGATTCCCGCACGGTACAAACATTTGTATGTCCTACAGATAAGTGCTCCGGGTCTGGGTGTCTTGTCGCTCTAGAGCGGTGCGTGAGGGCGTGTCAGACTTTTACTGATTAAAACCACCAGACCTATATCCCTTCAGTTGCCCTTTGCGTTCTAGGACCGCAGGTTTCCTTTTCAGAAGTCGACCCATGACCCTAGTAGGTTTAGGCCCTGCTGACCGCCCGGAGAACACGGTGGAGCATACAATGGAGTCAGTAATACCACACTTATGTCCCTTCAAGGTTTATCGTCGTGTCGTTCAAACATTCGGTAGCTGAAAATGCCTGGTGGCGAATGTCGGAGATGAAAGTTCCTGTCGGTAAAACATCCATAGGTGAAATATTCTGCTGGGGAAACGGAAATAAATGAATCGTCCTGTCGGTCAACGAACGGTCCAATGACGAGTCGGTCTTCGGAGAACGGTTGCCGAATATGTGTAACTATGTAAGTTTGTGAACGCATCCACGATACAGGAATTATTCCTAGTGTCCAGTTTAAAAAGAAAAAAGAAAAAGAAGAATAGATATTAATGAGTTCGACCTTTCGCCCACATTTATACCTAAGTAAGTAGTTTTGTAGCTCAAAGACTAGGTAACAAACGTCTGCGACTTAGGTACACAACACGCAATGATAAGTAGGTAGTGGGTGGACAAAATAAACGATGAACTTAAAAGGAAAACAGCGTGTCTTATCATTTACTGTAGGTATACATAATTAATTAAACGTATTTGTGCTATATTTAGACTTAGGTTTGTATGGCATTAGAAAGTTAATTGAAGAGCAGGCGTAATAACAAGTAACTACCTATCATCGATAACGGGAATATGTATCTATAAAAATATATAATATTCCTGTTATCGATGATCTGACGGCTTATTTTCGTACCGAAAAAACGTTAAAATTCAAGTTACAATCACATATAAGTATGTTACATGTAAGTCTCAATCAATGTCAAAAACTATTCAAAATATAAGGAAATTAGAGGTGTTTCTGACAGATTAGGTACGATGTGATTGCGAATGTTCTATTACCTCTCAGGAGGTCATTGACTGGAGCTGATGATTCATGAAAAACTTGAACAGAAATTTATTGGTCTATCTAAGCATTTCACCTCGTCGTTTATATCGCGTACTTACATCGAATGACTGGAACAATTTGTCTGCTGCGGTCTTACTGTCCGATTATAATTTATGTGTTTTCAAGGCCAGAGTGAATAGGTACAATAAACTGGTGCACTTCACAATCAACGATTGCATCACTGCTTACCATCGTAGGTGGGATCGCAGTCAAGCACTACTTAGTTTATATCATTAAAAAAAAACATTATGTATATTGTAATCTTGGTGTACAATAAAGTATACATAGCTAAATAAATAAATACCTACGTTTGGCAAAGGCATGGTTGCATCGATAAATTAAAAACTCTTTTATTGCAAAAATGATTGAGGAATGGGATGATATTTTTGACAAATTTCTTACCAAACTATGTAAAGTAAATTAATTACTTAGATTTTTAGCGAGAAATTACTTTGTTTTATTAATTAATTGCAGAATACCTACGCTCCAAACAGCTTGAAAGCAACAAAACATAACCTATAAAGTCAGCCGCAATGTTATTCACACTTTTCACTGTAAAACTTCAATCTAATACACAAAATCACTTAGAAAACACTGTTTATATTGTTACACTTAGTTTTTAACACAAGTATCACTGTACCATCAGCATAATGTTCTTCATTCGTCAATATAACGGGCAATGATTCTCAAGCCGTCTTGTTCCTTTTCAACTCTTCATTTAATGTAATGGTACGATGTCAGACAGCCAATAGGAAAGCCGACACACACACGCCAGTCCATTTAAAAATTACACGGTACAAAATAATGTTTATGAATTGATCCCCTTTGAGGTTATGTGTAAGGTGACAGGGTGAAAAGACCGCGCATGCGTATTTGACGTCTAGCCGGCGTTAAAAATAAATAAGGAAGAAACAAAAAGTTTTGATGTAAAATTGCTTTTTAATCTGTGGCGCGACCTTGGAATATTTTTGGCGCGTATTTCCACGGAGAAAATAGTTCTTTTTTATGCATTAGACTTTTAAATACAACTACGTTTAACATGGATTTTTTAACTCTGAATATGTCTTGGTTCTAAGCTGAATGACATCAGACTGAAGTGGAGTGGGCTGTGGTCATCTATAAACGACTACGCAGGGTGGCTATTACCATTTACTTTGCCATGACATTTTATGGGGTAGGTCTATCATTACGGCTGGAATCGGCAGTTTTTGATAAATGTGAAACTGGAAACGGAACGTTGTTCGAATGTTTGAGTGTGAAATGTAATTGGATAGATATACCTACTCTTTATTGTACACAATAAAATAAAATACCACACACAATTATTTACTTAATAAAATTTAAAAAATAAAAACAATTTTTTTTTATTAAAAACGTTTTTGAATTATTTATTTTAATTATTTCATCATTACACATACAAAAAAGAAACTAAAATGAATAGACGATAGAGATATTATGGATAGGTCTTCAAAAATGATATTGAGGTTTCTATTTTTTCATTTTTTTTCTAAACAACTTTTTCTAAACTATTCAGTTTGCGCGACAGACACTTCCAAAGTGGTAAAATGTGTCCCCCCCCCCCCGTAACTTCTAAAATAAGAGAATGATAAAACTAAAAAAAATATATGATGTACATTACCATACAAACTTCCACCGGAAATTAGTTTGAACGAGATCTAGTAAGTAGTTTTTTTTTTACTACGTCATAAATCGTAAATCGCAATTTACTTTTCAAGGTTGTTCGGAACCCTCAGTGCGCGAGTCCGACTCGCACTTGCCCAGTTTTTTATTGTTTGTCTTTATCTTGGTTCCTCTATTACACAACCTATAAGCCAAGAGTTTCTGCTAAGTAAAAGAAACGGTTACTTAAATTAAAAGTCAAGTGCATATAAAGGTAATAAAATATAAACCTATTAATTAGCCTTATAATGTTCCCACGACAAGGAATGGGCCGTAATCCACCACGCGGGCACAGCGTGGGTTGGTGGATGGCACATGTGTTCGATTTGTTGGTTCTAAGACATGCATTCTGTATTCTTACGATGTTTTCCTTCACCGCTTTGGAGCATTGGTGATGAATTAAATTACACATAGTAATTAATACACCTGGCTGGATTCGAACTCACGACCGACAGCTCGTAAGTCGGGCCTGTTACAATTAGGGTTGCCAACTTTTATCAGAAGAAATAAAGTATATCTCTCTTTTAAAGGAGGTAAATGGAGAGTACGGACTTATAAAAAAGAGTACCTATATATATATTTTTTTTTATTTTATTTTTTTGTTACTTTTTGCACAGCATAAAAATTTCTCATTGTTTTTAAATAATTGAATGACTTCTGGAGTCATTCTTACTCTAAATTTACATACATCAGAAGCTCATTTTTAATCAATATCAATGTAGCCCTGTTCCTCTCTTCCCCCCACTCACATTCATGAAAATAGTTTACTTATTTTAGATATAATAATAAGTATGCATCATAGATGGGTGACTGGCACTAGTATAGTAAATACTGTGTAAAAAATTGGGCAAGTGTAAGTCCCGACTCGCGCATTGAGGGTTCCGTTCAATTCCTGTTCAAACAGTTCAATTCCTGAATTGAGTTACGTAGATTTATCCGAATCGCAAAAAAAGTTTTTTTTTGTGACGTAACTACAATTTTACAGTTTCCGTATTTTTCCTATACTTGTACTGTGAGATCTTGCTACATACCAAATTTTAGTATTCTAGATCAACAGAAAGTACCCTATGAATTTTGATTCCATTGAGAGTGTCGAAATATATGTTTTTGCAACATAATCAGCGGTATCTTTTTTTTCGTTAACTCAGAAGTTAAATTTTTTCACAGCTTCAAGGGACCGCAGACTTGAATAAATTGTTTTAATTTCAACTCGATACAGTCAAGTAGAGGGTCTTGACAGGCAGGCAGACAGACAGTCGGACAACAAAGTGATCCTATAAGGGTACCGTTTTTTCCTTTTGAGGTACGGAACCCTAAAAAGAGTATTTTAGCATCCCCTATCAGTGTTATAGATTATAGAGTACACCGACA